>JAJTUV010000037.1:0-600000 GCA_021653895.1 Mastomys natalensis
GGTTTCCAGCAGACACCACCAGGGCTGGCTTTGTCTTCAACAGGGAAGTCACAGAGGCATCACTGACTGCAGCCCATCACTGTGTTTAGCAAACAGAGGCAACCATAACAACAGGGTGGAGAGGGTAAAGGGTCTCTGGCTGGCTGATCTTGGAGTCTGAAAATTGCTGCGTATTATAATCTTGCTGAGGGACAGGACATTATTAAAGAGGTGGAAAAGAGATGAGACCCAGGGCAGAATCATGGTCAGAAGAAGCTGTTTCTCATCTTCATGAGTTATAGAGTCCACTAATACGGATTTTGTTTAGAACTGATCGGTCTTCCTTGGTAAACATTTTTCATGTTTTTTCCCCCAAACAGTGATTCACCAATAAGCAAGGAAGTAACATGACTTTTGCCATATCACCAGTGTCTCTTCCTTTGAGAAAGAAATTTTGGAGTGGGACGAACATAAGATCACTCCAATCACCTCCAATTCTGTAAGTCCCAAGTCAGGATTTCCTGCCTCATAGGTTTCCACGGTGGGGAGTTCTATTTATTTATTTACCGTGGATTGTTATTTTTCCTCCACTCTCTGGAGCCAGAGAGGGGTGAGTGGATGATAGAGTTGGGTGCCCTGAGTTAATGACTAGCTCTGCATTCAGGAGCTCGTCTGCTTTTGTCTTCACCTGACGCCTCAGTGCTGCCAATGAGTGGGAATTAATTTTATCGAGGACCTCTCAGTTCCTTAAAAGAAGAAAAGAAAAAAAGAGAAAGAAAGAAAGAAAACTGCTCACTTGGCTGGAAATGCCTTGACAGAAGGCAGAGCAGCCGGTCACATTCGAATACAGTGTCCTCTGGATTTGAGGGCAGAGAGGGAGTGGCAGACCCAGGCAGAAGGAGTGAGGCAGAGCTATATAGCGCAGCCTATCAACAGCTCTCCTGCTCAAGGCACACCCTTTCCTGCCGCTCCCCATGGAATCTGTGCATGACCCCTAGCATCCTTCCCAACAATCAACTCCCCATAAGAAGGTAATCATCTTATGGCAAATTGGAGAAGAAGAAAAGACAGTCTAGGAAAATGTTAGGATAATAGAAAACTCCAGTGTTGTAACCATCTGGTGTGTTGTGCTAACAAAGGGGGTGATAATTGAGTGCCCAGTAACTTCTTTTGGTCCTAAATAATGGTCGCTCACCCCGATTTGTGTTCTTCACAAGACTAATTCGCCATCATTTCACACCGCATCTGCACCACATCTCTGCTCTCAATGCGGCCTTACATATAAGTTACCACACTTAATTAAGTCCACATCATTCTCTTACAAAGAAAAGTTTGTGTGGAGGCCCGAGTGGCAAAGAATCACAAATGAGACTTTAGTGATACTTGCTTTGTGGAATAAATGGAGATTGATGGGCACTCATGCCACCAGGGGTTGGCTCCTGGTTGGGGCAGGGTAGGGATGTGCCTCACAGCTTTAGGTTGGGCAACAGCTGTGGATAAGCTTAGGCAGGCGGCCTTGTGGCCATGCTTGCTCTGGGAGGAGATGGGAACCCATTGTCCATAATCTCGCTTTTGAAATTGTGCTACAATTGATTCGATCTGATTTCTAAGGTACTGTCACCAGAGCATCATTAAAAGTCTTTTAAGAAATCAGAGAATAGACTAGATCACCAAAGGCGGCTTTGTTGGCCTCTTTGCAGATTTTCTTTAACATGTGCTCCCATCCCCCCTCCCCAACAGAAGGGATGAAGCCTGCAAGTGCAGAACAATTCACGTGGATAATTTTATTGTTTCTCTTTAATCAGCACCTCCAAGTTATTACAAAAATGAAAGCAATATTTCAAAAACAGAAGCCTTAAAATCTTGTTTCTCCACAGACTGAGAATAATTTTTTCACATTCTTGTGGGGAGACATAAAACTCACTTTACTAAAATGTTCACTAGCTGCTAATGCTACTGCCGCTGCCGCCGGTTTTGTGTGTGTGTGTGTGTGTGTGTGTGTGTGTGTTTCTGTGTGCGTGTGTGGGTGTGTGCTCGCTCGCACACACGCATGCGCGTGTGCTCTCTTGTGCGTGGGCATGAGCTTTCCTCTGCAAATGGATTAAAAGGCTTAAAAGGTGTCTCCTCTAGAGGCTGTGTGAGCAACAGACAGCCAGGAAGCTTGAGCCTAATGAGGACGTTAATCAGCGAATAAACACCAAAGGATGAAAGCAGAGATTCTTCTAGTCTCCCAGTTATCTTAGTTATAAGCAAATTAGCAAGTCTTTATCCTCTCTTTAAATGATAAGGAGGGAGCCACTTTGGGGACATTTAAGATATTTCGCACAATAAGTGTCAAAATACCCTGAAAGCTCCCGGGTGTCCACCTCCCACACACAGTATGCCCTTCATTTGTTTATCTAAATGCTGACAAATTGCAGTATTTTAACAGCCTATCTGTAGTCTTTGCTTCATTTGCATGGTGTGCCCCCTATCTTTGAGTGGATAATGAGGCTCAACATAAAGCCCCCATTGAATGCTCCACAGAGCCCGACAGTGATGAATACTGAGCAGGAGAATTAGGTGCTGTGGAGAAGAATATGCTATTGTGTGTAACCCCTATCCTTTCATCTTTCCTGCTGCTCACTTTCAGGTCTTTCAAGGAAACTGCCTCCATCCCCTTCCCCCCTCAAATCCCCACCCCGCTAGTGTCTTTTACTTCCCTTTCACTCTGAATGGGCACCATCTTCCAAATCGTCAGCTCAGCCCCGGTGCTATTTTAGTCAGTCTAATTATGATCCCCTCTTATCCTATGAAATGCTAGAGGTTTTCTTTCACTGTGTGAGCCACTGAGAAAAGCCATAAGCCATTGTCCCAGGAGCATTTGGCCATCCACCCACTGGATTCTCAGATCCTCGCTTTTGCATTGCAGAATCTAGCCACCTTCTGTCTGAAACAGCCAGCTGCTGTCACCAACAGAGCCTTCACAGAGTACACCCTCTGGGCAGAGATAGTGTTTAGGAAAGTTAAAGAATCTGGCAATTTGAATTTCATTAGAAGTCTAGTACTGTGAAAGCATATGCCTGGCTTTCTGTAGGTTCAGCTGATACTGCTTGTATTTTTTCAACCAACTGAGAGAATATTTAGCATAGTTGCAATGAGCTATGCAACATGGACAGTCTCTGGGGAAGAAGGAATGCTTTCCCACCCTAGAAGGCATTCCTTAATGTGATAAGTGGGCAAAGCTTTTGGTGATAAAATAAATGACTTGCAGTATATGTTTGGTAAGGTCCTGGAGATGGAGAGAGAAGGAAGACTGCTTCATCTTCAAAACAAATGAAGAGGCCAGGAAAGCTAAGAAATATGTCCCCAGTCACAGGAGGAGTCTGTGAAGGAGCCTTGTCCCTAGCTGAGAACTGGAAAAGGCAGGAGCTAACTTTTCTTTTTCTTCCAGAAAAACATTTAGTCTGGTTCATGATACTTATTTCCCTATCTGTGGGCAAGGATCTTCAGCCAGTTTAATTTTAAAAGGCAAGATCATTTACAAAGATGGATGGTAATTCTCAGGCTCTGCATCTCCCCACTCAGATTGTTGGTCATAGGATAAAGCTCTGCCCGCCCCCCAATTCTCTAATTCTAAACAGTAATTCTTATGCCATTGGCATTTAGTAGATTTCCAGGTTAGCTGACCATGTAATACAGCCTTGAATTCTAGCTTCTTGAATTCCTTTACCCTCTGCTCAGTGAGGCAGAGAAAATACTGGTCCTTCTAGATCTGAATGAGATACTAAGAAAAACTATTGACCTGGTTGGAAAATAACTACTAGATAAAGACTAAGACTCCAACCAACCTTCTGATTTTGACCCCTTGAAACTAAACACATTCTTCTAAGCTTGTAATACTTCAATAGCTCTAGAAATTTTACTTATGAACCTTCACTGTGATATTTTGTTCAATCATCACTGTAGTAGTACATAACCATTATAGAAAACATGAAAAGTTAGAAAACTGCATTTTACTCCTAACCATTTCCAATTTACCATCTGATCTTCATTAACGTATTATTTATTGTGTGAAGCCGATCAGTCTTCCAAATACATAAATAATAATTTTCAGGGCTGTGCTATTTCTTTCCATTGACATATTACATTTTTCATCTTAGAAACAATTGTTCTATAGTACATATATTGGATCTAAGGAATACTGTTTGTGTAATCGGTAATACAAGCCTATGAAGTTCCATGAAATAAGGTGAACAATAACAGAAGTTAATGACAGGTTTCTATGCTCAGTTATGTATTTTTGTATAAGAACCATAAAAAATATATAAAATAGGTACAAATGGAATTAAAAATACTTGTTTTCTGATTTCAGTTCTACTGTGTAAGTGTAAGAAAGTTGTGTATCCTGTCTGAGTCTCAATTATTTTTCAACTGCAAAAGCTAGATAATGTTTTGTTCTCTAAAATTCATATAATGACTTATGGCCACATGGCTCAGCACATGGCTCAGACATTTAGTACAGTGCATTGTAAACATGGAAGAGTTTGTTCAAAAGTAAAAGCTTAAGAAAGTGACTTACAAAACCTTCTGGACTTCTCTGTAATTGATTCTCTTACCCCTAGAAGGGTGTTCACAGAGTCTAAGTCTTTCTCTTGGCTTGGGGGTGGGGGGAAACTGGATGAAGGTATATTTGCTCATCTTATGTACAAATCTAGGAAAATAGGAATCTGCCCTGCCTAGCTTCAAGGGCCATTGAGAAATAGTTGGAAAACCATCGCATGTTTTTCTTGCATGCGAGCTGGAATAAAACAGGATCAGTAAATGTTCCCATAGTCCTCTTGGCTATCCTCAATTGAGTTATGTGTTAAATTTTACCTGCATGGTACAAACAACATAACAAAGAAATATTGGGTCTCAACATCAGATAGCAACATACCAGGGTTCAGAGACTTACTTATGTCCATAGCTTTGAACTAACACAGGGAAATATTCATCACTTTAAAGCAACTGTTATTAGAGTTATTTGCTTTTTATAGTATGAGCCTATGCTTACATTATATATCTATATTCAACATTCCCTTTTGAAATTAAAATGGTGATTAGGTTTCTGAGAATCTTACTGCAGTGTAGTAAACATTAAAAAGTGTAGTAGTGGGGTATATAAGCTTTCCCTTAACTTTAGGCTTACAGATTCATCCACAACATGATTCAGAAGGAGATGATGGTATGTGATCCAATACATGAATTTCTAATAGATCACAGATACATCAGTGGTTTTCTTTAGAAAAGAGATGGTTGTTGGATATAGGTCTTACATACAGCAAATGACGACAAAGCAATGTAAAGGTAATGGGAATCTTTGTTTATCAAATAGGCTTGCATGTCAAGGGCTGCCTAAATGCTTTGATAATCAAAACTCACCTTGGGAAAGTACCTTACTGTCAAGGAGTTTTCTCACCTGAGAAAAATTCCTCACCTGGAAGTAATAATAGAGTTTTGTCCAAGATTAAATGAGTCAATGTGAGAAAACAATTCCAACAGTGTCTAAAACACAGTACACCCTAGGAAAACATGGGCTATCATTTTTGTTATTTTTATGTCTGGAGAACCTCAAAATGTAGTGGGAGTAAAAACATGTAAAGATGTTAGTGATAGCACAGCATAACAATTTATATCATACCAATGTGGATTACACTCTGGACAGCTCAAGAAGAAATCTATGACTGGAGGAGGTATTAGGGAATTTCCCCGAAAAGAACATAGACTCACAGGTGGATTCATTGAAGACCTAGACTTCATGTATGGGCTTTCTCTACATGAACAACAACATTCCAGGTTGGGGCTCAACTGTGCAAAGACAATGAAAGCAAGATAGTGTTTGGTATGTAAATGGAAGTGATGAATATCACTTCTAGTCATATGTAAAGAGATAATGTGAGATATGAGGTTTCCATGCCCAACCCTCACTGTGGCTTGCCACTATGAATTTCTATGTTAAGACACATGCTTGTTGACCATGTAGTATGAATAATGAATCAAACTGGGTAGTATAAATTAACAGAATAGGTTAATTTGTAGTTATTACTTTGACTAGTATCAGAATTGTTACTACAAATGGGTAACCAATTACAACATAACATAGTTCTGTGACTCTCATTTATAAATTTCAGATAGTAAAGGAAAAATGAGATTTGTAGTTTTAAAGCAACTGGTATTAGAGCTATTTGCTTCTTATACAATGAGCCTGATCTTATATTTTGTATTCATTCTCAATATTATTTTTTGAAATAAAGGTAGTTATCAGATTTCTCACACTCTTCCTTCAATATACCAAAATTAATTATAGTAGAGGTGTATATATGCTTCCCCTCTAGATGTGTACCAACAAAAACCAAAAGTCTATCTCTGGCTTAGTTGACTGGTAGAGGCATTGATCAAACTTGTTTCAAGGTTAAGGAATTGGTATATTTGTGTGTGTTTCTGGGACAAAATATTTGGGAGATTATTGTGTTAAGGAAGTTTAGTCAGGACTAGATAACACAGTTTCTAAGCTAATATATCTCATGGAAGCATGGAAGAAACTAGAAAACTGAATTTTACCTTTGCTATCACAGTTAGACTTAACAAAGAATCAAAGATTCGAAATGGATAATTTCATAAAGAATGATACATACAGAGAAGGTCTGAAGAAAACCAGAAATATGACTCCTCTACCATAATTGCTGGATCTTAAAGCAGCTTTTAAGTCCATTCTATCATTCAAATATTTCAGTAAAAATATTTTTTGATGTATTATTTTCATTAGATTCAATAACTTTTAAGATAAAAACTAAATGATTATATTGGAAAAGAACAAAAATAAGCATCTTGGATAACAAAAAAATCAAACAATCATTGCAATTTTTGATATATTGGACTAACTAGAAGTAAATATAAAAACTTGTTTAATTTTTTAAAAAGTTTTACTGACAAAGAACCTGTGAGCAACTCAATAAGCATCTATGACTATTGAGATTTTCAACAACTTTCAAACTGATACAATCAGGAAGCAGACTAAAAACTTGTGTAGTCTCAAAGAAGAACATATTCTCTAATCACCATTGAATATTATCAAAGAATGTAATAGAAAAAAATTAATATTTTATAAAGGTTTAAAGAGTACTGGGAAACTTTGGGTGAAGGGTTTCCTCCTAAAGAATCAGATCTAATCATGTAATATTCTGAGTTTTGAGGTCGTGTATGAGTATGTGGTGAGAGAGACACATGATTACTGTGTGCTATAGGCTTCCCATTATTCATCTAGTATTGACATTATGCAATGTGAAGAAAACAGGACATGTGTCTATAGTTAATATATTTTAGGTCTAAAAGGAGCTATATTTTAACATGGCACAACCACGTGGATATTCTTGATGTTGGGCTGGATACAATGATAGAACAATATGTTTAGTCATTTCTTTAAGGCAAATTGTGTATTATTTTTTTATGCATGGGAGTCTGTTAGAATATCTGTAGGAAATGATGTACTCCAAAGTTATCATACATCAAGGAATGGTTATAGACAAAGGGACTAATTAAAAATGCACAGCAGAGTGAAGGAGGAAGGAAAGGTACTGTAAAAATCGAAGGTCACTGTTAGCCACGCCTGAAGAAATGAGAAGGGGAGACTGATTGGCAAGACCTGGAAGGGGAGGAAGACCAAGTCATTTGGGTCAAGTTAAGAGTCTCAGTGTGCCAAGGTGACCTCACAGGGAAAGAGCCAAAGGCATAAATGCCATGAACTCGTTCTTAATTCCTTTTAAATATTCTAGGTCTTTATCTTGGTAGTCCAGCTGTAGATTAATGGGCACCCAATCATTTTGAGGTAGTCCACATATATCAGAAAAGAGCTAGATAAAGAATAGAGAAGGCATGGGAATAAAGAGAGGAAAAGTTATTCACTAATCACAGCAAAGAATTGAGGCACACAGCCCTGATCACATTCCCCTCTACATACTTAGAGTAGACAGTGTGATGTGGGGTACACAAATATTCTGTAAGCTGTAAAGACCAGAGCTTCTAGCTGCTGAATGGTCAAACTCAGAGCAACAACAGAGCATCAGTGGCCTATAGGGTCTAGACTGATTCCAATTTTCTAGCCCCTTTCCAGGTACTGTGCTGTTGACCCAGAAACAACCAGTTAAAGTGAGGAACCAATTAAAGGGAGTGGAGAGTCTGGAGCTCATAGTGCATACACACTAGGCAGTAATCACAGTACATGTCCCACTAACTGTTCTTCTAACCTCGTGACTAATGTATTGTATTGGTGCTGCCAATTCTTTCTTCTCCACTGTATCTGTGCCCTTCTCTATCACTAAAGACTTAGAGACTGTACCCAGTATAGGCTGCTTTTGAAAATTGATTTGACTTACTAGAAAGTGGTACATGGGCAATATGCCAGTTCGATGCAAAGATAGTGTGGCAAAAATAACCTAGTTAGCCTTCAGGAAGATGAGAAATGCCTAAAGCAGAGCAGGGTCACTCTCCTATCTTCCACCAGTCAGTACAGGGTTAACTTGCTGAAGCCTTGGGTATAGGATGAGCCCAGGCGGGACAGTATGTGTTCAACCTGCCTGCCTTGCGCCAAGTATGGAAATTTTGTTATATAGCAAACATACAGTACAATGATGGATTACTAACACACTCCCTCACATCCACATTAAGTTGTATCTTCATAAAGCTATTCTGTTTTGATGACATTTTTCACTACAAAATCATTTCAGGGCCTCCTCTCTTAAGTAGGAACTTCTATGGTGCTCCTTTTCTTTATTTTGTATTAGAGATTAAGTCTTCACACGCAACCTTCTTAATCATTGTCTAATTTTACTTAAATTCAGCTACTAAATTCAATCCATCCTAGGCTTGGATCTTTCACAGCTATTACCTTAGGGGTAGAATAATTAAATGAGTTAAGCCTCAATGTTCTCTGCAGGAAAATGGGAACAGATATACTGAAATGAGATATATATGAAGCTTTTAGGCAAAAATCATGCAAGCTTTCAGAGACAGATCAATCACAAGAGATGAGCTGGGATGGACTGCTTGCTACCTCACTTAGGGCAGAGGCGCAGTGTGTAAATCTCTAGCCTCAGTGGAAAACACGTGGTGGGTGGGGCTCAGAAACACAATTTAACTTCTGGTTATTTATCCTCCCATCATTGTCAGGGAAGAGCAGTTTTAATGGGGACCAGTAATGTTAGGAATAAAAACAAAGAGGCCAGAGGTCCTCGGCATATTGTGGTTTCTGTTTACATATCCCCATGAGGGTAGTAACACGGGCCACTTAATTAAGCCAGCAAAGTTTAGGACAGGTGATTGTACTGAGAGGAATGCAGAAGCCACCTGTAGCTGCTGGTGAGAGTCTACTGTTCCATTTTCAAGTTTTTGCTTTGAAGGCCAGTTTATACGCATGTTATTAAACTCAAATTTATAAATTTATGATGAGATGAATTACATAAAAATGACAAAAATATCCAACACTTATCACATCTTAATTATTCAATGACACCTTACTGTGATCCACACTCTGATTATTATTTATGTCAGTCCTACCTGGTCTATGTAGCACCTGGCATGTCCCATAAAGCCTTGCTGACCATATTTTCCCAAGTCAGTGGTCCCTGGTGCTCCATTCCAGAACTGAACATAACGAGAGAAGAAGCATAAAAATAACGGAAGTCAGGGAATTTGTACAACTCTGGGGTTTTATTTGGAAGCCAACTGATCAATGTGGAGAACCATGCCTTCGGTGACCTATGAGTGATACTACTAACCATTGTTGACGATCCTCTCCACACCTGCTTCTGTGATGTTAGGATGTTGCCTATCAACGATGCCTATGTTAGGACTATGCACACCCCTGCGTGGAAAGTTTTGCTTCTTTAATATTATACTAATGACTCAAGCAAATCTAAGGGGAAAATCATCCGATTTAACTACAGAATGTGGTCATTGTAATTCCTAGCTACCTCATGGTCTGGCAAGAGGTGGGGTGAGAACACTATACCAGGGATGAGGCAACCTTGGAAACCTGGTGCAAATATTTTCTGACGAGCCTTTGACCTGACTTCTTGGCTGGCTATCATGTGATGAAGGGAATATTGACTTGGAGTCAGGAGACCAGATTTCCAAGGGAAGCTCGGTTGCCTATTTGTTACCTCTGTGGCCTGGTTCTTGTCACTTTCATTCGTCTGAGAAAACGAAATGATCTTTTGAACCACACATATGATCTTAGTTTATAAACCTCATGAACTTTAGTTCACAGAGGACAGAAAAAGAAAGGAAAAAATCTGTAAAAGTTACCTATTTTTGCTCCTTCATTATCATTGGTGAAGAAGACAATTTCAATGGAGGTATGTCCTAAGTGATTCATATATATATGAATCACTCATATGAATAGTCATATATATATATATATATTCCATATATATGGAAAGAGAGGGAGAGGGACAGGGAGAGGGAGAAGGAGAGACAGCAGAGAGAGTCTGGGGTTCATGTAGCACAGGCTGCCATTGAACTCAAGATGTAGTCAAGGATAACCTTAAACTCTGATATCCTGCCTCTACCACCCGAAAGCTGGAATTGTAGGCATGAGCTGCTGCCTCCCATTGTATTCTACTTTAATAGGAAAAACTAGAATGGTGTGGGAATGCTTGTTCATGTGGTAATCCACACCATTGTCATTTCAGCTTTTGCTATAGGTCAGGCTGAAGAGGAAATGTTGGAACCCAAAGTCTCAATGCAGTGTGAAAACTGCACAAGTTATGCTCCTGCAGGTGGCCCTTCAGAAGTCACTTTGTGCATTCCACAGACTGTGTCTCAGCAGGGGGTAGGGGTGGCAGAGATGAGACAGTAATGGGCCTCAGGTTTTGTTGGGTAAACAGTTACTCTGGAACTAGTCAGCACCAGCTGTCCCCAAGCAGGTCACAGGCCTCCCCCAAGGCCCCTCCTGAGACCAACAACTACTCACTGTCTCAGCTTCCACTTGGCTGAGCCAGGACTGGATGCCACTGCCTCTGAGCAGAGAAGGCCACTCCTCACTCAGCCTGAGTCAGACCGAGTAGATGGTATGAGCTCTCACTGAATGAGACTAGGGTTGACTCAAGCCCACAAAACAGGAAAGTCAGACTTCTGTGGCCATGGTCACCTCACCTCCTCAGTTCCCAAAACCCTGGGTCAATCCACCCTAGCTGTGAGCACTGCATCTTGTGGGAAATACCAGAGCCTAGAAGGACCTAAGATGAGAGAGGAGGGAAAAAAGCAGTTTTATTGTGGAAAGACTTGTTTAGGATGGAGTTGCCCATGTGCCCTCACGGGAAAATTACTTTAAACATTACAAACAAGGCCTAAAGTCCTGGGTTTTCAACACTTGTCATTTTTGTGACTCTGTTTCATTAGGTGTCCCCAAAGCCTTGTTGCACCGTACTTCTTACAGTGGCAGTCACTAAAGGGTTTATGACTTGATATATATTTGCCCAAGGGGCCTGGCTGTTTCAAAAGGTGGTTTTTACTGTCCTGTCTGCCCATGTGGCTGCAGTAGCATTAGTTAGTGTTGCTTCTTGGGTTCATCCTGGAAACAAGGTCTGATCCTCTGTGAAGTTACTTGACAAAACAAAATACTACAACAGTCAAGATATCTGTGTGTCTTTGTTCTCATTTCCTTTATTTACTTAAGTTTCACAGTGGCACACATACACAAACACACTCCATACTTGTCTGTGTACTCAATGCAGGCCTTTTCCAACATTATTGCAGTTTATTACAAACGTATCTAGTCTCCGAAGCATAATTGTGTAAATAATTAGCTTTGATAACTTCCTATGGGATTCTTACATTTGGTTTCATAGTTCTTTATAATTCACCAAATCAAAGCAGAGTTGAAAATATTTATCATTTTATCCCAGGAATATAGAAGACCCTTATAATTTAAGAGTTAAGATAGGCTATTTCTAGATACATGTTCAATAGAAATACAAACATTAGCCCACAGAAAACCTTGCACGTAAATCTACACAGCATCATTTTTCACAGGAGGTAAATATCTGACAGTAATGAAATGCTGTTTTAGCTGCAGAAAGTAATAAAGAGATAACACTAGTCAAGGAAGTGACAGTTCTACAGCATGGGCCAATCTTAAAATGTGTGTGACCAAGTCAGCCTCCATCCTTAGGGTTGGATAGTTGACTCAGCAGTTAAGAGTGGTTTTTTTTTTTTTTCCTCTTTTTTTTCCCAGACAGGGTTTCTCTGTGCAGTCCTGGCTCTCCTAGTACTCACTCTGTAGACCAGGCTGTCCTGGAACTCAGAAATCTGACTGCCTATGCCTCCAAAGTGCTGGACTTAAAGGCATGCACCACCACTGCCCAGTCTTTAAGAGTGCTTATTGTTCTCTGAAAGGGTAAGTGTTTGATTCTAAAACCCACATGGCAGTTTACAACTCTAACTCCAGTCGCAAGAGATCAAATGCCTGTTCTGACCCCATTGGGCCCAGGCACAGCGAGGTGCACATAAGTACATTCAGGCAAAACACTCATACCTATAAAATAATAAAGTAAATAAATTTAAAAAACCAAAAATCCTTCTAAATCCTCACATTCCGGAATAGTCAAATCCACAGAGATGGATGCAGATTAGTGGCTGCCGGAGTTGGGCATGGAGGTGACAGAAGAAAAATGCAAGGATTCTTTTTGAGTGTGGTGATGTTTACATGACTGTGATTATGTGAAAATAAACTAAAAGGTAGACTCCCAGTTGATTCATTGAGTTGTATATGAATTGGATCGGGACAAATCTATTTTAGTAAATGTCAGGAGATGACATAGTAGGTAAAGTGCTTGCCAGACAACCATGAGAACCTAATCTCTAGAATGGGGAAAAAAATTCCTGAGCAAGGTGACACATACCTGTCTTAGAACTTGGAGGTGGAGATGACAGGAGGACCTCTGTTGTCACTGGCCAGCCATTCCAGCTTAATTGCTCAGCTCTGGGTTTCTGGGAAACCTTGGCTCATAAACATAAGGTGATTGAGAAAGAACTCGGTGTTGACCCCTGACTTCTACATGTACATCTCTGTAACAGCCTTTCTGCCCCACGTTTGGGGGCCACTATGTCCCGGTCTGAGCTGCTGCTTTGGTCTGCGGGTCAGGATCTAGAAAGAGAGAGAGTGGGGAATGGAAGGGTAAAAGATGCAAAGAATGGAGACAAGACAGAGAGTATGGGTTATATAGGTATATATGCTTATATATAGGTATATATAATCATAAGCAAGGGAAAGCAGCTGAAGACACTTTACCACATGCACCTTGCACCTGGGGGCATTAAACAACAAAACAAGATATGTAAGAAAAACAAGATGTTTATCAGAGTGTGCTCAGCTGTTTTAGGCGTTGAAAACAAGTCTTTTGTCAGGGTATATGGCCTGAGATGGCTGCAAAGATAATAGCCACTTTCTGCTAAGAGTCGGCTCCAATACGTGTCCACATGTGCAGGGACATATATACATGAAAACCTATACACACAAAATAAATCCACTATAAGAACAATTAAATACCCAAATGTACTAATCTTGTTTTTTATATATAAATAAATGATCTTTATTCTTTTGTACTTTTTATCATTAAAATATTTTGCCACTTAAGAGCAATATGAAAGCTATCACTTTACTGAGTAATAATTAATTATATATTAAAGTCATCAGCTCAGTGATATCAAGGCCTTTTAAAATGAGTACTTTATCTAACCAGCAGGAAATGGAAGTTAGTTGAATGAGCTGATGGCATACATTGTTCATTGTCTTATATGGCTTGCTCACTAGATCCTCCTACGGCTGGATCTCCTATCATTTCTTTCTCTTGTTTTTCATACCAAGTTTGCCATGCTCCTGCTCAAAGGGTTCAGCCTTGTCTCATTATTTCTCTGAAATGTTCCTTAAACATTATATGCAAGAATTTGTACTTACTAATTCAGCACCACCCAGAAATTTACTTCTCAGTGAAATCTTCCTTGAATTCTCTAGTGTATTCAGCAAATACACTATCATATTATTCACTTTTCATTGTATGTGTGTACTGACAAATTATAAGCTATATGAGATCTTGAGTATTTTCTACTCTATCTGTGGAATGGACTGTAACACCCATAACACAGTAATTGCTTAGTTAATGGAGGTTACAACATGAATGAATGGATATAGATGTTCATAGACCTGTTTGAGGCAGGCATTCTGTTAGTTGTTAATTTATCTATTATTGTACCTCATATTTTAGATGTACTAATTGAAGTTGGAAAACAAAAAAGAAAAATGATTAGGAAAATTATCCACCAGGAGCGAAGAATCAGTTCTCTAAAAATAAATCACTCTAAAAAGAAGTATAGACTATACTTTTAATCTAGACTATGTCTAAATGTCTTGTTTAGAATGTTTATTTGATAGGTTTTATTAATGTTTCCTTATACTTATGGATATATATATGATATATATCATATATAATCATATTTATAAGATATATGTCACATATAAATATGTCAGATATATACCTTATATTTATATGATATATTTATATATATTTATCAGCTAGTCAAATGAACAACAAATAAGCAGCTTTTGTTTTGTATGCTGGCCACATGATGCTAATGATACAACATTAAAGCTTACATTGTCAGAGACAAATGAAGAACAGGTAAAGACTATCACAGGGGTCACAGTTGCTGACAGCTATAGGGAGAAACCACCAAGGAAAAGGGCCAAGAATTGCAGGGTTGCAGGGGTGGATAGAACACACCAGTCTGAGCTAGTGGCTTTTTCCCAGGGTTAGGAATAAGGTAATAAACTGTACTCAACTACAGGAACAGAGAGTCATTGAAGGAAACAGCAATTCTGTATGTCACCTAGTGTGAAGAAAATCAAGGAATAACAAGAGAAGTGAGAGGAGGCATGACTGAGTGACTGTCAGGAGTCAAGACACTCTGGAGCTTTACAGAACAAGACCAGAAGTCACAGCTTTATTCTTAGGTTAAGGGAAGGAAGGTCACAGTGACAGGACCTGCTCTAAATATGAGTGACATTGTCTGATCTCTGTTTCAGAGAAACTTTAATGTCAGGCCTAAGAAATTATGAGAGCAACAGAAAAAATGGAGAAGACAGCTTCTGGCTATTGCTTAATCTGGAAGACAGTGAAGTGCCACAGGTAAAGGAGTCGTTACCTTGGGGAGACCTCATCACAAACACTACAAAATCATCTTGGGATATTGTCAGTATGGGATGGCCTTCTCCAGATAAGGAATACCCGTTTCTACTGTGATGGGCTGCAGACTTTCCAAGGCACAATTCAAAAAAAAGAAAAGAAAAGAAAGAGAAACCAGAATACACTGTGATTCAGGGTGTGATGTGAGGATGCTCCCTATTGTTTTCCCAACGTTACATAACACAAGAAGTCTTAACTGAATTTGCTTGTAAAACTAGGGTCCTCAAGGCAGTCTGCAGGACAGTACTTCCATGGTAGATAGTTTGTTTTGAGGGAGGATGGTAGGAGAAACACATATATAAAGTATAGGCAAAGTGAGTATAAAAAGAGAGTATAAACAACCTTCTTAGGATGTTATTTTTGTGTGGGGACATCAAAGCAGCTACTGTGGGAAAAACTGCACTTAAACTTCCTGGGGGTTGCGGTTAGAAAGGACCATGGCTTATCCCACCATGGTTAAGAGGACCTGGGCTTGTTCATAACAGCTCCTAAAGGTCACTTACCTGGGACTATTCCCGGGTGTATTAATTTCCAATCACTTCTGGTCTTGCTGCCTCAAGCTAACCTGAGGTCTTAGACAAAGAGGAAGTTGTATGGCTATGCCCCAAAAGAGGGAGGCCCAATGTTACTTAAGGAAGACCTGCTGCAAATACCATTCATTTAAACTATCACACAAGTGCCACCCCATGGCATGCCTTTCCCTGTTTGCCAAATGTCATTTCTGAGACATAGGCAATGCAAAATGAATTCATAATCTGTAAAACTGAGAAGAGAAGAACAGCAAGAACTCTGGTGAGTCCATCACATATCAGGAGCAGAATTCTGATGTTCTTTGGAGGAACTCAAGCATAGGAAAGCAAAAGTGTTACTTAAAATCAGGTTATATCACATTTACAACTATCCTAAGTATATAATTGTAAGAGGCCAGAGGCATCCCTCTTGTATAATAATAAGCAATCTTTCCCTTGTTTATCTTTCTCCATTAAATAATGTATCCATTCTCTTTGGGGTGAGGCATGTACTTCAAAAGATTTGACTATATACACTCACCCTCTCTTTTTCACTATCCAGATGTGCAATTGACTTAAAAGTGTTTTCCTTTTTAGCTAAAACTTTGATTTATCACTAGCATTTATCTTGAATAAAATTATGTATGTGTAAGTCTTAATTAGACTATGGAGTGTAGTGTACATGATCACACACACTGGCATACACATGCATGTACACACACACACACACACACACACACACACACATTCACACTTGCATGGAAATGGTGGTGACCTGGTTTTAACTCTAGTGTACAAGCAGGGCTGTTGTAAGGCAGAAATGACTTCATCAGGAAATCCTCAGTCAAACTTCCAAATATACAAATAGACGCCTTTTATTCTGCTGTGAATCAAAATGATGCCATGTCCTGTAATTAAGGATGTTAGTGGCCACGTTGAGTGAGAGCCAACCACACTTAGCCTTTGTTTCTAAGACAGTGATTTTCAAGTTCAACATCTTAAGGCCAATAGGCACCTTATTTGGCAAAGATTCAGTTTTGTTTCATTTTAGGGCAATAGAATTTTCATGGTTTTTTATTTTTTTTTTTTGAAATGTACTGGTTGTTTGAACCTGATGCACAAATATTTATGTATTTTTGTCAGGTTACTATGCAGTCAAAAATCAAATGTATCGCCTAAGAAGCAAAATGCAGAAATAAGTCTTAGCAGTTGTCTGAACTGTTACTAAGCATGGGAATTAAAAAAAACAAAACAAACAAACAAACCCCCGTTAAATGCAAATCTGTGTGAGAGTGGGACACCAGACAACAGTGCCTTATTATTTCTTCCTTACAGGAAATAATATGGAGTCATTAGACTTTCTAAATATTAACTTCTCAAACTGACTGTGTAACTGGCTCCTGGGCCGCATACAATGGCAGGGTGATTCGGTCTGTTGAGCTGGTCCACAGTATGATGGGAGGGGAGCTAAAACACAGTTTTCTTCCAAGAAGATCTACAGACCTCTCTGAATCAACCACTCCTTTTTTGGAGTCAGTTGAGCCCTCAGCCCAAGGCCTGCTTGAGTGGAACCTCTTCCTATGGGTGCAGAAGGAACTCTCTATCCAACTCCTCCAGCTGCAGAAGAGAAGAAATCACCGGAATGCTGAGATAATGCCTGAACTTGCTGAGCCTTGCATTCTGCCTTCTACCACCTCCATCAAGTTCTATCTTTGTCTTAGGCCCTGACTCATGCCTTACACCGACCCTTCAGTCATCTGTGACTCATAGCAGAGACCAGTTATACCCAATGCTGAGCCACAGGAGCAGGAGAGTTATAGTCTTTCTTTCTTTCTTTCTTTCTTTCTTTCTTTCTTTCTTTCTTTCTTTCTTTCTTTCTTTCTTTCTTTCTTTCTTCTCTCTCTCTCTCTCTCTCTCTCTCTCTCTCTCTCTCTCTCTCTCTCTTTCTTTCTTTCTTTCTTTCTCTCTCTCTCTCTCTCTCTCTCTCTCTCTCTCTCTCTCTCTCTCTCTTTCTTAATTCCTTCCTTCCTGTTTTCTATCTGCCTTTCTCTCTTCTCTTCCTCTCCTCCTTCCTTCCTTCCTTCCTTCCTTCCTTCCTTCCTTTCTAATTCCTTCCTTCCTCTTTTCTTTCTTTCTTTCTTTCTTTCTTTCTTTCTTTCTTTCTTTCTTTCTCTCTCTCTCTTTCTTTTTCTTTCTTTCTTCTTTTCTTCTTCTTAAAGTATGGGTATCAGCTCAGGAGTCCCATGACCAAGTTCTCAGCACAAAGTAGATTTATTTGCACCAGATGGACAAAGGACAGAGAATAAGAGAAAAAACAGGATGAGGACAAAAACAGAGATGATAAAGGACAAGGGAGAAGGGGAAAGGAACAAAAGAGAAGGGGCAGGGGTATTAGTCCCTGGGGGCAGGAAGGGGGGAGGACAAAAGACTGTCGCTGGATAGAGAGGAAAAAGACTTGGGCCATAGGAAAATGATGGTTTATAAAGGTAAAATGAGAAACCCTGTATTAGGATGAGATGTTTAATTTTAATTGAGCATGTTACTTAGATGAACCAAGGTAGGCTTTTGATTGCTGGACTTGAATACTTTGATAGCTGGACCTTGGTAGTCAGCCTCAAAAGGAGGAAGTGGCCAAATAAGGGAATAGACCTTGGTGACAAGCTTTAGGAATGTAATCTAATGTATTTTACCATGGCAGAGGAAATGGGGGAGGAGAAGGGCAAGGCCTGCCAGATTCATGCCACATGTGCTGTGCTCAGATTAGTGGAGTCCTTTCAATTTCTCTGTCTCTGTTTCCTCTGTTTCTCTGTCTCTCTCTCCCCTCTCTCTTGTGTGTGTGTGTGTGTGTGTTGTGTCGTTCTCTACCTTGTAAGAAAAGTTAGGTCAAATGGTCACATCTTGAGCATCTTCCTCAAAAGCCCTTTCCCATTTGTGTCTTTAACTTGGGGAAATTTTTATTTACTTACTAATTTGTTGTGTGCTTGGTCTTTGTAATATGACTTTACAGTTACTCCCATTAACCTGTGGGTTCTCTCTACTTCTGGAATCTGGATTTGCCTTCCTTTGAGCCATACATGTTTCAGAAAAGATTCTACATATTAGAGCAGAGGCAAGGCCAAGGCCAGCCTATTCAAGTCAGACTGCAGCTGACTGACCCTTAAACTACAAAGAAATGAGTCAGCAGAGCAAGCCAAACTTTATCTAAAATGAAGAACTAATCTCTTCATATCTATCTTTATGATAAACAAACAAACAAAAAACAGGATGTGGGTTATCTACTAAGATTTCTGTAGTTTGTCATTGTGGCAGTAGATAGCAGACATGTCAGCAGGGACCTTTAAGTCCTATGGGTAGCCTGGCAATTTGGAACCACAGGCTCTTGCTCGCTATAATGTTTCAAGAGATTTTATTTCTTAATATTATCATGCTACTTTTCATAATGGGAAATATTTGTGGTTTTGATATATGCTACACAAATTCATTGATAGAAAATGTATTTTTTTTACACATAGACTCATACCTAATGAAAAGTCCAGATGCAGTGTGTTGATTTGCTAAGGCCACATTCCAAAACGCTACAGACATGATAGCTTAAGTCAGAGAAATTTATGCTGTCCTGATTCTAGGAACCCGAAGTCTGAGTACAAATATCAACATGACTGGATTCTTGATATGTGTCTCTTCTTTCCTACAGATGTCTCTCTCTTTCTGTGTTGTCACACTAGCTTTCTTCTGTGTATCCTTGTACTCATCTCCTTTCCTATTTTCTTTTTCTTTATTGGGGTATGGTGTAAGTGTGTGCACATGTGTGTGTGCAGACACATGTGTGTACATGTGAATGTACTTAAGCATACGTGTGAAGGCTAGAGGTCAACCTTGAGTGCCTTCTTCCTTTGCTTTCTACCTCCTTACGGAGCCTCAAGCTTGTTTTGACTAGACTGACTGGTCAATGAGCTGCTGACATTGGATCTTCTCCATTCCTCAATTCCACTCCTGCCAAACTCTGGCACTACAGACATCGGCTGATGTATCAGCCTTTCACATGTGTACTGGCTATCTGAACTGTAGCCCTCAAGTTTGCACAGCGACACTTTACCCACTGAGCTAGCTCCTCTTTTCTTATAGGGACAGTAGTTGTACTACATTATGTCCCACCCTAATAGAATCACCATGATGACATCAACTCCATGAAAATATGTCTTTAATGTCTGAAAAAGGAATCACATTTAGAAATATCAGGGGCTTGGACTTTGTCATTTGAATTTTTGGGAAACACAAGTCAAGCCACAAAAGAACACTGATACGATGCCTACTGCTGTATCCCCCAAATATAGGCCTGATTATGGTACCATCTTGTTCAAAATCTGTCTACAATTCCAAACTGTAATTAAGAGTAAAGTCTCCACAACATCCACTAATTCCATCATTATTTTAACAGGATATTTAAAGAAGCCCTAAATTAGTTATTTCCTTCTGTCTTTATTTACAATGTATTCATTTCACAATGGTTTATCCATAACACAAACACACACACACACACACACAGAGAGAGAGAGAGAGAGAGAGAGAGAGAAGAGAGAGAGAGAGAGAGAGAGAGAGAGAGAATAGAGAGAGAGAGACAGAGAGAAAAAGAGAGAGATAGAGCTCCTTCATCTTTTCCTTTCTTCCTGGTGTCTATTTTTCACTCTAGAGTACTGCTTATCAAAATCCTTTACACATCCTAAAACCCCCCAAATCTTTCCAGCTTGGTACTCTGCACAAGGGAATCCCTTTCAAGTCTTTTGATATTACTGTGCACTCTGCTGCTGCCTTTTTATCATCTTCCTTATTGCACAGACATGTTGTCCCTGTGAACTGGAGTAACCATACACAGTTTCTACAGTTGCTCCAGTTGCTACTACAGCAGCATCCATGGTACAGATCAACATGACCCCTTTTTTATCCTTCTAGTGCCTATTACTGGATGCACAGCCTCCGTTGATGATAAGGCCAGACAAGGTGACTGAATTTTGGCAAAATTCATTTATTGTAAATCTCTTATCTGTGGCTATAGTAGTCAGCTCCTATTCACTGTGAGAGATGCATGTACTGCTTTGTTCCTATTCTGTTATATACTGTATGATTCATTTTCCTTCTAGACTCTGAGTAGGTTCAGACAATGACAGAAATAGCTGAAATAGACTTATCAGAAGGGACCGGAAGCTACGATATGTCTTTGTCTCTGTGTTTCCCCACAGCATCCTTGTAAGTAACAACACCTCTGTGATTCCAGGTTGATTCTTAAGGATTCTACTATGAATCATCTTTCCTCTGTTGAACATTTCCTGATGTAAGATGCTAATCAAACACAACAAAACAAAAATTTTCCCACTTTCCCACTAGCTCTGAGGTGCTGCTTAGTAGAGGCAAATTGTATGGTCTTTTGGCACATGTGCAACAGGAATCAAATCCTGCCTCACAAACCTATTCTGAAAGTAAACAAGCTAAAATATGCAGAATTAGAAGCTGAGGGCCTCATATATATTACAAAGCATGTTGGTTTTTTTTTTTTTTCTTACAGACATGCACACCGACTATTTATTCCTTCAGTTTTTTCTCTTAGTTTTGCTACCATTTTCTTTGGTCCTCTGAAGGTTTGTAGTTTGCTCTGCTATCTTTTGCTCCTGTCAGTTCTTACTCTGTAGAAATCTCATGAAATTCACTTAAATATGTTTCTTTTTAGCTCCTTTATGGGAGATGCTTCCTGGCTTCAACCAAAACCTTTTTTTGTAATCACAGTGCTCTTGTGTCAAGAGCTGCTGTCTTTCCATCCCACTCACTCAGTTAATGCCCACCATTCTTGCTGGCCTCCTGGTGCTTTGCATGGAAAAATTGTCCTTGGGCAGAAGGAGGCCTGGTCTCCATTGCATCCCTGGTACATTTTATGACTTCTGGATTCTCAGATCATAAAGCACTCCTTTAAGAGAATGATAGTTGAAACAAGTAAGTCGATAATGAGCTACATTCTTTTTCAATCTATGCCCTCTGGGATTCACTGATATATTAAGAAGCAAATGTGTGAAGCACACATGTCCACTTTTTCTTGAATATGCTTTATCAAAATGGAACATAAAAGTGCTACTCTGGAAATGCAACTTTAGTTTATCAGGGCTGGTTCCTAGAAATTCCTTCAGCATTCAAACATTCCAGGGTTTTTAGCAGAGATGGTGATGGAGAGATATCTGATATGGATGCTAGGGCATCAGAAATATTCAGTGATTAAAGGGAAGGGTACCCTTTCTGTAAAAGGGAAGGATGCCAAGAAAGATTGACTCTGGAATTGGTCTTAGTTCATGAATGCTTCTTTTCATTAATGTTCTTTGTAGCTTAGTACTGTATTGACACAGGATTTCCTATGGGATTCATGGGTCAATGGAATTTTGTACCACTATACTAAAATATTAATATATAACAAAGTATATTATGACAGCAAATATTATGAGTATCATGTAAACTATAACATGTGTCTGTGTGTTTATGTATGAATATGTGTATATGTGTATATCAAATGTTAATATTTAGGGGCTAGGAATACAGTTAATGGTACAGCACTGTCTTGCATGTGCAATATCCCAGCTTCAGTATGTAGTACTATCAAAGAAAAAGTTTTAAACAAGGGAAACTGAAAGAACATTAGTATTTTAAATTTTTATTTGTGATTGTTATTTTAGAATTTCATAAATGAATGCTGTATTTATGACATTTCCGTCTCCCTCTGCTCCCTCCAATTTTTCAGGCCTCCAACACTCCCTCTCAAATTAGTGGCCTCTTATTTTTTATTGAGTTTTGTACACATGCATACACACACAGATTTATAAATATTACCTGTTGAGTTCCTTTAGTGTCACTCATATGTATATGTATTTAGTTCTTTGTACTTGGCATTGGATTATTTCTCATGAGCCTGTTATGGGAAAAATTTCCATTAGTATTTTGATTTTTCTTGAGTACCCTTGATTCTGTGCTATTTGGTCAACCTGTTCATTCAACCAATAACTCATCTACTCATTTGTAATTAACTAATTACTGAGTCTGGCTTCGTGACAGTCTATATAATAGGCCCTTCAGTTAGAGTTGTTGTAGTAAGTGATTTGGTTGAAGCACTTCTTGTTCATTACTTTACCACACTGGGTTGAATATTCCGAGGTCTTACAAAAAGACATGGACTCTTAACTTAGGGGTAGGATTTAATGCTGTTATACTTCAGCTTAATGGATACTAGCTAGGCTTCCTGTTTATGATGAGCCCCACATCTCAGCCCTCTATCAGTTTCTAACTGGTGACTCCAAACCCATTTCTGTGCATTGAAGTTTTAAAGGTCTGTTTTACTGCCACCAGTATTTCACATTTTCCCAAGTTTCTACCACTTCCCACTCTCATCTGCCCCTCATGCCACCTACAATGGGATCTTGTCCTTTCCTCACAAAATAAAACAAAACAAAATAAATCCCCAAAACTTCATCCATATACATACACACATGGCATTGCTAGATTGCAACTGACATCAGTTAAATAAGTTAAATTCAGTCACCACTTGGTGTCTGGAGCCTCTGTGGATACCAAAAAAACAGAGGCTATTCCAATCCCTCATAAAACACATGTTTTTATAGGTAATTTGAAAATACTTTTCTGTGTGCCTTAATTCATCTCTACATTAAGTACAATTTCTAATAAAACATGCACGGTTTATAAACAGTCATTATGGCATATTATTTAGACAGTAATGGCAAGAAAATAAAATCTGCATGGATAGTCATAGAAAAAAAATTCCTATATTTTTCATCAGTTTGGCTAAATCTAGGGTTATGGAACCCATACATACTTAAGGCCCAACATACAGGGAGAAAGTCTAAAACAATGACGGGGGTGCACTTTGGAAGTGAGGTGGAGTATGGAGACAGTACAATAATTGCTTCCAAGCTACACTGCATGCTCTGTGGCTAGGCAGGCTTGAGATTGAGTGCTTGCTTGTTGCAGGGGTTGGGTGGGATGGAGTGTGTTGAGGGACTTGATTTCTCTCATGTCTCCCTTTTTCTCTTTTCGCGTTATGCACCCTGGAAAGTCAACAGGAGGGATCATTAGGTACTGATTTCACTTAGGATCCTCAGAGATGATCTTAGATAAGGTAGACAGTAGTAATTGTGAATTTGATGGGAGGGGACAACGGAACCACAAGGGAGAGAGACAGGAAAAGTACAAGCCCAGAGATGGATGTGCTATTATGCTAGCCCTCACTGAACACTCTGCTGCTAGACCATGCAGGAATTCTAGGAGGTGGTGGGAGTTGGTGGTTGTGACACAGTGTATTTATTTACTATTTTCTATCAGTTACAGTTTAGGCTACTGTACATCAGCTTCCCAGGACATTTGCAGGGCATTTGAGCCAATCACAGTTCCCTGATAAAATCCCTTAGGCCAAATGTCTCAAGAGTAAAAAGCTTTTCATGCCAAGGGAAATGGGCAGGGCTGCTGCAGGCTTTGGGAAGTGGGAGGTGCCAGAGAGAGATTTACAGAGTGAGAGGAAAAGGAGATTTTAGGTCTAGTTATCAACTCCTCTTTCCTCTGGCCACGCCTTGCTGTACCCCTCCAATGATGTTCACTGTTGGAATCAGGACATTCTTCTCCCTTTACCTCCATCTTCCTGGTTTTCAACAAACATTTTCTGACTGTCCTTTCATCCCATGTATGGTGACAATTCCGGGATGCCACAATCCCTCACTGCTTGTCCCCAAACACACATACTCCTCTGTAAAAAGTCCCTTTACTAAATGATTAAAATGTACAGTTTAGTTCCAGATCACTGAAACTCAAACCTTTGTGCCTGGGTAGTCTAGTTTTTAAGGCCAAGATGACTCTTTCCTCCCTGCCCCTCCCCCTTTGCTTTTCAGACCTGAAACACTCAGTGGTAAAATTGTCTAAAGCCACGAGGGTGATGCCAGAAGCAAATGGCCTTGTGATGGTGAGGAGGAAAATGACATCAAGGTCCAACTTGTTCCTGATAAGTCCCCTCTTCTAAAGTCATGTGATGCAGTTTGTTGTATAAAATATTACTGTTGGTAGTTTGTTGTATAAAAAGTACTATTATTGATACCATCTTCGTAGCCCTTTGTCTATCACTCGGCCAGGTCCCTGGTGGGTCCTGTAGCTGTTTGATGTAGAGGAATGCTGAGCAGAGCAGCAGGGAGCTAGGCAGGCTCAGCCAGCCAGGTGACGCTTAGCCAGATGGTCCCCTCCCGCCCACAGAGGACACCATTGAAACTCTGAAAGAGACAAAATGTCTATGGAATCTCCCAAGAGGGACCAGATGCTACTTAGGAAAAAGCTGTTCACACGGTGCAGTCTCTGGGCACGTGGGGCAGAAGAAACCTGTCTGTGGAGTAAAGCTGAATCGGGGAGCAGCCCCTTGTCATCTTAGGATAAAATAAATGCCCTCTTGTTTCCCATTTGTGGTTATTAAAGTGACCTCTCCCCAAACCAGAGTTAAAAACAGATCCTAGGAGAAACTCCTGAACCTGCTTTGCGATTTCAGTCGAGAGCTGAGCAGAGGAAAAATGTGTGAGGAGGATTCTGCTTCAGGCTGGGCCTGGGTGTTTTCCACCCCACCCCCACCATCTTGCTAGTGGTTCTTTGGCAAAAGTGCACCGTATTGGAGCATGTTCCACAGACCTTAAGTAGGAGGCCGCGGGTCTTGTGGAATGGAGCACTATCAAAGGGGGACTCCATGATAGTTTTGTTAGATGTGACCCCGAAATGCCCGCTGGGATCTCTGAACAGACAGTCCCCCTGTGGGAGTGCCCTCTGCCTCCCTTTGTCCTGCCTGGCTCCAGGCTGCAGCAGCTGATCTGGTTATTATAATCCTGAAAAGAATTTCTAGGTGGCCACAGTGACCATAAGGAAGCGAGAAACCACGAGGGCTGAAAGCCACGAAGAACAACACATGGCTATTGAGCGCTAATCCTGCCCTTAATTAGAGGATAGCCTCAGCCCTTGTGGTGCTCACAGAAATCTAAACTGAGGAGGAGAGGAGTCTGCCAGGGTCTGAAGCCACCATTTACCAAATGTGCCGTCATCAGCACAGTTTTTAAAAGAGGGAAATGAGTGTATAGAGTGGATAGGGGACAAATCCCGATTGCATTTAAGATTCAATTAAAATTTGTCTTCGTTTTGTCAGTTCTTTTCCCCTTTACCTCATTCTTAAAATCATGTGCACTTCAACGAAAGCGTAATCCTCTTAGATCATTGACTTGCTTACCTTAGCAGCATCAAAGCATGACTCCATATTCACCAACATTTGCACAATTTTCTCTTGGACTGTAGTTCTTAGAAATAAAGCTGATGAGCAGGCCTGAAATGAGCAAATTTGCCTCTTCTGAGACTCCTGTACTGATTTGTCAGTCCGACCCTCATTCCAAGCATCTCAGTTTCTATGGCAATAAAATAGCTCTGTTTTCTTCATTTGAGTGGTCTACATGGATGCCCAGAACATGCTACCACATTCTGCCACGCTCCAACCTATTTTCATTTCTCTCAATTTGCCCGTTGGTGTGTGAACAATACCTGTCAGTGATCCTCTAATCACTGGGTAAAATATTTAAAAAGAGCCTTTGAGAAGTAAATTATCACTTTTCAAAGTATTACAAATCTGCCCATGCTTTAATCTAAGTGCACACCTTGCAATAAAATAATTACAGAAAAAAAGATAATGCTAGTCTATCACTCCCCTGCCCAACTCTGGCACAATATATACCTTGATTGATTGTCTTAATATATGGTGGAATAAAGGGACAGAATTTCTTTTTTCATTTTTGTAGAGGAAGTAATTGACACCTAGATTTTCCACAGCTACACAGAAGACTTGGGATCATAACCTGGGTCTTTAACACCTTGTGGTAATTATTTATTCTGCAGGACCATGAGCAGATCTCAATGCAAAGTTAGAGATTCACTTCTCCAGGTGCCCATTCAGGACTGGCTCTGCAGCTGAAAAGGAAGGTGGCCAACTTTAAATGTTAATTGCCAAAGTGACAGTTCCAACTCCCAGGAGGTATAGACAGATCAACTCAGGGAGGTGACATTCCACCTGAGGTAGGAGATCTTTCAGAAGACAAGATTTTTCCATAGAGCCCTGGAGTATGCACTTGAAGGAATTCCATAAGTGCTTGTAAAGACAGCAAATCGTGCTAGAGGAAATGATGGGAGAAGCACAACTGTTTAACCAAGGACACCTATGGACTCAGGAAACACAAATAGAAGTCTGAAATGTGGAAGGAGACTGCTAATGGGACTATACATTTTAATGCAAACTCATTTAGTTTGGAGCAGATGTATATGGACACTTGCTAGCAAACATTTAAAGTCAGTTGTGAGTATTGATTTAAGGTTTACTCTACTTGAAGACTAATCATTGTTTTTTTTATAGAATACAGGCCTGAATTACAAATAGGAGATAAATAGCCAATTTATATCCTGTCCAGAGTTCTAAAAGAAAGAAATGGAGAGTAAGATTAATTTGCCATATTTAAGTCCTGCCAAAGATCCCACTGAAAGGCAAAAGGCTTGTGCACATTTATATTGGATCTCACACAATACAGAAAATGGCAAAGAATTAGGAGAGATTAGACTAATTAAACTAGATTTTGAGAACGTCTCAAAGAGATCCAAAGTACTGATATCTTCCAAGTAGGATGACAGTGAAAGCTTCCAGAAGCTTGCCTTGTCTCCCAACTCTCTGGCTCTGATGGCTTCAGCTATAGTAGCACACTTGTGTATGCAGTGACATCTAGTGACAAAGGAAAATAAAGCCAACTAAAAGCTTTCGAGTGGCTGTACAGAAATGACCCTGCTGTCCTTATTTCCTGGGTCTATGTACAATACCTTTTATTGCAGACAGATAAACCAGGTTCATAGAGGGTAAAGAATAACACATTAGAAAGACTGAACAAACCAGCCTGCATGCAGAATCCAACGGGAACCAACAGAGACTCCTCTCACTTTGTCTATTCACAAAACAGCAACGAGTGACGTAAAGTTCTTATGGACCATTCTCAAGAGCTGTTGGAATCTTTCAAGGAAAGACTATATCCTGAACAATCAGGATGTCTCATTCTCAAATTCACATTCAAAACCTTGGGAAAATACATGTACAAATTACCCAGGCGAGACAAAGCTTTTCATCTCATATTAACCTTAATCTGCCTGAAATCTGTTCTTTTTATTATTTGGAGCCTGCCATGATAAAGCATTTCCACTTTATTTTAACTTACTTTAGAATTCTAAGAAAAATTAGTGTGATATGTGAGCAAAATCAAAACTTTCTCTCTGGAAGAACTTGAAGTCTTGTTTTGGTTCATGTTAAAGAATGTGAAAATCCAGAATTTCGAGTCAGTTTCTTGGTGGTTTGATAGGGCGGGCTCCAGAACCTTCCTTATCCCCTGTAAAAACATTATTTGAGGCTTTTATACACCTCCCTTGTTCTTAGTAATGATACAGAGACATAGTATATGTAGTGTATATATATATATATATATATATATATATATAGTATATATAGTGCTTCAAGCACTATAGTTAGGCAGACACTCATCTATTCTTACCAGACAATGCTGGCTACTTCCCAGCCACGTGCCCTGCTGCCTGCCATCTTAGTTTTTGCCATGGCTGCTCCTGCTCCATCTATGTTCTCATGGCAACTCCTTCAAGGTGACTTGTGTCACAATTCTCTCCATCTGGGACTCCTTCACTGGGAGCTTAAGTTCTCCCTTAACTCTCCTGCTCAACTATAGTCTGATCAGCTCTTTATTAACCAATCAGAGATGGTGGAGAACCATTTTTATACATTGAGACAGGAGACGCCTCAATATTAATGGCAATGCCAAGTCCAGACTGCAATCAATCTCTGGGGTACAGAATTAGCATCAGAATACTCAATGCACAACACCCTCCCCCAAATCCCCAAACTCTGTGTTGGTATAATTCATTCATCTGGTGTGTTTACAGGTTCTCGAGCCCTGCAGTAGGGTCCCAGAGCTTGAACTTTCAATACCCAGGTGAATCTTATCCACTTTTCCAGTCTACTCTGGCTGTGCATATCCCAGGGGTAAGTACTACAAATAGCACAGAGAGGGGTCACATATGTAAAGCTCTTCAGAGTCATGTACGTTTCCCTAGTCTTGGTCTATACACTTGAGGGATCATGGACCACATTATCTACATTCTTTTCTACTAACACAATGAGTTGTGTAATTTCCATGATATCCTCAAAGAGAAATGCAATGTAAAAACAAAACTTAGCTTCTTTTCAAGACTCTTCTTTATTGGTTGTGGTTGTAATTGTCATTTTTATTTTGAAGAGTTGTTTGCAAGGAAAAAAACATCCTATTAGAAAAATAAGTACTTTCAAGCAACTTCAGTTTCAAGATATATTTTAAAAAGTGTATCTCCACAGCATGGTTAGGACTTAGAAAAGTCATTCTGGGGTTTCTGAATTGTTGCTTGGAAATTAAATACTTAAAGATTGATAGATCACTGTTAAAACAAAGAAGCTTATTTTTAAAAGATTCCCATGGTGACTCCTCTTGTGTAATTTTATAAAAAGAACAATCACCTAATAATTTATTTTTACTTTGCATAGGATTTTGATATATGCATCTAATATGTGTATACATGAACTTACATAATTAGATTTCTTATAGTTTGGGTTTGCTTTAAGAATTTATATCACATAGACATTTATGATAAACAAATACTTTTGTTACATTTTAATATTCTTTGGAATTCTATGTTAGGCATTAAATTTCAGTGTTTTCTGGTATTATTTGGATGTAGTTTTTGTTCTTATTTGTATTAGTTTTCAACTGTCTTTTGTTTGAGCTTTCACTCTCCTCAGACTTTGCCAAGTGACTTTACACATATACTTCTATTCTCAGAAAGACCTGGCAAAGGCCCTTTGAAGATGAACTTCTATTGGATAGATATTTGATCTGGAGTCTGCAAAGCCTGGGGTATCAGAGATATGCTACAGGTGGAGTGGGAACCAAGCGTTTGCCTATGGAATGCCTTGGGGTTTATTTATGATCACAAATTCCTTTAAAAAAAGACATTTCTTCTACATTAAACAAAAATTTCTCTTGCATTAAATATATTGGAAAGTTGCTAATTTAGTGATTTACTTGGAAAATAATAATTGTATTTTTGTTTGTGAATTTCATATAGTGCATTTTGATCATAGTCACCCCAACTCCTTCCATATTTACTTTCTTCACCTGTGATGTCCCACCTACCAAACTGAATTTTTCTTTTTCATTTTCTTTTCTTTCCTTCCTTCCTTCCTTCCTTCCTTCCTTCCTTCCTTCCTTCCTTCCTTCCTTCCTCTCTTCTCTCCCTCCTTCTTTCTTTCTTCCTTCCTTTCTTTCTTTCTCTCTCTCTCTCTTTTTTTTTTCTTTTTACATTATGTTGAGTTTGGGTTGTCTGGCTATTGTATGTGAGGCCTCCTCTGTAGTGTGGTCAACATACCATGGGTCAAGCTAAGACATGTTAAAGCTGGCTCTCCTTCTTCCAGCAGCTATCAATGCCAGTAATTTCCCAGGGAGTGCTGAGATTTTGTTCCCACTTCTCTCCTTCCATGCTGAGCTTTTGCCTTACCACATTCGCTTACTTTTAAGAAGTTGATAAGATAAGGGTCTCTGTGTTAATTGTCATCTGATGCAAGGGGAAGCTTTGCTGATGAGGGTTGATAGTGGTACTGTTTTATGAGTAAAGATCATTAGGAGTCATTTTATACTATAGCCATTTAGCAGAAAAATAGTAGATTCTCCTTTAGGGCTTATAACTTATCTAGGCACATGTTCTTAGTCCTTTTAACAGTGACAGAGAGGGGTTTCATCTCAGAGAGAGTATATAACAGCCATTAAGAAAGTGATTGGTTGATTTCAAAATATGTGTGCCACTATTACACTAATTGACATACCTTTCCAGGCCAGTCTTTGCTTTAGCTTGTAATCCTTTCTCCTCTGGTAGTGCAGACATCACCTTTCAACATTTATGATAGTCAATAGAGATGAAACTTGCAGATGAGTACCAGCTTGAATTTTCTATATACTGAAAGTCCAGTTTGTGGTGACTTCATCAATAGGTACTTACCATGGAGTACTGGAGGTAACCAAGGCCACTGGCAAATAGCTTGTAATGCTGGGATGTTGGATCTATGAAATCCCATTGGCCCAAAACTCACAAAGATGCAACCAATTCCTGGTATGTGTGTTTTAATTTGCTAGTATGTGGTGTCCTTCTGTTGTGTAGAGAAACTCCATTAAAATTCTTTTCACATATGCACTAGTATAAATTTTAGGAAGTCTCTATAGCAGTAGTTCTCCAAATGTCTTTTTCAAAAGGCTTTTGGTGTTAATTGAGCATCCCATATTTCCTCCTCTCTCCTACCACCCCCCATCTCCCACCCTAATTTTTTATTTCCTGCTCCAATATTTCCCTCTAATTTTGAATAACATGATGTTTTTGTCTCCTCTCCATTGAAAGCCCCTCTACATGACCATATAATAATTTGTTGAAATCTCTAGTATTTCTAATGTAATACACACACTTGAAGATTCAAAGCGTACATGCTTTCCCTAAACCAGTTGACCTGAGTTCTATGCCTGGGAATCGCATGGTAGGAGAGAGTAGACAGTTGTAAAGTATCTTCTGACTGTCATACCCACCTTCACTTTCCAAATAAATAAAGGAAAAAAGAAAAGAAAGAGAGGAGATACAAATGACTGACAGGGTATGAGAATGTTCAACATTACTAATTAAAAGAGCAATGCATATGAAAACCATGTTGATACATTATTCTCCATTATGATTGAAATGGTAACTTCTATCCAAGGTGTGGAGCAAAGGAATCCTTGCCTATAATTGAAGAGAATCTAAAATAACACAACCATCCTAAAAACTAGAATTGGGATTCCTAAAATACTAATAATGTGTATATAACAGAGAACTGCTATATGTTTAAATAAAAAAAAATCCATGCAATGAGGAAATATCTGAACTCCATGTTCACCATATAATATTTACAGCTGGCAATTTTTGAGATAAATCCAAGTGCTCATCAACAAATAGAAGATATTGTGTAATAGGTGAATATTATTAGCAATAAAAAAGAAAATACTGCCATTTTAATTACACACAGGTCAAGAGGGCATATGTTAAATGAAGTAAGTCAAGTCAGACTCAGAACTTATATGAGGAATTTACAGAAGTTGAAGACTAGAACAGTTGTTGCTCAGACTGGATGGGATCAAATGTCAGTCAAAGTTTGCAAAATTTCCATCATCTAGAGATCTATTAGAGAACTACTGATTATAGTTAATAACAGTGTTTTTAATAATGTACTGGATACTTGGATATTACTAAAATAGTGTATCTTAAATGTGCTTGCCATACACAACCAGGACACACACACACACACACACACACACACACACACATACACATATACGACCATGTGAGATGATGGAAATGTCCAATTGTGTGATTACACAATTCATTCTCCAATGAACATACTTATCAAAACAAATTATTAACCATGAGTAAAAGTAGACAAGTAAGTAAAAAGTACTTCCAAATATACCTTCAAGTCCATTTTATATTAGCATCTAGTGATTAGTGTCTTCAGTTGGAAAAGACAAAATTTCCATTTGGTCATCAACTGCAGATAACTTCTAATGAATAGATTTAGAGCCTGCGCCCACTTCTCTCAACACAGGTAGCCTATCCTGTGCAGACGTGTGCAAGCCTTGGGCATACTGTCAGAGTCTCTGTGAGTTCACGTGCCCATTGGTCCTGCTACATTTAAAAGGCTTGGCGTTCTCCATCCACTCTGACTCTTATAATCTGTCTACCTCCTCTTCTGCAGGCTTCTTGCGCTCCAAGGTGAGGGAATTTACTAGAGCCGTCCCAGTTAATATGGAGTGTATGAAAGTCTCTCACTCTCTGCATATTGTTTGGCTATGGATCTCTGTATTTGTTCCCATCTACTGCAGGCGGAAGTTTCTCTGATGCTGGCTAAGCATGGTCTTTATAAAGACCATGCAGTTGCTTTGGCAATAGCCTGGGTTGTTTGGGGATTCCCATAAGGCCTCTTTGACTAAAAAGACAATTGGATGTAACCCATTACTTAGACGGGAATGGAGTTAGAGAGAAAGGAGTGGCCACAGAAAGTGGTCTGCTACAAATCTGGTGATAAAGTAGGGAGATTGGAATTGGAGGACAGGAGGGAGAGTTAAGGTTGCCTAACTTATTTCCTGGTTCATATGGCAGCAGGGTTTCCAAGGAGACCCTATGGGAGTTGGTGGCTGACTCAGAGTGATAGGGTGGGAAAAGAAGGCTGTTTTTTAGCTTCTTGAGAATTCTCCACACTGATTTCCAGAGTGGCTTGACCAGTTTGCAATCCTATCCACAGCGAATGAGGGTTCCTTCCCCCTACATCGTTGCCAGCATTTGTGGTCAATTTTGTTGTTGATCCCACTTTCAGAGGATTAAGATGAGATCACATAGTTGTTTTAATTTGCATCTCCCTAATGGCAAAGAATGATAAACATGCAATGGTATACTTATATACCAACTATATTTGGTACTTTTGAGACCTCTTCATATCTGTAGCCAGCTTTTAACATTTGATACTTTGATTTTTGACTTTTAAAACGTCCTTTATGTGTTCTGAATATTAATACTCTGTCAGGTGCACAGCTGGCAAATATTCTTTCACATTCTGTGGTCTTCCTCTTCACTTAACTGATTGTTTCTTCAGTAATGTAAAGGATTTTAACCACAAAATTGGTTGATGTATTATGATTTATAGAAAATCATGCGGTTGAGTTTTACTGTCAGAACTGAAGAGCAGGAGAAAGAACAGATGACACCCTGTAATGCTCATTAGCAGTTACAGCAGCAATGCACACTTGTGCATCATTTTCACCCAGTGTTGTCGCTTGTGTGGTCATGTGAGATAGCAGGACGTTATTGGACTAAACTTGAATTGGAAAATGTGTTTCTTTCTGGATGGTTGTAGCATATACCTTTAGTCCTAGCACATGGGAGGCAGAGGCAGGAAGATATCTGTGAGTAAGAGGCCAGCCTGGTCTACAGAGTAAGTTCCAGGACAGTCAGTGGTACACATAGGTGTCTCAGAAAACAAAACAAAACAAAACAAAATTACAAAAAAAAAAAAAAAAAACACTTGGAAAATGTGTATCTTGAATTCTTCAGGAAACTCAATGTTATGAGGTCAGGGCTGGGAAGGAGCAGATTGAATGACATCATGAGAAATGGAGATAAATAGTGAAAGCAAGGATTTTTAACAGTAAAGACATTTGTTAAAGCAGGAGTTGTGGCTCTTTGACAGCTGAGAAGCCACATGGGTGTGGGAATTGTAATAACTATCTCAGCATTTGAGCAGGGGCCTTAGAGATGAGAAGTGTGTAACAGCATTTGTTGTTAAGTCTCAAGACCCGAGTTCAGTTCCTTGAAGAAAAAGAGTAGAAGGGGAGAACCATCTGCCTTCAAGGTCTCTTCTGATATCCATAGGTCCAGAGTGGCACTGGTACACACACACACACACACAAGAATTACACTGATAAACGATCTTCTCATCCTTTCCTTCTGTTGGTTTATTGCTTGTGTGGCCACTAACACTTTAGCTGCTTAAATCACCCACATCATCTTATTATACATGTAACATCAGGCATTTCAAACACTTATAGCTAATCCAGAGTCTCTGGAGCTACCTTGGAGTCTATGTTTTAAAAAGTCCTCTAGACGACTTTATTCTGTGTCAAAAGTAGAGGAACAAAAGTTTTGAATAATGTACACTAGGACCTGAGTGAGGGCGATCTAGCAACACACAAAGGAATCCTTAAAAAACAGAAGTTCATAGCTACTCATCTGTAACTTCTTTGCTAGGTGGATTACACACGGAATAGTAGATTCCCATGAGAGAATGAGCAACTCTTCTATGTCACCCCATATTTTGTAAGTTTAGTCCCAAAACTCCTACGCTTCTGGAAACTACCAACTCTCAGACAAAGCAATTCAACTGTTCATGCTTATCATGTGGCTTGGAGGCCAGCTGTTGAATCCGTGGGACTCAGACAAGTCTTCTGTTGCCTCCTAGATATTGAAGTATTTACTCTGCAAAGTGTTTTGAGGGAGTTGGTTTCCCAATGAAAGGAAAATGTCACAACTAGCAATTAAGTTAATTCAAAACCAATGTTAGACTCATTTGAGTATCTTTTACGTTTTATAATTGTTAGGAATATGATTCTGAAGCCAGGAATTAGTGTCAGAATTTTGTTACTTTCCTTTTCCAGCTATGTGGTCATTGACAGATGAATTAGCATCATGGTATCTTCATCTGTGAAATGAGCCTACCACAGTGTTTATTCAAAACTTTATTCCAATGGGTTTTCTTTTCCTTTCCCTTTTTCTTTCTTTCTTTTTTCTTTCTTCTTTCTTTCTTCCTTCCTTCTTCCTTCCTTCCTTCCTTCCTTCCTTCCTTCCTTTCTTCTTCCTTTCTTTCTTTCTTTCTTTCTTTCTTTCTTTCTTTCTTCTTTCTTCTTTCTTTCTTTCTTTCTTTCTTTTCCTTTTTATCATTTTCCCATCAAATAGCTATCACTTTTTTTTGTTATAAAGTCCAGTATTGACTGTAATGATATTCATTTGCTAACTTTTATATTTATGAGGGGTTTGTTGTTGTTGTTGTTGCAGCTATTGCTTTGGTTTATCTTCTGGTTAGTTTCAAATTATGAATGGCTAATTCCTATATATTAATATATTTCCATTAAGCAAATATAAAGTTTCATGTATTTTAAACCTTGTTATTAGTATTATTAGTATTGATAGTAACCTTAACCAAGAGACATCTTGATGACCTCATTTAAATGGTAACCAACCAATAACAGTATTTAGATGTATCTGAAGCTACATCTGATACTGACAGAAAATAGTAATTGATTCTCTTTTTGATTCATTTCACAAAGATGTGCACTTATTTTGTCTCTGAAAAATAGGTGGCAGAATGGAAAATATGTAATCCTGTAATCAAATACACAGGCAGTGCAGAAGTATTTCCTAGAAGTAAAGGCTAAGAAAGTAGCTCCAGCTTCTACTCACTAAAGGCTGTAGAGATGTGGACACAGCACACAGATTCCACAAGTATATGTTTGAAATTAGTATAGAAAAATTGTGTTTGTTTCTATTATACTCACAAATCTAGGAGAACCTGAATCTCAAGTCTACATGTATTATAGACAAATTGATTTAATCTTAAGTCTGTGTGTATTATAGACATAATCGATGTTGTAGCTCCTTAGAATTGAGTTATACATACAGAGAAGTCTTATGAGAAACACAGACATGCACAACATATATGCACACATATTTAGAAAACATTGTTATATTTTTGATGATTGGTATATTTATTTGTTGGATACTGATGGCTTACATTCTGAGTTTTATCTTTTCATACCCAAGTATTTACATTATTTATATGCATGTAGTGCTGGATCAAATGGATAAGGTTTGCCAGGTGGTAGAGGCATACACCTTCAATCTCAGCACTCAGGAGGCAGAGGCATGCAGATTCTGTTTATTAGTGGGCAGTCTGGGTCTACAGAACAAGTTCCAAGACAGGCAGAACTACACAGAGAAACCCTGTTGTGAAACCCTGAAAAACAAAAATAGGATAAGATTGACATCTTCATGGACATAAGGCCTCATGTAGACATCATAATAAAATGCCATATATACACATATGTGATTACAACAAATAAACACTGTATTATTAACTTTCCTTTACTGTAGCAAAATAACTGAGAAAACAACACAAAGGAGGAAAGATGAATTTTCAAAGGGTCCAGTCCTAATTCACATGCCTTTACTGCTTCTATGTTGTGCCAAACCTTGAAAGTAGGATATGGGTAAGGGATGCTGCTTATGCCATAGCAACCAGCAAAGAAAAAAGCAGGAGTGGAGGTGGAAGAGATGGTAAAGGAAGAGAACAGCCCTGAGATATACCTCTCGAAGGCCTACTCCCTCTAACCAGGGCCCATTTCCCAATATCGTACTTAGTATTTAATTATTAGTGAATTAATAATGCCTGACTTAGGGCTCTGGTGGCCCAGTCACCTCTGAACAACACCATTGTCAAGGAACCAAGCATGAAGCACATAAGCCTTTGGGGGAGACAACTCCCATACAAACCAGAACAACTATTATTGGATGGAGACTTTGTGGCTCTTGTGCTGCTTCATGGTTTGTGAATAGGAGCATCGCCCACACTGTTCTCTGAGATGAACTATTTTTTAAACCATTCCCACTAAGTTTGTGTTATGTAATGACCAGCTTTGAATGATAGTGTAGATGCCACCTTTCGCACCAAAGGGAGGGATAGTCATCAGGGTAGTATAAGCACACATCTTCTGCGTAGAGGGACAAATGAGTCTTTGCTGATCATGAAAGACCAGGGCTCCTCTTCTGTAACACTCATATTGACTGTGTGGCAGCCATTTGGTTCTCTCTGTGTGAAGAGAGGTATGAGACTCAGGAGCGCACTGCAAAAATACTAACACCACAGTCATTGTTATTGTGTGAGGATAACTTTTGTTCTTCACTGGTGTTTCAGAAGTCTATATTTTCCTATCACAATTTATGGAACTATGAAACAGGCCAAATTGTTTGCTTGCATTTGTGTTGAAATGTTTTCAGATTTTGAGGTTCATGAACAAGTCTCTCAACCACTCTCTCACTGTCTCTGTCTCTCTCTGTTTTTCCTCTATCATTTTCCTATCTCTGGCCTTCTTCCTTATTAACAACATTAAATGCAAGACAGCCAAATTCTTGTTCAAAAATTACTTATGATAGCATATGAACTTTAAGCATTTTACTCATAAAGTGAAAGTGATATATTTTCAAGTAATACTTACTGAAAAATGTTTCAATTTCCTAGTCCCTAAAACAGAAGACATTAAAAAGATATTTAAGTATATACTGAAAATGAGGGCGATCAGGCCTACAGAGGAGACTTTTAACAAGAGGCTTCTTAAACTCCAGAAGTAACTGGAAAACATTTGGCACTAGTGCAGGAACTGTGATCTCTGCTATTGGAGATCCTGACTTATGAGTCTTCTGGTGTTTCACTACTATACAGAGCTAGCACTATAATGAGACATATTTTTAATTAGAATAAAGAAGGAACATCCAGATTCATAGTTTACTGTCCTATTAAAATAGATAGTAAAACTTATTCAGTTTATATTTAATGGTTCATATAATGATATGATAAATTATACTAAGTAATTTTCTAATATTAAAATTTGTATTCCTATTTGTTTATTATGTTCTCTTAGACTAAATTTATCTCTTTAGAATTTGATAATTGCTCCTATACTCATTTATAGAATTACATAAAAAAAGAAAATTTGCATACCCATATTTCTCTAATTCCCTCTATAATACCTTAGCAACTATACAGCTATAAAAATTCCACAGAAGAAATAAGTGTAGAAACACAAGGGCCTGGCTACAAGCAGAATAACAAAGAAGATCTTGGTGTGTATCCTACTTAGCATTAACTCTTGTTGTGACACAGCCTAGAACATCTGAATCATTTCTCTAATGAGAATTTGTTCTCATCAGCTTAGTTTGTGGAAGGAATGTGGAAGAGTTTGGAACTTCGGGCTGGAAAAGCTATTGAGTGTTCCTAAGCTTCATAAACTATTGTTATTTGGATCTTGAAGACAATTCTCAGAGTAATGTAGACAGCAAAGGTCTATGTCACAAGACTTCACAGAGAAGGAAAGACTTAGTTGAGAACTGGACTAGGGACCCTTGGCTCAGGATTTGTGTATGCTGGTTACACTGGGAGTGAAGAACCAGTTAGGATTGTCAGAGGGTTCAACATCAGTGAAACACAGCTTCTTGTGCTTCTGTAGGACCATGGAGTACTGATGAGCTAAGGAGGACGAATCATCTGTGATTAATTAGAAAAAAGGATCATTGAGATAAAATAGTCTGTTTCATTGGAGCAAAGGAAAATATTTTTCCTCTGGATCAGTGAACAGAAGCTGTGGTCTAATTTGGGCCAAAATTACAATCAAACTGGCAGCAAATTTCACAACATGAAAGACTCCTACAAGGTACTGGTTTTGAAGGCAGGAAAGCTGCAGGATTCAAGAGGTCACTGAGAAAAGCTGAAGCTCAGCACAGTATGAGAAGTCAGAGTTCTTGAAGAAAGGCCAATGATGAAAGTTCCGATCCTGGGACCTTCGAGATGCTGTGACTGTTGGATGTCTGCCAATTACAGTGTCAGGTGTAGACTGGAGCTGGCCTAACATTACAAGACCAAGTGTGTACTGAAGATGGTAGAGCTAGAGAAATGATGCTACCAAAGCCCTTTGGAACCCAGAAGATTATATCACCAGTAAGTCCCAGGTACCAGACATAGAATGATTTGGGTTTTTACTGCTGGATTTTGAATTTGCTTTCATATGATTATTTTTATGCACTAGTTATTCCCTTTTAGATTAAAATATTGTGAAATTATTTTTTGATTTTACAAGAGCCCACAGTTAAGATACTCTGGGTTTTTAAAGTGTCAAAAAATTAAATCAATTGAACTATGTCTTTCATTTTAATAGTAACATGGGATCTTGACAAAGAATGAAAGATTATTACTTAAACTGATGTATGCAAAGATGACAAGGAGTAGAGTGTCCCAGTTAGAATTAACTATCAACTTGAATATTGTAATTCAATTTAGTTCATCTTTATCAGATTGCTTTGTGGACATGTCAGTGAAACAATTCTTTGATTATTAATTGAAGTCAGAAGGAAGTACCATTCTTGGGCTGTATAAGGAGGCTACATGAACATGAACAAATCAGAGACAAGCCATCTACCTTCAGGTTCCTGCCTTGAGTTTCTCACTTTATTTCATTCAGCGATGGGCTGTAAACTGGATATGTAAGCCAAATAAAGCCTTTGTTCCCCAAGTTGTTTTGAGTGAGAATGTTTTAACAAAACAATAGAAAATAAACTGGGAGAATTTATTGTCTTAAGTTTAGGAAAGTTTTAAGAATGAATCTTCCTTTTGCATTCTACTGTTATGCACTGAAGATTCTAGATATATTTGGAAGATGCATTTGGTTTATTTTAAAAATTATCAGATTATATTTTGTAAGTTCTGGTTGGCTTGTCTTTCAAATGTTCTCTCTTGCATTTTTATTATTTTTATATTTTTTGTTCTATCCACAATAATTTATTGATGGATTGAGGAGTACAATTTTAATGGGACAATAAGGCGCAAACTGTGGATTAAAACAGTTTGCTATACAGCTAGGGGAGAATAATCTTAGCAACCTTTAATATGTAAACAAAGAGGCCTCTTAAGTACTTTTCAAACATATTAATATCAGACAATTTTTTCCTTTTACGCAATTACTATATTACACCATTTGATCACAAGTCAGCCATATTTCATAAAGAGCTCCCCATTTCATGTAGACTCCAGTCATATATCCTGGTCATTCCCCTCCCTTTACAGAAGACTTTTACAGTGTTTTGTGTGTTTGGATTTTCAATATCAATTTTGTTCCTAAAGAATTAGTTGTTTAAACATGTTGGATAGCTTTCCAACATGAGGAAACAAGCAAGCAATGCCAGAGAATGGCAGCCAAGAGCAGACTTATAACGACAGGATAGAAACACTTTGATTCAATGAAGTATAAACGAAACTGACATTGGCCAAAAAATTGAGCTGGGCCACTCAAAGGCATCCAATGTCCCTCAATTGGTGTCACCAGTGCCAGACTCCATACTTCTAAGGGATCTGCAATGGTTTACACAAGGAACTAGGAAGGTCCTGTGATTTGGAAGCCCATCAGATAATATATCCAATGCTTTGGACTAGTATTATGAGCTGATTAGGGAACCCAGCATTAAAGTTTGCCAAGTATAAAACTCATTCAGAAGTTGGTACAAAACTTTAAGACACTAAGAGCAGGTTTCTCTTTATTCTTTATGACTGAGTTAAGTCAGGCATTTCTGTAACACTATTCTTTCTGTTTGGAAATGTGAAGAATCTTTCAGAGTACATGACCCAGGCTGCAGAGGTGATGTGGATGATCTCAGAGCACCTAGCCTTTTTCTTCAGAAAGCAACAAGAAGGTTGCCCACATTTTTGAGCAGCCACTATAGTGCTAACAATGTCCCAAAGAGGAATAAACTGGTAGTAGCAACACTATTTTCTGAATGTCAACACTGTACTGAAAAAAGAAACCACATAAACATTTTGACACAAAAAAAAGCCAGAGGTAGGGAGACTTGGGGAAGCCACCTAGGGGACATGACTCTAAAAGCCTTATCATGATCACCTTTTGTGAACATGTCCACTTATTAGCCCTATGATGACAGAGCAGAAGACCAAAATGTGTCCTATGCTTTAAAGAGTAATACTGGTTGGTGAAAAGCTTCTGGATAGGCAAGGTTCCAGAGATACATCAGACCTCTAACTAGCCTGACATATCAGAAATAGGCTTAAGAGTAGAGCCTACTGTCAAATAGAACACAGGGAATTGTGTGTTGCCCTTAAAAAGGAGTGTTGCTTTTTATACGGACTATTCAGGCATTGTTAAGTCTCTTGTCTCTTGGGTTCATGTTGTTCAACAAACTGATGGCTTTTGTATGACAACAGATAGATGCTATTCAAATGAAATCCATACAGGTCTGATATTACAGGCTGGAAGTAGGGACTCTAAAAACTCTGTCATCAAGACTGACAAGGATTAACCCCTAACTTACGTGCTAAGCCAGATAGTCAATGAAGGGTAAGAGAACACCTCAAGACCCTTGCCCCTTACTGAGAGACCTCACCATCTTAAGACAGGAGCTCAACCAATGGCTGTTGAGTATCCAAAGATGGGAAAGGGAGGCTGGGGTCCTTCGTTCCAACCTAAGACAGACACAGTTTCCGTAAGTTTTCCCAGCCTTCCCTTTTGAACAAAATTTAAAAGGGGGCCCTGTTGGGAGCCGACTCCTAGCAGAAAGCAGCTATCATCTTTGCAGCCATCTCAGGCCATATACCCTGACAAAAGGCTTGTTTTCAACAGCTCAGAACAGCTGAGCACACTCTGATAAAAAATAAGGGAGACTTGATCAGACTTTCTGCCTTGTCTTCATTCTTTGCATCTTTAAAGCCTTTTTCATCTGTTTCTGCTGACTTATTTCTTGCCCCATATCCGTTACTATGACCTACTGGTCTTAACCCGGCAGGTTCCCGCTGCAATCACCTTTGTTTCACTTCTGAATTTTCAGCAGACCCTTCTTCCAGTAATGTCCCTCACTGGGTTTCTCATTCTTGCTGCCTTATGTTGAGCGCCAGAGCCAAGCCAGCTCCTTCAGTCAACAGGTTCTCCAGCGCAGGAGTGGAGATGCATGCTTCCAATTCCTGCAGTGTTCTTCACTGTATCCGCTTACTGGAGCTCCAACGTTGAGGTGCCAAGTGACCCGGCCCACACTGCCCGATGCTTGGGGGTTAAGTGTCCCTGTTCGAGGGATCAGTCAACAGGGTCTAGCAAGACAGAGAGTGGGGATGGAGGGGCAAGAGACGTGAAGAATGGAGACAAGGCAGAGAGTCTGATCAAGTCTCCCTTATTGAACGGAAATCCTGGCATTTATATGCTTTACCACATGCTTTGCCTTTGTGGAGAAGCAGGGGCACACAGCTGAAGGCTCTATGTCATGTGCCTTGCAGCATGGAGACCACATGTGCCTTGCAGCTGGGGGCACTAAACAGCAAAACAAGATATGTGAGAAAAACAAGATGTTTATCAGAGTGTGTTCAGCTGTTGTAAGCTGTTGAAAACAAGTCTTTTGTCAGGGTATATGGCCTGAGATGGCATGGCTGCAAAGATGATAGCAGCTTTCGGCTAGGAGTCGGCTCCCAACAGGGAATCTCAATGAAAAAGAGGAAGGCTGAAAGACCAAAAGAATAGAAGGTTGGGTGATAGGGAGGAAGGAAGTAAAGAACACACCAGAAGGAAACAGGAACATGTTGGAGTCCTAATGAAGGGAAGGCAGGCTGGATATATCTCCATCCAGTGGAAGCTTTGCTGTTTGGTTCATGATATGATTCCCTGTCTGATTTCCTCAGGTGGGATGGATCCATGGCATCCAGCAGCAGAACAGGGATAAACTGCACTTATAGGGGTCTGGTGGGTGAATATTGAACAGAAATAGATTGATTGCCATCTGTAATGCCTTGTGTATACACAAAAGCCAGATCTGTGTGGATAGGAAAGTTTTGAGATTGTCATGCAAGAGCAGCAGTATTATTGGGAAAGGGATGGCAGGACAGGGATGGACTGGAGGACACATGGAAGTTCCAGTACTTAAATACTAGAAAAGAAGAATAATTTGGTCTCTTTCCTTTAGGGAAAAGAAAAGATATTCATTTTTCTGTTATGCTCCCACCTTTTATAAATCCTTAACAAATTCTAAAAAAATATGGCAGTATCCCCATTCTGAGCAGCCTCCTGCATTGTCCTGTCTGTGGTAATGCCCAGCTGCCCATCAGAGATATTCACTCCAACCATCATTTGTAGACTTGTAACAGCTTATCGAGGGAGAGCTTGTCATTGTTATCCATACCATGTAGTTTGAGAGCAGAGTGCAGTTTCTTGCTTTGACAGTTGAGTGGCTTTGTAAAAAAAAAAAAAAAAAAAAAATTGTTCCCCAATGGGTCAAAAATGAGTCAAAGTTCTTATCGGTTCTAATCAGAAACTCACTTGGTCCTTACCCTCTGAAATGAAGGCATTGCTTGTGCTGTCCCCAGTGGGGCAATCATCTGGAAAATTTTCAAGCTTAGAGTTGTATCCTCTTGTCTCAGCAGGTGAACCAGCTGTACAGGAGAGTGTGTGACTGTGGGACTCTCTTTCTTGTCTTTGATCTCTCTGTCCTTCAGTAATGTGGAGGCACAAGAACCCAACTCCATGCTACAAGCTCCTTCCAGAGCAGCAGTGCCAGAGACAGAGTCAGGAGGAAGGGAAGGAGGGAAGGCCTTTTGCAGATTTTAAATTCTGTCTTTTTTATTTGGTAAATTTAATAGTTGTTTTTATGGCCATTCAACCAATGAATAGCCTTAGAGTAGGTTTTTTCTTTTCTTTCTTTCTTTCTTTCTTTCTTTCTTTCTTTCTTTCTTTCTTTCTTTCTTTCTTTCATTCTTTCTTTCTTCCTTTCTTCCTTCCTTCCTTTCTTCCTTCCTCTCTCTCTCTCTCTCTTTCTCTTTCTTTCTTTGTTTCTTTCTTTCTGTCTGTCTCTTTCTTTCTTTCTTTCTTTCTTTCTTTCTTTCTTTCTTCTCTTCCTCCTCCTTCTCTCTCCCTCGTCTCTGTGCTTCTCTCTCTCAATCTCTCTCTCTCTCTCTCTCTCTCTCTCTCTGTATGTGTGTGTCTAATCTGACTTAGAATTTCTTGTTATTGGTATAATCATAATTACTTGTTATGTTTCCTTCATCTTGGCATCTAACTGAATTTGCTGCTACAGGGCAGGTAGCTTTATATGTGATGAATACTCATGCCTGGTTGTCATTTCTGCAGATTTTATTTGCTAACTCACAGAAACAGGCAAGACTCAGGATGTGGCCAAACTTAGTTGCTCCTAAAGGAGAAGGATCTTCAGGGTGGTATTATATTTGTAGATATTAATTTTAAATAACTAATTTATTCAGAGCTATTTTTTAGCATTTACTTTTCCATCCAACTAATTGTTATTTTTGCTGTATTTTTAACACCTCTTTCATAAGCTATGCTCTGAAATTCTATTTCCCTTCAGTTTAAGTGGAGATACAATTTACTATTATTAAAATAGTTACTATTATCATTTTCATGTTGATTTCAGAAAGGAGAGGACAGCATTATCTTCATAAACATTAACCAAAATTTTACTTAATTAAGATTTTCAGGCCATTCTAGAAGTCTTTGAGCTCAGAACTTGGAATTCAGTTGTAAAGCATCATAAGCTACATGAATCAATATCTAGGTTACCTAACTATAATAGTATGACTATAATACACTGAAGCTCTAATACATCCTACAGTTGCATCTCTTTTCATCTTGGTGTAGTTCTGCAATTTGCTGACTATTTGTATTGATAATTCAACTGGGATATTAATTATAATAAACATGCTATGAAAATATCTAAGAGTCAAATTTAACCAAAGTTGGTAACTTCTGGTCACTTTCATGCAAAAGTGACATGCTAAAAATATTTAGCAGTGTTAGATATACTGTAGATAACTCAATTAATTTGAATGGCAACATTGCCCAATATCAAAATCACTGTCAAAATCAGTATCTACCACCTATTGTGAATATCTGGGAATGTCTCAATCTCAAGATATTTGTTATTTGGAGAAAAATTATGAAGATTGATTGTGCTAAAATTAAACATTATGTCTCTCTTTTAAGTAACAATGAGATTCTAAGTGTTAAAAATATGGTCATATTGAATTTGTAAGCTCATCACCTCCCATGGCAAATTTCAGAGCACTAAATTATCGTTGTAGGTATTCAGACAGATGACTGAGTGTGGAGCTTAAAACTCAGTTTTCAGCATGAAATTGAAGCTGTCATTCATCATGGCTCACAAGCACAAGTGAGCTCAATACAAAAGCCACCTTGCATTACTGTCTATCCTATTTTCTCTCCTTACACTGGAAAAGATACCCCTTTGTCCAGATGAATGGAGTTAAGAGAACAAAAGTAAATTAAATCAGGTCATCAAAGAAGCAACGAAGAACCTGTGTATTAGAGACTTTATTATAAGCTGATTTGTCTCCCACAGAACCAATTTTACCATTTTTTTTAATTAAATAAATTTCTGGACTAAGGTACTCAAGGAAAGTTTTCCATACATTTTCCTCAGAATTTTTATTTTCAGTGTGTTGGATTTATAAGTATGAGAGCCAGGATAAGACAATGTTATTAGGAAAAGTAATCACATATATGGTCTGACAAGAAACTTGATCAAACTTTCTAGGCTGTACATACATTATTTTCTTGTGATGAGACACTGGGAAGTCACTTATTGAACTATGCCTCAGATCATTAACATCAACATAATGGTCTTACTGCCCTGAGAAATAATGATTGAAATTTTATGTGTGCACACGTAATATTCCCAAAATACTGACTCTGATTTGTAAATCTGTAATGTACATGAGGATCTAAATTCACTAATAAGCTTGAAAATTCCCTATGAGAAACTATGGAGCAGCCACTGAAATTCTTGTTGGTATGTTAGAAATATGATGAGTGGGAAAGAAGCATTTAATATGTAATACAATCTGGTACTTATATTAGAAAATAATTTGTTACTTCTTTCTTAAGTACAAAATAATAATTTTTGTTAGGAACTATTCATAAATGTGTATTATTGTATTTGGCTCACATTTGTCACTTCATTACCCTCCCTTGTCACCAATAGCCTTCTTCTTATAAATAGTCCTTGTTGAGCTTTTATGTCATATATCTGTTAAAAAATTAACTTATGACATGAGAAATTAACATGATATTTGTTTACCATTTCTCATTACACTCTCTTACCCCCTTCTCTTTTAAGAGCCCCCTTTTTTCCTTTATGTAGATTCTCCCTTCTTCCTTCCTGTAGAAGAAATACATATGTAAATATATACAAATGTAAGCATACATATGATATACAGATATACATATTTTTGTGATTTCTTTCTTTCTTTTTTCTTTCTTTCTTTCTTTCTTTCTTTCTTTCTTTCTTTTCTTTCTTTCTTTCTTTCGATGGTTTCTCTTTGTAGCCCTGACTGTCCTCGAACTCACTCCATAAACCAGCGTGGCCATGAACTCTGATATCCTCCTGCTTTTGCCTCCTCTACTGGGATTAAAGGCATGCCCCACCTAAAAATCTTTAATTGCATCTAAGAACTTGGGTAATTCGCTCTGCCCTCATCTTATTCCTATTTGTTTGCTGTGGCTCTTTGATTGTTTTTGTGTTTGTTTGTTTGGCTTTTTTACACAGGGTTTCTCTAAGTAGTTTCAGTTGACTTTGAAGTCACAAAGATCTACCTGCCTCTATCTGCCCTGACTGCCTTTGCCTGCCAAGTTCTGGAATTAAAGACATGTGCCACCATTGCCAAGCATACCATAAATTTATATTCCACATGTGATAGAAGATGTGATTTTTTTAAAAAGATTTTAACTTATTTATAGAGTACACTGTCACTGTTTCAGACATACCAGAACAGGGCATCAGATCCCATTACAATGGTTGTGAGCCACTATGTCGTTGCTGGGAATTGAATCAGGACCTCTGGAAAGCAGTCAGTGTTCTTAACCACTGAGCCATCTCTCTAGCCCCCATATTTTTCTTTCCTGGTCTGGTTATTTCATTTAATAAATGGTCTTTATTTCCATGTGAATATATCTTGTTATACACACATTATAGATCAAGTTTCAATAAAACCTTAATTCATGGGGATAAAGCATCTACAGGAGTGTTTGACAATATCATATGTAGAAAACCATAAAAACTTCACCTTTAGCAATTATAAGCAATAATTAATCCAGTAAAGTTGCAGGTATGGATTCAACACTTTAAAAGTGGGCAGTATTTCTGTGTACAAATGGTAGGCGTGGTAAAGAAACAAAGAGAACAATCCCAATTACCACCTTCACACAAGGCTCAGAAATAAGTTTAAATGAGGAATGGGAGACATAAGAACTGACAGCATAAAGCAGTGATGAGACACTGAAGAGTATCAATGTAAGTGGAAAACTGTCCTGTGTTCAAGGACAGAAACAAGGAATACTGATAAAATTCCCACTTACTATTCAATACAGTCTCAATCAAATTATAGTGGCATGATGTAAAAATGTCTTATTGCATTTATTAACTTACTTGTGTATTTGTGAGTGTATAGGTATAACTTTATGCACACGTACAAAGCATGCTTGCACTCTACATGGTGTCTACTTGTAGGACAGAAGATGCCAGTTACTTCCTTCTACTACATAGTACCTAGGGATTTAAATAAGCTCAGCTGGTTTGGTGGTAAGTGACTTTATCTGCTGAGTCATCTTGCCAAACATACGTTTGCTTGTTTGTTTTTATAACTAAAAACCTTCACAAAATATGTGTGTAACAACAAACATTCCAAAGAAGTCAACCAATCTTGAGCAAAACACAAAAGAAAAAACAAAACCAAGATTGGAGTACTGTACTCTCTTACTTCAAAATATATTGTAAAGCCATAAATCTAGATAGCATGTTATTACATTAAAACAAGCCACATAGCCCAAAGGACATACATCCTATGTGCAGAAGAAACACGTTTCCAAATGCGGCACTCTATAATCTATGTCAAAGCTATCTGAGCATGACCTAACATACAGGGTTAGCAATGGGGAACCAATACACTAGTAGAAGCCCATCAGGGCAGCTAATAGGTGGCCTAACCTAGAGAAGGGCTGGCCCCCGAAGGTATATAAGCAGACTGGGATGATTGTCTAATAAGTTCACAGGTGTCGTGTTTATCGCTAGGGTGATAGTATATAAATATTTATTTGAAATAGCCAAGAATATATACAGAGGAAAGGACAGCCTGTTTAATAAATGATTTGGAGACAACATGTATTTCACATGCAGAATAACTAGATTAGACTTTTCCTTACATATAAAAATAAACTCCAAAGGAATAAAATATTTAAATGATAGACCCAATACTATAAAACAATTAAAAATAATTTATGCTATTGGTCTGAGCAATTTTTATGGGGTGATATTGGACCCAAAAGAGAGGTAAGAAAAAAGACAATTTATATCCTAACAAAATAAAAAAAGGCTTCTGTATAGTGAGCAGAGAGACAGTCCTAAGGAATGAACAAAAATATTTGGAAACCATACATAATCTGATAAGAGCCTAATAATATTCAAAACACATACAGAACCCAAACCATATGAAGAAAACAACAGAGCAGGCATGGAAGCACATGCCTGTAATTGAATAATTTGAGTTGAAGTAAGAGGATGTCAAGGCTCCAAAGCCAGGCTAGAGAGCCCTTTTTGAAAAAAAAAAATGCAAACAGACAAATAAAACAGAACAAAGACAAAAACTATATATCAACAAATTGATTAACATGAAACATTTTTTAGTAAAGCAAACTGTACAAAAATTTGCTCAGTGAGAAATAATTTGTGTTATTGCACCTTATTTCTGGAAATAATGAATCATTCAAAAGTGTAACTGTAAGAAAAAAATAATCTCCTTTTAAAATAATGTAAAACAATTAGGGATAACTTAATAAAAGAAACAATACATTTTCATGAACAATACAAAATTCTACTGCTGAAGATGACTGGAAAGATGTGTTCAAAGATTGAAAAACTAGCACTTGTTATTGATAAATGTGCTAAATTTATAAATGTATATAGAAATTGGGTTAAGGCTATCCAACTGTATGCACAGATTCAACATAAACATAGAATCCACGAAATAATAGGTTGATTCTAAGTTTTACATTAAAATGCTAACTGTTGGGAATAGCAAAAAATGATTTCAAACAAGGATAGATTGGAAGACTAATTCTTCTCAATAATCAAATCAGCCACAACAAACTAAATCAGGTTGTAGCAGGGTAAGGATGCCCAAGATGAGTAATAAGGTAGAACTGCTCCAAGTGCGAACTTTAAAGCTTCTGTAGAGTGATTGCTGCGGAAAGTGAAGACAGGACAGCCTTTCAATCAAGTGAAGCTAGACACCAGACAAGAAATGATGTGTAGACCCCAATTCACACCATATCCAAAAGATAAAGTGGTCATATAATTCAGCAAACGTGTTAGAACTATTAAAAGAAAACAGAAGCATTGATCAGATAATTTCATAATTTCTTAAAAATGGCATCAAAAGCACATGAGAAAGAGAAATTGGCTGTTATCAAAATTTAAAACTTTCATGTTTCAAACCACACTGTGAATAAAAAGCGACTTCAGTCTACAATCTTGAACAAAAGACTTGTCAAACCATATTTTGTGAGCAGCTTATATGTACATAGCGTCTGAATATTAGAATTTGGTCATGAAAATATAAATCACCCAATTTAAGAAGTGTGCAAAGAATTTGAGTAGGCATCTGTTCAAAGCAGATATGCAGCTGGGCATCACTTGGAGCAAAGAGCCTCAGTGTCACTAGTTGTAAGCAAAATGCAAATTAAACTACTGCTAGTGTGCACCAGCTAGATTGGCTTTAATTAGCAAAATAGTGGTGTGGATATAGAGAAATTAAAATGCTCATCAAATTCTGGCAAGAGTAAAAATGGTATGTTCAGTTTGTGAAACAATTATGTAGATCCTCAGAATATTAATTATAGAGTTACTGTGCAACCCCATGCATTAATTAATTTTCTGTTTCTGTGTTGTCGTAATACCCTTATAGAACCAACTTAGGGAAGAAGTGTTTGTTTTGTCTTACAGTTCCTGAGGGGATGTGATCTTTATTGTAGGGAAGGCTTGACTGCAGGACGATGAAGTATGTTGGGTTGACAGAACGCATACTGATCACACTTCATTTGCATTCAAGAAATAGAGTGAGAGAAGAGGGAGTGGGTCAGGCTATGGAAACCTTTGAAATATGTTCTCCAACAAGGTTCTCCTCCAACATCCTATAACCTTCACAAAAAGGCACCACCAACTAGAGACAAAGTATGACACTATTGAATATACATCTTATTCAAATCACAACACTGTACAAGTGTGTGGGGGGAGGAGGAGGAATTTAAAGACCAACGATGACAATCAAGTGTCTTCCTTCATTGCCCTCCACGTTTTTGTTTGTTTTTGTTTGTTTTGTTTTGTTTTGTTTTAAAGCAGGGTTTCTCCCTAAACCCGGAACTGATCCATGTGGTTAGCCTGGGTGGTCAATGAGCTCTAGGGGATTGCTGGTCTCCAACCCCTTGACACTTGTGTTGCCGACATGTGCCATCATTCCTAACTTTTATATGGGTATCCAGGATCTGACTTCAGCTTCTTATGCCTGATTGGCAGGCACTTTGATGACTAAGTCATGTCTTCAGTACCAGTTCCATTCTCAGATACGAAAAATAGTGCATATGCATACACATATTTATAAATAGTCCAGGTAGATTTAATCATTGTAGTTCAAAATGGAAAGATCCCAAGTGTCCACTATTGAATGAGTTTACAATAAAATAATTAGATATATTGATTCTATAGGATATTTATCCATGACAAGGAAGAGAGACCTAGGCAAGTCATTCAAGACCACCTAATTTATGATTGTGTTTATGCAAAATATACAAAATATGGAGATCTGTAGAGACAGAAAGTTAGTAAGTAGCTCACAGATCTGTGCATGGGAAGAAACATTGGGAATGCTTTGTAAAGAATACAGGTTTTCTTTTGTGGCCATGAGAATGTTCTAAATGTAAACTGCTTAATTCTACAGATAAAAAGGCACTGAAGTGTATGTTCTTCTGGGCAAAGACAAAGATGTGTGAGTTATATCTTTTTAAAATCACATTCTAAATTGTGTACTTTTTAAATGAATGCTACAACTAGTTCCTGAAGGTATAATCTTTCTTAGAACATTTAAAAAGCAGTATATTCGAGAGGACAAATGGAAGGGTCTTGCTTGGATAACTACCGCGAATCTGAAAAGACAACTAGTGTGAGTACATATTAGTCTCCTGAAATGAAGGAAGGCGCCAAGTAAATAGAAGTACTTGCATTCTCCCACTCAGAAGCCAGATCATCTATCGTCTTCCTTTCCGTGAATTTTCATTTGGGAGCTAATTTTAATTCCCAGATACGTGATTTCTTCTGGAACCTGAAAGGGATTATTTTCTTTTAAGAACTTTTGCAGCCTAACCTGGAAGCCTCGCCTCAGGGATTAGGAGATGGAACGCCACAGAACTGTTCTTCATGAACTGTGCCCTAACTGTGGTTACTCCACACCCACATGGCAGACTTAGAACAAGCTCAGATTTCCTCTCCTGGTTTCTCTCTGGCACCAGTTGCGTTAAGGGAGAATCAGACAGGAGTGTCCCACAAAAGCTTTTCTCCTGGCCTCTATGAGGGCTGAAGCCTGTCTGTGCAGGTTTCTCCATGTGGCTGGCCCACCTGTGGGGCTGGCTGGACCTTAAGTGAAGGGGAAAAGAGAGGGGCTGATCCAGTTTCCCAGCTTTGAAGTGAAGAATGAGCCAGAATGAAGAAGCTCCTGATCAAAGGCTGCCCGGCTGCCCAGCGATAAGGAAGGCGGCATTAACTCTCTAGGGAGAGCTCAGGCATCTGAGGCCAGGTGGAGAGAGGGCTCCCAGCTCTCTGAATAGGCGCTTTTGTTTCTGCACCCTCTGACAGCAAGAACTATTTGAAGCAACTGCAACCAGCAATTTCTAACTCGGATTGGTTTATTGCGATGGCTTTCAAACTTTGATAGGCATCAGAATCACTTGGCAGGGGTCGGGGATGTTTCTGGAAACAGAGGCTTGGTTCTTCCCTAAGACTGTCATTCCTTAGGTGTGCCTTTCTGTCAGTTTCTCACAGGTGATTTAAATGCTAAAGTTTAAGAGTTTGCTGATAATTTGAAGGTGAAAACTTTATTCTGAGAAACAATTTAGGGCTGGGTATGTGGGTGCTGCTTTAGCATGTGTAAGACCCTGGATTGGTCCCAGAACTTCATACACACACACACACACACTACAGACACACAACACACACACACACATCAAAATGTACACTGCTATTTTATATCATTTTTACACATTAAACACACTTAAAAGAAGAGACTTTACATTTACTCAGTGTAGTCTACCACTCAACTAGGTAGGATAGCAATTTCTCTGTGTGTACAAAACCCTTTGTTAACATTTCAGACACTGGGCTATGTGCTATGGGTGGAGATGGATAACACAACTTTGTTTCCAAGAGCTCAGCATCCTGCTGGGGAGACAGACATGTAAACAAAATAAATGAAGTATTAGAAGAAGAATGTCAAAGACTGTTCCAGCCCAGGAAGACAATGACTAACTCCGCCTGGAGGGTGGGAGAGGGTAGAGGCTTCCCCAAACACTGGAGCTTGGAGGATAGTCTAATGGGGAGGATCAACTTGCCTCCCTGGTTGGAGATGCGCAGGTGGCCTGGCACAGAAATTGGGAGATTCCAGCCCTAGGGGAAGGCCTGTGCAGACGCAGGTCTTGAGAGGCCTGGGGAGATTTGTTATGGCGGGATTCACCAGCAGTTGGTGAAGATAATGTGGACAAACAGCCTCACTTTGAAAGGACCTGTCATCCCAGGAAGTAGCTAGGGATCTTTTTTGCAGGCAGGAGAACCTGAAGCAAGAGTTCAGCTGGAATTCTGGGTATAGAAGGATTGCTCAAATGCAAGAAGCGTGAATCTAAATAATCAAAGGCATAAGTTTGCAGACACTATAAAACAAAAACCCTCTGGTATTTATTTCCAATTTGATTTTGCAAGAGTCAATGAATACTAATAACATCATTAGTATTTACAAGGTACTTCATAGTCTAAAAAAGATTCACAATTATTGTCACATAATTGCAATATAAAGCACATTGTCATGTGTTTTGAATAGCCCTGGAGGCACCACATCTGTTTTTTGACTGAGTTTTCTAAAATATATTTCTTCAAGAGGCTGAAAAACTTTCAGTCTCACAGATTATGAGGAAGCAGACACATTTTCTGAGTATGAACATTTTTTTACTGTAAGGTGGATTTACTAAGCAAGATAGCTCCAATAACGACACGTAAAGATCAGAAACTACCAAATATTTTACAACAGCATGTTGCAGCCTAGAAAAAAAGAAAGGAAGATATTCTGTATTTGTCCAAGTAGGCATGATAGGCTGGGACTACAGTCTGTGTGTGAGAATCGGGAATTGCAACAGAAAATGAGAGCTGAAGTCTGAGGTTTACTGTCCTGAGGCTTGCTTCCTGCTGGCTTCACAGTCTGATGCGTTGGGGGCAGCATTCTTGGGTGTCTCCCCTCCCCTTGGGAGCCTGAGGCCGAGGTTTCTCATCCTCTTGGGGACACCCTTTTTATGTATGCAAGGTTGTTCTGGCATTAGCCATCTAAGGATACAACTTGCATTGTTACCTCTCCCTCTTTCCTAGCTCAGCCATGTGACTGAGAAAATGTGATATTAGCTAGATTTGGGAAATTAATGTACACTTAGCCTTGCTGATCCTTGTACCTTTGTCTTCTGAGAGTCATGTGGTCAATCAAAATCTCTCCTCTCACCCATGCATGCTGTACACTTGTGGGGAGAATATATGTGCCTGTCACTGACTGAGTTCAGTCCCCTTTGTTAAATGTTACAGTGTTATGTAAACAAAGGGCTCTAGGATACTTACTTTTTTAAATATGAATGTAGCTGCTTTTCATATTTTAAAGGTCATCTATTATTGAATTAATGCTCACATATTCAGAAAAGGCTGCTGCAACCTGGCAAAGATTAATGTAAAATCAAACAATGTTCTTAAGCTGAACTAAGTTAAGTGCATTCTGTAGTAAGAACTGTGGGATGGATGACAGTAGCCACTACAGGGAGTTTGAGGTATGTGACAGCTTGCTAGCCCCACACTTTTATTAGTTGATCATTATAAAAATCAACTGTGAACCAAACTATACCTTGTCCATGGATATTAGGTTATAGAAACACTTCATAAACCTGGAGATATGAGAAAATTCTAGTTCTGTATTCCTGGGAATCCTCCCAAACCTGTTCACTCAGGAATCCTATGGTGATTCCCTACCCTGTCTCCAGGCATTGCTGAGGTCTCTGCAAGGAGCTCTTTTCCAGACCACTGGACAACTTTCAACGTGACTTATTTGATAACATTGCACAGAAACTTGCCTCCCGTGTCTGACACATGCCAAAAGCCAGTTCATTTTTACACCTCACTTTTCAGGCTGTGATGTTAGGCAAGCATATGATGGTCTCTGAAGAAGGATCATCTGCACCCGAGGGAATGTTAGGTGCATTTAGGACCTAGCAGAGGTATGAGCTGCGCAGGTCATGTATTTATTGGGTTGGATCCCTTTCATTGCCTGAGAGAAAACACAAAGCTCTGTCTGCATTTCAGTTATGCTTCCTCTAGCACTCAAACTCCTTCCCCTGACCCTAGGAGATGTGGTGACTTGCCACAGCTAAAGCAGGATTAGGACTCCCACGCTAACATTAGCAATTGATTGAAATGTGGTTTCAGGTGAGGGCAGGAAGAAATAGCACGAACAATACAAACAAGCTCATTGTGCTAACTCTAAGGTAGAGTTCCCTGAGAACCAGGTGTGAGCTGGATGACTGGCTCAAGGTTCCTCTGGGCGGTAGAGAAAGGTGGGCATGTGTTACACCCGTCAACCTCACTTGACTCATTCAGAACCGAAATTTCTCCATTTTTCTTAAATTCTCTCTCTCTCTCTCTCTCTCTCTCTCTCTCTCTCTCTCTCTCTCTCTCTCTCTCTCTCTCCTACTTGGTAGGTAGACATGGATGTACGTGTTTCAATAGGAAAACCATACTTGAGTTTGGATCAGTATAATCCTTATTTCATACACGGGCGAGGGAAGAATGGACACACAGCCGAATTTGGAAGACAGAAATGGGAGTGAAAGGAATTTGTGGGTTTGTTCTGTGTCATGCCGAATTAAGTTAGTTGGTGTGCTAATACATGGGTCTCACAAAATCTCTGGTTGTTAGGAAGCATTATCACAAAAACAAAAAACAAACAAACACAACAAAACAAAGCAGGAAGACTAAAGTGTTAGACTCCTTTGCCAATGATTAATCAGACAGCAAAGGCTGGTCATGGGACTTCAGGTCAATTTCTTTCATCCACCAAAGATTCCTCTCCATCCTCTATCTTTTAATCACTGGTTTATAGCAATGTCGTTGTCTAATGATACACTTTATCCATCTGATTAATGTTACTGGCCAGAAGCCAAGACACCAAAATGCTAAGTAATGAAGATTTACTAATGCCTTTTCTACAAAGGCTTAATTTTCTTTCTTCTTCCTTTATTTTGAGAATTTCTTCCCTAAGCTCTGTGTGTTCATGATTTGTCTGAGTCTGATTTTGTCTTGTGGTTTTAGAACCAGTATTAGCCAAAGTACTGGTTCAGAATTGGCTATGTTATACAACCCATATCACTGAAAGACACATTTTCTGTTTCTGAGAGCTAAGTTAGCAGAATTTAAACATGGGCTCAGCTATCCATCGTTTTGAAATATAAGAAATTATGAACATGAAATATATTCAGTAAAATAACTAAGGAATGAAACAAATGATTTCTCTCTTCTTTCTTTCTCCTTGAATTTGTTAGCTGTAAGAGACAAATGATGACTATACAGCATGCAAAGTTAGCCAAGATAGAGTTGATCTCCGATCTCATGAAGATTACAGCCTATAAGGAGATAGATGACAATCTAAGACTAAAATGAGCACTATAAAGATGAATAAGATGAGGAAAAGAGATATTACTTATAAAAGCCTATTGTATAATTGTGCCTGAGAGGCAATCATATAACCCTTTTCTGTAAAAATGACTAGATATATGAATCTAATTGTTTAAGACTCTAGATAAAATATGTTCTGGGCCAGAGGAACAAAAGATATAAAACAGATGAATGCATAGCTATTCAAATGAATGAGGTTTAATGTATTTGTAGAACAGTAGTATAATATGGGACAAATGTATGCAAGAACCAAGCTGTGCATGGTCCTATGGACTGTGGGAAGGATGTAAAACTTTATCATGAGAAGTAAAAGAAGCCAGTCCAAGTTTTCAAGCATGTTTGCATGATTAGATTTGATTTTTAAACCATACTGCTGTGATTGAAATTGACCAAAGATAGCTATAGTGATCACAAGAAATCTAGTTATAATATGATTGCATTATTCAGGGAAGAGATAAGAGTATCTCGGATTGGGAAGCGTTATCAGTAATATAGAAGGATAGAAGCTGGCTTGTGGCTTGTGGGATATTGCAAAAGTGCCTTTGCCACAGTGAGGAACATCAAGGGAGACATACGAAAGGAAGAGTCCCAGGCATCTGCCTGTGCAACTTAATGGGAGATGCTCTCCTTTCACACCACAAACATCAATTATTAGACTTGACTTATGCCAGGGCCCTGAAGAATTAAACTCAAGCTTCATCTTGTGTTTGAAGAATGTTTTTTGAGACATCCAATTACAGATGTTCACTAAGCAGATAGAATTTAAAAATCATGTTTGGAGAGGTTGTAGATAGAGAGGAAATAAAGCCACAAGGCACTAGTGTACCCAGGAGGCCAAGTGAAGCTGATGGATCAATGAAATGTCTTGTGGTAGAGGTTGGTGAGAGCCTTGAGATACTCCCACTATTTTACAGTATTTATCATTGAAACGAAATAACTCTTAGGCATGAAAATAATAATTTATAATAAATAAATAATACATACATAGGTATTTTATTGATTTTAATGATGGAACCAAGATGCTCTCATTGGTCAGCTCCATGTCCAAACAGATCGACAAGTGTCACATAATGCAAAGACTCAGAGTGAGCAAAAAAAATGTCTGGAAATAAAATAAGAAAGTTGAAGGATGCATATTTCCAACTTTACATTTTATCACGAAGTTTCACTAATTATGATATTATTATAGACATATGGATTTGATAAGATAGAATTGACAAAACAATGTGCTCTGCCATTAATGTTCAACTGATTATCAGTGAAGTGAGTGAGTGATGGATGGATGAAATGAAAACTTTTTGGAGAATGTAACGAAACAGCTATACAGCTTAAGTATGTAGGGAAAACTGTATCACTGTTTCACATTATAAATAAAAATAACTAGGAATGATGTGTCATTAGAATAACAGTTGGATGTAATTTCTGTTTGCTTCAATTAGGCAATGAACGTAGTTTATGCACAACAACAAAGATCAGGGGATAAAATAAAAAAAAATGGATTAGACTTCCTAAAAATCTTCCTCAAACTACACATTTATGTAAATAAAGGACAATGTATATTATCATGGGGTATATTTGTTAAGACATATACCTGAATAGAAAGTTATCTATCTAGTATATATAAATTACATAACTAAGTAATAAGAAGGTAAATAACTCAATTAGGGAATACACAAAGCATTTGAATGTATAGTTCTAAGAAGATTTACAACAGCAGCTAAGTGTAGGAAGAGCTAAGGTAGGAGGAGTTAGGAGAGGAAAAGGAAGAGGTGGAGTTAGGAGAGGAAGAGATAAAAGGAAGAGGAGTAGCCAGAGAGGGCGAGATGTAGGAGCGATGGAGACGGATGTTCACATGTCTGTAGCAGTCAAAGGTAGTTGGTATACCTAGGTCAGGTATTGGGTTACACTTCTGATTGTATGGGTATCTTGTTACTGATCATTGCCAAATATATAACCTTTGATTAATCTATAAGAATTAGAGTCTCATTCTCTTAATGGGCCAGCATGGATGGCGGAATGGTCTGGGCAATGCCCTGCCTTGCGGAGACAGCATGGAAGATTGGCAGAGCCATCTATCATGCTGGCATCTAGTGGGTGGCAGGGCTGGTGTTTCTGGCGGCTGGTTCTAGCTGCAGCACGCAAGTGGTCTCCGGACCCAGAAACATGGCAGTTGGGCTAGGCAGAGCCACTGCAGCTTAGATAGTCGGCCTGAGCCAGAGGCCTTTTAAAATAATTACCACAACAGCTAAGTATATGGAAGGATTAATAATATCATTTTTAATTAAAAAATATACATTGTTATTATATGTATAGTTGGGGTTTCACTTGCCATGGCATTCATATGGAATCAGAAGGCAACTTTGAGATGACAGTCTTCTCCATTAATCTTTTCGTGGCATTTCCAGCATCAAATACAAGTTTCCTGGCTTTAGCAGAAAGTGCAGTTACACTATAAACCAGCTTGTTGGTCCAATTAATAAAATTTGTAATTAATGAAATGTAAAAATAATCCATAAAATTTAGTGCTTCCTACACATTAAGATAGCTATAATAGGAAAAAGCAAAAGCAGAAAAATCAGATAATAGTGAATAACGACATTGATGTAGAGTTTTTGTCCCTTGTACACAAGCTGGCTATGCTGTCAAATGTCAAATATAGAGTTATTATGTGATTAACAATTCATTAAAGACCAAATAAAAGTCAGAACACTGTCCGTAGAAAGTTTTGTACACACTTGTCCATTACAGCATTATTCATAAGGACTGAGAAGCAGAAACAATCCAGATACCTATTGATTGAAGATAAGCACAATATGGTATCACTTTCACCATAAAAAGTAATGAAACATTCATACCTGAGACAAATGAATGAATCTCAAAACTTATACCAAATGTATAATCAAAAATAATGTACATTGTACAACTCTCTTTACATAGTCTGGGATTGATGGATGTAAACAGTACAGATAGAAATTAGATCAGTGTTTGGTAAACCTCTGGGACAATGGGCAAGGAGTATTACAGTTGATGGGTAAAACTTCAATTTTAAGCTGATAAAAAATACTGTAAAACCTGATTTTGTAATTTTACATCTCATTACACTTATTACAACACACTTAATTATGCATTAGAAAGTAGATGTTACCTTTTCTTGTTTGTTTGTTTGTTATATTTATCACATTCAACTGTACCACTATTTCTCCTCCATCCATTCCTCCAGTTCCTTACTCCACATTCCCTCTCTCCCATATTCACTCCTCCTCTGTTTCCCTTCAGAAAAGAGCAGGCTTCCCAGGTATATCAACTGAACACAGCATAACAATAAGACTAGCACAAGCCTTCTTATTAACAATGGGTGAGGCAACCTAATATGAGGAAAAGGTCTTTAAAGAAGGCAAAAACGTCAGATAAACTCTCCCCTACTCCCACCGTTAGGAGTCCCACAAGAACACCAAGCTATACAACTATAATATCTAGATGACCAGTCTCAGGTCCATACAGGCTTTGATTGCTGTTTCAGTCTTTGTGAGCCACCATAAGGTCCACTTAGTTGATTCTTTGGACTCTGTTCTTTTAGTATCCTTAATCCCTATGGGTCTTACAATCCTTCTTCTTCCTCTTCTGTGGGGTCCATGAGCTCTGCATAATGTTTGGCTGTGGGTCTCTAGAATGATTCTCAGCAGTTGCTGGAGAAAGCCTCTCTGATGACGATTTGGTTAGGTGGCAATCTATGAGTATAGTAGATTATCGTTATGAATTATGTCATTAGAAACTATTTCATTGTTTTTGTTGTTGTTTGGTTTGGTTTTTCAGTCATGTTTGGTTCTATCCTAGGTCTCTGTACTATCTAGTCTCGGTTCCTAGCAATCTAGGTAGTGTCTTTAGTATAGCTATACAGTACTATCTAGGTAGTGTCTGTAAGTACAGATGTCATCTCAGTATAGATTTTAAAAAAGAATGCAACAAACCAATTTTCACACTGAAACTATGAAATGAAGTTGTGATGATATCAGGAAAAAAAATCATCCAAGGTCCTTTTTAGGTATTAATAATTTCTAAAAACTGGTTGTCTATACAGAGGTTGAAATCTTTTCCACTAGTTATGTGTTGCATGCAGATTGTAAACTAGTTCTCTACACAGTCACAAAATAGCCAACAGGAAAACACAAGTTGTTCAATCAATACAAATCAGATAGCTCAGAAAGACATTTAAATTTAGATATTCCCTAGTTTTTTATTGCTTTGTAAAACACGTGTGCAATAAAATTTACTATCTAAAGCAGTTTCTAATATTTTGTAAAGCATAGAAAATCACATACACACACAAAACTTTCATGGCCACATACATACACACACATAGTTGAGCAACTCTTACCAACTTTGTTATCTAGGAGTCACCTGGAAGAATGAGCAGTTGACTCTAACACATAGTAACTCTAGTTATTCTGTTTATACAGTCCTTGGAAGTTGTCACTTTACTTTCTATATGTATTATTGCAACTCTGCTGGGGTTCATGGAATCAGACAGGGTCTACCTTCTTGCAACAGGCCTACTTCATTTAGCACATTGTCCTCCACATTGCTGCATGCTTAGTATATGTCAGAACTGCCTTCAAACATAAGGTCGAGTATATGTGACTGCATAGTTTGTTTGTCCATCCATTCAAGTTTGAACCTCGGATGGCTTTCATTGTATAATGCCTTTCTGCAATATATTACTAGGTAAACAAGTATGGGAGTCAGCTTAGATTCAACGTGATTGGAGAAATAGACTACTTATTGGAAGAATACCAAGCTTATGTTCCAAGCCATGTGATTGTAGTGAAGAGAACAAGGGTCACTTTTGATGATTTACCACAATAAGTCTTCATTACAGCTTTTTCTTTCTTCATAAGATTTCCAAAGTTTACATCTGCATGTTATATATTTATTTAATTTATTTCCTCTTTGTACATAAAATATATATGAGTGCCAAAGCTATGGTAGTTTTTATTTAAGTCAAAAGTTTTTTCCTAGCATAATTTTTGGCACATAATAGACACTAGGTGAATGATTAATTAATAATCTCCTGGCTAATCTTCCAGGTTGGTGCAAGCAGTAAATATAATATGGCAAAGTAACTCAGACAGATCTTTTAATTGACTACCTGATAGCCTCTAAGAAAAGTTACAGGTGGTGACAGTTCATATACACCTATACTTCCAACTACTGGAAAGGTCAAGGCATCTGAAAATGATTCATAGAGTTAAAAACATGTTCAGAATATTTGAAGATGCTTTGAGAAAAAAGCCTTAGTTTATTGTGCTCCCACTTTTGTTGATAATATCAGTATAATCAATATCAATATAAAGAGACTACTTGTCCAAGAATTAGTGCCCAGGTCTGGAGTGGGGCCCTAGAAGCCACATTGAAGGCTGTATGTTGTTTTCAGGCCTCTTCTCTTACAGTTTTAGTAAGAACTTGTTGTGGTTCCTAACACTTACCAGAATGGTAATGGTACTGAATATCAAATCTAAGCATTGCTCAATGGCATTTCTCTGGAGTTTGCAGCAGTTGTAAAACATGTCTATCTCAAGAGTCTGGATTGCAGCTATTCAAGACCATACTAAGAATTAGCAAATTTCTATATATAACTAATGTCAACAGTTCCCTTTCTTTTCCTAAGGAGATAAGCTCTCTCTGAATTCGCTAAATGTGTTGTAATGATGATCTTTCTTCATTAACACTTCCATATTTACCCAGTTTCCCATAGTAACTTCTTTCTATTCAAATAGCTGGTTGGTATGCTCTTTTGCTTTTGATCTAACCAGACTTTTACTAATGTGTGCACAACTGAATGTTTTATTATTCTAGTAGAGTCACCTAAAATGTCCTTCACATAGCTATGTTGTTAGGAAAATGTTGTATAAAATGGTCCTTTGACAGAATCACAGACTCCCCACTTACTGTTCAGAGAACTCCACCCTAAATGATGTCTCCACACACCCTGAAGCCCAGAATATCCCCACGTGTGGAATATGTTGCACAAAACATGACAATTCCAACAGCAAACATCTGTTTTGAGATATTGGAGGCGTGTACAGATAGACTCATATGCACAAAGAAGAAATAGCAATTTAGTTTTGCTTGTTAGCAATGGCTCCGTGGGTGGATGAAGGGGAATCCTGGACCCACCCTGCTGGGTTCTGGAAAGAAATGTGATTATAAATGGCTAAGGCCAGGAAAATCTCACCCTATAATAGCACATTGATTCTCCAGTGATATAGAATTTGATCCTAAGCATGTCTAATTTTTTATATTCTTTTAAGATCTTACAACACTTTAATATGCAAAAGTAGTATGTGATTGTTCTTTGTACCCAAAGATACTTTTTATTTCCAATGCTTAGTGGATGTGTTAGGTTATAAAAGACAGGACACATTGTATGCTAATTGATGCTCCAGTTGAGCAAGGAGAAACTTTTCTTTCTACCAAAAATATTACTTTATAAAATCTTTAAAGACTTAACCCATCTCCAATACAATAAAATTTAATTATTAAAGGAAAGTAAGTCCATAAAGTCCCAACATGTGCCCAATTTATCATATCAGAAACCTCTTGGCCACTACCAGAAATAATAATGGTCTGGTCTTCTTGTTCCCTTTATACTTACCTAAATGGTAGAGCCATCATTGTCTTTTCTTAATGTGCATTTAATTCTTGAATCATGTATCCTGATAGTGTTAATATCAGTGTTTTTCAAAGGCTCATGTGTTTATTTTAGTATGGTCTTTAGAACTTGGCACTACTGAGATGTGGTGCAAGTCTAGTGGGTGGGGCCTAATGGAAAGTACTTAGGCCATTGGGTGTGTGCTCTCCAAAGGGATTCTAGTATCACAGTCTCCTTCATTGTCTCTTTTTCTTTTTGGCTCTGAGGTGAGAGGTTAGTTCCACCACCCACTAGTACAGATCAGTACTGCTTTGCCACAGGGCCAAAGCAATGGAGTATAAAGAACATGGACTGTAACTGGATGCCCCGACAACTTTCTTCCTTTTCCATTTATTTATTTATTTATTTATTTATTTATTTATTTATTTATTATTTTTACAGTAATGGAAAATTCACGTGATGTGAAATTTTAAAAATGTAGTTAAATATTTTAGAAATATGAAATCTGTTGCCAGAATCTGAAAGCTGGAAGAGAATCTCTGAAAGCCCACTTTGTACTATTTAAGACAGAGTTGTTTCCAGTTGGCAATATTCCGCATTTATCCCCTATGAATGGTACTCATGAGTTCAACAGAGCTCAGATGCTTAAACTGATGGTTTTAAAAACCTTTGTCTGTGTATCAGCTATTATGGCTATATAACAAAGCATAAAAATTAATTAAATACCATAGTACCTGTTCAGGATTTTCTGGATCAGCAATAGGACTAAGAGGACTGGGCCATGCTGCTAGCTATGCATGTGGCTAAAGTTAGCAGCCATATTAACTAGGCTATGAAGTCAAAGATGCAGTGGTTAGTGTGGATTCTGGCTTTTAGCCAGCTCATGCACCTTAATAGCCAATCTGGGCCTTCTACATGACAGCAGGATTCTAAGAGTGCAAGCCCCACGTACATAGTTCTTCTTGTGTATGCTGTAATTTCATGGGCCACAAGAATTTACATAGCCAGTCAATCCCACAGTCCGTGTATCCAGAGACATGGACACAGGAAGGTATGACTTGCTAAAGGTTATCCATGTAATAATTTACTATGGGTATTTGAAACAAAATATTTCAAGGTCTAGATAATTATTTCAAATCTAATTATATTATGTGTCTTTTTCTTTATAGTCATATATTCCATGTCATATGTTATCTCTCACATATATACTTATATATCATACACATATACATACACACACACATGTGAGGATGAAAATGATTGGTCAGATTCACAGTAGTTAAAAGATTTGTTCAAGTATTTATCAACAGTGTTTCTGAGCTAAAAATAATAGAATATATCTTTTAATTTAAAATGTAAAATTTAATTTGAAGAAAAATCTGGTAATATATATGATGTCTGAATGTCCCAGGACCACCCTTGTTAAGTACCACATAGTGAACTAAAAATATAGAAACTTATTTTGTAATTATAAAGGCTAGAAATCTAAAAAATAATAGGAAGACTATGTTCTGTCTGAATTTTTTAAGGAATCTTCCTTGCCTCTTCTCAGCTTCTGCTGCCTTGTTAGTGACCTATGATATTACTGGACCTGTAGCTACATTACTTCAATATGTGTTTTTCAGATAACATGACAAGATGAGCAGATGGTTTGTATTACCATACTGGGATTAAAGAGGATACTTATATCAATTATTTGATTGTGCCATTCAATGTTTCAGTACCACAGGTATCTCATATACAAAATGGGAATGAATTGTGATTTTCTGAATGTACAGAGATCTGGTTTTCTCAAAGTTTATTCCTTTTATACTATCTGAAGTTGAATGTTTTTGATTCAACATTTTTTTCCCACATAAAGATCATTTACAAAGGTCTTGTTTCTAGTAAGGTCAGGAGCAGAGAAAGTTGCCTGCACTTGTCTGCATTTTAGAGAAGCTTTGGAAGCATAACTAAAGATAGGGAAATGTCTGAGTTAATGAGACACACCATCATGATCAATAGGCACAGAAAAGTGAAATTATGTGACAGTTGTGATAACTCCAGACATTGCTTTTGTCTTCTCTTGATTCACTCAGTAGGCAAGAAAACATTCATATCTGTTAGGGCCCTTTTGCTTTGTTTTGATTTTGTTTTTTTGCCTCACACATTAGCCAAAAATCACAGTTGCCTGGGGACAGGAGTAGATGTGTTCATCAGCATATGACCATGTGTGTTTCTAGTTGGCTGTGCCAGGATCTTCATTCTCATATATGCAGAATGAGGGGAGGGTTGTATTTCTGGAGGAGTTTCATTGAGCACTTCTTGAGAAGTTGGCTTCTCATCCATTCCCTCACAAGTTGCCATGCAAGTTTGGTCTGTCCAAATGCTAGTCTGAGCACTTGGAAATACTTCAGTGAAAAGCACAAAGCTTATACCTCCTGAGGGTTACATTATATGGGAATTGGGTCAAATGGGCCTCACCTTAGATATATTGTTTCAGGGAATTCTTCTCTTAAGACTCTTGATGGGATTTGTTTAACACAATGTTCGGCTTGTAAGATTGAGGAGGTTGTCCAAATTACCAGGTTAGAAAATTTTAGTTTCAGATTGCTAGCCCCTAACTGTTCTTTATATCCAGGAAGGACCCCACTCCTATTTATAACAGAGGGATTTTTCATCAGTTTATGTGAGGGGATGATTGTACTTGACCCTGAATTATGATCAATCAGACACCCAGCTGGGACTCTGAAACCTGAGGATAGGATAGGGATGTTCCCTGTTAGAAAGCCATTGTGATGTCTGTGACAAACTGGAGAGCTCAATGATGTTGCAGTGTGTGCCTTTCAGCACAGCAGTAAGCACTTAGACCTACAGCCCAGGACTATTGTCTTAAGGTCAGGCTTAATTCAGGTTTAATACAGAAACTCCTGTAGTTGGTCCCAAGACCTGCTTAATTCTGGAGTTTCTATGGTTTCTGAGGAAACAGAAATTCTTAAAATATATCCTAGTGCATTCTGGAACTTGAGGTTTCTTTTTAAGTCATTTCTTCTGTTTGATTACCAAGAATGTCAACTAACAAAACAGTTTATTTAAAAAAAATTCTCAGATTTAAAATTTGAAATCTTTTATTTTTATAATTCTCCATGAATTGTTCTCCAGAATTTATTCTTATCTGTTGTTAACATCTACTTGGCTTTTGAAGCTCTTCTTAAGCTCTTCATTCGACACCAGCAAAACAGAATCATGCTAAAACTTCAATCATTATGCCTATCAAGGAAATGTGATATTACAAGTCTGTTAAAAGGACTCCATATACACATCTGAAACCGCAGATGGCATTTGAGCTCAAAGTGTCAATGATGTTCTGTGAAAACGATGGTAGAACAATGTTCATCTGTATGTCCCCAAGTTAATCAATTAAAATGCACCATTGCCTAAATTTAGAGCTTAAAAGGACAAAACTTAGAAAAAGATACAAAGATAGCCCTGTGGTCTCAGGTAAGGCATAGGTTTATTTTACATTACACAAATGCCAAATATGGAATATGATAAGTAAAAATTTATCTATTCATTATTATTTATGATTTTTTCAAAGTTGAAACCTTTATTCTAAAGGAATTTTGATAGAAATTAAAAATCAGACTGCATTAGGAGAAAATATTTGCCTAGTATATATCTAGTAAAATATTTTCATCTATAATAAAAAGTCAAAATTCAAAAATAAATAAAAAAAGTCAAACTATTTAATTTTTAAAATTTTTATAGAAAATTTTCTCTGACAATAGCATATATATAGGTTTTTTTTTTTTTTTTTTTGAGACATGGTTTTCTGTATAGCCCTGGCTGTCCTGGAACTCATTCTGTAGACCAGGCTGGCCTCGAACTCAGAAATCCACCTGCCTCTACCTCCTAAGTGCTGGGATTAAAGGCGTGCGCCACCACCACCCGGCGACAATAGCATATTTTTATAAAGTGTATTTTAATTATAATATCCCCCATCCTTTCAAATCTTCCTCTCGTTCCGATTACTTTCCTTCCTTCCTTCAAGGCCCTTTCCAACATTTGTGTATTCATTTTTTTCTCTTTCTTGTTGAGATGCACTGAGTTTAACAATGGCCATCTGTGGAATGGCGAGTTTGTAACTCTCCAACAAAGCCTGGTGTAGTTCTTATTGAGTATAAAACTGAAGTCCATAAGTGCTGCTCCCACAATTATCGGTCAACCAGTTTAGGAGGGATTGGGAGAACCCCATGAGCTATTCCCTGATCTCTGATTGACTGTTGATAAGTTCATTTTATAAAACATAAAAACCGAAAATTTTTCTAAACACATTGAGAACAAAGAGGCTAATAACAGCATTATCTATTAAAGCAATAAAAATAAAAACCTATAATATATCAACTGTTAGACTGTTAACTCCTGTTAATATACAAACAATTGTCACTCTCATTATCCTATTCTTTCTCCTCATTACAATCATAATTATTATAAAACTGACAAAGCCAAATGATGGTAAGGACATGGAACCCTTGAATCCACAGGTCTATGTAGTTGCTGGAATGCAAAATAGTATAACGGAAAAGCATTGCAGCTGCCTACAAAGCTTAGCATATACTTATCACACTAGCTATCTGCTTCTTCGGTACTTATTCAAGAGAAATAAAAATGTATTACTTACAAATACCTTCATGTAGATGTTTTTGTCTCATTTTTTCATAATTACCAAAACTGGAAACAACACAAATGTTTTGCAATAGATAACTGTGAGCAAAACTGTGCTTTATTCCTATGAGGAAGGACACAGTGTTCCCATGCAACTGAAATCTCAGATGAGTATCCTAAGTGAACGATCAGACTGAAGGGCTGTCTAGGCTATATTCCATTTACATAACATTTTGGAAAAGAGGAAAACTATAGGAACAGAATCTGTCGGTGGTTACCTGGAACCGGCTACATATGTTAGATTTTTGTTGTTGTTTCACATCATACCTTATCCTTTATTTACTATAAGAATACTCAGTGTGTTAGGGAGATTGCTCCTCTGGTAGTGTCCCTGCTGTACAATCCTGAGGACCTGAGGTCAGGTGATCCATGAAGCTTACAGGCCAATTAGTGGAACTGATGAGTCCAGCTTCAGTGAGAGATTCTATAAAACTTAAAGTGGAAGCTGGGCAATGAAGACACCCAATGTCTAGCCTCCACATGCACATGTATGTTGGTGTGCATGCACATCTAACATACACATATACATGCCACACAAGAACATTCAAAATCTACTCTCTTAGCATTTTTCAGGAAACAATGAACTGTAATTAACTGTTGTATGGTATGGGTGCGGTGTGAGGTATTTGACCACAAAGGGCATAAGGGAATGTTTGGAAATGAACAACAGTTCTGTTTTATAATTGTGGTGGTCGTTGCATAATTATAAACATCTGTAAAGAATCATAGAACTGGTCTCCACAAAGAATAAATTTTCTTTATATAAATTATACCTGAAAAATTGGCTTTAAAAGAGTTAACAGTAAGTTGTTAGCTCTTAAAGTGGTAGAGAATGTACTCACTAAAAACAATATTGAATGCCAGATCTCACTACAAATAATGTAGAACAAAGAACATAATATACAAGTCAATCTGTCATCAGGAAACCTCCATTCATTTAGTAGAAATAGTTAATTATAAGTGCAGTCCATAAGTTTAAAAATGGGACTCAGCCCATATATGGATGTTCTTATACATCAGAAACTAGAAGGTATGTGCTCCGCCTGGTGATTCTGATTCATTAGGATTAGGGTGAGTCCTATATTTTATATTTATAAACTCTCAGGTGACAGTATTGATGCCATCACAGGAGTACACATTGGATGGTTTAGTATAGAATATTAGTATATAGAGTGATAAACTAAGGAAAGGCAATGGTTGAGGACTTGCTAGGTCCTTAAGAAGTGCAGGTAGAAACTTTAGTAGGTCTCATTGAGCATCTGACATTGGATATAGACAAGAGAAAAAGGGAAGGAGTTGCTCATATGAAGTGCTGATGAGCAGCCAATACCTTATGACAGGATATGTTGCTTTTCCTACAAACAGAAAGGTCACTAGATCAAGCAAGGAAAGTGAAAGGGAGATTAGAAACTCTTATTCAGTGCCAGTTATAAAAGAGTGGGCAGAAAAATGCTAAGTTATTTCACTTTTGCTCCTAGCAAAATACAGAGATTTTAAACAAATACACTATGTAAGCATTGTCTTAAATGCACCACCCTGACCATTATGCTAGGTAGATAGGGATATATATGCTTAATCACAGAGAGGTTGTCAGAGTTTTATATATGAAAGATGACTGTGGCTTGGACCAGATTGGTAGAAAGAATACTGGCAAACACTCTCTAGGTTTGAGGTTATTTTAAAAGTCTAACCAATAGATGTCCTTGATGCCCAGTGAAAGAAAGAAATGGTCCAGAATGATTTCAAAACCTCATACCCAAGCAACATCACTTAGTAGGAGGGGACATAACTGCAGAATAGACGTTTTTCATATTAAACTTTTCCCTTTATTGTGAAGAAACGAGGTATGACAACTCTCTTTTGTACATATTCAAGATAGGCTGGATGTGCCAGAGTAATAACATAAAGAAAGGGCATCAGCCTGGAAAGGAAGAAAGGAAATTCCCATGATTCACAAAGGAATAGTCTTGAATGTAGAAAACACTAAATATGTCATACTATACTGTCAAAGTTTCAGATGAGCTTAGTCACACAATGGAAAATCAATAATCAAATATTGTTCAGGTTTCTATACACCAATAAGGAATTGTTTCAAAATGAAATAAATAAAACAATTTTTAAAAAATTATCAAAACTAAGATACTTAGGAATGCACACATTTAAGGAGGCAAAGAATTGCACACCAAAAACCAAGTATTGGCTGAAAGAAACTTTAAAAGACACCAGTACAAAACTTAATGTCATTAAGATGACTACTCAAAGTTATTTTCAGAGTCACTGATAGTACTATCAAAGTCAGCACTTACTTTTTATTGTCTTGGTGATGGCTGTCCTGTCAAGACTGAGGTGATATATCATTCAAGCTTTTGTTTCCATTTCCCAGATGATAAGCAATGTTTATTTTGTAACTATTAGCCAATAGGTATATGAGATTTTGTACATTACATTAACTATTGGTTAATAGATACAACACTTCCAGTTGAAAGCCTTTACCCTGTTGATGGAAATGTTAATGATGCATATGCCATGGAGTTTTCTAAAACAATAAAAACCTAAAATAAGAATAATCCAGTAGTCTATTTCCTGTATACCTAAATTAAAATCAAGGTCTCACTCCTGTATATCTAATTTTATTACAGCATATTTCAGCATTTTGCAGGAAATTTCCTTGTCTACTAATGAATGAATAAGAGACAAAACATTATGTTTGTATGCACAATAAGATGTTATTCTGCCTTGTAAAGAAAAGAATTCTCAAATTACTTACATTGGTAAATCTTAGGTTGTGGTGTACATAAAAAATATCCTGCATATCCACACATGTAAGATCCAAAATAAACAGAAGAAGATAGCAGAACAGTGGAAATGAAGATTGACGATTGGGGAAAAGGGAACTATAGGCAACAGATACAAATTTTCGTTTCACCAGGAGAATAAAATTTATGTATGATTAGTTGCAGTGTCGGTATACACAATAATAGTGTAGTTCAGAATTGCTAAGAAATTTATAATTGTTATTTATCATATAAATAAGTATTCGAGGGAGTGGATATATTGATTTGTTTCTATTTAATTATTGGACAGAAATAACAGCATCATTTTGCATCTCAAACACATATACATATAATCTTTTAAGTTAAGACACTATTTTGAAAATTGAAAATGAAGCTTGTACATAGAGTGAAATACAATTCTTAAGAAAAATTTAAATATGAGATGACATGGAAGAATTTTGACAGTATTATGATAACAAGGCAATCACAAGAAAAAAACACTGCATGATTTTACCTAGGTGTGAACTCTGAAACAGTGAAAGTAACAGAAGAATGGGAGCACTTGGCTAGAACAGGAGAGCACAGGAAAGGAATAAATTGCTTCTTGTATATAAGATTTGGATTGTAAAAGATAAAAAATTCTGGGGATCTACTACAATGCAATACTGCCTGTTTGGAGAGAAGGAAAATCGGAGGTTGAGGGAGGGCATCTCTGGGATAAGCCAGAGACTCAGGATGGGTGAGACCTTTGAAAGGATATGAATGTGATCCTAGTGAAACCCCATAGCACTTGGGGATATGGATCCTGAAATAACCACATTCTTTAGCCAGACAGGACTTCCAGTGAAGGGAGACACCAACCCATCTATAAAACCTTCAACCCAATTTTTTCTCTGCCTACAAGATGTTCAGAGATAGAGATGGAACAGAGACTGAAGGAATAGTCAACCAATGACTGACTCAAGTTGAGACTTACCCCATGGAACAGAGCCAAACCCTGACACTCATAATGAAACTGCTATGCTTGAAGACAGGAGTCTAGCACAACTGTCATCTGAGAGGCTTCATCCATCACTAGACAATTTAGACACAGAGCCAAATGTTAGGTGAAGCTCAGAGAGTCTTGTGAAAGAGGAAGGATTGAGGAAATCAGAGGGATCAAGGACACCACAACAAGACCTACAGAGCTAACTAGCATAGGTATATGGGGGCCTACAGAGACTGAACCACCCACCAAACAACATGCATATACTGGACCTAGACTGCCTACACGTAAGCAACAGATGTGTAGCTTGGTCTTCATTTGGGATCTCTAACACTTGGAGCAGTGGCTGTCTGACTGGGACTCTGTTGCCTGCCTTTGGATGTCTTTTTCCTAGCTGGTTTGCCTTGTCTGGCCTTTGTGGAAGACGATGCACTTAGTCCTGATGCAACTTAATGTGCCAGGGTGAGCTGGTACAGGGTGGTGGGCTCTCCTTCTCTGAGGATAAGGGGAGTGAGGAATGGGAGAAGGGTGTGGGAGAGTGGGACTGAAAGGGGAGGAGGGAGGAGGCTGTGATCAGGATATAAAGTTCATAAGTAAATTATTGAAAAAAATCTGATACTTAGTACATTTTACTATTAGCTTTAAAATTCTCCTTTTATTTGTAAAACTACTTTTCCAAGTAGAAACATCACCTCCTTTGACAAAAACAAAAATTTATTTGAGGAGCTCCAAAATCAGAGTATAAGTATACAAATGACCAGAAATCACAGGCCATATATTACAAGGAATAGCTACAGAGAGATGATCTTCAGTTCTGCTTGTTCTATCAGAGACATGGTCATAAGGTGATGACTTCTACCTAGTAAAACTCACACATACTAGGTTTAATAGAAGCACACACAAACAAGCTCTAGGCAAATAGACATCACTAGGACAAGAAAAGTATGTGTGAAAGGCTAAAGTAGCTTGAAAAAAGGAGACAGAAAGCAAAGAAAAGATGGATGGGCAAAGACATGGAAATCCACCAAATCAGACTCAGACACAGACACATTCTTTCATTGTTTAGAAAATAATACAGGGAACCATGAGAGTACCAAAGACATGACCCCAAGTCTCCAAGGAGCAGAGAAACAGAGCTGGTAGGTCTCTCCAGTTTCCGTGAGAAAATCCTGGCTGGCAGGACCCCTGATGAAAGAAAAGTGACTTTGTGTGTGAGACTAAAAGCAGTTCTAATTTGAAAGCAAACCCAATTGCACACACTACACACATACACCATGTGGAAATAATAAATGTATTTATGGTGGAAATGTTTGCTCCATTTATTATACTAGGAGATTTTCCAAGAAATGGAAACAATTGTTAGAAGTGACATTAAAATTTTAACTGAATTTCTTTTTCTTTCTCTTAGTATTTTTTATTAACACACATTTTTAAATGCTACTCCCACCCAAAAAAGCATATGCCCATCAACTCATGGGAGTATTTTATTACTTTAAAAATGAGAAATAATTTTCCAACATATACATTCAATATCAGAATATGGAACAGGTGGAGGCTGCAAGTGTGTCCTTCAAGGAGTTTGCATTGATGTAATCACATCAACTCCTAAACCTTGAGATACAATTTTCTACCTTTGATCTTTAAGAAAAGGTTGATGGAATGAAAGAGTGACCTAAGTAACTGGGTGACTGTGTTGTGACATGGGTGGTCAGATGGACTTAAATGTTCAGGACGAACTGAGAGCCCTGGTCTTGCTATGCCTACTGCTAGGCTAGAGGATCTGCAAATGTAAGACCATTTACAGAAATGTCACTTTTTATGACTGCACAGTAAGTCTTTATCCCCAAGTTCTATACTACTCTAGAACTCAATAAGATAGTAGCTGGAAATGGAGCCCTCCAAAAGTAGTTAGATTATGAGGGTAGAGACTTGCAATGAAATTGGTACCAATATAAGACAATATAGCCTGCCATCTTCTCTATGCCATGCAACATGGCATAATACATCTATTAATGAAGGAAAGACCCACATGAAATACCTAGCCATGCTGACTTTCTGCTATTGCAATTCTATCCTCCAGAATTTTAGAAATGAATATTGATTAGTAACCTAGTCTCTAAAACTACATTATAGATTGACATACTGACAAAAGTGCCACCCATTTCAATACTTATGAATTCTATCTTAAAATACCCTAAAACTCTACTAGGATATAAATGTCATGTGAAGAAGTCTTCTAAAGTTAATTAGCTCAAATCAATAAGTTCTGATCATTGTTCATGACTTAGTGTACTGGCCATTTGTGTGCTGGTTGTGCAGTAGGAAGACAATAGTAGTATTGTCTAGGTTCTTCACTGTGTGATCATGGTCTAGAACATTCTTTTCACAGACAGCCTTCATTTGCTGTACATGGGCTCATCATTGGTTAGCCATATTTGTTATAGTGGTAGATAAAAGTTCCAGAATAGTAAAGTTTCCACATGACTAATACAGTTCTTACTGTGACCAGAACATTTCAGGATAATTCAAAGAGTTATTTTTGATATGTTTCCAGAAGTTTCTGTCCATGCGGGCTTTACATCAAGCACTTAACCAGACATCACAGCAGTATGTGTGTGTGGCACCAGATAATTGTTATTTGTTGTGTGGAAGAAGCAGAGAGTAGGGCATGCCAACACTGTCCTACTGTTCTGATTATATGGTGCCACTCCCATTCAGGGTGGGTGTTTCTAGTCAGTTAATGATCTTTGAGAAGGCTCTTCATAGACATAAGTAGATTTGCATTCTAACTACCCATCTTTCCCTTAAGAGCTGTAATTACAGAGATGATTATAAATTTTTACTCAAAATAAGATAGCAAAAGACTATGAATCTAAAATAACACATAGGATTTTCTTATATATTAGGAGACATAGACAAATGTTAATGAATAGAGTACATTTGAGTGATAGTTTCAAAAATTAGTTTTAAAATTTAGAAAGTATTTTTAAAAATCAACCTAGTGGTTCCACGTGGTACACAAAATCTAACAACTTAGAATAAGAATTATATTATTACTTGATTTATTTATAATAATTACACTTAAATGAGACAATAAAGAAAAGTTTGATCACTTCAGAATGACAGAGTTCAGCTTATTGTCAGATGAAGGGTTGGGATAAATAAATAAATATATATTAGACTTCATCCAGAAAAGCTCAAACCAGGAAGAATGAAGCTACCTTGCATAGATTTGCCTCCTTGGTGAGGAGGTAAGCAGATACAGAGGGCAGACACAGAAATGAGAAACATAGGATGCTTTGTAGAATGCATCATCTTTTGCTCTGCAGAGTGGGCAGCATGAAGTGCTGTTTTTATGAAAATTCAACTACCTTGTATTTTTAATTTTGTCATCTTCTCTGTGGGAAATATCCTCTATTAACAGAAAGGTTCAAAGTGTGTTATCTTGATGGACATAATATATCTCAGGATTCAGTTTTATCATGTTTTACCTTGTGGCTTGCTTCATTGCTAAAGGCTTACAGGGTCTCTTGTTTTTCCTGCTCAAAATAGTGCTTTGGCAGAGGGATTCTTATGTGTGTTTCTTTCTGGCTTCCAGAATAGGTTCTTGGAAGAGGAAACATCTAGCCAAACCACATGGAATTTAACAGTGTTCTTGTACTATTATATTTTTCTGGGATAACGCCAGTTACATTCTCCACATGTAGATGACTGAACCCTGGGTTCAACAGTATCCACTATTGCAGCTTTTCTTTAACGTTTGTTGATCAGATTAGAGGCTAATATATCATCATTTCAATTTGAATTACTTTCATTTCTTCTTGGTGAAATCAGTCATCTTTTAAGTATAGAACAGTATTCAGTTTGGGAGTTCAAGGGTCAAATTGCCTAAGTTCAAATCTTGGTTGTACACCTTGTGTAACACATGGCTCTCAACTTCTTATCTAACTCCCAACTCATGTTTTTACAACTGTAGAAGGTGAAAGGTATTAGGAAAATCGAATAAGTTTATCATGTGATGAGCATAGCACCTTAATCTCCTGATTTTCTGCTTCCCTATCACCCAGGCATACAGTTTGTCTACAGGATTCTTCACATCTCAGCAGTATTTGATACACTTGATTTCAAGGGAAAATAGCCTTATAGTTAAATTTTAATTATTTAAAAATTATTGGTAATTTTTAAAATAGGAAAGATGGAAATTTGAAAGTACTCCAACCTGTTATCAGGCCCTCTACATATAAGTATCCTACATATAAGTAGCACCATCACAACTATATTGTTTCAATAATCATAATTTATGTAAATGGTATTACAAATAATTAGAAAATTTGACATTTGTTCTTTTACTTATTACCATACCAATGACATCTATCTGTGTCATTGGTTCTCAACCTATGGGGAGTGACTCCTTTGGGGTCAAAGAACCCTTTTGTAGAGTTGCATATCAGGTATCCTGCACATCAGATATTTACATCATTATTCATAGCAGTGGAAAAATTACAGTTAGGAAGCATCAAACAAAATAATTTTATGGTTGGTGTCATCATAACCTGAGGAACTGTATTAAAGTGTCACTGATCTAGATCAATAATACAGTCATACCATGTCCTTTTTATTACATGGCACAGAGTTCAGTTGAACATAAGTATCATAAAAGTTTTCTAAAAGATAGAGACATATGTCCAACTTCTTACTGTGGTGAACAATGTTGTCATATGACAAATGTCCATGTCTTGCCTGTTTTTCTCAGAGTACATGAATAGTTAGTTATCTTGCATTATTTTACTTTGTGATATTTAACATTTCTTCTATACACTTTTTTTTCTGATAAAAATATATGCTATAAGATCAAATTGTCTAAATTTAAATCCTAACTATGATTTATTGATGACATGAACTTGGGCATTATTTTTATATCCATGTCACAGCCTCACTGTGATAAAATGAAGAATAATATAAAAATATCCTAAAGGGTGTAAGAATAAAGTCAAACCTTCCAAGTGTAATGCTTGGCATGCATGTGTTCAATGCACTACAATGTTTGGAATTATTGTTATCTCTGCAAAACAAATCTGAAAGCTATTTTCCATGTCTTTCAATTTTCCTTCTTTAAGATTTCAAATTTGCATCTTTTGCCCATATGTTTCCATCAGGCTTTACTTTACTGCCTCAAATTCCTGGAAGACATTTATGCAAAATGTCCTTATGTCACAAATAATTCTACACAGATAGAAAGAGCAATCAAAAGCCATACTACAAATCCTCAGGTCCATATTTCTTAGTTCCTTCTTGTCTCCTAAGGTTGTGTCAATTCAAATTCCTGCAAGTTTTTATGTTTTCTGTTGCTGCATTTTAGCTGCGCTTAGGCTCTCAATCATCATATCCTTCAGCCATATGGTCCTCTCTGAGATGAATGGGCTTGAACTACAATTTTCTCTTCATAATGAATGTTAAATAAAAATCCGACCTTAACAAGTCAATCTTTGCTGCTGTCATTGAGGCAGGGTTTTTATTTACTGAGCTGAAACTTTTTCCTCTGCCCACCTTATTTTCTCTAATGTTTTTGGAGTTAAACAAATCAATATTGTTCGGGGGAGAAATTCCAGCTTATATCTTTTTCTTTAACCTTTAAGACACACAAGATGATATAGTGAACTTAAAAGCCTGATATGATGATGGTATGCCCATGATACAAAGTAACCACATTTCCTTTCATATGCACAACAGAATTCTAGTCATCTGTGAAGAACAATGAAACCATAACAATATGAATGCTAAATAAGTTGTGAATAATCACCATACCTGTGACATACTAGTGTTGAAAAGGGGAAATTTCACAAGGCTCATCCCTAGATGAAGAGCCACAAGCATACAATGGCTACTGACAATAAATTTTCTGTAGATAGAAGCTCTACTGTTGGGTTACTCTATGTCATCAGCCATAAATGCCTATACATAGCCATAAACATGTTATATATTTGTATACATATAGATGTGATATACATAGGTGCAATACTAGAAATACTAAATAGGTTTTGTGTGTGTGTGTTACAGCACATGTGGGTGAGCATGTGCACATGTTCATGTGCATGTGTGTAAGCAATAATAGTTATAGCAGAAGTCCTGAACTTATAGGGAGTAAGGAGTCAAGGGAGGAGTCAGAGAGGAGAGAGGAGAAGTGGGCATGTTGTAACTATGGTATGGACTTCTAAAACATATAAACAAAAAGTTAAATAAACAAAATTAGTTGATTACTCCCATAAAAAAATCTTTCTACTGTTACACAAAAGAGCACCCGGCAGCTCATTATTTTAGCAGACAGGATTCAGAGCTGAGTAAGATCACTGGTGTTGTTTCTCTCCGAATAGTCTGTGTTGCACTTTCCTGCACTATGAAAACTATTTAGGAAGGAAAGCATTTCTTGGTAAACTCAAGACTTCAAATGATAATAGGAGTCTTCAGCCACAGTGTCTTATCATCTCCTCACGATGGATAACCAAGATAGGAAGTGACCTATTTTGGTTGGAGTTCTTCCCAGGCTTCTCTTACCGACAGCTTATAAGAAAGGAGGTAACCTGTGCCTGAGTCTGAAATTTTCATTTGATACCTTGTCTTCTAGAAGCAAAATCACTTACTTTCCTAGGTAAGTGCATTAAAATCTCTTTTTAAATGTACTTTTTATTAGCTTATAAGCTAGTAGAGTTTCATACTTTTACTACAGAGGTAATGTTCTTATTCAACTCTAAAATTATATTTTAATTTTCTATTTGGTAAAATTTAGCAAGGCAGATTTCACAGCATCTTTTCATTCTCATGGAGTACTTAAGTCCTAGAAAATCTTCCCATTTGTAAACATTTGATAGTGAATCCTCTTAACTCCTTAATCATACTCAATACCCTTCTGCTCCCATTGATAAAATCAGATCAGCTACATCACAATACTCACTCCCTAAACTCTTGAAACAATCATCAAAGTATTAACAGAGAACTTGAGTACCTGACAAAGCAAAGTCCACTAAAATGAGCTCACCCATGAGACAGAATATGAGTAAGTCTTTTTTGATCTGCCTGGATATAACTTGGAAGTTCTGAGTACAAAAAAACAACAGAGGAATTAGAAGTGAAACTGTATTCAAGGCAGAGTTACTCTAATTTAAGAAGGGATGGGAAATTCTGAGTCAGGATCTCTGGCCCAGGTTCAGGAAAATATAGTAGAACTCCAGATCGCGTGTATGGATGCAAAAACTTCTGTCCTCATATACCAGTCAGAGATATTCAATGATCAGTCCCTAAAGAGAATTAAAGTCCCATACCACACATGTTATTTAGTTGGAATATGAATGAAAAGACAGGATTCACCATCATCTATTTCCAAAGCTCTGGGAGATGGATTCTCATCATAAAATAGTCCAAGTTACTCCCCTTGGAAGAATTTAGCTGGTTAGAAATGGATAATGAGCAGCCATCAGTTCTGTCCATGACAACTTTATTGAATCAGAAAATTTATTTCTCCAATAAATTTGAGCAAGTCACGCTTGCTCTTTTGTAACATGGGGAGATGGAATTAGATAATCTCTAAGGTCTCTTCAAATTTGAGAGTAATGTTATTAACATTACACCCAGTGACTGAGAACATGCACATCCCTTAGTGGGTATCAACCTTACTGAGACTGCAATAGAATATAACTCCTACTACAGAAATTTCAGAGGAATAGATTGGGAGCTGTGATTGCCAGCTATAAGGCTGTTAAAAGTATATTTATTGCAGCACTATGTTTTATAACAGTCCTTCTCAAAGCAAGGTCCAGAGTCAAGAATCATCAATGTTCTAGGACATCAAATACTTTATGTTTGCTCCAGACAGAGAGTCTGGGGTAGGCCTAGAGAACTTGTATTCATGTCTCCTGTCCAGGTAATTTCTATGTCTGTTATCGTTTGTCCTAAATATCTCAAAAATGAGGATTTAAACTGTTACATATATTTGAAAAAACCAGGGTCATCTACTACTAGCCAAGATATAAAATGAATTCTTAAATCCCCTGTTTCTGTTTCTTCACCTACAAATGGAAAATGACAACTTACCCCACTAGTTTTTGTGGAGATAAAAAGAGATGACAAGTATTAAATAACTGGAAGGTTATCAAGAAAATGAATATTGTTGCCCCTGGATTCCTTAAGAAGCAATGGTATTGGGAAAATCAACCACTTTGCCCAAAATGTGGACCTCATTATTCCTTAAGTATAGCAGATCACATCAAGTGCCACTGGACATAAAAATAAGCTACATAGAAGACTGTGAATACTTTATTCCCTTCTTACAGAACCTGTGGACATAGCCCAGGAAAAGATCTCTAAGACTCTCAGTTTCATGTTGTAGGGTACAGGTCACTTCATTTTCATGCTGAATTACACAGGCACAAGTATGATGCATTTAAGAGAAAAGCTAAACTGGATGTATGAACCCACACAGAAATAGCTATTATATTGGTTTCCAGGTTCTTTGCAAGCAGAAAGCAGGCATATGTTCTTTCAGCAATTAAAGAAAAACCATATGCAAGAAAGTGGTCCGGAAGGAAAACAAGAGTTGTTTTTTAATACTTTTCTTTTTCATCACATACAAGTGAGTGTATGCTGAGTTTGTGGGTGGTTTGAGAATGTTTTGCTCTGTGTATGGCTAGGAATGACAGATCTGATAGGGTTATGCTTGCCAATGAATAACCCACAAGCTCACCCTATAAATGAAAGGGAAGAGTGGGAGAGTTTTCATGATCTGTCTTAAGACTTTAATCAGCCAGGAGCCCAGGTACAGAAATAATCAGATTAGAAAATAATGTGCTAAGACATGAATACTATCCAGACTCATCAGCACAAGGATGCTATAGCCTCAGAGATTGTTTCTGGCAGAATGAGGCAAACTCCTTATTTTCCTCAAGCCCTCTGCTAAACTATATTTTAAACCTAGCAAATGTGCATATACTTTCAAAATCTGATGAATTATCCAGGCAGGTAAATACTTGTAAACATGATGAGGCCCATAAAATGGGAGAGAAGGGCATTCAGGACTTGTGCTTAAATCAAATACCTACTAAACTCAGGCAATTTGAATGTATCACTTCACTGTATCACAAGTTCACCACTGATTCCACAGGAGAGAGAAACTATATCTCATTTGATACTGGTCAAAGGAAAAATGAAGAATTTAGCCATGAAGTTTGCCCCCAGTATTCTGTTTTCCTCCTGACACTGATGGACACTGAAAACTAGCTCACAGAAGTCATTCTGGCTATTTCTTTCCTCAACCAGGTGAACCTTGGAGACTGAGAGGATTTAGATTCTAATTCTTCTGGTATGGAAACTAAAACAAGAGAAGGAGCTGAGCCATTCAACTTGCCTTCCAAATCAATTCGAACTTGCTGAGGCTTGAAAGGAAACTTGTTCTTTTTTTTTTTTTTTTTTTTTTCAAACAACTGAATGAAGCCGTTTGTTACGATGTGTTTATTAGGCTTGCATAAGTGCTCTTGCCCAGAGAGCACATACTCACAAGAAGCAGGAGCAATCTGTAAGATCTCTGGCTCTGCTGCGTTAACACGGTAGTGAAAGGGCTCGTCAACGTGCCTAATTTTTAATTTCCACAGATGACGAGGCAGCAGAGTGAAAACAGGTTTGTAAGATTACATACTCATTTTTTTAAAATGCAAGTCCTAGATATGACTGGCCACATCGAGGTGTAATTTCACTTATCTAAGAACACAAATCAGACAAAAATAAAATTGAGCAGAGAAGGTCTTGATTTCAGTCTCCAGCACCATCGCTAAGTTGAGTACGAGCCAAAACATTATTTAACTCAGTCATGAGGGAGTCAACAGGTGATAAGTCTCACTCGAGGAGAATGCGGAGAAGCTGAATAAGTACTGAAAGAATGCTGGAATCAAACTGAAAATTTAAATACACAATTATTTAGTGGGCCATAGGTGAAAATGATAATTGAGTTATCTGCTTTTTTTTCTCACATGAATAATTTGCATCCCTGTCAAAGATTTTAACTTAATAAGTAACTTTAGAAAAATACAAGCCAACTGGGCTCCGGTCTTTGATAAGTAGCAATTCAAACAGAAGAGTATAATAAAGGGCTGGATAGTAAACTCTTAAGACTAGCCACATGGCCTCTGTTGCACCTACTCTACCATTGTGGCACAGAAAGAGCCATCCATAATACATAAATTAATTATGGTGTCTTTACGCCAATAAAGTGTATTTATGAAAGCACTCATCAGTCTAGTGTGCCATTATTTGCCATCCCTGTCTGACAGAATGAAATGATCCTGGCTGTATGTATTAGTATTCGGTATTGAAAAGATACCTGGTCCTTTGCATTATTCTCTAGCTGTGCTGCTTAGCATTGCTTCACAGTGATAAAAAAAATAACCAACGGATACACTCAGTAGAAGAGATATATCAAAGGCTTCAGACATAATACAGTAGATTGGACCCTGTAACTTAGGCAGGACATCATGGTGGTGAAAGTATGAGGGGAAAGAGAACTGTTCACTTCTTGATGGAGTAGGAAGGGGATGATGCAAGAAGTTGAGAAGAATAATACACACACAAGGACCAGCTCCTGTAAACTACTCCCTCCAGCTAGGTCCTACAATTTAGTTTCCAGAATCTTTCCAAATATCAACACCAGCTGTGGACAAAGTGTTTGAATCAGAGGACATTTATATTCAAACCATAATAATGGTTTCAAACTTTTTCTTAGACTAGGCATATTTTACAAGACATTTTCCTAATTATCCATATTTTCTTAACTTGGGTTTCTTTTCTTGCTGAATAAGGGTCTTTTGGGGAAATCTTCTGAGTATAGTAAGCATTCATAGTAATATTCCTTCCAGTCTTCATTATTTCTTTATTCTGAGTTAAAAAGGTGACAAATTATCTCACATTGTCTCTCCCAAAATCTATCTGAGAAAATAAGATCACTTGCCTGGATTGGGGCAGGGATCAATTGACTTAAATAGCAATGAGCTCTGGAGGAAAATAACATTGTGTCTACAATATTTTACCCCAGTTGAAGCATAAAATGTTCTTTTATTAACTATTGTTTTGCTCACCCAAATATAAAATTAAAATCAACAACGTTGATCCTGCCTCCTCTTCTCAACAGAACTGGAGTTGTGAGAACAATTCTACAAGCTGGGTGCCCTAATGACCGCCATAAATAAACCACCCAAACCAGTAGGTTGCTTTACTTCCTCAAACCCGGGCAAAGCTAACCTCTATCACAAGTGACATCTTCGAGCTATTAATATGAGAAGAGAGTCCACATTAATAATGATAAACATTAACTAGGTGTGAGCTCAAGAAAGCAACAAAACCCATTTTGGATTTGAGAGACAGATAACAATTTATTGAGTGATGCTTTTATTTCATACAATACTCAGAAAGAAGAATTCAAGCAGAAACACAATGCTTTAGTTAGATATTCTGGTGAGGTAAGTGCCCACTGAAAAACATTACTGGGGAGTGTGCTACACAGTACAGCCAAAGGAACTGAGAAAGCAGTTTAGGCAGAGAGAAAAGCTGAACCTTAGTGTTGTAAGAGTGGAGATCTTAGCTGACCCCATGCTGAGATATGGGACTAGATTTTGAAATTGTCCCATGGAAGTCAAGGTGTCATAACAGCAGCTCCTTTAATTAATTGCCTGTGGTCGTAGTCTTGGGAGAGGCAGTTCTTGGAATCTGAGGGAAATCCCAACAAGGAAGAAAGCTCTGAACCATCAGTACCCATTGTCCCTGTTCCCTGGGGTGATAAATTATTTCTGAAATGTGTCTGCCATTCCTAACCTGTATGGACAGGGCTTCACACCTCCTCTAGTTCACTCTAACTCTGCAGCTAAAAAGTACACTTATTTGTGCTAATTGCTGTTTCTAATTGCAGATTTAAATGTTCATTGCAGGGCCTGTTAGGTATCTATTGTTATTTTGTTTTCTTAAATGATAAATATTTCCCAAAGACTCCAATATATGAATACTTGGTGCCAGTTGGTGTGCTGCTTGGGGAGGCTTAGGAGATGTAGACTTGCTAAAGGCTATGTGTCACTGCAGGCAGCTTTCTGGCGCTAAATGCCTTGCTTGATTTCCATTTTGTTCTCTCTGTCTCTCTGTATCTCTCTGTCTCTCTCTCTTTCTATCTCTCTCTTTCTGCTTCATGTTAAGCTGTGATCTCTCAGCTTCCCTATTCTAGCCACTATGTTCAGCTTGCTGATATGAGTTTCTATAATGATTTACTTCTAATCTGGAACCCTATATCAAGGGAAAAATAATACAGACGTATAACAAAATTACTTGAAAGTCAATGGGAAGTATATATAAAGTCACTTTATTGCACATCTCTTTTTGAGTCAGGAATGCTGGCACAGTTTTCTGAGTGCCACTGATTTGGGTCTTTCATAAGACCACCAGGAAGGTGTTCGACAGATTCTGCCACTTTAAAGTTCATCTGGAGGAAATCCGCTTTCAAGGTCACTCCACTGGTGCTAGGAGGGGCCCTCAATGCCACGCCACCTGTTGCTAGTTATACCAGTAACTTCTCGTGTTGGACTCTCAATGAAACTCTTCATAGAGGCTGCAGATTGCTGCACCACTGCTAGCATCTTAAGGATGGAAGAAGAAAAAGAATCCAAGTATATAAGTCAACTATTTCCATAACCTAATCATTTAATGAACACCTTTTCATCATTTCACTTGTGTTATGATCATTGAAAGTGAATTTCCTGATCAAGCCCATCCTCTTAGGGGTAGGATTTGTACAGAGCTTAATGCCAATAGGTAAGTAACTTTCAGGCCATCTTAGATGGTTCTCATTTTGTAAGGAATTAAAAAAGAAGCTTTTCTGAAGGGATTTTCTTAAGACTGTCCCAAAACAAAACCAACCCAACAAACCTATAGAAATTTGAAGAAAATCACTATAACTGTAAACTACACTTGTATTAGAATCCAATCTAACTCAGTCGCTCCTGTAGTAAAAGCAAAGAAATAAACACCTATTTATTTGTTGAATGTTAAATACAAATTGAAACTAAGTCTTAAAAAATTTAGTATTTCTTGACGCCCAATGGGCTTGACCAATGGCAGCATTTGAGTGTAGAAGAAAACTATTTTCCCTGGAGGAACATGAGGAGAATTTGATCCCTCTCCATGGAACATGAGAAGCCCTGTTAGAACACCCTCACCATTTGAACCACAGCAGCTAGAGAAGCAAGCCAAGGTTAGGGGAGAAGAACAGGAGGCAGTAAGTCAGAGACTCTGACCCCATTTCCATGTCTGATATTTCTGAAAGGGAGCTAGACATCATTTTTCTTGCTTGTATTATTTCCTAGCATTTAAAAATGTCATCAACTAGGTCCCATTACAATCTATAGGCTATTATTTTGTGAAACAGATTTATTTATCATTAGACAGACTGATTGCTAACTACAGCTACATAGAGCCTATCCTCCTACATGGATATTGAGACAATTTTATGGAGTCTGTAATGACCTTTGCGGCACTAACTTGAGGATAAGTTAGGATCTGCTTGATGGAACAGAGTTCTTTTGTTTTTCCATCATGTCCCTACATTCTCTCTCAGTGCACCAATAACTTCTCGCGAATGATAGAAATCTAACATGGTTTTGTATACTATGTACTTTATATACAGTACACTCATGTGCATTTTGTTCAAATGAGTTTTGTCTACTTTCTCATTGTGTCTATTATTATCAGAAGAAAGTATGAAATACCATTTAGGCCCTAAACATTTGCCAGTTGTCTTTTGAATGGTTGGTATATACATCACACTGAAGATCAGTATCCAGGGATATCTTAAGATATCACAGACCTCTCTCTAGCTTGTATATAGAGAATAATATAGGGAAATATTGTAATTATAAATACAATAATAACAATGGCAATACTAGCTATTGGCAAATTAACATATGCCCAGTGCAATGAGTGATACTTTACATATATTGTTCCAGTTAATCTTCCTGAAGATTAAACTTATACCTTTGAAGAAGATGTAAATATCTTCACTTTATTAATAAACTAGTTAAGGTTTGAAACACAAGATAAATCAACTTGGCATAGGTGAAGCAATTAACTGTTAAATCTAATCTTTAAAGCCACTGTAGTTGATTCATGAGAGAGCATTCAGTGAGTTTTGGCTGTGCAGACCTTCCCTCAAATCAGGCTTGCTAGACAGAGATGTAGGAGTCTCCATTTATCAGCATGGGAAATGTCAAGGATGATAAGAGCTATGAATGTTAGCACAAACGTCATTATTTCAAACAACTACTGCAGTGCTTCTGCTTCCTTTGCTCTGTCAAGCCTGAGTTAACTCATTGTCAGGAGCTGTCTTAAGTTCTATGGTTATGCAAACAAGCAGGGAGAGTACTTTCATTTCCAGGGATAAAGGACAGCAAAGGTGTGACTTTTTGAGTAGATCATACATTATGCTGCTGGCTTTGGCTGACTGGAAAGATGCACTGTAAACGGCAGAAGAATGGATTGACTGTCCTCATGGCTAGGAGTGTACAACTCCCTCTGATGACACAGAAATAGTCACATGGAGCTTAAAGGAGCTGGCACTAGCTAAATAAGAAATAAGGGTTCAATTCTCAGAAGAATACATTCTGTACTTAGTGATGTCTCATAAGAATATGATACAGTTTATTTTAACCACTTGAATTCTTACTAAGTAATATTGAGTTTTAATTACTCAGGAACTTAGTTTTATAATCAGATAGGAAGTTGTTTATGCTCTTTATTCTTGATGAAAGGGAAGCCCACCGCTTGCACCCATATGAGGCAATTGATTAAATTCAGGGAGTTCATCTAGTATGTGAAAAACAGCTAACTTAGGGCTCTACAGAAAAACCTCAGTTTTTTTTTTTTGTTTTTTTTGTTTTTTTACTTAGTTTTTATAATTTTTAGGTATGGGAAATACGCTTGTGTTTCTACTATTTACTAATATAAAGTATAAGATCCCTCCACTTACAGCACAAAGAAATCCAGTTCAGGAAACACCAGTTAAACTCTAACTATCACATAGATTAGTGAGAAAAGTATATATTTTCCTAGCACACACCAGTTGCAATAGGCAAAGATCAATGTCAGGGATCTGAAATTGCCTGAAGAAATTTCATTCAAGTTGTTATTGTGCCTCTTACCAGTACACTCCAATTGCCCAAATCAGCACACAGATAATACAGCCCACAGATAGGCAACTGTTTTATTACCTGGCTCAGATTGTACCAAATCCTTCAGAATCACCCTGTATCTAGCTTTGTCAAAAGCCTCAAAGAACCCACAGTGCATTGGGTCTAAAAAGACTAGACCCTCTAGAACTAGTAAATGTTTCTTCATTTTTGAATGATTCAATTTTTGTTAACATGAATTGCAATTTTTGTTAACATGAATTGAATTAATTAAAAGGCTCAGTTTTAATTTCTCATTTCAAGATAAAAAAAATCACATTTCTTTTCTCTGCCAACATGAAGGTGGGTGTTGTGGAAAACACACATTGGAAATAGTGTAGATAGTGCTCTCTTCAAGGTGACCTTGAAGAGAAGATGTAGTGAGCAAAGGACACAAAGCATCTGAAAGGGAGCACATCAAGTGCTTTAGGAATACAGATGTCACAAAAATATTATTTCTGTATGAGTCATCTGAGGTTGCTTCTTTTCAAAGGTTTTAATTAATATCTCTCTTTTAGTGTGTGTGTGTGGGGGGGGCATTAGGTTTTTTTTTTAGAAATTCTGTCTGGTTAAGGTGCAAGCATTTTTTTTGTGAAGGGGTAGAACCATCAGCAGAAAGGTAGAGAACAAGAAAGGAGTGTGCTCAGTAAATATGCATATTCAGTTTCCCACATTGAGTAACTAGTATCCTTTATGGGAATCCCCAGGAAGTAAAGTTGAGCAAACACCTTGAGGTAACTCTTTCCAAAAAGTAGGAAAGTTGTGAGCTTTGTCATCATCCCTGATACTGATAATTTTAAGATTGCTTCTGGGTTATGGTTGGAAATGCTAATCCTCTGGCAGTTCCTGCCTTCCTTTACAATGTGAGAACAGAATTAAATTGCTCCTAACTCCAATTTGCCAGCCTTCAGGGCCAACTTTCATGAACTGACCTAATCCATGGTGGCTTCTCCTTCCTCTTCACCTTTTCCCGTGGTTATTTCTTGACCCTTCCCACCCCCAGGCCTAGGAATCCTAAAACCTGCTTATGTCTCTTCTGCCTAACTATTGACTGTCAGCATCTTTATTTATTAATCAGAAATAACTTGGGGGCAAGGTCACATATTGTCACTTGAGTCTACATGTGGACTCTTTTGTATCTCAGGGGCAACCATGTCGGGAGCCCACACTTAGCATTACAATACACAGAAAAGACCAAACCTCAACATTATCTAGCTAGAGAAGCAGGTGCTGACAGCTGAACCTAGATCTCATGCAATGACAAGGATGGGGCAAAATTTATACATGTTTTTGGGGTGGGTATGTGTATGTGTGTGCATGCGTGCATCCTCATGCACATACACACACACACACATGCCCACATGTGTGTACTCACATGTATGTGTGCATGTGCATTCACACACACAAATAGAGAAGAGGCCTTCTAAGTTAAGACAATAATGTGGTTTTTGGAACAAAGAATATATGAAAGAAGTTAAGGGACAAGAATGCTATAAAAATTATAAACATACACAATAAAGAGTATCAAACCATTCCGGATATCAAAAGTGGGCTTAGGAATTATAAACCTCATGGCTGAACTTTTAAAATGTTAATTGTTCCCAATTGTGATTCCATATAGAGAGACTAGTGAGACCTGCTAGGATTCCTCATCTGTTGCAGGTTTTTTGACTACACTGTGAACCCCTAGATTATGTTATTTACTGAAAATACCTAGTTACTAGTTGTGGTGTGAAACAGCCCTTGGCAAACCCTTTTAACTTTTCTGGCTGGAATACAGACACACTTTTAGTTCTGAATAATGAAGGCAAAGTTAGTTTGTAGAAGCAGACATGTTTAAAAGTGATATCTAATTGAGTGGCAAACAAAGTGACAAATCTGAGAAAGATGAAACAGAATGGGATATGCCCAACTCTCATGAGTAGTGAGGGGAAATGGAATCTACTCCGAAGAGCAGTGCAGAGAGAAAGAAGAAGGATGAGGTAATTTTACAGAGATATGTTGAAGAAAAAACAAGGTAGACACAGGTGAAGAGAGAAGAAGCCAGAGTTTGTCTGAAACTAAGCAGAGCAAATTAGAAGCCGAGAAAAGTGAGATTGAATCAGTCAGCTTAGAGAGGAGTTTGCACTGGAAGAGCTGAGCTGATTAGACAACCAGAGTCCAGAAAGAACTGAGAAGGGGTGAGCTCATCCAGCAGCAAGGCTCAGAGGCTGAAAACATCCTCGGCCTACATTAATTGTAAAGAGGCTAGAGGCTTCTAGGACTAGGCCTACACTACCAGATAGAGGCAGTACACCTCCGGGAGGACAATCACCCAAGTGAATAAAAGTTATATTTACACCCATTTATATATTCTAGGCCAATATGGTATTTCTGACCACCAAAGTAGCCAAAGGGGCAGTTTCTGGGAAGCATCATGTTTTTTTTGTTTGTTTGTCTTTTGACTCATCTGAAAGGTAAGATTGTCCTGGGCAAATATTGTAGTGTGAGCATGTGTGTTTCACCATTGACTCCTCATGGGCTGGGTTCTCACACTTAAGCATCAGTATGCTGCAGAAGTTGTATATACTTCTCTGTTTAATTTCAGAAAGTTGCTTAAAACTAACTTGTCAATGTACAAGAGTCAGAATTTATAATCTATTCATAAAACATAAACTCTGGCTCTATAATCTTCAAGTGCTTCCATATTAAGCTCTTGGTGTAGAATGATTTGTGATATATTGAAAATTAGGAAGTTCTCTGAGAGAGAGTTGGAGTTTAGCATGGTAGGAAGCAGGAGCAATAGAGCACCCAGGGATGTCCTTGTGTTCAGTGGGATCAGATAATAATGATGGCATGCCAACCAGTAATTTAAAACATCAATGACAACTTCAGAAACAAAATTCTATTGTTTCCAAGACAATTTCCTCAAAGTTGATCTCCTATATCCAAAATTTAACTTGAGCATAATTCTTTTAAAGAAGCTCATTTATCATAGCATTTCTCAATGTTCATGTTTAAGCTACTGGAAAAATGTTCCTTGTTATATGTTTGTGTGTCCTTTCAAAAATTATTTTATGTGCATGTGTGTTTTGCCTGAATGTATGGGTGAGCACAGTACAGTGCCTTTGGAGGCCAGAGAGGGCATTGGATCATCTAGGACTACAATTACAAAGGATTTACTCTCTAGGAGCTGGAAATCTATACCAAGTCCTTTGGAAAAGCAGTCAAGGCTCTTAACCACTGAGTCATCTCTGCAGCCTCATATATTTTAGTGAACAATGTTGGTTTTAAATTCATGAGCATATTCTCTTTTTAAACTTCATTTATTTGATTTTACTTTAGAGATTATAATTGCAACATTTTTCTCTTCCCCATTCTCCCTCCAAATGCTCCCCTACCACGCTCCTTAAAATTGATGGCTTCCTTTGAACTAATATTGATTACATGCATCTATTACATCTCTTAGCAATAGACAGAGACCATCACAGAAAATTGCAATCAATCAAAATGCACAGTAGAGGAGCCCAATCCGGATGGATACATCTACAAAACACTCTCATCCCTAATGCTTACACAACACTGTGGCAGAGGGGGCAGAAAGACTGTAAGAGCTGGGCATCACAGAGTTTGCTGTGAGATTTGGTCTCCTCGTCATACATAAGAAGTTATACTCATAGTAAAGTTTCACCAAAATGACTACCAAATACGAGATGAACAAGGACAGTAACAATTGATACTCCAAATTAAAATCCAAGGAGCCCTCAACTCTGCACAAAGGACTATAATCCAGTGAGGAAATCTAGGAGCAAGAGACTCGCTCTTCTTCCTCTCTTAATTGGTTGATTGATTGGTTAATTAGTTGGCACATAAATTGGTTAATCAATGCCAAATGATCAGCCCTGATAGTAGACATGAAAGTAACAGTATATGGACTAAACAGGTTATATTTTGGCATATTCTCTTACTATTTACCATGTGTGGGTTTGTGAGTGTGGCATAGTATTGGGTGTGGTATATGCATATGCCTGCATATGTGTAAGGTTATTTTCTTTTGTGTATCCACACACACACACACACACACACACACACAGAGAGAGAGAGAGAGAGAGAGAGAGAGAGAGAGAAGATACTCAGATGTTCTATTCTATCCATCTCTACCTTATTTCTTTCCACTGATCTTGGGGTTCATCTAGCTTCCAACAAGCCCCAGAAATCTTCGTATCCTCGACTCTGACAGCTTTGGAGTTACAGGCATGAACAATGTCATTCTCAAGCTTTTATGTAGACATTCACATCTGAACACAGGTCCACATGCTTACAAGTGAAGAGCTCTAAGCCCCTGATTCATCTCTCCAGTCCTACCTTTATTGAATGAGCACACATTTGAAATCTCAGAAGCTTAATGCAGACTTTATCCTCACATTCTGCTACTGCAGCTTTAACAGGAGTCACTTTCTTAAGTGGAAACATTAATACATCTTATACATAGTAGCAACACCACTTAAATCTCCTGGTCTTCCAGGGGCCCTGTAGAGGAATCTGGAAAATACTCTACAGCTACCATACAGTCAATAATTTGAAAAAAGCAAGACAAGGGTCTTGAGACATGATTAAGATGATTAGGAAATGACTTTATGTGTCCAGAAAGGACAGCAATACAATATGCATTATTTTTTGCTATAAAATGTTATAACAGATAATGGTGGGGTTACTAAGTTTCTAAATGTTAGGTTATAGGAAAAGATAAACATTGACATTTGATGCATGTGTCCTTAATATCTGAGAATAATTTAGTGGTTTATAAAGTACTGATGTTCAGAAGCTATTGATGGATTCTATGAAATATGGATGGTGCAGCCTAAACCACAGTTCTTCAAACTTTAAGCTTTCTGGCATTTCTAGTCTTATCTCTGGACAGCCCTCACATGATTTGTACATTTATGGTTATATCATTATGGTTCATAGCCATGTGTCATTTTCTAATTACCCCCTGAACCTTGTCAACTTTTCTTTAATATTCTCCTAAAACATTTTCCAGTTGATGGTTAGTCATTGCTGTCAACTTGACTTCTTTGAGGATTACCCATGGAATTATGCCTCTGGGCTTGTCTGTGAGAGCTTCAAGCAATTCTTGCAGGCATTTTGAGTCCTCTGGTAAAGTATGAGAACCTTGACTAAGGGTCCAAGTTTTGCTCATATCCACAAATCGAGAATTTATCAGCCAACAAAGCTTTATGATTAGTAAACACTCAGGTAAAGCTTGATCCAGGAAATCAAAGTTTTCTTTTATTTTGATCTGATTTGGCAAAGGCTCTCATTCTTGTCTTAGTTCCCACTCACTATTATCCAAAACCACATGGTTATCAGAGCACCATGGTACTTAGAATGAAGCTCTTCTTTTCCCATAGTCAAAGAAATTAGCAGATGCTTCCAACTTGCTCTGTATCACATGAACCTTTATATTAATGCTTTGCTTAGTCTATTGGTATCCTCATTTTTTAATAGCACAAGGCTTTGGAGAACTATAGTTATGAATCTACAACACGATTAAGTAGTAGTTTCACATCCATGAATATAGATGAGAAGAAAAACCACACAGAAACAGGGACCATCTTCATTTTAATTATGTTCTTTTGATCACAATATATAACTGATTTTTTTTTTTTTTGCAAAGCTGTTACAACATAAAGAAGACACAGTACTCTACTTCTACCTAACAGAATATTTCTGATAAAGGAGAGGAGCAGAAGAGTATAAGGAGCATAGGAGAGACAGTAGTATGAACACATGCTGAAGTCAAAGGAATGGAGGACTCATCATTTTATTTAAATGGCCTTTGGAAAAATCATCAAGTACCAAAAAACAGACAATTTGTCATTTTTTGTATGATCCGTATTTTTGACTCTCTAGGCCTGAAAGAGTACTGAAGTGGCCTAACAGCATGAATGATGTGCAACCACAATATATTCTCTGTTTACTTTTGCATCACATGAATGGAATGTTGGCATAATTAAGCAACTAATTTAATTTTGATTCTCTTTTGAACCTGTGATGTTACAATGTAAGCCCCTCAAATGAGACATTTTTTTAGAAATGAAAATTAGGGGCTGGTTCTGTAATTATACCAGTATTAGGTTTTTGATAAGCTTCTCTTAATTAAAAAAATCTTTGATGCTTCATGGCATATTTCAATTTTATAGAAAAGTTAATAATAACATGGAGGTGCCCATTTGAAATTGGCCATCTAATCTAATTTTCAAGCTTGTCATCTTTGAATTGATTTACACATCACTACCACTTATGGAGGTGGGAGGATATTATTATATCCATTTTGCAGATGAGGAAATTGAAACTTGGAGCTTTAGAGACTTGTCTAAACAAATGAAGATGATACCCCCACCAAGACTCTTGAAGACATTTCTACTCAGCAGTAATTGCAGTGGTCCAGTTTCCATGACAGATGCTTTCTGATTCTTAACACTAGTGGCACTGGGACTAGGTTATTCTTGATTTTGAATGGCTGTTCTATACACTATAGGATGTGGAAAGCATCTACTACTTTCTCCTACTACATGGCAGGTTTATTCCCCTTGCCCTACACACACACTCCAAATTCTATGTTAGGAAAATCAAAATGGTCTTCAAATGACAGTGCCAAATTTCCACTGACTTTAAGGAATCACACTTCACAGCAAATGGCTTTTCCTGCATACATGGTCACAGTTTTAAGATAGGCTTCATGGCACCAAGACCCATACCTGTTTTTCCCCCAGTAAACCTTTCTTCAATGCATAGAAGTAATCTACTGGTGACAGTCATAGTCTGGGCATTCTTTACAATTTGAAAATCTTCAAAATTTCATCCTCCAACTGTCTTTTTCTGTGTATTTATGAATTTATCTGTATATCTAATTATCTATGTATCTATGTATCTATCACTCATCTGTCTATATATCTATGCATTATATATCTATGCATATACATATGTATCTATTTTTATCTATACCTATCCATCTGTCCAACCATTATCTATCATATATATGATACATATGAATGCAAAGCATGTTGGAATATATAAAAATTGATACTATACAGATTATACATGTTCTTTTATCTGTGTTGTTTCTTGGTGAGGTTATGGGTCTTAAACCATTTCAGATTGTAACATTGTTTGCTGGTTCAGAGGAACATTTTATTTCTAATAATAAAATTAAATTAAAAAGCCCGGACAATATTAAAGTGACTATCACATACAAATTTTATGTGCTTGTCAATGATGAAATCTCTCTCTCTCTCTCTCTCTCTCTCTCTCTCTCTTCTCTCTCTCTCTCTTTCTCTCTCTCTTTCTCCTTCCCTCAATTGTTCCCTTCCCTCCTCTTTTCCTATGTGTGATTGCGTTTGTCAGATATCCTAAAAGCAAAAATATGTTGTCATTTGAAAAAAACTTGAAACACTACCATATTCTACTCTTTGAATTCTAATGGCTGGGAAACAATCAATATTTTCAAGTTAATTAATTTTCTTAAATGCAAGTTTGTTCTGTTAATCACTTTGCCTTTCTGGTCTGCCTATCAAATTCATATCAAATTCAGAGAGAGTAGAAAAACAAGCTTCGCAGAGAATACCATGTGAAAGTGACCACCTTAGAAGTTTATACATAACTACTGCGGCAGTCCTAGACCTCTAGAACTCTGAACAATGACTGATGTGACTTGTCAGTTGAGGATATTTTCCACTACTCTGCACTTCAGACTTTTTTCTGAAAGGGACCATGGTCTGGAAGCTGTCAAAGGACTTAACAGAGAAAGACATGATGAAGACTCTACGTGGCTTGTAGAGTCCTAGATCCTACATTGAGTCATGAAAGATGGATTTCCAGTTGAGAGACAATTGGTTCTTCCTGGAGAAATTTCTCCATATTCTTTCACAACGATCAGTATTTTACAATATATTTGCATTTTTTCCATTCTTTAAACTGTCTGCTATTTGTTTTTTGTTTTGTTGAGATCTTTCAATAGCAACATGCCTAATATTTTTTATTGTCCAATTATCTGACATGTTTCCATAAATGGATATTTAGAAACAACTTGTCATCCTCTCCTTTTATCTCACTCTCCTGCCCTCCCCTTGCTCCACAATCATGCTTATGCACAGGAGAAAGCACATCTAGGAAGAAGGAAATAGCTCAGAGGCAAAGCTGGCCCCAAGCTTGATGATCCAAGTTTCTTTCTTTGTACACACAAAATCAGAAGAATATCCACTCTTACCAATTGTTTTCTGACCTTCATACAAGCTCCTTCATACACAAAATGAGCTAAGAAATGAACTGATTACTTAAAAGAGGAAGTGAAAGCATATCAAATAAAATATAGAACAATTTATATTATAGAATAAAGATATAGGCATTGTTTATCTTAGCTATTTTTAAATTTTTCTTCAAGCAGAAATTACCAAATCATATTTTTGACTGTTTAATTATTTATTTTTCTATAACCTCACAAACATTGTATTAAATACACTTAAAAGCACTTCCATTGTTTTAAGATGAGAAATTGTATTTCATTATTATACTATTTTCCTTTTTTAGCATTATATAAGCCTTTGGCATCATACCTCTTAATATGAGTCCTTTCTGTTTTCTTAATCTTATGATAATTCATAGGATATTTTTCTTGAGAGTTATAGTCAGTGTCATGAGTATGTTAGACTTTCTGTAGCATGTACACAAACATGTCCTCTGCTTCTCATCTCTTTGACTTTCTTCACTGGATAAGAAACCTTTCCTCTTAAAGCTATATAGATTTCCGACTGTAAATTACATTACTGAATCACACATATTCCCTTCTAAAACTTTACTTTAAATTATATTAAAGAGTAACAATGTGTAATTTATATTGTAATAACAATTAACAGTGAGAACCAAGTTTAAATTGTCTCTTGAATTACAAGCCAGTTCTCCCTGTCCTTTGTAAATTAAATAAATTACTGATTTCAAATATTGCCTTTGACATGGTTACTTTTTTACGTGCATTTTGCATAATTCTGGAATCTGTTGTGCTCTATTGATCAGAATTCATTGTTGCCAGAATATCATTAAAATGGTTGAATTTTTTAATTATGTTTTTTCTTTTATGCTAGTTTGAATCTGAAAATACATGGAAGCTTTCAGAACTAAAGGAAGGTACTCTGACAGTTTTCAAGTGACTTTTTCAAATTCGGCTCATATAGTAATTCACTTTTTAATTTTCATCTAATTACTATATTTTTGAAAATTTTATGATTACTATATTTACATAATTTCCACACCCCATTTTCTTTTTCCTCTCTCACTGTGTCCACCTCACCCAATTCAAATTAATGACATATTTTTCATCAATTGCTACTGTCATGAACATGTGTGTGTTGTATGTGTGTGTGTGTGTACACAAGTGCATATATATGTGCATATATACTTTATATAAAAGTAATTGAGTCTAGTCATTGATGCTACTATATAAATGTGATTATGGTTTGGGTAACTTATCAGGGAGCCAATCCCTAGAGCATGCTGATTCATCCTCTCAGTAGCTGTTGGTTACCTGTAGCACTTAATATAGGAATGGAGCCTTATGAAACTCCTCTCTTCGACATATGCATGTCAATTGGAGATTTCTGAATCTCTTATTTAGGCAATGATATTCTTGAGATTTCATGGATTCAGCTCTCCTGCCGTATCTAGAAAGCAGTAGGTATCTTGGACCTTGACACTTACAGTCTTCCCTTATTCTGTGATTTACCTTGAGCCTTTGGTGTGGGGGGTTATGTAGTCGATAAAACAATTAGAGATGGGTTTTCCAAGGTCAGTTGTTCTCTTGTGTTTTGATTAATTATACCTTTATCCAATGTCCTTTTTCTGTTGCAAAAGAAACTTCTTTGATAAGGGGTGATAGTTACACTTACTTGTAAGCATAAGTATGTGCAACACATTTAAAAACTATATTGGTTTAAGAAAATGGCATTAGTAGAAAATGGCATCTCCTTCTGGGTCTACAGCATCTGTATTTATGTATAGTTGGATAAGCAAGCTTACTGTACTAAGTATGAATTCTTGTCTATTGAGCCAGTCCAATTAGATAGTTGATGGTTACCCCTAAGACAAAAGTATCACATATGAACCAATGTGCATACTGTTCTAATAATCCTGGTGCATAGCCATCAGAAGTTGGTTCTAATGTTGATTAACTTCTCCATTTTCAGCTTGCATAGTACATTTTCATGCTATAAGAGCTAGTCCTTAGAGAAGAGACTTGCAAGCCAGTTCTAATTTAATCTTCAAAGTCCTGTGTCCAAAGCATGTAGTGTCTTCAGTAATAAGGACTACCTTCAAGTTCTTGGAGGAAACCGAGGTCAATAGAATTATAGTCTATATTTTTTCTGAGGCTCCATAATCAGCAACTTAGAAGGAGAACCTGGCACAAGGGTTTTATTAGATAGTTTATACTTCTGTGGAAGAGCATTATCACTCTATATGGTGTGAGTCCATTAACACTCCCCACACCAGTATTTTAAGTAAGTTTTATTTTTCAAACATTTTTAGTGTTACTTGTCTCTCCTTGCCCCTTTTCTACTCATTACCCCCATTCCTTCTTCCCACTTAAATTTCACCATTTCTCTTATTCTCTTCTCTTCATGGAGCCCATGTCCTGTTATCTCCTGTTTCTTTCTGACTCTTCCCTTTTAGTTTCTTCTATGTCACTGGCTTCTGCAGTTACTCCACATTATCAAAACCAATGATTCAGATCTAGGATCCACAATTAAGAGAAAACATTCAGGTTTTTTCTTTCTGAGTCTGACTTACCTTTCACAGTCTAATACTCTTCAGCTCTATACAGTTACCTACAAATTTCATGACTCCATTTTATACAGCTGAATAGTAGTCTACTGAGAGTAAGGACCACATGGTCATTATTGGTTCACCTTTTCTCAGGTATTTAGGTCACCCCATTTCCTATCTCTGAATAGAGAAGCTGAACTTGGCTGAGCTAATGTTGGTAAAGGAGGTTGTTGAGTGTTTAGAGTATATGCTACCATAGCTGGGTCATTTGACAGATCTACTTTTTTCTTTCTGGTAATTCTTCATACTGATTTCTATAGTGGCTGCAATAGTTTTCCATCCAACTAAACAGTGAATGAGGGTCCCCTTTTCTGCACATCCTCATTAGCATTTGTTGTAAGTTATTTTTTATCTTAGCCATGCTAAGTAAGGCTAGAGAAAATCTCAAAGTACTTTTAATTTGCATATCCATAATTACTGAGAATGTTAACTGTTTTTGAATATTTTTAAATTTTTATTCCTTTAAATTTTTGGCTTGTTTTTTAAACAGGGTTTTCCTATGGAACAACATTGGCTATCCTAGAACTCACTTTGCATATCAAGCTAGCCTCCAACTCACAAAGATCCACCTGCCACTGCCTCCTGAGTGTGGAATTAAAGACCACAGCATACCATATATTTTGACCATATTCCTTTTCCTATCAGACAATACCCATTCCCTACAAGAAATCTCTGTTCAGATCCATAGTTCATTTTTAATTGCATACTTTTTTTCTTAATTACTTGGTTATTATTGTTCTTGTTCTTTCTATATTCTGAATATTAATCTGCTACCAGATATGTAGCTGGCAAATATTTTTCCCACTCTTTGTATTTCTTTTTTCACTTGATTGATTGTTTCCTTTGTTAGTTTTATGAAGTCTGTGTAGGTAATCAGTGCCCTTAACTCCTGACTTTTCTTAAGGATCCCACACTTATTCTTTATAGCTTTCTCCATGTATGACATTGTCACTTTCCAGATGGCATCTTTTAAGGATACATGATCTTCATTTGTCTCCTTAAAGATTTTTGACATACCACTAGGCATGAAGTGCTGCTGCGGATAGTAGAGGTAACAGATTACCTCTTTGCAGTAATGTAATGGGTGGAGAAAGACCCCAAGTTTTATAAACAGTATATTGGGCTCTATCAAGGTGACATAATGGTTCTCTGATGGGAGACATCTCTTTTGACCTCAGGGTCATAGGGAAGCTGTCATACATTTTTGTTTTTTACAGTGATGTCCAGGGCTGTGCTTTCCACGAACCCTATCTCAACAGATCTGAATGAAAGAACCAATCAATCAGTGATGGCTGGAGGTTCTGGCCTTGGCTGTGGGAAGCACTCTGGTTTATGGAGCTTTTAAACTTCTATTAAGAGGAGCTGTTTAGACAAGTTGTAGAGTTTTACTTTGGGGAGGAAAGAGATTTTCCTTCAGTTTTTATTCATTACTTATTGCAAAAGTGATTTTGCAATGACTGATTTCGACATTTCGTCCTGGGCTTCTAAGCCACCCTGGTGTTCAGCAAGCCCAAGCAAGTTTTCAAAAGCAGGGTTTTCCCTTCAAGTCTTACCTCTCAAGCTGCTAGAAGGAAGCTTTGCATATCTGTGTATTCGTAGAGCACAGAATTGTTACAAGAATGGAGGAAGGGCTGGAGAAGTAGGTGATGGATGTGTCCTCAGAATTTTGCCTCTCCTTAAATACTTCCCATTGATCACAAAATCTCCTGTTTAATATACGGGCTCAGTGGCTTGCCTTACAGCACACTGTTCATTAGTTCTATTTTGTGTTTCTCTAGCACGGTTTCAACTGTATAGTTTCCAAAGCAATGACATTGAAGCTTGTTCCAGAAATGTCCTTTTCAATGATTGAGCAATGAAATAAATATGCAATAAAAAAGCAGAATGGGGAAAATGGTGAGTGTTTGAGTCATTGGGTAGTTTTGTCCTCTTCTGTATTTTTATAAGACTTCTCTTTTATGATTATTGATCTCCATTAGCATTATAATTATAAATACTTGATAAGTTTCTCTCTTTGATCTGCCCTACTTGTCATTCAACAGTCTTTTAAAGGATGGATTCTTTCTTTCAATCTTGACATTTGCTATTGTTCTCCTCCCTGAATGGCTTGTTTGCTGCTCTCAAAAGCAGCCCAGCATCACTGAGAGAGTATATTGCAGTATCAAGTACCATGGCTTCAGGCTCTGCCGCAGCTGCCCACTTTCTAAAAGCTCCCTTTATTCTTTACAACTGCACTTACTCATTTGAGACTAACAAATGTCAGCTCTTTTCTACCTTTCATGCAGTGGGTGCACACACGACGATGCCTGCTCATGCACTCACGCATGCGCACGCACACACACACAAACACAAACACACACACAGAGAAACACACCCCTTGTAAATGTAATAAATCCTTATTTCTGCACAGGGTTCATTAATACACCTTGTAATTGCCTTTCCCTGTTGGTTTTAGTCCTTAGCCCTTTTATTCCCTTCCTTTGTACTTCAGCTTCCTCAGCTCTAGTATTCCCAGCATTGAAATCCAAGTTGCAAATGCAAAAACCAGGCCCACCCATTTAGGTGAAATTGAATGACTCTGATTGTAACAAACATCCTTCTTCAAGGTTGTGCTCACTGAAGCACTCCTAGTTTGGCTCAGGAGGAGCAGCAAGTCTTAAATTTAAGACTAATCTATGAGTGTCAGACTGAAAAGCACTGTAGGGGAAAATGGGAGTAGGCAATGGAGTATCGTGTAACAGAACATTATACGTAATAGACACACTGTATATTATAGTATATATGGTATGTATCTGCATGCAATATAGTTTTTCACCAGACACCCACACACACACTCACACACATGACACCACACTACACAAAACATGGGAAAAAATTAGGATCTTCCAACTCAGTGTGAATTTTTTTTTTTTTTTGCTCTGTTTTGCCTCATATAAGTAAGATTGGCTATTAGAAATTGTCATATTTTGATGTCTAGCATCAAACATAACAGGAAGAGTAGGCAGCGTCCAAAAACCTGAAGATTAGTCTATCTTCAGTGAGCAAACCACATGAGCTGAAAGAGCAGCTCACTATAGGCCAACAGGTAAGAATCAAGGCTTGCCATACAAGGCTAGAAGTTTTCTGAAGACTTATTTATAGTTTCCAGAACAATTTAGAGGAATTAAATTCCAATGGATGGAGTGCTGTGTCCCTTTAAAAATATGAATGGGAGTTCTCTCCAAACCTTGAAGATTCAAGGGTAGGTCATACTTACATAGTAGGATTTGCATATAAATTTCTAAGGTCCTTTGGAACTACTATTTTGTGACTCCCTATACTACTATTTTTATCCTCTCTCTCTCTCTCTCTCTCTCTCTCTCTCTCTCTCTCTCTTTCTGCACAAAGAATAGTCCACGACCTTAAGCTAATCAAGGTGCGCAGGTGACATGGTAGGAATGCCCCTTTTTCCTGAGGATCTGTACCAGGATCTGTAGGTACTCATTACAATGAACAAGACATCAAAAACGCCGGATCCTTTATTTTTAATATAATAAAAACTAATTGTCAAAACATGAATGAATTCCCAAAGTCACTATTAATTACAGTTCCTACAGTTAGTTGTATTATATGAGTCAACTGTTTTAGAGCCTTCTTTCCTGAAAGTTTGGTTTTATCATTGATGTCTTAGGTTGGCATGACACTACAGACATTCCTAAAGCACCGCATCAGGACCTTCTGCATTAAATGGTTTTATAATGCATCACCCTCTAGGCAATTTCGGCATGAGCATTTGAAATGTGCTGGAACTGTTGGAGCTGGAGGAGAGGACTCTGAACTAGTGAGGTCTAGTCTTCACTGCGTTGCCAGTATGCTCGGAAGGGGAAGGACGGTTAGGATTGGTGATATGAAATAAGTAGTCCTCCTTCTTATTACAGGAAAATCATATACATTGTATACAGAAATAGTGTCCAAGAAAGAGTAAGTTGTCATAGAATTTGAGAAAAGAAATTAAAAAGAATCTTTAGGCTCATCTGTGAAGTGAACAGTGTTTATGAAAGTTTACAAACAAACTAGGGGTCAAGGATGCCAGGAGACCAAGTCTCACAGAATCAACTAAACAGGGATCACAGAGACTAAACCGACAATCACAGAGCCTTCATGGGTCTTTGCTAGGTCTTCTGCATATATGTTATGGCTTGTTAGCTTGGTGATTTTGTGGTACTCCTAACTGTGGGACTGGGTGTCTCTGACTTTTCATCTATGCTTAGGACCCTTTTGCTCCTACTGGATTGTCTCACCCTTCCCTGATATGAGGATTGGGGCCTAGTCTTTTTGTATCTTATTATACCATGTTCCTCCTATATCTCTGGAGGCCTTCTTTCTTTTGAAAGGAAGCAGAGAAGGATTGGATCTGGGAGAGGAGTGTGCAGAAGAGAAGTGAAGGACAGAAAAACTGTGATCAGGATGTACTGAAAACAAACAAACAAAAAAGGAAATAAAATAAAAATTAAAACAAAATAAAACAAATCTGCTTTGCCTTTGGATATTTTGAGAGCTTGGTGGATAGTTTGGCCACTACCTTGTCTCTGCTTGTTTAGTCAAGCATTGTGTCTAGTGGCAACTTGTCAATGATTTGCATATAATAAAAAGCCTGGGAACATGATGAATGTTCTGGTAAGAAATGCTTGAGTTTTCTTTGGTGTGTTCTTTTCTTCTCTTTGGTGAGCTTGTAACTCAGATTGTTTGTTTATTCTATATTTTTTTATTTTTATTTTTATTTTTTTAGTTCTGGTCATCATTCTCATACCTCAGATTTTCCAACATATATTCACACTAACTATGAAAATATCCATATTCATGTGTTCAATTGAACTATGAATGTAGCCATATATAAATAAACATGTAAATAATCCATATTTATTTCTAGAAGAAGTGTTAAATCATAAACCAGGTATATGGTTGAGAAGAGCAATGTGGACTGGAGAATTGGAGACTTTGTATTTCAACCACTACTGATGAGAGCACTTTGATCTTTTTTAAAGATCTAGTTTTTATTTTATAGGCCTGAATGTTTGCCTACATGTGTGTATGCATAGTACATATGTGCATGATGCTCATAAGGCAAGAAGAGCATGTCAGATCCCTTGGAACTGAAGTTACAAATGGTTTTGAGTCACCATGTGTGTGCTGAGAACCAAATCCAGCTCCTCTGCTAGATATGTATGTTCTCTTAAGCATGAGCCATCTCTCTAACCCCTATTGTGCTCATTTGTCAGCTTCTGACATGAAGAATTTCTCCCATCTTGCTGTAATATCTCAGACCAAAGGAAGTATCCTTCTCCTCCTCCTCCTCTTCTCCTCCTCCTCTCTCCTTCTTCTCTTCTTCTTTTGATGGCAGATGGACCATCAAAATAGAGGTGACTTCATATCTGAAACTCCTCCCTTAATGAATTAGGACATACATTGGAAAATATGGTAGTTTGTAAGTCTGAAGAAAAGAAGAAACATTTCTGAACAATACTATTTAATTCCTGGCTAAACTATTTCCTTGGAGCAATTTTTTCTTCCATGTTTAACTTACTCATGTTTTCCCAGAGTTACAAAGCTGGAGAGATAGCTAATGGAGTAACAGTACTTGCTTTGTAAGTAGAAAGACCTAAGGCATGACTCTTTGTTCCAATAACCTCACATAGAGTGAACAAGCAGTTCCCAGGAGGTCAGTAACTATACAACCTAGCCAAAACAGTGAACTTCTTGTTCTGTGAGAGACCCTGTCTTAAAGAAATAATGTAAAGGGTGATAGAAGAAGACATCTGAATCTTCCTATGGTTTCTACATGTATGCATGGTGGGGATGTGAATATGCCACATGTGCTCACACGCATCCACACACAAATGTTTTCCTATAAGAAATGTTACAGGGTACTGGAGAGATGACTCAGGGCCTCAGGGACTGAGTGCTCTTTGAGAGGACCTGAGTTCAATTCCCAACAACAACATGTTTGTTCACAACTTTAGCGGGGAAATTCCCGCAAGTTGGGAGGAGCTAAAGTGGGAGGAGTAAAGAGAGGAAGAGGAGAAGGAAGAGGAGAGCTAGGGAGGCAGAGTTGTAGGCGCCATGGATGGCCACTCTGGTATCAAGAGCAGTCCTGGGTAACAACTTATATGTAGGTCAGTTAATTGGGAAATACCTCCAATTGTGTGGACATCTAGTTAATTTAACATTACCAAACATATAAAGCCTTTGATTAATCTTTAAGCATTAGAGTCTCATTCATACTGGGCAGAGCCATCTCCCATGCTGGCATCTTGTGAGTGGCAGGGCCCGTGTCTCTGGTTTCCGGTGCTACTCATGGCTGCAGGCCTAGGCTAGTCAGGAACATGGCAGCTGATAAAGAAAACCCAGATTGAATGCCTCCGTTTTTTAATAATTACCTCAATAAGTGGTGCCCCACATTAGGCACCAACAATAGTTGTGCTCAATTTATATCTGAGATAAAAGAATCTTTTAATTGGACAGAAAGGGGAAGTATTGTGGATAGCCCTGGTCTTGTATTTTGATGCTAACTCCTCTTTCCTGGGAGGGACTGCAGATAAGGAGTGAATCAGTATACAGTGTGACTTGTGATTTGGCAGTAGAAGGGGAGGTGGAGAGAAGAGTTTGGGAGAGGGAGAGTAGGAGGACTATGAGGAGGAAGGTGGACAGATAATGGAGGAGAAGTAAGTGGCCTGGAAAAACCGCAAGCTATAAGGGATCTCATGGATGGGAAATAGAGTAATGTAGTGGTAATTCTGCCCAACCTAGGCATGCAGTTTGTACTTATATCATTTGAGTTGCTTTTATTGATAGGACTTTCTTGGGGGTTGGAGATTTACTGCAACACACAACCAACATCTGTAATCTCTTCTGGTATGTCTGAAAACAGCAAGCATGTATTCACATATATAAAACAAATAAATCTTTAAAAAAGAAAAAACTATTAGTTACTTTTTGTGTCACTGTAACAGAATAACTTGAGGGGTCAATGATATATTTCCTTTATACTATATAGTTTCAGAGCATTTCAGCCCATGATGATGAGTGTGGCAGTGGAAGTATGTAGTTGAGGGTGTTGTCATCACAACAACCTAGAAAGCATAACGTGATTCTAGACTACAGCAGAAGTTTGGGAGTAAGTACTGGGCTATAACCTCATCGGTGCGCCCACAATGAGCTACCTGTACCAGCCAGGCCCTACTTCTGCCTCTTCAAGTTTCTATAGTCTCACAAAACAGTGGTAACCCAGGGCAGCAGGAGACTGTTGGGATTTGAGGCATAAAAGGGAGCACGATCCATGCCACCACAGTTAGCTCAGAGTCAATATGTCATGATGCCATCCAACAAGAAGAACCACCCTCCTGAGTAGGTAATCACGTATGATTATTTTATCTCACAAAAGAGATAACTATTACTCTGAGTTAAACTGAAATGACTTGCTAATCGCCACTCACTACAGCAATAAATATTTTTTAAAAATTTCCCATTTACACTTGAATTTTAAAGTTAAACTGGCTCCAGGTATGTTTCTTGTGCTTTTACTCTAGTGCTTTTGCTTGTTTGTTTTGTTTCTATCTGATTTGTTTGGTTTTATTTTGTAGCATGCAATAATAATAACTAGATGATTATTTGTGTTCTAATGAAAGAGAGAAAGAAAGAAAGAAAGAAAGAAAGAAAAGAAAGAAAGAAAAGAAAGAAAGAAAGAAAGAAAAAGAAAAAGAAAAAGAAAGAAAGTGTGTGGATTTGGGTGGGTGGGAGAATCTGGGAGGAGTTAGAGAGGGGAAAGTATAATCAGAATATACTATATGAAAAAATACATTTTCAATAAAAAATTGAAACTTGACATTATTGTTTGTATTTTTTAGTCCATGTATTAAACAATCTACAGCAGCCCTCTTTGGATATGTGAGAGGAATGTTTGCATTTTATAGTGTAAAAACATAGAATGATTCAGCAAAGCAGTTGTGCATGTGGTCAGGCTGGGCCACTGTCACCATGACTAGGTTGATCTCATCTCTTCGTGGCTGTCCAATGACTCTCCATACTTTGATAAAGGATCAGTGCTAGCCATTTTTTCCTTGTTTATTTTTTCCAGAAAGAACATGGAATCTGCACATAAATACACAGTTGATACCTTGTTCTAATGGTGTAGAATGATTATGTGGGTTTACTTGCTTTGCAAGTTGGAGGAACTGACTTTGAATCCCCACCACTCATGTAAAAGCACAAAATAACTTCAAGTGCCATTAACCCTTGAATGAGAGGGAATAGTAAGTTAGCTTATTTCATATTGAAGAGATCAACAATATCATTTAAGACAGACTGGCATACTGTCATTTAAAGAATTCTTATATAATTTATGTAATAAATAATGCTTTATAATAAGAAAAAGGATAATTATGGACATGACATTATATGCCATAGACCCCCATCTGTAGAGGCATTGATTAATGGCTTTAATCCTTATTAACTGATATCAGTTGTCTCTCTTTCACAGAGGCTGTGTCTATTCAGTAACAGACTATGGTAGGAAAACTAGGAAAGTCCATTTCCAGAACACATGTGTTGCCCCATTCCTTCGGCAGCCTACTTTGACTGAGAGATTCTCTGCTGTCAATATAAAACCTTCTTAGAGTAAACAGTAGTCTAGGATACTTAGTCTTCTTTTCTTTACTCTCCTCTTTATAAGGACTCAGAGCTGCACCATGCAAAGACTGATATCTTTTGACATCCTCCCTGTTTCCTGTAAGGCATGTCCACATAATAGAAATATTACATGCCTAATCACATTTGATATTCATTCCTTAGAAGGTCTAGTGTGTCTTATATTTATATGTATATGTATATGTGTATATATATATATATATATATATATATATATATATATATATATATGTATTATATATGTTGTTGTGTGTGTGTGTGTGTGTGTGTGTGTATATTATATATATATATATATAATTCTGGCACCATAACTAGGTGGGATACCCACAGGGGCCAACATGCTCTATATTTATGCTGAAAATGTGAAAAAAAGTAAAAGACAAGCTTAGACATGGATGCAGATCCTGCCTGATTACCAAGGTTGTGAAGTATAAGGAGTGAGCAAGATAAAAACAATGCTTCAAGTGGCCTGCTGGAACATCTTGACCTGAAGCCATTGTACCACAGGACTTTCTATAGTCAAGGCCTCCAGGAAACTAGACCTGGCAGAGACAGCCAGTTTTAAGGCCAGAGCCTTGGGTTGAAACTTGGGAAGGGATGCTTTCCTCACCCTGAATGACAGAGCCCTCCCTCCCTTTCAGTTTGTTATCAACCTCTGATCTGAGCTGACCAGAAACGGAGCAGAGAAGTCATTCTTTTGAAAAATTGTTGCCAAGATGAGAATTATTTCCAATATTTTCACAGCAAGATTGATGTCTGTAACTGGCTTCACTTAAGCTGCAATGTACCCCTCAACTCGGTTAAGCAGCATGTAAAAGCAGAACAGTGAGGCCTGGAGGACTCATTCCTCATTTGCTTCACACCAACACAAGCGCAGCACAGTCAGACATTTCCACTTTTTATCCAGGAATTTATTTGTATTCTCTCTACTTTACCTTATTTAATCAGTTTCCTTCAGGACAAATAGGGTAAAGTTTTGTTTGGGATTGAGGGAATTGGGAGGTGCTCTGTGGGTGAGATGCTATCGTAGATAAGAACTAAGTTCAAATCCCTGCCACCCATGTAAAAAGCATGGCATGGCTTCAAGTGCCTGTAATGCCGGAATGAGATAGAGACTAGGTGAACACTGGTGGAACCTCAGAGCTCTCTGACCAGAGAGTTGAGCCAAAATAGCAAATATCTGATTCAATGAGAGACACTGTCTCAAGGCAAAAAATGTGATGTGATGGAGGAAGACACATGATGTCCTGCTGTGGCCTCTACATGTATATGTCCATGCTCATTCATGTGTGTTCAACACATATGCTACACACACACACACACAGACACACACAGACACACACACACACACACACACACCATTTTCCTCTGTTGAGAATTATTTCCCAAACTTCAAGAAGACCATACAAATTCTTGATATAGTTAACATACAAATTCTAGCTCAGTTGTTCAAAAATGTGAAAGGGACCAAATAAATTCTATTAGAACTGAGCCCCAAGGCCATTGTCCTCAAACTGGACATGCCTCAGCATCACTTGGAAAGGTTGTTGAAATGTAGATTTCTGGGCCTTGTAGCAGATATCTTATTCATCAGGTCTGCCGAGAGACCCATGTTTCATCGTTCTAGTAAATTTCCATGTGATGTTGATTCAAAATGTCCCTGGAATATATTTGGTGTAAGAGTTCAGGGAACCTCTTCATGGATAGACTTTTCTCATTATTTTTAAATATATGGGTTGCTTTTCATTGCTGCCACCAAAATATTGGACATAAACAACCCAAAGAGGAAGCTTTATTTGGGGTAACTAATTCAGAAATTTCTACCCACCACAGGGACAGTGTGGCACAGCTGATCAGTTTCTATCATATGGATGGAAACAGAGAAAGGGAGATTTTGGAAGAGTCTTGGACATGAGATAGCCCCAAGGACAGAACCCAGGTACTTTCTTCACTTAGGTCCCTCCCACATTTACTAGCTTCACAATATGTCTATCATATTATAAATCAATTAAACTTTATCAGTTCATTAGGTCAAAGTCAAAGTCCCCAGATTCAACTATCTGTCCTTAAACAAAGCACTTTTGATGCCCTAAGAGGTGTGGTTCTTTAGTCTTCTAGATTATTTTAATCACAATTTTTAACCATCACAATAAACTCAAACCTTCTGTTTTTTTCTCTTAATTAGCAATTAATTAGATATATATAAGGAAAGTGGGTTTCAAAAAATTTGAGTACTTTCAACTAGGACAAATTCATTCTGTTCTCAAATTCAACTTTTGATACAAATGAAAATGCATATCACATATGCATACATAATCTAACAGACTGAAGGGCTGGGAATAAATGAGAATAATGAAAAATGTCACTAATTTTGCTTCAGATCCCTGACTCAAGGTGGGCCCTCTGTGACATCCTACTCTTAACTCTTCTCATCGTGAATAGAATGCACAACATTTTAATTGTTTAGCTTATATTGCTTGCACAGATGCCAGGGAAACCATGGATCTCTGAGAATACCGAAACCAACCTGGGCACAGAAATCCTAATGTTATTTGAGACCTGTTTTTATGGAGAGTGCCTGTGAAAGACTGAACATCTGATATAATACAATAACTCTGTGTGTGCTAAGTTTCCGAAACTAATGGATCAGTCCATTAAATATGTAGTCTCATACAATTCTTGTACCAACCCAAGAAACAGATGAAAAAGTTGAGGCTGACACCCTGGTCTTAGACCAGTCTGAACAAAGCTAATGCATTATCTATTGAATATATAGCTTGTGGACCAACTATATCAGCACCACCCAAGAGCTAATTAGAAATGCTGAATGCAGGTGCCACCTCTTATCTGCTTGGTCTGTGCTTATTCAATGTGCTTCCACTGAATCCTAGAAGTTGAGGCCTTTCTCTGGCCCTTTCTGACACATTGCCTCTTTAACAAGTCAAGATTTCTGCAGAGTCATTTTCTTTATTGGAAATACTTTAGCACAGATCCGGTGAGACATCAAAGACAGCGTTTTCATCACTGGCAAAGAGGTGGTTTGATTGCCTTGGGAGGAGGACTCTTTGGCAGTACATCAGAGTTCCTGGGAAACTACATGTGCTGACACAGGCGATTCCTGGCTTTCCTAGGCTGTACTTGGGAAATGATGCTGTCCTCATCCAGAAGTAAATTGGACCACAGAACACAGCTTGTTTTCCTAGAGCCTGTTTGGACTAAGGATTGTTGAACATCTTCTGCAAAGGTCTTTAAGATTGTGGAGGTAGAAGGAGCAGGGGAAGAATAGGACTCTACTTGGTTGCTTTGAAACACAACAGAGTATAAAGGTTCCCACCCTACCCCCACCCAGGTAAAGAAACTACTATAAAGCCAGAGAAATTCAGACTCAGTAAAACAGGAGCTACTGTAAAAAGAGTGTTTAAAGCAGGATAACGCTGCCATAGCTGGTATTGAGAGATAGTCAGTGAATGCAAATAATAGTTATTTAATCATTTTCTTATATGTTCCATGGCTCTGCTGCTTTCTCAGAATAAGAAGACTTGAATGGGGATTGCTTGAGACTCTGTTCAGTCCACCAAGACAGCCTCAGCTGGGACAATTCTGTATGGTCCAGATGTCTCTCATCCTCCCAGAGGCTAGCATGGGCTTGGTCACTTGGTGTCTCAATAAGATTCCAACTAAATTATTAGAAACTAGAACAAAGTTTCCATGCCTTAGGTGACCTGACTAACTGTCACTTCTTCTGTGTGTCATTCACCAAAGTGAATCAGAGTGCTAGGCTGTATTTACAGTCTGGGGAACACAGTCTACTACTTAATTGGAGGAACTGCTAGGTCTTACTACAGAGAGCATGTCCAGAGATGGGATGGAGTAACGGGGACAGGGTGCAATCTGTTCCACCCCTACTAACTGCATCTCATAGTCCTTTAATAACATTAATTTTTAAAATATGCAAAGTCACAGGTTTGGTTGTAGCCTTTTCATACATATTGTTTTGTATGTTTGATATTCCTCCCTACATCTCTCCCTCAACTACTTCATTTTGCCTTGTGCCTCCTCTGGTCCTTTTTCTACCATCATATCTCATTTATTCTATTACCTTTTTCTCCTTCGTGATCTCTTTCCTAGTTTTACTATATACTTTAGTTGTTTGCACATAAGTAGAATCAGCAGCACAATGCATGCTATATTTGTCTTTTCAAGTATTGAATCCTTCCCATAAAATAATTTCCAGTTCTTTCCACTGTTTTTTACTGAAAATTTCACAAGTCTAATTTTATTTATAGTTGAATAAATTGTATACAGAAATAAATTTTCATTATCCATTAATCTGTTGATGGACATGTCAGTTGATGACTCCTTTTCATGTTTTTTTTCCGAATAGAGCAGCAATGAATATAGATGTACTGGTATCCCTGTGGCAGGATTTGTATGTATATTATATATGCATATATATAGTCCTATGTGTATATATTATACTTAATAACTTATATACACATATGTACAGGGGATATTTTTGAAACAATTATTAGTACACTAGATCTCACTAAAAGATGCTATTTGGGGGCCTCTGCATGAATTTAAAAGCTCTAGTTGGTTACCTAAAAAAATGCAAGCCATGAAATAAGATTGGCACATCTACACATGGGAATTTAAAAGTCCACAATGCCATCTACATTAAATTTCAGTGAAATATCCATATACTCCTAGAATGCACTCAATGAAATGGCAAACATTCAAGGCTTGACAAGGACTTGGAGTTGTAAATGACATAAACTTCTTGTTGGATGTTTGATAGTACAACCAGTCTGTATAATTGTTTGACCCTGTTCCTTATAGCTGACCCTGTGCAGCTATAACCTAGAACTCTCAGCCAAAAAGTTTACATAAGCTCACCAAAATGATTTGTAGTAGTGAGAAATAGACAATGCTTCACATCTTTATCTAGCATAGACTGTATCAACATGTATGGTTAGTTTTTATAAAGAATATTACACAACAGTGAAAATCAATGATTTATATCATTTTATAATACGACATTCACAAAGCTACTATGGGGTTAAAGAAGTCACCACTATTGCTTTTGGCTGACATAGTATTCTATTCCATTCATAAACAGGCAAAGATACTCTACAGTACTGCTAACGAAAGTACTAATTCACTGCAAAAGGTAGGCTTCAGGGGAGGTCTGAAAAACGTTTGGGTGTGCTAGCTACCTTCATTGTCTTTGTTTGAGAGCTTTATTTTCTAAGTAGAAAGTTTATTACTTTATAAGCAGATCCATCCTAAGTTTGCATATGAAACTGTTCTTCCATGTAAACTTTTTAGGAGTTTTTTTTAAACAGAGGAGGGCTGAGGAATGAATGAATCCATGTCCTAATTCAGTTCTGAACTATAATATTCTTTTTTCATATCAATTTGACATTTTCTTATGCTTTTGTTTATTTTTTGAGAATTTCATACAATATATTTTGATCCTATTCTTCCTCCTTTCTAAACTCTTTTCAGATCCTCCCCCAATCTGACTTCATGTTAATTCACTCTGTCAGAGAGAAAACAAACAAACAAACAACAACAAAAAATGTCACACCCACACACCCACACATACACACACACACACACACACACACACACACACACACACACACACACAGGCACTAAAGCACTGGGTGGTTTGCCTTGGCCAACTACACCTGAGTATGGAGCCTGCCCAGGAGTGTGCTGATAAAGATGGTCTCACTATGAGATCAAAAATGTAAAATATTCTTGACTTCTTCAAGCCCTAATATCTTCATCTGTACTTATTGATATGTGATATAATTTCAGGCTTCTTGAGGATTACATTTGAAGATATGTGCAAAGCTCTCTGTGGCCAATAAATGCTAGAGTCTCCTCTTTGCTCTGGGAAATGATTAAAATTGAACTTATTCCCCAGATGTGTGGCATATGTTTTTATTATGATATTACCAGAGTCACATCCTCCATGTTGATTCAAAAAAAACCCAAAAGTAACAATAATTTAGAACACCTACTGTTTCACTACTTTTGAGTTTGGGTGATATGTCTCAAATGGTTATAACTCCATACATCACTTTATCATCATTTTCTAAGCTTTGTTTTCCTTTTGGCTTGGCCGATGATTTTGCTGTTACTGCATTTTAAGTAATCATTAACAGTCCTGTGGAGAAATGGTTTCCTCAGGGGACTCAGAACAGTGGGGTTATTACTTTAATGAATTTACAAAAAAGTATGAAAATTGACTCTATCCAATTTAAGGACTTAGAGCCATTCACCCTTCAACTTCAAGCTTCAAATGATCCTGAGGCATACATGAATGACTTGGACAGGAACAGCCTGTCCTGGCTGTTCACTGTTTGCGCCAGAAGCGGAGGCTGAGCCACTGTGGGTGGCATGAAGCTGTAGGAAATCCTGACTGCAGCTTCTCCTGGTCTCATTCTCAAGCTCTTTGCAGCCACCTCATTAGAAAGAGAAGAAGTTGGGAAGCAATTTCAGAGATGCTGGGAGAGTTGGCTGCTACCCAAAACTGCTCTTGACAGCAATACTGTGTGCATGCATGCATATGCATGCCTGTGCTTGTGTGCGTGCACCCGGCACACACACAGCCTATGTCTAAAATTCCCAGTTGCTATAATTGTTAACCAACTGATGATAAGACTTCCAGGAAGTCACAGATCTGGCTTGACGAAAACCACTCAAGGGGCTCAGTACTATGGGGAAGATGATTTCTCTATTATAGAGCCTTTCTTAGACTTTAACCCTGATCTTCCATAGATTGATCTAAAGATAAATATCCATTTAGATGACAAAAGGAACTGGACTATACCACAGTGGCACAGCAACTACTTAGCATGAACAAAACCATTAATTTAGAATAATGAAAACATCTGTGGCTATATTAATAAAGCACTGTGTATATTCTGAAAAAGGCATTGCAGCTGTGATCCTGTAGAGTCTGCTTTCTGAGGGGTATACTCCATTGACATGGGACATTTTGGGAACTAGAACCTCTGATGGGCATGTACTGGTTTTCATCTTTTAACCACAGACTTGTTTTCTTACACTCTTTTATTAAAGTCCATTAACAGTATCACCATGACTATGCTTAGTAATATCCTGATGAGCACAATGAGGCTAAGGAAAGCACCAAAGAAACAAACACAGGGATATAAAAAGCCCTGTGCAAAGGATTTGGGGAAGAGCAATGGTAAAATGAGATGATAGGAGTCTGAAGGTTTGAGTTTCTTAACTATTTGCAGATCAATGGAACTGGGAAAAGACCTAGTAGGGAAAGATTGAAGACTTGGTAAAAAAAAAGACATGGATCTTAGATGGTGAGAGGATATATACCTTAAGAGTAGATATATGACTTTATGTGGTCTGTGAGTTGAATCGTGGGTATTTCAGCTTCTGGGCTAAAATCCAATAATCAGTGAGTGAATACCATGTATGTTCTTTTGTGATTGGGTTACTTCACTCAGGATGATATTTTCTAGTTCCATCCATTTATATACAGAATTTATCAAATTCATTGCTTTTAATAGCTGAGTAATATTCCATTGTATAAATGTACCACATTTTTGGTATCCATTCCTCTGTTGAAGGGCATCTGGGTTCTTTCCAGTTTCTGGCTATTATAAATAAAGCTGCTATGAACATAGTGGAGCATAAGTCCTTGTTATGTGTTAGAGCATCTTCTGGATATATACCCAGGAGTGGTATAGCTGGGTCCTCAGGTAGTGATAGTCCAATTTTCTGAGGAACCACCAGACTGTTTTCCATAGTGGTTGCACCATCTTGCAATCCCACCAACAATGGAGGAGTGTTCCTCTTTCTCCACATCCTCGCCAGCATCTGCTATCACCTGAGTTTTTTATTTTAGCCATTCTGACAGGTGTGAGGTGGAATCTCAGGGTTGTTTTGATTTGCATTTCCCTAATCACCAAGGATGCTGAAGAATGATGACCAAGTAGGGGGGTCTTCAGTCCTTCTTAGAAGGACACCAGTTGCAGGAACAGAAACTGAAGGAGGGACTGTCTACAGACCATTCCACCTGGATATCCATCCTATGTGCAGTCACCAAAGGTAGAGGTTGATGTGGAGTCAGGATGTACATGCTGACAGGACCCTGATATAGCTGTCTCCTTAGAAGTCTGCAAGAGTCTGGCATACTCAGAGGCAGATGCTCACAGCTAACCATTAAACTGATCATGGGGTTCCCAATGGAGAAGATAGAGTGAAGGCTGAAGGAGTTGAAAGGATTCGTGACACCATGAGGAAAGCAACAATCCCAACCAACCAGAGCCCCCAGGGTCTAAACCACCAGCCTGGGAGCGCTTAGGGAGGGACCCATGGCTCCAGCTATATATGCAAGGGAGCTATATGTAAGTGGGAGAAGAGATCCTTGGTCTCATGAAGGCTGGACGTCGTGGGGGGGGATATTCGAGGGTGGGGAGGTGAGGTACGGGGGAGGGTGGGTGGGGTACACCAACGTGGAGGCAGGAGGAGGGGGGAAGGGATAGTGAGTTCCTGGGAGGGAGGGGGGTAAATGGGGTAAGGAGAGAACATCTGAAATGTAAATAAAATTTCCAATAAAAAAAAAAAGAGTAGATATATGAACTTCACCTAAGCTTTGCCTACACACCATGCACAGTCCAGTGGCTGCCCTGTAAGGATGAAAGTCAGATGTTACTTCTGCAGAGAGACAATGGTAGAGTAAAAGAAATGGAGAGTAAATGGAAAAATGAATTTAGAAAGATGTTCCTGTTTAGTGGGGAGGTTGGATGTGAGATGCTAAGAAACAAATAACGTCAAATAGAATAGAAGCAAGAAGCTCGAAGAGTTAAACTTCACTAATTCTTCTGGTGAGTTAGAAGAATATAGAAAATTCACGGGGATCCTGGCAAGGCGTTGGGAAAGGTGGGTTCCCATTTCTTAAAATGCACTGTTTCCTGAGACTATGTCTCTCAAGGTTACATTTCATAGGTGATCTGAAGCATTAAATACAAAAGAACAAAGAATGTAGAAAATGGAAGGATTTTCAATTTTTGTTTTCTTTATGGTTTAGCAGTACTGTGTGTGTTTGTCTTGGCTTTCTTGCTTCTTCTAGTATTTTACAAGTAGAGAATCATCTCTGCTCTGGGAAAAGGCAAGAAAAGGCAGAAGGTGCCTTTGAACGAAGCTAACATGCAATGGGGCAGTCTTGACTGGAGTACTGAAGAAGGCCCCTCAAAGTCACACAAAGAATTTGTGTGCAGACCTCTGCAAAACATGCTGCTGCAGGCATCTGGCATCCATTCTGAGAGAGTTCCCTTGGGTCTGGGGTGGGGCCAGGGCACTTGCATGTCTAAGGAGCTCTTCGGAAGCAGGTGCATACCAAGCAGCTCTGTTCCCTTCTACAGCTTCTATGCCTGAAGCAGCAAGTTTCCAGCCACCTTGGAAGCTCTGTGGTCTCTTAGCTGTCAAGAAATATTGGGCTGTGCTAATCTGTTTTCAGACAGCATCTCATTAGGTAGCTTTGACTGGCCAGCCTTGAACTCCTAAAGTAGAATGTCCTCATCTTCAACTCAGAGATCCACCTGCCTCTGTCTCCCAAATACTGGGGTTTATGTTATAAAATTTCAGCCTCATTTCTATCATCGTCTCATTCTCCATCATGTCCTTTCCCTTTTGAACTAAGAAATGTTCAGTACCCCCTTGCTCTTTCCCTACACAGCATATACATGTATGCATAATTTATACCAGTATGTTCAAACTGGTTCACTGAATTCAATTTGACACTTTTTCCACCTCTACCTGGGAGTTTCCCAATAGTCTATGTTTTCTACATTTTCAGAAACTTTCTATTTGTTTTTTTTTTTTTTTAATCATCCTCGCAAACATTACATCTGCATCCAGCCTCTTCCAGTCTTCCAGAACTGATATAACACTTGTAGCCATGTCCCTCACAGTGAAATAGAAGGACTTCTTTCTCTGAATCCTAATCCAGGAATTGCATCTGGACTAAATCTGCCATGGAATGAACCAGAGAGCCAATTGAAATATCTGTGAACAATTGTAGAAATTTTACAGTGTACTGAAGCATAAGCTCACACAAAGAAAGCACATGTTGGGCTAAGTGTGTGATGTTCTGGCTTGGAAGGAGCAAGTCTTTACCTTCAGCAACACATTTTGAACTGGAGAAGGCTACAAGAATGTTGCAATGCCTAAGTTTCTAAGTCTCTTTCACTTGAGGAAAAGGGATGAGTCAAATGCAGCACAATGTTAAAATGTATGGGACTGAATTGGGAGCTGTTTGGGTTTTCCCCTCGCCATCTGCTTTCATTTGCACTTGAGAACTTCCATCAGTAAACAAACAATAAAAGAAAAGCAGTAGTCAATAGAAATCACAATTTCAGGTCCTAAACTCTTGAATGTATGTTAAAATATCTGTGCATTTCCCACTGTTTATGAAGTTATGAACTTGTTTGGTTTTGAACTTGTCAACTTTTCTAAGCTCTCAGCTAGTGGTGCCTCCCACTATTCAGAATGTGGACAGGCCTGTCGAATGCTAGGGTGTCAGGGACTGCAGCTTTGAACTGGAAGGAACTCTCCTCACCCTTTGTGAACAGTGTCCTTTGATACTGGTTCTGGAAGGGCTATAATCCTCTGATCCTTGGCAGCTAAAGGTAGAGAGAGACTTGAGCTCCATCTTTCTGTTTCTGAACTTGAAGCAACTGTAGAGATCTGGTTACTGAGCCTGAGGACAGATGCCTGCTTTGCTCTCTAGGCTTTGGGGAATATTATGGGGAGACAAAAGCCGTTCTTGGCTACTTTCTGTTCTTCTTTCTTCCACCCATCTCCACCCTTTTTTCTTCCACCCTCTCTTTCAATCCTCTAACACTGATAGGAGAAGAAAAAAGGATGGAGAGGAAAAGAAAGAGATCACTGAATGAAGTCAGGGTCAGAAAGGGGCAGCTTTATCATGAGACTACTTCCTGATGATTGTTGGGGGCATCAAGTTCCTTGGGGGCAAATTTGATCTTTGCCATCAGGATATCTAATTTATTGTTCTTGTTGTTTCTTCCTTGCCCATGACTACTTAACAAACTTCTACCAATAACAACCAACTATTACTACCACAACAACCAAAAAAACCAACAACCAACAACCAACAACAACTCAACTGATCTCTTGGAGCATTAGAATTTCCATAACCTCTGAAGAGTCCCCAGAATTCTAACAATAACACAATTGCAAAAAAAAAAAAAAAAAAAACTGTCTGCAGCTGGCAAAAATCACGTGCCTGCTAGAGCGCCGGAAACTCATAGTCAGCTGCTGCTGTGGACAATCTGAAGAAAACCACACAGGGTCTAGGAATTATTTAGATATTTAAACTTTTAAGCTTAAATTTGTACCCATCACATAAATGAAGTAACAGAAAAACCTAACGATGTTGGCATTTTGAAACTATTAAGATGACTTTATCCATTAAAAAATTGAATGTGGTTTTTTATATGAAATCTATGTAAAGGTACCTTTGGCTACTCTGGACAGAAAGAATAGTTTAACTAAAAATGTCAGTGATTTCCCAAAATCAAGTTCTTTGGATATTTGTGATAAACTCATTAGCTGAGTGTTAAGAAGAAATATGAAATTTTGATAAGAGGCAACTTTCAAGCCAATGGTTATTAAATTTCAAGGCCCAGTGCTCTATCTGATTTCAAAAAGATTAACAAGGAATCAAATTTTTATTGAGTTCTTATGAAACAGAGATGCAGAAAGACAATGGAGGAAGATGAGGCTACCCTTCAGGTGAGTTGCAGACAAGTATGCCTGAGATGATCCAGACTAAATGTCACTGAGAGGAGCCAAGATCACAGACCCGTCTTCCACGGTTTGACTGATATTACATTCACATGGGTGATTTGAAAAATACCTAGTGCTTGAATTCCATCTCTGGTGAATCTGATTCCACTGCCCTGGGGGTGTGACCTGAGGACTAGGAGCTTGCAAACCTTCCCATGTTTATCAAATATGTACCAAGAGAAAGAACAAGTGTTTTGAAGTGAAGGATCACTTCCAGCTGGAGACTCTGGCATCCTGGATAGGGTCCCATCCCTGCCCTTAAGGGATGCTCTCATTCTTTCACTATTTCCTTTCCCCTGCCTCTTAGCATTTGTTCCACTTAGAAATTTTTGTCTTTCTTCCTTGAAAGTGAACTAACCACAACAAACAAAAGGAAGTAAGTGATTATTACATCCAGGCAGCAGACAACCACCACCAACGATACATATCTAGTTTACGTAAGAGGCTCTGTAAACATGTACTGGATTGAAAGCCAAAGGCATGCTCTTTCCCTCAACCCTGGGCCGAAGCTCAGCCATATGTCAGCTTTGGTCTGAAGGGCAAATCCAGGACATCCTTCCTGGTGGCTGTTATTGTCTCACAAAAGGCTTCAGAAGGAATATTCAGCCACAGCCTGTTTGTTGTAATGCTAAGTCTTGGTGTAGCAATATTCTCTACCTATAGCTATCTGTTTTACTGTCATTTCCCTCACCAAGCATTAAGCTCTGATCCACAGTATACCAAAGAAATGAGACTGCCCATTCTGAGCACACTGAGCTGAACCTTCAGGAGGACTTTCAGACTTCAGCTCTATCTCTTAGAATCCTACCTTAGTGCCAGGTATCTATGTGATACTAGGAGACGAACAGTTCAGCTAAGTATTTCCCTTTCGAATGACTAACCAAACCCAAGAAGTAAAATTGTTCCACACTGAAGTTGACCACAGGAACATGGGTGAAGGTAATCAAGACCAAGAGAAGACTATAGAACTAGCTAGATGGTAGAGGGTGTGCCTAAATGTGAAAGGTCCTGGGTTCCTTGCCTGAGAGTGATGAAATAAATAAAAGAGTAAATAAGACTCCAAATGAATTCAGCGTGAATAGTCAATTTACAGACCTATAGATACATGGATTAAACAAATGATTGGCATTGAACCCATTTGGGAGTGGTTCAAATACAACAAAAGATAATTAATTTACCTGGCATTAGGAATTTGGCCCTAAGACTTGTGTCTTGTGGTGGAATTTCTTTCATTTCCTTTCTTTTATGGAAATCAGAATATCTTGTGTACACACACACACAAACAAAAGTTGCAAAGACATACTACAAGAAAGATCCACGATGTTTTAGTGATACTCTTTCCAAATGTTAAGAAAGCAAACATGAATATAACAGGTAGATTTTCATTAGGAGACAAATCCTTAGGGTGTACATATAAATAAATACTGACAGCTTTAGATAAAGAAAAATGTAGTGTTGAATATATTTTCTATGACTTTCACAGGATAGTGTGGAGGCATTAACTTGGAATGTTTACAGTAAAGGTTCCTTCTACCCAAAGACTTTTGAATCTGAGTGGCCCAATAAAGCATTTGTTCTTTTTTGATGTTACTGAGCCTTATGATAATCTCCTGCAAACTAAACAGCACACTGCTCTGTTTTAATTTCATCTTAGTATCTTGACCATACGTATTATCTTATTCCTTCTCTGTCACCCGTCTTGTCTCACCAGACTGTACTCCAGGAGAGATTAGGACTTCTTACTCATCATGATATTCCCACATCTCCAGTGCTAGCACATGGAAAATATCAATGGATATTCCTTTCATAAGTGCTCATTCTTGCTTCTCTTAGAAATATCTTGGATTTATTTCCACTCTGAGCACTTCATGACTGACTGAGAAATACTTAAACAAATGCAGATAGAAAAGGCATAAAATTTGTAGAAGCCAAATGTTTACAGTGAAACAGTTTATACAAAAATACCTGCTTATTCTTTGTCTTTTTATGCATTCATACTTCTTTTTTTTTTTTTTTTTTAATTTTTATTTTCAGCAAATCAAAAAAAATTAAAAAGCATTCAAACAGAATAAAATGAAAATAAACAAACAAGCAAAATACCAAGGGTCAGATATACTTATACAAGAATTCTATAGGGCCTTCAAACAAGCAACACTTTTTGAGTTATGTTTAAAAAAATTCAGAACCACAATAAGCTCCTTCACAAAGCAAATAATATTGAAATAGTGAAATCAAGTGTAGACCCAACAAAAAATATATAAATTATAGTCCAATATCCCTCATGAATATACATACAAAAATTCTCATTGAAGTAGTTGCAAACTGAATACAAGAGATATAAAAAAAATAATATTCCATGAATAACTGAACAACTGTTTTTTTTTTGAAGATCGTACTCCATATACAGGCTGCATGTTTTGGGATAGCCCCCACTCCAGATGTTTGAGACCTACATGAAAACCAAGCTGCACATTTACAACATATGTGCAGGGAGGCCTAGGTTCAGCCCATGGAGGTAGATCTGTGTAGACTAGGTTGCTCCACGGTTGTTGTTGGTGGGATTGCAAGCTGGTACAACCACTATGGAAAGCAGTCTGGCGATACCTCAGAAAATTGAACATGGTGTTACCTGAGGACCCAGCTATACCCCTCCTGGGTATATACCCAGAAGATATTTCAACATGCAACAGGGCCACATGCTCCCACTATGTTTATAGCGGCCTTATTCATAATAGCCAGAAGCTGGAAAGAACCCAGATGTCCTTCAACAGAAGAATGGATACAGAAAATGTGGTACATTTACACAATGGAGTACTACTCAGCCATTAAAAATAATGAGCTCATGAAATTCTTAGACAAATGGATGGAGCTAGAAAATATCATCCTGAGTGAGATGACCCAATCACAAAAAACACACATGGTATGCACTCACTGATAAGCGGATATTAGCCCCAAAACACACAATACCTAAGATGCAACGCATAAACCTCATGAAACTCAAGAAGAAGGAGGAAGACCAAAGTGAGGGTGTTTTTGTCCTTTTTAGAACGAGTATCAAAAGATTCAACCAGAGCTCCCAGGAGCTAAACCTCCAGCCTGAGAACAGACCGGCAAGCTGTCCTCTGAGAGGCTCTAACCAGCAGCTGACTCAGACAGATACAGATATCCAGAGCCAAACAGTGGATGGAGCTTGAGGACTCTTAAAGAAGAATAGGTGGAAGGATTGAGGGCCCTAAGGAGATAGGAACTGCACAGGAAGGTCAACAGAGTTAACCAACCTGAACCCTTGGAGCCTCAGAGACTGAAGCATTCATTACCTGGCATTAGGAATTTGGCCCTAAGACTTGTGTCTTGTGGTGGAATTTCTTTCATTTCCTTTCTTTTATGGAAATCAGAATATCTTGTGTACACACACACAAACAAAAGTTGCAAAGACATACTACAAGAAAGATCCACGATGTTTTAGTGATACTCTTTCCAAATGTTAAGAAAGCAAACATGAATATAACAGGTAGATTTTCATTAGGAGACAAATCCTTAGGGTGTACATATAAATAAATACTGACAGCTTTAGATAAAGAAAAATGTAGTGTTGAATATATTTTCTATGACTTTCACAGGATAGTGTGGAGGCATTAACTTGGAATGTTTACAGTAAAGGTTCCTTCTACCCAAAGACTTTTGAATCTGAGTGGCCCAATAAAGCATTTGTTCTTTTTTGATGTTACTGAGCCTTATGATAAACTCCTGCAAACTAAACAGCACACTGCTCTGTTTTAATTTCATCTTAGTATCTTGACCATACGTATTATCTATTCCTTCTCTGTCACCCGTCTTGTCTCACCAGACTGTACTCCAGGAGAGATTAGGACTTCTTACTCATCATGATATTCCCACATCTCCAGTGCTAGCACATGGAAAATATCAATGGATATTCCTTTCATAAGTGCTCATTCTTGCTTCTCTTAGAAATATCTTGGATTTATTTCCACTCTGAGCACTTCATGACTGACTGAGAAATACTTAAACAAATGCAGATAGAAAAGGCATAAAATTTGTAGAAGCCAAATGTTTACAGTGAAACAGTTTATACAAAAATACCTGCTTATTCTTTTGTCTTTTTATGCATTCATACTTCTATTATTACACAAGAGAACATGTCGCATGTCACCAGCCCTGGCTATAAGGAGATAAGCAGGTCCCTGTGGTTGTTTTGGAAACAGAAGTAGATGAAGTTTTTCCATTCCGTGGGACCCAAAACAAACCACAGCCCAACATGTCAGCAGAATTTGACAGCGGGGTTTAGAAGGCCTGAAATCTACAAGCTCTGAAGACAGCCAATTAACAAAGATTAAAGGCCAAGCCTGACTCACACACCTATTGGAAATGCCAGGCACTGTCAAACAGTATCCAATCTTGTTTTGCAACCAGGCTAATGCTCTGTGCATTGTGGGGGCTGGAGATTGGAATTTCATTTTTAAAAGAAGCATGTAAAACACTCTGCTTCCCATCATGAACAGTAATAACTAGGTTCCAGCTATGCTCTCCAGTCCCAAGTGATTGAACCTGCACTAGGTCACAAAATTGGAAATGTCTTAACATGCATTAATTGCTTAATGACTGTGTTGTCTGCCTGAAGAGGGTGGGGTGGTATTTAAGTTGCTTAATGACTTTACATTTTCCCATGGCAAAATCCTTGTGATTTGGTGATACTATAATTAGAGAGTTACATAAACAAAGCCTTTGGAAAGGAACAGACTTGCTTCCTTCTCCGGAGAGAATCTTTGGTCAGCTCCAGCTCTAAGCTCTAGCAGGAGGAAACTGCTGCCCCCAACAGCAACTCTCTCTCTCCAGGGTTAACAAATCATCTGTTTTGATTTCTGCATTGCCCTGGATGTATGCTTTGAGACTGGGAGATTTAAAAAAACACATTTGATTTGGAAATGTTTTAAGTTGTATTAAATATGAGTAATAATTATGAATACCTGAATCTGAAAAGGGCCTAGGTCCCTTGAAGCCAAAAATTCTAGTGATGAGAAGCCCCAAGGGCAGAATGGGATATGTCCAGTAAAATCAGTGTGCCCAACATTCATTATTGTATAAGGAAGAACCTTTGAACTGTGTGGTTTGCTCTCCTATGTGCCAGAAACAATATTCTCCAGGTCTGGCTATGTTAAACTTATTATCCACAGGTCTCCTAGGAATGAGAGAACTCCTAGTACTGGTGGGATCATGGCATTATAATTTCAAAAGAGAGCAACAGTAGTCCAGAAAGCTTGGAAACAGAGCTGAACTTCAGGACACTTTGGACAACACGGAGTTCTTTTCAGGCCTCCTACTGCAAACCTCTTTAATTGATTTCAGCTACAGGAAAGAGGGAACCAAGGACAAAGTGTCCCCTTATTTAACAATATACTTCACAGTGACCTTTCTTTAATTTCCTAGGTGTCAACTTTTTTCATGGTGTCTTCTTTGCTCCCTTGGGTGGTAAGTTATTATTTCCAGGGATCCAAGTTTCCGACAGAGAATTCATGGTCTGTCATCAAGTGAAACCAACTACTAATTATTGGTGCTCCCGCTCCTTCTTTCCTTCACGTATTTGTGGATTTTCAGATTTCAGGTGTTTAAAACCAAATTCTTTGAAACTTTGATTTACAGATCACCTTACAGTGAAATCACCTTGCTCTTCAAATACAATTACTGTAATTCTGGTAAATCTAGAATAACAGGAGAGGACCTGGAGGCCTCTACCTTAGAGGCTGTGGCAGGTTCATGGCTTCCCTAAGTCAAATGCTTTGCACTCCAAGTCTCCAAAACTCTTCCCACAAAAAAGACAACTTTATTTTCCCTGACCTTAAATATTGGCTATGCTGTCACTTGTTTCTGTCAATAGAATGTTCAGAATTATGCTGGACCTGCTCTAAACCAGATTTCAAGAGATCTAGTATGTTGCTCTATTTTCTCTTTAAATTTGTCACAGCCACCATGTAGAAACAGTTCAGAAAAGAGCTTTTGAGAGGAAGATTTGAGAGGAGATTTCAGTAGTCACCATCAAGACCAACATGTAGTAGTCTACACACTTGACCTTACATATGTGAAAAACCATCAAGGTAATCTGGGATACTTCCAAGGCCACAGCTGATTAGGTGGGCAGCAGTGAATTCACTCAAGCCTAGCAGAATCTCTGAATGACATGCAGATTTACGAGGGGTCGCTCTGAATCCTGAGTTTGTATTTATATACTCATATTCAATGCACAGCACCACCTAGGAGTTTGTCAGACAGTAAACATCCTGGTTCTACCTCGGAATTGCTGAACCAGAGTCTCTGAAAAGGAGGAAGAGACTCAAGTAGTTACCACTTCTGAAAATTTTTCTATGTGATCTTCAAGCTGGTAAAGAATGTGGGTACAAACTAATTGATAACTTCTTACAATTACCTCCAATACACAAGGGTGTACATGCATGCATGTGTGTGCATGCACTAAACACACACACACACACACACCACACACACAACACACCTATGAGAAGAATCACAGATCTACAGGGTTGTTTTTGTAGACTTAAAGTTGAGGTATGTGTGTTGGCCCTCTAGCTATTAATTTGGGCAAATTATATGATAAAAGTACATATGATATTTATTATAACTTGGCTGTTCTATGTCTGTTCTATTTAAATTCCTTAGAGATATTCTCCCCCAAATATCAGAATACACTGCTTTGTTTCAAGACAGGAAACTAAAGATGCTATATTGGTGAACACTTTCCCCGTGGCTTCCCACCGAGGCTGTAGAATGGCAGCTTGGGATTTTTTTCTTGTTCAGCAGGCTTATGTGCTAATCCAGACTTAGTTGTTTTCAAGATAGTCTCACTCCCGTCAGAATCAGGAAGTCATATGTCAGCAGTGGTTTTTGCCTGGGAGAGTCTTGGTTTTGCCTGTTACTCTAGAATATTTATTGATGACATCTGCTTTGAAGCTCGAGTGATGAATTTAGAAAATAAAATATGTGAGCATATTACCTAAGAGCTACAGCAGTATTAGTTGAAGAAGAAGAAAAACAAATATTATTACACATAAACATGTCATGAGGGATTAATATATCTAAAACTTCGTTTCTTCTACATCATTTCAGGTACTTACATTTGTCTTTAATGTTTTGTTTAAATGTCTGTTCCACTAGTTGGAAAAATAAAGTTAAATAATTAACTTTCTTTAAGCAACTGGTAGATCTCCATAAAAAGGTTATGAGAAGGTTTAAATTAATAACTCTAGGAGAATCATGATGCTTCACTTATACTAAGATCTCAGAAAAGCCCAAATCAATCTAATGGTGATATTTTTCAAGACTCAAATCAGAATAAATGATATTATAATATGAAAATACCTTGAATAAATAGAATCTATATAATATTCTCCCTAAAACTGAGGACAAAGTCTACTGCCTATTAAATAGGAAACACTTAGATGAACAGAAGGGGTTAACATAGGAATTATGGGAAATCCAGGGAGGATTTTCACTGACAAGACTCCTGTTTCATGAACACAGCAGGCCCTTTCTTCCATTTGTAATATATATACATATACTGTATTTATAGAATATATTATATATATATATATATATATATATATATATATATATATATATATATATATTTATCTCCTACTTTGTAAATGATGAAGCTGATTCAGAAAGATTGAGTAACTTAACCCTAGTCTTGCAGATTTGGCTGTAAGAACAGAATTTTAGACTCAGTTCTATTTGTAAATCCAAGTGCTTTTCAAGCTGGTAAATGTCTCACTTTTTTTTCCATGATGGCATACTACAGGTTGGCATGTTGCTGGCAGGAGACAAAAGACGTGTGTAGAGATTATGACACAGCAAGCAGCATGGGCATCTGCTGATTCTTCTTGTCCTTAGGATGATGCTACAAGGTATGATAAATATCTCTACATAAAACAGTTTTTGAAAATGAAAAGTCTATTCCTAGGGAAATCAAATATATTATAATAGTAGTAACTATGTCTTGCTTTTGTTCCAAAGATACCATCATCTTCTCTTAGGACTTGTCTTTGTAGAGTTTTATTGTTGTGAAGAGACATAAAGACTAAATCAACTCCTATAAAGGAAAACATTTAATTGGGCCTGGCTTACAGTTTTAGAGTTTCAGTTCATTATCATCATGGTGAGAAGCATGGCAGCATTCAGATCGACATGGTACTGGAGAAGTAGCTGAGTGTTCTACATATTGTTCCACAGGCAGCAAAAATTGTTCCACTGAGCATGGCTTGAGCATATGAGACCTCAAAGCCTGCCTCCTCAAGGAAACACTTACTCCAACAAGACCACACCTCCTAATAGTGCCACTCCCAAATGGGCCAAGCATTCAAGTACATGAGCCTGGGGAGGGGGTCATACCTATTCAAACCACCATAGGAGTGCAATCGTATTTCTCATTTGCTCCAGAGGGAGGTACAGTACTCATCTGAGTCAGTTTTTTATGAACACAGCTAAAACCTAGGGCATTAGTGACTTTGATCACACTATTCAAGAAATATGAGAAACCATGGAAAAAAATGTCTCTAAGAAAGTATTTCCCAGCAAACCTCTTTGTTCTAGCTATGACTTGGTAGTAAATAGCCCTATGTTTAGTTGCATAAAACCATAATATTTTATTATGTCCTGGGGCTTAGTGCATCAAGACTTTAGGCATTATGTAAACATGACTAGGACTTTCTGCCCCAGTTTTGATCTCTGGCCTTCAGGTAAGAGGATATAAATGTCTCCAGAAGGTGTAGCCCTGGGTGACTTGCATCTAGAATCATCTAGAACTTTTTATTGGACATGTCTATAGCTGAGAGGAGATTGATACTAAGTACTAAGCCTTGCTCTCTTTCTGAAGGTTTAATTAATTATTAATTTTTCCTCTATAATGTTGTTTTATTAAAAATAATTTATGCAATATATTTTATCACATTTTGCCTTTAATTACTCCCAGATCATCTTCACCTCCCTACCCACCCAATTTTATGTTCTTTCACTCTCTGTCCCAAAAAGAAAATAACAAACAAACCAACAAAACAAGAAACATACACATAGCCCTTCCACACAGAAAAATAATAGAAATGAAAACTCAAAAGCAAAAGACCAATGAGGAAAAAAAAAACCCAAACAAAGAAAAATTAGACAAAGTCTCCAAAAAAATACTATCAAGTTCATTTTGTGTTGGCAAACTATCTGAGTCTGGTTTATATACCTAATGAGTATCCATTGAAGAAAACTAACATTTCCTTTGCCAACAGGTATCAATTCCAAACAGTTTCCTGGTTAGGGGAACTTATGGACACTTTCCATTCTTGGTTCTGTGATTCTGTCTTGAAACTGTATAGGTCTTGTGTGTGGTCACACAGTTTATTAGTTCATGTGTGTATCAGTGATATTGTATCTGGAAGATCCAGTATCATCCAATGGAATCATCCATTACCTCTGGTTCTCACAATCTTTCTGTCTCCTCTTCTGCATAGATACCTGATTCCTAACAGGGAGGACTTTAATGAAGTTATCCCATTTAGGACTGAGTGCACTACAGTCTCTCACTCTGAACATTTTCTAGTTGTGGTGTCTGTATTAGTGCCCTTATACTGTAAGAAACAGCTTCTATGATGTTGGCTGAGTGAGACACTGGTCTATGCATATTGCAGAATGGGTGTCATTAGGAATAATTTTATTACTGTTTCTTTAACAGAATAGTAGCATTTGGTTTTTCCCTAGTCACATAACCTATCTAGACTCAGGTTCTTGGTCACTTCAGTAGTGTGAAGTTTGGGTTGTAAGTACAATCAGAAAGTTGTTGGCTATTCTAATAAAGCTTGTACCACTCTTTGCTTTCTATCAGATACAGGATATCTCACTTATATTTAGATATTTGATCCATTTGGAGTTGAGTGTTGAACATGATAGAATGGATCAATTTGTATTTTTCTACATAAAGTTTAAACAACATTATTTGTTGAAGATGCTACCGTGTGTGTTTTGTGTGTGTGTGTGTGTGTGTGTGTGTGTTTTGTTTCTCAAGCAAAACCAACCAACCAAAAAAAAAAATCCAAACCGATATACATCGATGTATGGATTAATGGCCATGTCTTCAATTGAATTCTATTGACCAATGTGGGTGTTTTTAGGCCAAATCCAAGCCTTTTTTATTCCTACATATCTATAGCACAAGTATAAATGTCGGATAGTGACACTCCAGGAGTACTGTTATTATTCAGGATTGTTTTAGCTATTCTGTTATTGTTGTCTGATTGGTTTTTTGTTTGTTTTTTGTTTGGTGTGTGTGTATGTATGTGTGTGTGTTTGTGTTTGTGTGTGTGTCCTTGAGAAGATCAAAATTGTTCTTTCAATTCTTGTGATGCACAGGGTTGGACTATTGATAGAAACCTCACTAATCTGCAGATTACTTTTGGTAGTATGGTCGTTTTTGCTGTATTAATCATACTGATTCATAAGCATGGGAGATATTTCCATCTTTTGGTATTTTGGTCAATTTCAATGAGTTTTTGATACATAGTGACTAGGAAGGAGATATTCAGCTTCATCCTGGCACAACCATCTGTCTGAGTAGTGCCATGAAAAAGAATCAAGCTTTTCTCTTAAAATATCTATATTGGTTTCTTCATTTCAAACATCAGGATGGGTCTAAGAGAGGTTAATCCATATCTACACTTTTACAATCTAGGTTCAGTTACAACTAACTAAGTTTGAAAAAAATTGAAATTAAAATTCAGAAGCTTCCAATTGCACCCTGATCTACATAGTATGATTGAATCTGTACATTTCTTTTCTGAAGTCCCTTAGGTTGTGAAGCGTTCCTTTGCCTAAGGGGAAGGTTGGAAGATATATACTATCTCGGGAAGTTCTCTATCATTCCCCCAATCCATTTTTTCTCCAAACTCTCCTATATACTATCTACCTTTTTTTTTGTCTGGACAAAAACATATGGATAGGTTGTTTTCCTAGCATCTTTAAAAAATCCCAGCTTTAGTATTTCTTCTTTCCTTCTTTCCTTTCCTTCCCCCTTTCTTCATTTTTCCCATCTCCACATCCATTTCTTTTACCTTTTTTCTTTAACTCACTCCTTATAGCCATCCTTCTATCTTCAACTATTTTCTCCTTTGAAACAGCCGTTATGACTAATGCTAAGTAAAAACCTGAGGTTCAAGATAAAAGCATGACTTCTGTCCTAAATGTGTCTTCTCTGAAGATTTACACACATTAATGAAACACACACAAATAAGTTACAAAATATAACTGTTTTAAGTATAGCTGTAATTCTTGATACTATCTACAATGTGAGTAATTTCCCTAATAATGTTGGAAGAAAAAGATTTTCCTAAGACAGTTCTGATGATTGTGAAATCTGTGGAAGAGGAGATGCTAGAAGAATGGAGTTACACTCAATATATTGTTAAAGACAAGACTATATATGGTAGAGTATAAGCTAAAGTCAGTGCATCTGAAACAAAGAAGAGGGTAACTCAGAGACACTAGTAAGTTAGAAGATCATTGGTCATATTTATCCTTATCATAAGAGACTTGGGGTTTCCTGAGAATACCCCTAAGATATGTAAGAGGTAAGCAAAATAGATTTGGTTCAAGTAGACTGATTGAAAGATTGAGCACAGGACAAATGATCACATATGACATTTAAGCTATGGAAATTAACATAAAATGTACATTCTGCAAATGTGTGAGAGAGAAGATGAAATGGGCTTGGTCAATTTGGATGTGAAAGATGGTAAGTAGCAAATGATGCCTTTAAAGATTGGCATAAACTGCTGGATTGTAAAACTACAACTAGAGTCGTGGCATTAATGGAGGTGAGGTGCTAGAAGAGACCCAGGAAGATGATACTGATGGTATCATGATGGAAGATGGTCCTACTGTATTTTAAGTAACTGTTTCCATGATTAGTTCTCATTAGTCAAGTAATTAGGACTAAAGCTTGAACTCACCTGTAGTCCTCTGTACTAGACTACATTCAGTATGATATTCTTCCTAGACAAACATCAAGCAGATAATGTATAAAAAGCACTATGCAATGGATACTATGCAATAGAATTCACACTAGTAATTGCCCAAATAACACAAATTCCATCAGATTTTCTGCAGATAGTGGTTGACTTATTTTTATTAAATCATGCCTACATTTAAATTGATGCAATTTGTGTCCATGTGATACAATTCTGGACCACATAATTTTGACAGATAGCTTTGAATAATAAATTACCCACATATGATTTTAAGTGCAGAGGTACAGCAACAATTAATAAATAATGAGGTAGATTTTCTTTCTCCAAAACTACTACAGAGAACATTTTATAGCAAATTGATTCTCCAGTTCCAATACCCCTTCCATTTCAATGGAAGTTTCCGAGAGTTCCAAGAGTACCTGGAATCCCATCACCCAGGTAAAAAAGATAAGACTATTTAGTGGATAGAGACAGCATGATAATTTTACAACCTGTGTGTAGTTCTGGTCAGCAATCAAGATTTAGGAAGACCACTGCAGTGGGACTTTTATCTGAGACCTGCCAAGGGAGTTGCTAATAAATAGGGGCTTTGCATTTCTCATCTTTTCCCTAGTTGAAGCTTAATGACAAAGAAGAGGAAGCACATCTCCCTTCTTCATGCTTAACTAGACACATTTTGAAGGCTCTGGGAGGTGGAAGAATCCAATTAGCATTTAGGGATACTCCATGCTTTCTAGATCTCACCTCTGAAGACAAGTAAAAAAAATGAGGATAGAATCTTGACAACTGTGTTTGCAATAGCTAATATATGGGGTTCAGATAAGTAAAGCATGCAAATGTGGAGAACAATTTCTGAAGTATCCTTGCTCAAAGTTTGACATTTGACTAGAAGTTCCCAGAATCACATGGAACTTGCAGAACTCCCAGACTCACAAGCATTTCAGGCCCTATTAATCAGATCTCTACGTGATTCACTTGGCATTGAAAACTGAGGCATGACTCTAAAACATTTTCCAAAGAAATGATCTAGACAGACAATTTCATAGTGGATCAGGAAATAAATTAACAATAGTTTGCTCTAAATCTTATAAATCAGTCTATTGGTTGTGGCCTGCAATTTTTATAAGAAACCCGTTCACTCAGATACAATTGGTAATGTATGAGAATCTTGGATTTATAACTAGACTTAGAGATTAACTCTAATTAAATCTAAATTGTTTGTTTGAAGACATCTGAAAAGCTGGTCAAACACCACAAGGCAAACATCAGCTAGAGTGTCATCCACCCCCCGCCACACACACACATACTCCATATGGGTCTTCATAGTCCAGAATCCCTACTCATTAATCAATATGTTGAGCATGCTGAACTCATAGTGCAATGGTGAAAGAGATTTATTTCCCCCAGTTCCTTTATATCTGCTTGATGTGAGGGGATCTCCTCTACTCTCAAGTAAAACTACTCATAATTCCCTTAAATTAATGGAAAAAGTCAGTAATTTTCAGTCACTTAGTTATAATTGAATATGTAATAATGCCTACTTCTCAAAAATAATTGAGTCGCTGAACTAAATTTAACATGAAAATATACTTCCTTCTTAAATTGTTTAGGTATGGATCAAGCTTCCACTTTTAATTTTATTTATTTATTTATTTGTTTACTTATTTATTGGATTATGTTTGCTTGTGGATGTATGATTGCCTTGAATGACAGAGGAAAACCAGCAGGATTGTATTTGCTCTTTAGTTTTTATCAGCAGGTCCTCAAATAGAAACTCAAGTGGTTCTGCTTCATGGCAGACACTTTATTCACTGAGCTATCTCACCCATCAGCCCTGACCATCTGTTCTCATGTGCACTTAACCCCTAATATCACCTACATGCATGTACATCATTAATATTTTTTTAAAATGTGAGGTAATTCTGAAACTTTAGAAAGTCTAAGGACAGATTAACATACACCCTTATTATACACATAAAATAAGAACCTGCTAATAAAATAGACACAACAAAAGCCATTCACAGTCAAGTTAGTTGTCTGCTTTTCTGTACCATGTAAAACACTTTCAACAATTCAGTTGATGATAAAGATATGTACGAAGAACACACCATTAATGAAGCAGATTGATAGTATCCATTTTAGCCATTTGATTTTTATGCTCCAAGCTGCCTGGAGATATTTGCCCATGTATCTTAGTAGGACACTGTAAGTCTGGTTCAGCTGCAGGCACTGAACTGGTGCTAGATGATGGACCATTAGCGTTCCCAAGGACAAGAAAGTAGAAACTGTTTTTCTGGAAAAGCCATGGCATCAAAAGGTATCAAAAGGCATCAAAAGGCATGAATGACCTTGAGTGACAAAATCTTTTTAAAGACTTTGTTCATGTGTATGAATTTACTGCATTGATAGTTAATAAATTTTTCTTTACTCTTTTTTAACCTGAATATATATTTAATTAGTATATAAATATGTGAAAATATTATTTATTTGTTGGGTGTATTCTATTCTATCATTATTTCCTGATCCATTTCATCCAAAGAATTGGTAAGTTTTAAATATACCATATTAAACACATTTATTGTTTCTAGTATTATCACACCCCTACTAGAAAACAATCTGTACAAAGAAAGAACCTTGTCTTATTGTCTTCCCAACCAACACAATAAATAAAATGATACTTGGCAGCTAGGATATATATTTGACAAAAATTTCCTTAAATTAAAAAGACTTCATATGTTATACCTGCATACATATATGCACAAGCATATGTGTATGTCTGCATGGCATGATGTTTGTGTGTGTGTTTGAGTGTGTCTGTGTTGTGTCTGTATGTGTGTGCATTTGTTTATGCATGTCTCCTCCCTCTCCCTCCCTCTTTCCCTCACTTTTCTCTTTCTCTCTCTTTCTCTCCTTTCTCTCTCTCTCTCTTTCTCTTCTCTCTCTCTCTCGTCTTTTCTCTTTCTCTCTGTTTGTGTGTGTGTGTATGTGTGTGTGTATTGAAATTTACAACAATGTCCTATAATACAAAAACATGTGCTTTCTGACTAACTCTGTGTTCTGTTGTTGATTTGCTTCTCATTTGGGATATGATGCATCTCCATAGATCATTTGAATTAGAAAGTAAGGGATTTTCAAAGTTTAAATTCAGTTTTATATCATAAGGCTGAAGCTACTAACCCTAACTAATCAGCTAGGACTGAATGTCTTCTCACAATGTGGTTGCTTTTTGTCTCTATTCTCATGATTTGTAAACATGTAGTTTTACACATATTTGAAACTGTTAAATTGTTTTTAATATCTAACTGAACGTTTAACATTCAGAAACTACCAAGCCTTTTCCCGCTCCTTGCATCACTTTTGGAAATGCTTTCTCTGATATGATGAGAACTATACCCACTATTTTAAAGGACTATTTTATTTGTTTGTTTGTATGTATGTATGTATGTATGTATGTATGTATGTATGTATCTCTGTGGAGTTGTGTATACATTAGTAAAGGTGCCCATAGAGATCAAAATAGGGTGCCAGATTCCTTGGAACAAACTTACAGATGTTTATGAGCTGCCTGATGTGTGTATTGGAAGGCAAATGGTCCTAGCAAGAGCAGCACATGATTTTAATGCTCCAGCCCCCATATCCACCAACTTGACTGATGACTGCATGGGATAACTTCCAGCATTTCTTTTCATCTTTATTTATGTGTCCTTGTATCTTGGAAATTTCTCTTGCAAATCATATGTTATTGATGTTTAACCTTTTTCTTTTAAACATGCAATCTGTCCATATGTTTTGATCCAGAGAATGCAATTACACATGCCCAAACCACAGGCACATACTAGTTCTGAGATTATAAAAAAAGAATATACATTGTTTTAAGAGTTTGAAGCAATATTACTTTACAGTGATAATTCCTTCTATATCCTAAAAATTAAACCATGTGCAAGCACATCAAATTTAATTTTATCACCAGTCTCCACATTCAGAGCAAAGAAAGTATAATGATTTACATACTCATATTCTTTCACTCAATCATTATTATATATCTTGGTTATATATAGTGTTATTAATCTTTTTATTGATTCTTCATAAATTTCACATCATGTACTTCAATCCCACACATCTCCCTGTCCCTTCATATCTGGTTTTTGCCCTTGCAAACATTTCACCAAAAGAAAACTAAATGAAGGAAGGAAGGAACAAATGAGTAAAACAAAACTAAACTAAATTAAACAAAAGAAAACCAAGCTAACCATGGGAGCTGCAATGTGTCACATTGTGGCACACAGTATGCCCTTTTGTCCAAACATTAATGATCATTGCAATGAGTCATTTGGCTGAAGAGAATGACCCTATTATCAGTTACTGACCCCTCATTGACCTCCTCTTGGATATCCTGTTGTTGCCCTATGCCATGAAGCTCCTGCAGCTTTGATTCTATAGGATCAGCCCCTTCATGTACCCTATCAGTCCAAAGATGGAGTTAGGTATTGGGGTGGGCCAACTCAAAGGCCTGAATCTGAGCCTGGGTAGCAGCTGAATTGGTCAGCCTGCCAGCTCTCCTGCACCACACCTCCAGAGCAAGCTCTCTAGCACTACCGCAGCTAGCTCACTCAATGCTGCTACAAGCAAGGGGCAGGGTCAGCTCTCCTACTTTCATTCCCTCAGGGACAGCTCATCCATGTGCACAATGCCAGAGTCAGCTCTACTGTGCTGACCAGCCAAAGTGCAGGTCCAACTCTCCAAATTGCTGCAGCTAATAAAGGACAGGGCCAGCTCTGCACAGTCTTTGGAAATCAATATGGTCCCAGCTGAAATGCTATGCACACCCATGGCTGTTGACCAATCAGGTAAATATATGGAAATGATGAAAGCCAAGCTTCTTATTGGTGAAGTCACAGAGAAAAAGAAAGGCTCCATGTGTCTTATGGTTTGAATGTGAATGTCCCCAACAGGCTCCTGTGTCACAATCCTTGATACTATTGGTGTCACTATTTTGGAAGGTTGTAGAACATTTGTGTCAAGAAGCATGACTGATGGAGATTTGTTACTAAGAGTGGGTCTTGATGATTATTACCTGACCCCTACTTCTCATCCCTACATGCTTCTTATCTATCACCAAGTTGTGACCTGACACTTTAGACTGCTGCTGATATAGACCAATCAACGCCCATTGCCGTTCCTTCCCTGACTTGGTGGATTAATATACCCTGAAATTCTGACCTAGAAAAAAGAATCCTTCCTCACTTAAGTTGCTTCTGTATTAATTTATCTGTGACAATATAAAACTGAAAGATACAATGAGATAATGGATTAAAGTTGGAGACTTCAGTATTAATATTTAAAATAAAAGGAAATATAGATCATGGGCTGGAGAGATGGCTTCATGGTTAAGAGCCATAGCTGTTCCTACATCCACATTGTGGTACACCGTTATCTGTAATACCAGCTTCAGGGTATTCAATATCATCTCTGGGCTCCATGGACGCCTGGTGCTCACATGGTACACATACACACAAACAAAACCTTCATTAACATAAAACAGAATAAATCAACCCAAAGTTTAAAAATATAGATCATTACATTGAAAATATTTATAGAAATTACCTATATATGGTAGTAACACTATGCAACTGAACAGGTAATATTTAGGAATATATATGCATGTGTACATATAATAACAATTAATATGTTTAAAAAGGCCGTGAATTTGAAAACTAGCAGGGAGAATGTATGGGAGAACTTACAAGGAAGAAATAGAAGGAAGAAATTATGTAATTAAATTATAGTCCCAAAAGATTATGAAATACATGATTTTTAAAAATCAAGAACATGAAATTAGATATTATTTTAAGTATTCAAACATAGTAAATTATTTTTACTAGCCCAAAGTAGATAGAATATGTTCACGAGACATGAGTCAATTAAAAGTACAACCGATAGCCAAAACTAGAGTAATTAAACCAACATGATAGATAATGCAATGAAAATTTGTTACCAAAAACAAAAATAAATATTTGTGGCTCCATGGTGATATCAATAGATGATTTTTATAATCTATACATCATAAAAATAAATGAGAATTGAGAAATTTCTCATGCCAAATAAATTCAAATTATTTATGTGGGTCCTACACCCACAAGGGGTTAGGATATAGTGCCTCATTCCTTAAGTATTAAAGTAATTGACAGTGCAGTCACTGGACAAACACTATCTCAGGTAGGTCATAAAGATTAATATCAATGATGTCATATTAATACCATGTACTCTTGATATTATGACAGCAAGGACACTGCACTTCTATGGTCATTGATCTTCCTCTCCAAATCCACATGGCCAGTGATATCATGAGAAAAACATAAAACACACCCCAATAAGAGACTTTCTACAAAAATAAATTAGAATTCCATAGCAAATGCATTTTGAAGTTAACTTTCTCATTGCCTGTATGTCCTTATAGGCTAGAATGTGAAATCTGTACAACTGTTATCTTTTGTTTCTATCATCTTTTCTTAGTTGTACCACCCTACCTGGGGTGCCCATGTGAACCCATAGTAAATATTATTTCATTATACATATTACTAGTATATAGACATCCAGATTGAAAACGTGACCTCAACAAATCCTCTCCTAACCAGCATAATAATGGAAGCATTTGATTGAGATGATTGTAAAAAGATATAGATCTTTGTTTTCAAATGAACCATAGACTATATGAAGACCTCACAATAAATAAAGAATTAAAGGGAAAAATTCTCTAAAATTTAAATAAAATGGGCAACAGATCTGAATAGGGAGTTATTAAAAGAAGAAATAAAATATCCAAGAAATGTCTTTAAATAGTTAATTGCCCTAGCAGTTAGGGATATGAAAATCTAAACAATCTTGAGATTTCATCTTATCTCTATCAGAATGCCAAAAATCAACAAAATAATCAAAGCAAATGCTGGGGATGGAGATACGGGAAAAAGCAGAAATTCATGCACTGTTTATAGTATTGCAAAGTGGACCATACACTCTGGAAATCAGTGTACAGAACCCCCAAAAGCTAAAAATAAATATCCCATCTGATTCAGCTACATCACTCCTTGGCACATGGTCAAAAGACTTGAAATGATACTCCACAGATACTTGTGCTTAGCCCTGTTCAAAATAGCTAGGAAGTGGAAACAACCTAAATGTTCTTTAACTGGCAAATAATCAAAATGTGGTATGTATTCATCATGAAATGTAAGGAAAGATGAAATAATGATATTTGCAGGTAACTGGGAAAACTAGAAAATCATCTTTAGTGAGGAGACCTAAACCCAAAAAGATAAACATCACATGTTCTGCCTTACTTACGATTTCTAGCTCCAAATCTTCAGATATGCGTATATAGCTTGGACTAGCTGCAGATACAAGAGAGCATGAAGGAGCAATAGAGAGGAGAATAGCAGTGTACAAAGCATTTGAAGAAGAAATAGGAAAAGGAGACTTTAGGGAGAGGGGAGATTAATACGCAAAGAGGGAGCAGTATAACATAACAATGGATATCTGAAAACATCATAATCAGCCTACTATGTACCTAAAATTACATATAATCCATGTAAGTTTATGTGTTCATGTACATTACCATCTAACCAAAAATTTCCCATCTCGATTGATTTCCACAAAAACCAGAGATTATCTAACTAAAGCTCCAACATCAGGCATGAGAAGTCTCCCTTTTGAGTTGTTTGTCAGAGTTGTACGAAATCCTCCCCAAGGAAATATTTTTGTTTGTTTCTCTTGCTTTCTTCTCAGAGGTTGAAGGCAAGTTCCTTTCTCAGAAGACACCATGCACTTTGAATTCTCAAGACAGAAGCTTCAATCTGGTTTGAACCTGGATACCTCTTCCTTGTGGACTAGTTTTCATGTTACTAGAAAATACCATGCAAGCTTCCAAGAGAGGGATGCTTCCAATAGTCCTACTCAGCTCTGATTTCTATGAACTAAGACAACGCTCTGCATAGCACAACATCCCTAAGGGTAGAACAGTGGTACTCAGACTTTGGAGGAAACCAACAGCTCTCTAGTTGTACTTAAGGTATGCTTAACATGAGGGAAATCAAGTGTAGTATTGGAAACCTGGCCAGCTAATAGAATCTAGTAAGGTCATGAATTTTGGAGAACTTATTACTAAGACTTACTAAGACAGCATATTTTCTAACTGCATTTTACATACTTATCCTTATACACACAGATAAGTATTAGGCTCACTCCTTATCAAGGAAACATTTTCTCTGAACAGAGAGACCCACAACTAACAAAATGCAGTGAACAAGTGAATTGTGGTAGTACCCAATTCCAATTGATATATCTACAAAATCTAGTATTAAAAACCTACATTTATGCTTGATGTTATTAATAGACTAAAATAAATTCTATTTTAAAATAGCTTTACATAACTGAAAAAATAGAGCTAAAAGCATTTACTGAGAATACTCATGTATATGGTTTGTGCTGTTATCATATTTCATTAGTTTGGAAGGCACAGGATGAGACCATGTAAGCCAGAAGCATCCACTACAAGATAACAATGTGTTTTACATTGAATGATTTCCCAATGTTTCCTTCATTTTCATCAATATATGCTTTTTAAAACTTTAAAACTAATTGATTTATTAATATTTTAATAAAATTATATACATTGTGTATTAATTCCTATAATAAATAATATATTAATTTATATAATATTATGTATAATATAAATATATTGTATACTAATTCTTCTAATATATTATATAATAAATTATATATATTATATGTGATATTTTATATATACTAATTTGTATAAATAAAATTATAAATGTTTTATATGTTAGATTTGTGAATATTTACAAATTGTCAAATTTACAGATATACAAATTCATACCCAGAATCTCTGATTTTGAATATTATACTTTTGATATTATACTTGAGTACTATACTTTTGATCCAACTAATGAAACAACTATGATACAGTACTATTAAGTGAATTCCCTGCTTTGGTTAGCTCTCTACCATATTAACTGATATTTTTCTTTCTGTCCTAGGATCCCACGTAGCATATTTCCTTTCCTGTAATCACTAAGGCTTATATAGGTCTCTTTGGTTGTGAGAATTTTTCAGACCTTCCTAATCTTTGCTCACCTTGCAAATTTTGAGAAATACTTCTGGGGTAGAGTTTGCGTGAGCATTTGTCATTACTAGACTGAGATCATGGGACTGGGAAAAAGAACAGAGATAAAATGTCATTTTCTCATTACATCATTTCAAAAGTATGTGCTTTCAACATCACATGTCACCACTGATGTTAACTCTGCTGACCCACCTAAGGTAGTGTTCCACCAGAAATAGTCTGTTTATTTCTCCTTCCCAGTTCTCGTACTCTGGGGAAGGTACTCCTTAGCCCTTATTCAACTTTGTCACTAAAGGACTGAAAGTTATGTTTCTCCCTAAAGGCAGAATAGTTACATAAATAAATTGAAATTTTCTGGAGAGTTTTGTCTGGTTTTCTCATTTTACTTATTTGGTCAATTGTTTATGTTATCATGAACTCTCAGATATTTGTATTAGACTTGAGGTCAGTCCCAGCACCCACACATTGGTTCACAATTATGTGTAACTCCAATTCTGGGGTATTCAATACCTACTCCTGGCTCTGAGCAAACTAGGCACACACATGATGCAGATACATATATGCAGGCAAAACTCTCATACACAAAAATAAAATGTCTTAGAAATATTTGTTGGAAGTCCAGTGTGGTATCCATTGTGGTACAAAGTCAAGAGGCAACTAAGCAGGGTTCATAGAAACTGCATGGGTCTGTGCTGGGTCCTCTTCATCTATCTTATGGATGTCAGTTTCATGTTTGAGTGAGGTACTCTTGACAATAAGAGTGAGTGTGTCTCTGACTCTTTTGCCTGCTGGGGACCAACCATTTTCCTTCTACAAGGTTGCCTCGCCCAGCCTTGATGTGATAGCATGTGCATGGTCTCATTTTATCTTGTGCTGTGTTCAGATGATGTCTCTAGGGGCTTACTCTTTTCTCAGGGAGATAGGGAGAAAGGAGAGTCTGAGAGGAGAGAAGGCTAGTGGGGTGACTAGGAGGAGTGAAGAAAGGAGAAGCTGCAGTTGGGATGGATTGTATGAGAGAAGGATAAATGATTTTTTAAAGAAAACATTTATTAGAATTTTTGTAGTTCTGAAAATTTCATACCAGAGTGCAATGCATTTTTATCATACCCGCATGCCAACCCTTCGAGTGTTCCCTCCCCAAATCATTCTCTCAAATTCACATCTTATTCTATAATTATTATCACTGAATATAAACACTTATATGATCTAATTAAATGTTTTCTAACATATGTAGAACAGGTACCACTGAGATTGTGGAAAAATACAAAAATAGAATTCTATTCAGCTGTTAAGAAAATAAAATCACAAAATTTGTAGGTAAATGGATAGAACTGTATTTCTTTGTCTGAGAACTGTCCAGTCTGATCATTGCTCATTTAACTAGCAATTTTGCATTTTTGTGTATTTAACATTTGCAGTCTTCTGTACACTCTATAAAATAACTTTTGAAGCATTTCTGAAAAAAATGTTCCCATTTGGGAGCTCATAAATTCTATCAATGATTTCTTTTGCTGTGTAGAAGCTTTTTAATTTCATTTGACCATTTATCAATCCTCAAGGCTATTTCCTGTGCTATTGGGGTTTTATTTGGAAACTTGTTACCTGTATTCATATCCTGGAGTGTTTATGGGTTTTTTTTTGGCATTTTAAGTATTCTTATTGTATATTAAGTTATTTGATCCATTTTGAGCAGACTTTTGTCCAAGGTGGGATGTATGGATCAAATTTTGTTTTTCTTCAGTAGTATTCAGATTCTTCTCATGTTTGTTGATATAGTATTTTAAACATTTGAAATGTGAGTGTTTGTGTGTGTGTGTGTGTGTGTGTGTGTGTGTGTGTGTGTGTGTGTATGTGTTGTTTGTTGTTGTTGTTGCTATGTTTTGATAGACTTGCATATGTCATTCAGTCTGGCCTGGAACTAGATATGAAACCCAGGCTGCATTAGTCTTCCAGGTGCTAAGATTACCATGAACCAGAGCACTCAGCCACTGTTATCTCTCAGATTGAACACACATACAGACAAAACAATACACAAGTGGTAAGTGTGCAGCTTATTGATAATTCACAAGTCACTGCTGTTATTAGCATCCTGCGTCACTATGCAGCAGAGAATCTATAGGGAGCTTCCTTTAACTGAAACCACGAGACTTCTAGGCTACAAAGGAAAGAAAATAATCCCAAGCTGAGGCTGTTAAAATCCATGGGGAAAACCACTCCCTTTTTTCTATTACTTGATAGGAAAAAAAGGGGACGTTGTGTCTGTTTTGTTGGCGAAATTTAAACTGCAAATGTTAGAGCACAATGCTTGATAAATACATAGCAAGATGCAGAAACATGAAATGATAGGGTTTCACACATCTCCTGGGGATCTCAAAACCTAGTCCCAGAAGATAAGGTGTATGTTGCTCTATACTTACACAATAGAATATTATAGAGTGTCTAAAAACATCAGCTAACCCATATGTAAAAATGTTCTAAGAAGATAAGATGTGCTGATAAGTTAAAGCAAAGTATGGTAACTGTTTATTTGTAGAATTTCCCTGTGATAATTTCAGACCATGCCTACATACAGGTATCTGAAGTATCAGAAAGTGAAACACAGAAAAAAGAGGATTTCTGAATTACAATTTATAAACTGTCACCATGTGGATAAGGAGACAGATAATTTTAAAAAGTTTTAATTGATGTAGAATTACATCACTCTTACCCACCCACTTTTCTTCTTCTAGTCCTTCCCAGCTTGCCTCCCTGAATCCTCTTCCATGCCCCCAACTCTCCAATACATAGTGTTTTTCTCTTTGGTTATGTATTTTACACACACACACACACACACACACACATTTTATTTACATGTAAATAAAATTTGCTCAGTCAGTATGTATATGATTTCAAGGCTGACCAGGGAGATGGATAAGCTTCTCTTGGCAGTCAATGGTTGTCTGTAGTTCTTTGTCTAGTGGTGAGACCCTGCACAATTTCCATGTCCATTGATATTGCTAGTGTTCTGGCATTGCTTATGCAGCATCTCCAGGAGAGACTTACACAGGAGAGTCCTAGTATTTCTGGCTCTTAGAATCTTTCCATCCCCTCTACTTTAATGTCTCCTGAGCCACAGATGAAGAAGCTGTGATGTAGATATAGCTACCAAAGAATACCGTGCAAGCTGCTTTTACATACTTATTTTTCTTGTCTTCTTAAACTGAGTAGGATCTCTAGACTGGCAGTGAATGCTTATCTTACTCCAGGTGTTAAGAAGGCAGCCAATAATTCTTGTTAAGTATGGTGTTCTTTAGTGTTTTATATATATCTAGAAGATTTTCTTTTTATTTGTGAGTAAGTATTCAGTTTTCAGTTAAATATATTCTTTTATTAATTGGTATAAGTATCCCTTATTATATCACCACTGTCAACTTTCCTACTTGTGTTTTTAGTTTAAGCCTACCTTGCACTCCTGAAATAAATGCAATATCAACACAATATATCACCTTAGCCATATATCACCGACAACTTTCCCCAAAAGCAAATATGTACCATTAATCTTTTAGTTAATCTATCTCAATAGAACCCCCAAAATAAGATTTTTAAAAAATAATTTTTTGCCTTCTGTCTATAGTAGCAAATATAATACCTAAAGTTTAATTGCTCACAGTATGTTAGCCATTCTTCTAGCTACTTGGTCTATGAAAATCTGTCTGATTCTCTTAAGAAAAATATCTCATTCTTATTTTGAAATGAAATGAAAATTGAAGTATAGAGTTATATACCCTAATGAGAACTTTGCTCCTGAGTCTGATTTTATAGCCAGTGTATTTAGTAACTACACTACAGTAATGTGGTCTCATTCAGCAGATTTTTTTTTCACCGTCAATTATTTTTATCAACTTCATCAGAGTCTGGAATATGAATTCCTTATTTCTCCATTTGCTATTGCTTTGAAAAGCTAAATTTGTTGACAAGCTTACAAGGGCATGTAGGGCATCCTGCTTACTCTCACCCAGACTCGTTTATCTCCTCTCACCTCTGTCACAATCTCTTCTTTCCCACACTCTTATCTTTTGGGTTTGTTTCTTAACACTCTGCTTTTGACCAGGACTGTCTCTGTAGCCACAGCTTTAGAAGCATCCACTGAAACCAGACAGGCTTACCACATGGTACAAGACTGAGAGCAAGCATACTCTGTCCCTAGAATCTATCAGTTTCCACAGTATTGATTCTTACACTGGGATTCATTTTTTGCATTAATGGATCTATCTAATGTTATATTTTAAAGAAAGTCTATATGATTAAATTCATAAATTAATGAAATTTTGATTCATTATGCAAGTATACAGGTGTGTTTCTTTATTTTCAAATTTTAATGATAGCACTTTGTGTTACACTAACTTATTTATTCCTTCTCCAATTTCTCTTTGCAGGAATGTACCAAACTTCCAAATGCTATACTCTTTCATTATTCTCTATCAGGTGAAGTTTTGAAATTGTATTGATATGTATGAGAAGACTTTTTTTTCACAGTCTGCTCTAATCACTTTGCCTTTTTTTTTTTTTTTTATCCTGTTAATATGTGGCGGCTTATTTATCCCATGAGATTGTCTTGCTTTGCTTTGAGACATTCAGGCTATATGTTTATGTGCCTGCTTCCAGCTTAAGGCTTTCCTTCATCATTTTACAATAGTATTCAGAGCTATGTATAGCAGACAGCTGTCACGCAAGCATAACGATGGTTGTCATTTCTCTGTAGTCATCTCTTAGAAGCTTTCTTGAGAATTTTAAAATAATTTAAATCACTAAGTACCGAATACCACATTTTGCTTTCATTCCATGTGTTATGTACATATTGAACATATACCATGAAACATTTTAACCATTTGAAAGTTTATCATATTTCATTAAGTTGTTGAATATTTCATAGACAACAGGAAAGAAGATTTTGGAGAAAGAATCACACTCACATAAGTGGTTCCACAAGCTGTATCTCTATCTGTTAAAGTAATAAATTTATAGACAACTATAAATGAGTAGTCATCTTATAATTGGGATTAAAAATATTAACCTTACAGTTTTAAAATTAAATTAAAGATAAACACTTTAATTCATAGCCAACACTGACAGGAAATCATACACTCAGAACAGAACAGCCCTAAACTTGGTTGAATGTCATCTGCTCCACCCTTCAAATATGAATGACCAATGAAGAGGAAGATCTGTTAGTAACCCTGTTCTGGGCTCTGCAGGCTTTGAAGCTAGTCTCCCGGGAGTCTTAGTACTTCCCCTATGTCTAACCTTATGCTGATGGCCCGAAAAACATCTGCAGAGCTGACCACTGCTCCTCAGGCAAAATGGAATCATTCCCTCACTCTGTGAGGCAGGGGAGTGTCTTCCAACTACATGCAGAAGGAGCTGGAGGAGTACACACTGCTGCTCTTTGCAAAACATTCAGTAGCAGGCCCTGCATGGGATTGTTATGCATTCTAAAAGGGATACAGCAAGATGAAGGGGTGCCAATGGGAGTCAATAGGGATTGACTGGGAACTGCAGCAGGATGGAACTGATACAGAAAGAAAAACAATAAGAGGGAAGCTGATTTGGAGATAACGTGAATTAATCTGTTTCAAAGTGAGGGTTACCAAGAAACTAGAATTGAATGTTTTGAAATGTAGTGGGTTTCACTTTGGTAATTATATCCAGGCAGAGCATGACTGAATATACACATACTGTGGAGAGTTCTTAAATTATAACTTGAAATATCATTTAATGATGCACAAGTAATCCAACATTTTTTTCATGATTTATGTGATTTTCATTCTTTGAGGGTGCCTTATAGGTCTACTATCATGAATTTTATATACTTTTAGATTTAAATTTTCAATACTCATTCAATAATCAATAAAGAATGGTCAAATCTGTACTAATATCTACTTATTCATCCATGTAACTACTTTTATGTATATCTATATAACTTAATACTTAATATGTAAGATGTAGTTGAATGTTTCTTATTAAAAGCTGTTGTGCCCAATTAATTAAATGTCTCAAATTTATTAGATGTTATCATTATTTGATTTTACAAAGAAAATAAACGTAAGGCTTAAATAGGCTTATTTAAGCCTATGAGCTATTGCTCATAGCTATGAATTAGGAAGGTGAAGAATATGACTCACAGTCCTATAGTTTTAGAGATAAGACTCCTATCTATCTATCTATCTATCTATCTATCTATCTATCTATCTATCATTCTATCCTATATGTACAATATATTCCACATACAAAATAATATCTTAGTAAATTTGCCCTAGATTTATACATATTTAACATAACAAACCCATGCCTATTTCTCTAGAAACATTCCAAGGATGCAATTAGAAATACTTTACTTAATATCATTATAGAAACCAATACATATAATGGTTGAAGTGGTTTGATTGATCATTAATCATCATGACAATACTACTTAAATAAGCATGTTTATGAATTTTATCTATGGCTCAAAGGCCATGAAACTAGATATACATAAATAAAACTTATTGAGTCCATTTGGTGTTGCTTATATGCACATAATTTCATAACTGACTACTTGGTACCACATAATCAATTGGGGTCTCATCTCTATTGAATACCAATTCTCCCTCTCTCATCAAACATAGTCACAGTCTTAAAGCAAATGCCTTTTACAGAGGGGTTTTGGACTACCAACTTCTGTGGCTTTGTACTATAAAGTTCCTTTTGCCATTATCATGATACAATATCTGAACAAACTCATGTAAAGGAAGAAGTTATTTGGGCTCATGATTTCTGAGGGATTGGTGCAAGTGGCTATTTCTGAGTTCACATAAGGTCGCCACAGAGGGAGATAGGGAGAGGCAGAGTTGAAACAGCCACAATGGTCCACCCTACCTTTTCTATTTGGCCTCACATCCTCAACTTTCTACAACCTCCTAAAATAACACTACCAGTTTGTCTATGTAGACTTTCTTGCACAGGAGATGGGGCGGGGATAGCTCACATACAAAATACAGGTAAATGGAAATATCTAGGGCATTTCTCCTATATTTCTCTATTTCAGGCCAGAAGTATCATTCTTCTAAAACAGTCTTTCTTTTTTATTCTTATGTTTCTAATTTCAGTAACACTGAGTTTGAATTGCTAATAAAAGTTCATGTGAGCAACTTTTTCCTTGATATTCCATAGTATGAAATAGTTTACTTAATTTACACTTTATCACTCATCAGGCAGTTGTTTTAAAATAACATATTTAATTTAATTTCTCTGAGGAAAATGTCACATAAGATTCTTTCAGCTCTTGGAGCTGGCATAGAATTCCTGAACTTTGGCTTAATGATCAGTTTTCTCAAACTACAAAACCTTAACATTTCACTTCTTCATCAGAATGCATTGACTTTATAGGGATGCAGTGGAAGGTTTTCCCAGCCCCAGAATGAAACTATTAGTATTATTTATTGTACTGCTTACACTTGGTGCATGCCCTTCCATCCAGGAAGAGAGGCCTTTTAAAGCCCTGTCAAGTCTGCAGGTGTGCCAAAGGCTCCTGCTAACAGCGGGAGCAACCTTTATAGCATTTCCTCAAGACTGCTCCGGATCACTTTTCAGCACGTAAAACCGGATTTTCATTAATGGCACTAATGACAAGCTAATGGGGACAGACAGCACACCCAATGCCAGGGGCAGAGCAAGAGGCTGCAAAGAGGCCAGCCCAAGCTGCTTTAAGATGAAATGCCACCGGCTGTTGATACATTTCATTTCTTCTCAGATACCTGGCAGGCCCAGGCCCCTCTTGTTAAATGGGCTCCTTTGGAGGCTAAGGGAAAGTAGCTCAAGTTACAGTTTTTCACATAAGGACAAACTAGAAGGCAGAATAAGCTCAGGGTTCAGAGGTTTGCAAGCTGCAGCTGTTACTGGCAGGAGATTCTAAAGAATTATGAGCTGACATATTACCCTGGACATGACTGGGCATTGACCCTTCAGCTCTTTCTTCTCCCAAGGGTGATGTTCAAGGCTACTGTTTGACATCAGAGTCTCTGAGGACCCTATTAAAGCAGGGGCCCCATCACAACTCGTCACTTTTAAGATACACACAGTTTTTTTCTATCTGGAAATGTAGGAGAACAAACATGGGCTACTGGTCCTTCTTGTTGGGAGGGAACTCAGGTAGTTGGGGATTTCTGATCCCTAATCCAGCTCTTCAGTAAGTCACCACAGTTTGCAAATAAATGCAGTAAGCACAGTAGAGGCAGAGAGGCAAATCACTGACTTTCTCCTCATCTTAAGACCCAACAGCACAGGAAAAGGCACATCTTCCAAAATTTCCAACTCACTTAGATCTTTTAGAGAATGCTTGGAGAAGTGCTGACATTTAAAGCTTGCTTGAGTATCTGCAATATTATAAACAATTAGCAGAATACTTTCCACAGGCAGAGGTATACAATTAAAACACATCTAGATGGGCGTGGAAACGATGACACCAACATCATCACTTTCTCCCCATTTGATTAAGCAAAGTCAGTCAGCACACCAGAAAAGCCTCTTCTTTCTTGTTCTTATCAGCATCTTCCTTTTTTCACACAAGGAAAATGATGTAGGGGAAAGTTATGCAACTTGCCAAGAACCACACAAGGCCTTGCAACAGAGCCAGAGCTGAAAACTTGGTCTCTTGATTTTTCCATCCAATATGTTATGGTCTCATATTGCCTGTCTGGAAAGTCCCGTTGAACTGTGTTTGCTACATAGATTGCATAGCCACTGTAGCCTCCTTGGTAGTGTAAGGGTTTGGGTGCCATTCTACCATTTAGTAGCTTAATTATCCTAATTAATAGTCCACCTGACATTCTCTTGTGTGTCACATCGTTTCTTACACAGTCCCCAAGCTAAAGGCTGGAACTATTGCCAATTCTATTCATGACATTTCACTGAGACCTACAAAGGATCTAACAGAATATTCTAATAGTTCTGTAGAATTATATTTTTTCTTCCCTTTTAATTCTTGAGTTATATAATTATTCCCAGTTTTATGCCATGCATCTTTAATCAAAGGTTGTCTTGTTCACATTTATATTATCAAACAACTAAGAATATTTTGACATTCATTTGTATACAATGGTCATTTTCACATCAGTGTAGAGTTTTGCAGATTTGCCACACTGCAATAATCTACATGTTCTGGGCAACAGGAATATCAATTTTAGCATTATTTTCTTTCTCCCTTTCTGTTCATTTAGATTTTATGTTGTCTTTTAGAAAGATTGACTTCCAAATAGTTTGCAAATGTGCCCCAGAATTGGTAAATTGTGAGCTGTGTATATAAGTATGAAGATAAAAAATGTTTGAAAATTTTCTGCTAAGACCTTTGCGACTGCATTGTATATTATAGGAATCCACGTTTCCTGAAGATCTGCAGTGAAACAAAAGAAGAGCCAAAAGCATGTGTTAGAAATTGCTCAGAAGTAGAATGTGTACTTATAGTATTCCTTGTTTGATGGTTGTATTTAGAGAGTCAGATAGGAAAATAAAGACAAATATTTTGTATAGTGTTCCAGGCTCTAGATACAGACATATAACTAAATTACATTTAGAAGTAAATATGACTACTGTAAGTTGGATTACACAATATATATGAATAAAATTTTCAAATTTGTGCCCATAAATCAGAAAAAAAACACAAAGGAAATCATGTAAAAAAAAATGGGACAGTTCACCCTGTCCATGTGAGCACGCCATGTAAAATGACAGAGCAAGAAGCATAAATGCAAATAAGGATAAGAAATTGGGTTACCTTTGCAATATAATATGTACACACACAATCAAGATCTTTGCTAGGATGTAGAAGGAGCAATAGAAAAGAAGAATGGGGTATAAGAAAAGATAATATGATGAGTGAATATTATAAACTGTATTAGGTACACATAAGAAACTTCTATAATGAAGCCTATTTTATTGTATAATTAAATTGCACTAATAAAAATCATTGGCATATATTTATTCTAACCATCTATATTCTTGATTCTGAAGTCATTTATGCATTGTGAGGTTAGGGCAATGAAGGATATTGTTTTTGCTCCTGTGAAACTGTTTGTAGTTGATTTTTATTTCATTAGTGTAATTCAAGAATAAAATAGTATTTATGGGTACTGGACTGGCATGTATTTAGTTTAGTTTTCTTTCTTTCAGTTAAAGAAGTTATACTATATAGTGTTTTTAAAGTAGCAATTTATTTTTTGCTTTTTCTTTCTTTTCTTTCTTTCTTCTTTTTCTTTTTTCTTTTTTTTTTTTTTTTTTTTTTTTTTGCAGTATTGGTAAAGACAGAAACTTGTGTATGCTAAGCAAACGGACTCTACTACATTTCTTGACCTTTCCTAGTTCTCCAATAACTGGATGACGATATCTATGATTTATAATTAGCAAAGTAAACAGACAAATTATAGACTCGGGGGCTAAGATTACACACTATCTTTCCATGAATCATATTTAAAGGCTAGGAAAAATCACCTATCCCTAAGTAAGACATATGCCTTTGTCTAGTCATTATAAATATTAAATCAGTAAACCTAAGTCTGGCAGTTAATTTTAGGTGTCTATCTGATTGGCTAGGCAGTTTAATCTTCTTCAATTTAATTTTATACATACACAACACACACACACACACACACACAAATTCAGAGATTCAGTTCATCATCATGGCACGAACATGGCAGCATCCAGGCAGGCATAGTGTAGGAGGAGCTGAGAGTTCTGCATCTTCATCTGAAGGCTGCTAGAAGAATACTGCCTTATAGGCAGTTGGGATGAGGGTCTTATAGCCCATATCCACAGTGACACACCTACTCCAAAAGGGCCACACCTTCTAATAGTCCCATTCCCTGGGCTGAAGATATACAAACCATCACTCTGTGTGTGTGTGTGTGTGTGTGTGTGTGTGTGTGTGTGTATGTAAAATGTTACTTCTATACTTATCTATGAAGACGTTTCACGATGGAGATAGCATTTGAATGAGTCACTGTTCTTCCCAGTGAGGATGGGCATCATCTAATCCTTTGAGGGTTTCAACTGAACCGAAGTTGGTTGACAGGAGAGATGCACTCCTTCCTTTGTTGCTGCTGAGCAGCTACACTTCTTGTCTGTCTTCTGTTACCCTTAAGATGGAACTTATAGAATCAGCTCCCCTTAGTCTCTTATTTGTGAATGAAAGTTGAATTATTCCACCAATTTTTCTGGATCTTAACTTGTATTTCATAGACTATGGGACTTCTGTGTTTCATAATCACATGACCAAGCATCCCATTTCTATATACTGTCAGTCATCTAAAGTTCTGTTGGTTAGTTTGGTTTTCTAGTTAACTCCAACTAATATATTGACATGTTGTTCAGAAAGTGTTTCTACAAAATTTCTATCTTAGGTATTTTGATATACTCGAAGAGATGAAAAATTTTGACCCAGATACACCTTCACCATAAGAAAACAAGTCAATTTGTAAGGAACTTGATGTCTTTTGTCAGTTTTCCAACTTTCCATCGTATCTATTGTTTATGAACTAAAAGTGGGCTATGTGGATTCCATCCTGGAGTTATCTTCTTTGCTAATTTTCCCAAGCCACTTGCGATATAATGCTTAATTAATTTGTCTCTACCTGCTTGCTTTTTGCAGGATTAAGAAAACAAAAACTGACAGAAATATTGTTATATTCTCTTTGAGGGAAGTTTGAAGGAGATAAATCATATTTCTGATGATTTCCTTCCATTTATGGTCATGAATTAGGCTGCTACAACAAGGCAACATTCATTTATTCTCAGCTGTTTGAATGATTATTGGTCCCCATGGCAGCAGTGTTCAATGCCAAAACAAAAAAAAAAAAAAAAAAAAAACAACAACAACAAAAAAAAACAAAACAAAACAAAAAAACAAACATTCCTTCACAGCTAAGACTGATAACAGGAATAATCTACTTGTGAAAACAGAAATGTTTAGAAGGCAACTTGATCAGCATGCCCTAGTTACTTAATAAAGCCTTACCACTTAGGCTTAGGACTTACCTCAATAGAGATTTTATAACAAAAACACTCAATTTTCTTCTGTGAAGTAGGTTTTAAACCCAACAGAAACCAATGGCTTGTATCCAAAACATTAGTGCCACTGTTACACACCAACAGCCTTCCTGAAATATCGATAATGTAAAAGACAAGTCCCATAACTGAGAAGAATAATCTAGAATAATGGTTTTGAAGCAGAATACCTAGCATCTATCAAAACCATAAAAACTAATTAGCAAGAAATGGACTCCCATGTCAGTACCAACATAATTTCCCTGTCTTTCACATTATACAAGGTGTGTAGAATCTTCAATAATGTTTTCCCATCCAATATTTAACCCATAGCAATGACAAAAAGCATTTGTTGTTTGTAGGGTCTTAGAAGCCTATAGTTCATTGGCTTCCCATGTTATTGGTATTTTTCATCCAATTGTCTTACAGCTTTTCACCTGAGTTGGATGCCTATCACACTTAAAATTATTAAAGGTTGTTTTTAATCTTCTTCCAGATTATTTTATAGATCTAGATCACACACAGCAGTTAGAATTATACAACAAAATAAAAAAGTTAACAGAGGGTTTTCACAGGAAGTATGGGTGGACAATGTCTCTGAAGTTCTACTAATGTCCATTACAAATAACTGGCAACTACTTCAATATGCAGTGGTGACAGTGATACTAAAATATAAGGTCCAACATACCATAGAAGCATTCCATTATTCGTGACCACTGGTTGTCAAAGTAGTAATGTTTGGTACACTGGTGAGGATGGGAACATTAGCATATTTAGCTATGTAATCTTCAGTCATTCTTTCTTGAAGTACTTCCCTGGGGCTACCACACATAACTCCACCCAGGACAAGCTTTGTAGTGTGGGTTTGTATTTTTGAGCCAACTCAAAGCCAAGAGAGAGTACTGTCATGTTCTATAATGCTTTACGAACAGGTTTCTGGATTCTAACCATGGTTGCTATCTCTCCAACAGCCATATCTAGTTACCAAAAGGGGCTTGACATAACTGTTATGCCACTATACTTTTTCCTGGGAGTAGTATACCAGGCATAACTACCTACTTGTACCATTATCACTTACTTCTTATCTGAACTTTTTGTGATATAAAATCTCCCAGAGTTCACAAACACGGAGTTTGGGCTCTTATCACCTCTCCCCCAAGAACTCTGCCTCACCATAAGCCTCAGCACATTTGCTCTTATGTGAGCTCAGCTGGATACTTTATCTGAATTCCTCTTGTTTTGGTTTGTTATTGATTTGCTCTTCATCTAATCCAGCATGGTTTAATAACTTCTTAACCAAATATGCATGCCTTTCTAAACAATTCAGACCCATCAGGGCCTCTCTTAACTCATGTCCCATCATGGGGTATCACAAGAATTGACAAATGGGACTTCATAAAATTGCAAAGTTTCTGTAAGGCAAAGGACACTGTCACTAGGACAAAATGGCAACCAATAGATTGGGAAAAAATCTTTACCAATCCCACATCTGATAGAGGGCTAATATCCAATATAAACAAAGAACTCAAAAAATTAGACACCAGACAACCAAATAACCCTATTAAAAATGGGGTACAGAGCTAAACAAAGAATTCTCAACTGAGGAAACTCGAATGGCCGAGAAGCACCTCAAGAAATGTTCAGCATCCTTAGTCATCAGGGAAATGCAAATCAAAATAACCCTGAGATTCCACCTCACATCAGTCAGAATGGCTAAGATCAAAAACTCAGGTGATAGTAGATGCTGGCAAGGATGTGGAGAAAGAGGAACACTCCTCCATTGTTGGTAGGATTGCAAGATCGTGTAACCACTCTGGAAATCAGTCTGATGGTTTCTCAGAAAATTGTTCATAGCATTATCTGAGGACTCAGCTATACCACTCCTGGGCATATACCCAGAAGATGCTCCAACATATAACAAGGACATATGCTTCACTATGTTCACAGCAGCGTTATTTATAATAGACAGAAGCTGAAAAGAACCCAGATGTCCTTCAACAGAGGAATGAATACAAAAACATGTGGTACATTTACACAATGGAGTATTACTCAGCTATTAAAAACAATTAATTCAAGAAATTCTTAGGTAAATGGATGGAACTAGAAAATATCATCTTGAGTGAGGTAACCCAATCACAAAAGAACACACATAGTATTCACTCACTGATTATTGGATATTAGCCCAGAAACTTGAAATACTCAAGATTCAACTCACAGACCACATGAAGCTCATGAAGAAGGAAGACCAAGTCAGGGTGCTTCTGTCCTTCTAAGAAGGAGTAACAAAATACTCAAAGGAGCAAATATGGAGACAAAGTATGGGACAGAAACTGAAGGATGGGCCATCTGGAGACCTGGGTATCCATCCCATATGCAATCACCAAAGGTAGATGCTGATGTGGATGTCAGGAAGTGCATGCTGACAGGAGCCTGATATAGCTGTGTCCTTAGAGGTCTGCCAGTGCTTGACACATTCAGAGGCAGATGCTCACAGCTAACCATTGAACTGACCAAGGGGTTCCCAATGAAGGACTTAGAGTGAAGACTGAAGGAGCTGAAAGGGTTTGCGGCCCCATGAGGAGAGCAACAATACCAAACAACCAGAGCTCCCATGGTCTAAACCACCAGCCTGGGAGCACATAGGGAAAGACCCATAACTCCAGCTTTATATGTAAAGGAGGATGGCCCTGTTCAGCTTAGGTGGGAGAGGAAATCCTTGGTCCCATGAAGGCTGGACAAGGTGTGTGGGGGAATTCAAGGGTGAGGAGGTGGAGTGGGGGGGGTGTAGGTAGAAGCAGGAGGAGGGGGGATGGGATGGGCGTTCCTGGGCGTGGGGGGGGGAAGGGGTAAAGGGATAACATCTGAAATGTAAATAAAGTATTCAATGAAAAAATAAATTAAAAAATATTAATAAAAATTTACCTATCAAATAAAAGAGTTGAATAAAAAAACAAAAATAAAAACAAAATACAAAACAAAACAAAAAGTACCAAGATTTCTGCTAAATTAACTTCTCCTCCTCCTCCTCCTCCTCCTCCTCCTCCTCCTCTCTCCTCCTCCTCCTCTTCCTTTTCTTCTTTTTCTTCTTCTTCTTCTTCCTTTTTATTTTTATTTTGCATTCCTGTTAATACAATCCTATCTAGTCTGGTAAATGTAACACAAAACACCACACTGCGCATTCCTAGCTTCCTATGTTGTCTTCTAATCTCTGATATTAAAGAGAATTTGGACCCACAGTAACCAAGTGTACCCAATGGGTCTTGTAAAGGACTAATTGTCTTCATACTATCTCAGATTATGCAGACTTTATCTCAAGAAGGGACATGTAGTTTGTATCACTCACATAGCTTCTCTGCTTTAGTGACATAATCAAGCAGAGTTCATATGGACTCAAAGAGACTGAGCAAGCAGAGGGCCTACATGGGCCTGCAGTAGGTCCTCTGCCTATATGTTATGGGTGTGAGCTTGATGCTCGTGTGAGACTCCTAACAGTGGGAGCTGGCTTTGTTGTTGTTTTTGTTTTGGTATTTTTTTTTTTTTTGGCTGCTCTTGAAAATCGTTTTTCTTATTGAGTACCATTGTCCAGCCTTGACATGAGGGCTTTTGTCCTGTTTTTGCCTTCTCTTTTCTGATGAGAAATGGAAGGGAGAGTGGATATGAATACACTGTATTCATAATATCATTAGTATCAGAAATTAGAAGACAACATCCAGAGGATGTATAGGGGAGCTGCTCTTCCTAAATCTGTCTTTAGCCCTGTCACTTCCTATTGGGGGAAAGAAATAAATTTGATGGGTGCTATTGAGCTCTTTTATGATCCAAAAATTGAAAATTATGAGAAAAACTAGACAATGAGGAAGAAGATAGCTAGATGGATGACAGATAGATAGATAGATAGATAGATAGATAGATAGATAGATAGATGGACAGACAGATAGCACCCTCACATATCTAATCTTTAATGCACAGGGAGAGAAAATTCATGATTTAGTTTGCAAACAAGAATATTACTAGTAACCCAGCACAGGAAAGTCTGATACTCATTCTCTCTGGCCTACCAGCTATAAAATGTGATCAACCAATGCATTCATTTCATCTTTTTTTTCTGTCCACTTTTTCTACCATATCAGAAAATAGTCAAACGACAGATCTATATTTTTTTTTATTGTTGTCATTACTCACACAGACAAGATCATTGAGCCTGCTTACTACTGCATTTCATCAGGGGTTTCAGAGATTGTGATATATTCCCTAGACCATCGGTCATTTCAATAGCATCTTTGTGCTATCCTCATGTGGTGGATCACATTCATCAAGAAAGCTTGACACCTCATACCACAAAAAAGAAGGCAGTCATCTTGGAATTCAGTCAAGTGTATGCTACCTTCAAGTGGATCAAACTTCAGTTGCTTGTCTTATCACCAGAGAAGAAGCACAAACCTGCCTATAGCAAGTGTACACTATCCTATTCTATATGAGAAAATGTAGCCATATTGGAACTGTACCTGATGGTTCTCAATTTTTGATATATCAATCTTATTTACATGTCTCATTGCATATAGCAAGGGTGACACAATGCCTCCTCCCAAACCTGTCTTTGACCCTGTCACTCCCTGTTTGAGGTCTGATTGTATAAAGTCTTTTTCCCTTCTTTGGAGATATGAACCAATTTCTATTCATCTCAGAAAGAGCATTTATGACAGGATGAAGAATGATTCAACACAAGTCTAGCTTAGTAAATCATTTAGCTTATTGATTTCACTAACAAGAAATATAGATGCAGTAGGAACATAAGTGCAGTGGTACCATCAAATATTCACCACTGCAGAACTGGCAAGAAGTCACAGAAGGACCCCACTACAGTGGGATTCCCTGAATATCTAGAGACAGCTCTGTGGAAGAGTCTTCTCTCTTCTTACTATTGTGAGTCATGTAACTTCCTAGAGAGCTTTGGGGTGCCTCCCATCGCTTTATTTAAGGAATATTTCATCTTGGAGAAAAGAGATGCACAACACCTTGGAAATCCAGTCCTACTAATGGATTTCATGCTGAGATGGAAAGGCAGAATTTTATTCTTGAAGAAAATTCCCAACTAAATCAAACTGTATATAATAGACAGAATGTACATTAACATGTACTTTAAGTATTATTGGTTACTTTAGCTTATAGTGAGTAATGAGTTCAAAACCACCTACCTATAGTATATATCCTTTCTGATTTTAAATAATCATCTAAAAGTCATAGGAACAATCTGTCAGATGTCTGTATTATTAAATAAACTACAGATCTTTTGCAAAGTACCATATTTGCTATAATAGTCTAATAATAGCAAGACTATATTTCTTGACCTTTCAACCTAGCTTAAATCTCACCTTGTCACATTACAGGTGGCCCTTGTGAACTATATGGGGTAAGAGGGGACAGCTAGGTTTACTGTCTTGTACCTTTTCTTGAGCATACTGTAGTAATTTATTTTTTGGCAATAAGTCAATGCAAAATCAACACCAATCTTAGGAAAAATCTTTAATTTCATATATACATAAAAACTCACATAGGAGTAAACATTATAAAATGACAGTATTTTTTCAAAGTCTTTGAAATTGATTCTTTGTATATGGAAGGAAGTGGGCTAGATCAATCCAAACTTTCAACTGAGAGTCATAAAAATATATATGTATGTATATATGTATATATATATTTGAAAGTTGATATACATATTACATTTTTCATATTTGAATATTTAAATTTTATATTTATTCTTTGTAACAAGAAGTATGAAGATGGGGAGTCTTTCCTATTATTCTATGACTCAGTCACAGACAACTAAGTCAGTAAATCTCCAGAGTTAAAAGGAGCTTAATGGTTGAAACAACCTCAGGTGATATGAGAAGAAAATGGTAAAGAAGGAGATATGAGGCTTATAACTATAATATTTTAGTTTCAAAAGATCAGTATATTGAAATTGCTCTCTTAATCCTCAGTAAAACACCCAGAGAGGATGGATGGTTTTAATGCAGACTTATGACAGTCAAAATTCTTAGTTTTGTGATTATCATTTGTAAATGATATATCTTCATGTGAAGATATATCATTGTAAAATGATATATCTTCATAGTATGAACTGAGTAGCTGCGAAGTTTTGCCATGGTTGCATGACAGTAGAGACACCATATGAAGACTTGGTTGGCTACCTAGTGAGAGAAATCAAGATTTGAAGAGTCAGAGGTATTGATTCTCTGATTCTAAACCCTTATCCAGAGGACCCTGCTTTGTTTGTGGATACTGTGCAAAGAAGCACAGAAGATGCCTCCTGATGACACTCACAGTGGGGAACATAGCCATCTCCTCTCACTCTCCTCATACCCTTCAAGGTAACAAGTTATTAAGAACAGCAAACATCATCATCTTTGAATTTGGAATTCCTTATTTTGAAAAAGAAAGAGATTTAAATCAATCAAAGCATTACTTAAGCAAGCACACAAACAAAAGCAAAAATTATGAAGTATATGGTATATGGCTCATGGATATTTGGCTCAGTGGGAGAATACTTGCCTATCATGTATTTTGCCTTGTGTTATTTTCTTCACTGCCAAAAACACCAACAAAAAATCTAAAATAAAATCTCCATGCTATTATGCACATTCCTGAATTGATAGTGTACTAATTTTTTTACCTTGCCATATACATTTTATATATTCATATATATGAATTTATATATTTAAACTTGAAATTATTAAATTTTCTTAAACCTTTCATAATTAGGTTTCAAAAAATCACTTCATAAATACTTCTCTGTGAATATCTTTCTGGTAATATGTTGATTTTCCTTGTAACCAACAAGCAAATATCAAATCCAGGAAATTTTATAATAATTCAATACCATTGACTAATAAATAGTCTAACTATGTGCAATCAATTTCAAATTGTGTTTTTCATCTATTTTCTCATGATGGTTTTCCACTCAGATCTATACAATGAAACTAAACTATATGCAGCTTACTATATTTTATTATAGGGCAATTCCTCAACTATCTTCTTCTTTTAGATCCTTAATATATAAAAAATGTAAGATAAGTAATGTACATAAGTACTTTCTTCTCTCAGTCCTCTTGCTAATGTGTTGGGTCTGTTTAATCTTATTTTTAACAAAACTTACTTACGGTAGATGAAACAACTTTTATTTAACATATTTGGATTAAACAATTCTATACTTTCTCACCTCGATAGTTGAAAAAATAAAAGAAAAATAAACTTCTACAATTCCATGTGGTCAGAACAAACCATCGAAATGACCTAATAGAAAGTAGACAAGAAGAGTAGAAAGACCTTGAGATCTTGGGGCACAAGAGACTTCCAACTAGTGGCCACAGAGGTTGCTTGTGGGGTTTGGTCCGTTGAGTCTGTGACACAGGGGCTAAAAGGAAAATTGATGAAGAAGATGGTTAACCAGATGTGAAGACTTCCATTTGATAATGAATTCTGCCCCCATCCACATAAAGGAAGCTAGAAGCTGCCTAGTGACTCTGCTCCATGACCACATATATAATAATAGTCATAATTCTCCTCATCCCATATTTACATGCTTTGCAAAACTACTTTGATCCCTTTTATGGAATGCAGAATTTAGTAAGTTATGCTTCTTCAGAAAACCCTGACATGTAGCACAGTTGGAAAACAAAAGAAAACAAAAACAAACAAATGAACAAACAAAAACAAGCACATAAGAGCTTTACACAGGCAAAATTGAATATAAGAAACCCTTCAGATGTATGTAGAGAGAGGCTTCAGTGGAACTTTGCTTCCATTAGAGATATTTTTGAATGCTGTGGTAAACATACCCTAAGAATCTATGAAATTTTCTTTCAGAATCTCATGTGGCTTTAATTTCTTAGCTGGATCTGGACATATCTTCAGGCCAGAGAACAGAAAGTAAATTAGAATTATAGAGCATTTAGATCAAGTTCATGCACTGAAGTGTCTTATTCTTATCAGTAAAATCTGGTAGAATAAAATACCGTTGCCTATTAAAAGATTGCCATCTTCTTAACTTGGAAAATCTTATACTAGGAACTTATTATTAGCAAGGAGAACAAAATATGGTAAAGGCAGTTCTTTAAATATGTTAAGGTCCATTTTCTAAGTGAAAGCATCTGATGATTCAAATTATAAACACTAAAATTTTAAAGACCAATTTTAAATTTCTCTTTAAATTGGACATGGCTATCCCCATCCTTGGCATTTCAAGTCTCTGTGAGGCTAAGAACTGCCTCTATCACTGAGGCCAGACATGGCAGCCTAGCTAGAAGAACATATGCAATACAATTATTTAAGACCCACATGAAGACCAAGCTGCACATCTGCTACATGTGTGTGGGGAGGCCTAGGTCCAGCCTGTATATATTCTTTGGTTGGTGGTTTAGACTCTGAGAGCTCCAAGGGTCCAGGTCAGTTGATTTTGTTGGTCTCCTTATGAAGTCCCTAGCCCTTTGGGTTCTGCAGTCCTTCCTCCTATTCTTCCATAGGAGTCACCAAGCTCCATCTACTACTGTTTGACTGTGGGTATCTGTATCTGTCTGAGTCAGCTGCTGGGTGGAGCCTCTCAGAAGACAAAATGCTTCTGTCTGCAAGCATTAACAGTATCATTAATAGTGTTAGAGATTGAAACGTGTCCATGAATTGGGTCTCAAGTTGGACTGGTTATTGGTAGGCCATTCCCTCAGTCTCTGCTCCATTCCCTGTGACTGCAATTCTTGTAGACAGGATAAATTTGGGGTTGAAATTTTGTGGGTGGGTTAGAGTCCCACTGAGTTTCTGCCTGACTACAAGAAGTAGCCTCTTCAGGTTCTATATCTCCAATGTAGGGAGTCAAAGCTAATGTCACCCCCATTGATTTTTGGATGACTCCATTATCCCAGGTTTATCTCTCATCCTATAGATGCCCCCTACCTCCTCACCCTTGTCAGTTGCAGATAGGAAAAGGGTTTCTAATCCTACTACTTAAACTTAATCAAATAGTTCCATAATAAACTAGCCCTAGAGCAATCCCACATTTTCTATACCTGGCTAGTTGAAATTCCAACATCCATGATGATCTAGCTGGGATAAAGTTTTTATACCCATCTCTCCTTTACTTCTCTTACTTCCTTATACCATTTTCAGAAACTTGCAAAGAAACTCACTGGAGTGTTTTTAATTATCATAGCAAATTAGAAACAGTAGATTATTGAAAGTATTACAATAAACTCATATTTGTAAACTCATGAATTCATTTTAATAAATATATGAAAAAGTTTTATGATCTTGTATAAAAGCATGAAAGAACCCCATTATATGTACTTAATTTAAAAAGCTCTTCTATAAAACTGTTGCAAAAATGCATACATATACACCACTCATGAATACATACACACATAGGCATGAGGACATACATGTATACACCACATAGAAACATATACACACAACACAAAAGACTAAAAAGTTTGAAGATATAAACTTTTCCATTTTCTAATTTTCACATAAATTCTCTGAATAATTGTACTATTAATATTTTATTGTTTTTCTGTGAATATTTGAAATTTACATTTCTTCCACCAAAGTAAAACAATACATTGTATTTGCTTGACTCTTAAAATGCTGCAAAGCTTCTGTAGGCTGTAAGGAATAATCTAATAACAGCTAGACAACTAAAGGATATGGCCAGAGTTAAGTAAGTGTTGTGACCATAGAAGTGAGAACACTTACTTTGGATCCAGGACTCCAAGATACAGAGACTCTCTACTTCAAGCCCAGGTTTCCCTTCTACAGGCTGTTTTTTCTCTTTATGTTAAAAACATTCTATCTTTTTATCATGTCTTGTTTTATTTCCTATCTTTAAGCTGCCTATAGGTGAAAGAGAAATTGCTTCAAATTCACCCTGTGTCATGAAAGAATTTCTCCACACATTTTGATTGCAGGAAAAGTATTTCAAATTTAACTCTGTTCTTTTGTTTGTTTGTTTGTTTGTTTGTTTTTTCGAGACAGGGTTTCTCTGTGTAGTCCTGACTGTCCTGGAACTCACTCTGTAGACCAGGCTGGCCTCGAACTCAGAAATCTGAAATCTGCCTGCTTCTGCCTCCCAAACGCTGGGATTAAAGGCGTGTACCACCACGGCCTGGTTTTTATCTCTGTTCTTAAGTCAAAGTTTTTGACATGCTTCAGAGCTACACATATACTTTACAGTTTTTAATAGTGGGTAAATATATAAGTAGGTCACTATATAAATAACATTGCTTTAGGATTTTTATGTTTTTTGCAGTTTTATTGGGTCTACAGTGCAGTGTCTCTTCAAATACAATGGAAGTTTTTACCACTATCCTTCAAAAACAAAAGCATGCTAATGTGATTAATTAAAATAACAATTTCAGTAGCCACAATGGCATTATTTTTTTTTTTTAATCTAGAATTAAAGCCAACAACAATTTAGTTTGGCTTTCTATTAGAGACAAACACATTCTTGGACCAATTTGCAAGAAATATTCTTCGAGCCATAAATTTTGAATTTTAACAAGAGATGTTTAGTTCTGTAAATACAATGATGGACACGAGTGGACCTGCTTATAGAAAGTAGCTGGAAATGAGATCTTGGTTTTGTTTAAATTAAGGTGGATTGAGGCATCCAACTCCAATGCACTTCCACTTGGAAGAACTTTTTGTTTAGCTCCAGCTCTGTCCTGCCTTAGTGACTTTTCTGTTGTAACCTTTCTTTTATTCCAGTAACGTTGTGTCTTGATACCACTGGTTTTAAGCTTCACAACTGTAAGGAAGAGGGATAATCCATGCAGACTATCCCAAGCTACTTGTATAATCAAATTTCTACAATGAGCTCCTTTTAATAAATGCGCTTTGAATTCTTTTCTTCTTCATCGTTTGATTTTAAGTAAAGTCTCTTTGTGTAGCTCAACTTGGAACAGAATTTTTTTATGTGACCAATGCTAACCTGAAATATATAATTGTACTGCCTCAGTTCTCCAAAGGTTTAGATTGTACACAGGTCACAACACATCTGACTTTCTCATACTACATTTTGTACCTAGAAATTCTCTCATGATGTTCTATCTCTGTATGGGTACAACCATGTCAAGAATCCAAAACTTCAGATCCATGGGAAAATAACAAAGCCTTCTCTCTTAGTCCAAACATGAATGTTGATATTATGTACAAAAACTGTCCATCAAAGCTTTCTATCCTGAAGCTTTCAGCCTGAGGATGGCTTCCCTATAGAGACTGCTTCTAAACTTGTCTCCTTGTTCAGTTGTATGCAATAGCTCCACCTCTGTTCTACCATATGTAATGAACACACTGAGCTTCTGAGATGCTGTGGCTATTCTGTCAGCCAGTTCAACCAATCCCAGATTTTCTGTGTCTGAATGTCTATTTGTCTCTCTTTTCCTCGTTGCATGATACCCCAGTCTGATCAAATTCCTGAAGCCAGGCAAAGAGCACAGCATACCTCCACAGAAAAATGTCAGTACTTTAACAACCACGATTTAGTTTTTCTCAGCACCTTTTATTTTTCTACCTCATCTCAGAAATTGTTATACTTCCGCCACTATGGCACATCTTCCTGGCTAATCATAATGCAATGGTTTATCTCCAATTTTTGAATTTTCAAGATTAAGGAAATGTATTCAAAGTTTTCAGTTAGCCAAAGATGAAACACGTACTTACAAAGGGTGTGAGCTGGACCTAGTTTTCCCATATTATCATACTATGACTGAACTGAGTTAAAGACACAAGCATCATTCCTTCAGGATTGTACAGGGCTGTTTTTAAATATTGCCTCCAACAGTTACATACTAACCATCCCCAACTGCCACCCCATCAGCAAGACTCTACAGCCATCATCACAGAAGTCCAGTCTTGCTAATGGATTTCCTTGCTGGGATGGAAAGACAGAAACTGATTATGTTTACCAGTGTTTAGCTGTTTTTAACAGGAACACCTCTCCATGAATACCTTTTGTACTTTTGTCTGGCTTCAGAAAATGTAATTATTAATTATGTAAGAGCTCACAGAATTAAAAAGATTATTTTAAGGCAAAAAATATTCTGTCTTTCCACTACTTTCTGTTTCATAGGTTTCCATAAAGAGTTAAGGCCATTCAACTCCCACTCTTTTGGTCATTCTAGTTTCTGGAATGCTGCTGGACTTAGGAAGATACAGGATGCCAAACAGTGAGTTAGTTATTTTACTTTACTCCCTGCTCTGATCTATTGCCTGTAGCTATAAAATCAGGTAGTTTAATTAGTTACAGATGTCTATATCCTATTCCTACCCTGACTTCAAGTCAAATTCTTATTAACCTTGTGGAAATACATGCCACTTTTCTATAATACAGTCAAGAGCATAAAATGACTCGTGGAATTGCTAAGTCACTCATGTACAAAACCAACTTCTCACTGTGATGTGTAAAAGATGTAGCATAGATGTGATATGAGTGACATAAGTTCTTTCTAGATGTGACTCCATCTTTCTCTGACAACATTTATGTCATGAGTTTTCCATCATTTAGCTGCCAAAGATTACCCAATCAGTACCTTATGACCAAGTGCATTCCACAGATCATTGAAATAGGAAATCTATGTCCAGTTTCCTTGGAGGTTAAGTTAGAAATATTCTAGCTCAGCTATCCATGCCTAATATTGTATGTCCTCACAGGCACCAATGTAAGTCTATCACTACTCCCTAGTATGATACACTGAGTAGACCATGATCTGTATAGTGATCTAAAGGTTCTTTTTCAAACAACTGTCTCTCACCGCATGTTATAACCTTTATAGTGAAAGAAAAGGGATCTGTAGCATCTACTTGAAATGGAATACCTATACTAGGCATCCACCATGAGCAGCAATAATATTCCTTGCCTCTTGGACTCCATGTCTCTGTGTCACACCCATCCCTTGATTATATCTTGGACTTATTTTCTTCTTCCTAAAGAAAGGACTGAAGAACCCCTGGGTTGGCATTTCCATAGTTAAAAGACAGTGTCTTCTACTACCTCAGACATAAGTATATGCAAGAGAGAGAGAGAGAAAGAGAGAAGAGAGAGAGAGAGAGAGAGAGAGAGAGAGAGAGAGAGAGAATAATCTCTTGGTCTAGGAGAAGCAAAGTGTCATTTGTGAACACTTCTACAACTAGACCCATGAATCAAGGAGTCAAGGAGTCAAGGAGTTAACTTTTAACAACTAAGAAGACCTCTGGCCTGCCATGATTACTGATTAATTATGAAAGCAGATTTTTCCATGGTTGCTCCTTCAGATGACTTTAGGCCCAGAGTCAGTAAGTGAGGAACATAGCAGCACCCTTTTAAGATACTGTTAGATTCCTAACTTAGAAACATTGAGGTAATAGGCATACTTTAAAGCTTCTATTTAGAGGAAAAGTTTACTGGTTAAATGCCCCACATTTGGATAGATAGCTTAGTCTTCCTATATAGACAGAGTTGTCACACATAGATCTTATTTGCAGACACAGTGAGCATCCAGAGGTACTCACAGCTGTTCCAGGGTGTCTCCTTGGGAGGAACACCCTGACACCATCTGCCAGTGGGGAGCCAGCCAGCCCATTGTCAACAATGGTCACAGAAATCCTTTCCTCCATCTTTTCACTTCCTCAAATGCATGTTCAAGCAGAGCTTCTGCAGTTCAGTCTTGGCAAACATTGCTCCTGTTTCATTAGCCAAACATTTGCATTTTCTAACTCTTTGCTCTGAGGTGTGTCCAACTGTTCTGTGAACCTGGCCATGAGCCGATGCCCACATAGGGGGAGAAGCAAGTCATTTCCATTTCCAGTTCACATGGATACTGACTAGAGCACTGTATGCTAAATTCCCCTTGTGGGAAAAGACAGAAAAAAGAAAAGAAACAAACAAACAAAAAATAAACCAAAAATCTCTTTCAATGGTGTAATCTGAGATACTGGCTTAGGTCCTACAGTTTGTTTCTAGTTTCTAAGACAAAACGCACATGTCTAACAATGCTGTTTGTTTCACCATCAGCCAGCACTTCAGGAACAAAGACCTACCACTCTACTTGTTTAAGTTATACAAAAAGAAGTAGGAAAATGTTACAATGATTTCTCAGGAATGCAAGGCCACCCAGGCCCAGAAACGATAAACTATATCTGATCTAAGTATATGGGGAAAAATTTAAAAAGGTGTGGTGGGAGACAGAGAAGAGAACTAGGGATCTAAAAGGAGCTTTTTATAAGTGAACATTTTTATCAGACTAACGTGTGAGGTTTTAAACACTGGAACGGCTGTGAGTAACTCTGAATGTTCTGTGTCTGCCAATAAGATGGTGCAAGCTTACTGGGTATTAAAGGGACCCAGTAAGTCACTACATTCGGCGCTGAGCACTTCACTCATCTTTCTGGCTCAGTAGACAGGCATCACATAGCTTTTAGCTCTAGAATGACAGTGAGAACCTGGCACCTTGGGATTCAGACGTGGCAGAGACTCAACGTGGAGAAAGCAGGGATGCCGAAGACCACTGCATTTCATCTTCATTCATTTGTACCTAACTTGGGCTGCCGTTAACTCAAAAAGTTATCTCCTATATTTCATAGCTTTATTTTCTTCAAAGAAGTGCTCTTACCCAGAATAGAAAGCTCGTTAGAGCTATGCTAAAGTGACTTAGGTTGAGGAGAGAGATTGATAAGGATTGTGAAATCGAATCAATTGCTTTCATTAGATTTCCCTCGCCTATTGGTACATGGATGTGGGATTGATGATGGGAAGAAATGTACGGTGTGATAAAGGGAGTGCCACTTAAGACAAGTGACTCTAAGTGAAGTTAACAGGCAGAGAGAACTAGAAAGTCACAGACAGACCTTCCGTTCAGTTTTTCCAGTTAATAATTCTACTTTCCAGATTTTACAGGTTTCTTGGAGTAGAGAAGCTGTGCTTTCTTTCCAAATACAATTTGTTTTTTTTTAAAGTAATTAATTTATACAGGGTCAACCTTCACATTATAGAGAAAGCAATGCATTGTGAATTTGTAGAACTGAGATTTCTGACTCAACTCTGCTCTCTGTAGCATTCCACTCTAGAGTAATAAGACAAGCCGGGGATTTCCCCCACTTTTCTTGTATGTGTGTGCATATATGTACATGAATGTGTCTGTAATGCATACAAGTGTGTGCATGGTTTGCCTGTGTATAGGAGGGGCACAGGCACATATGTTGTTACCTATCTGAGGGCTCAAAGGTGGTGTCAGGAAAAGTTCTCAGTGTATTCACTGAAGCAGAATCAGTCAAGCAAACCAAAAGAGCAAACCCAAGGTAGTTTTGCAAGCTAGCTTTGCCTGTGAGTTCTCTGTCTCTGTCTCTCAAAGCTCTAATGACAGCTGACTTGCCACATCTATCCAGCATTTGTAGGTGTTCTAGAGGATCTGAACTCCAGTTTTCAAGCTAGCAAGGCAGGCACTTAAACTCCTTGGCTATATCCTACACAGATAAAGGGTTTAAATATTTGCTTATGTGTCTGAAAGAACTAGTGTGGAGATTAAAGTCAAAATGTTTAGAGAGAACTCAAGAACCTAAGTAGTTGATGACTATTTTTCTGTATCTGCTTCTTCTGTATTACTTGAAAAAAATGTTAACTTTTGAACTTGTTTTAATTGGTTCCTTTTTAATTTTAAGGGTATGTGTGTGGGTTTTTTTTTAATGTCTGTATACCATATGCGTGTCTTGTCCCTATGGAGGCCAGAGAGAGTTTCACATCTCCTGAAACTGAAGTTACTGACCCTTGTTAGCTACCATGTGTGTGCTGGGAGGTGAACTTGGATCCTCTAGAAGACCAACAAGTACTCTTAACTCCTTAGCCATCTCCCCAACCCCCCAAATGGTGCTTTATTTTTTTAATTGCCTGTCTTTGTTACAATTTCATTGCTGTGAAAATATATTATGACCAGAAGCAACTTAAGCACAAAAGGGTTTATTTCCTCTTAGGACTCCCAGATCATACTCTGTCACTGAAGAAAGTAAGGACAGAAATATGGAGAGAGAAACTGAAGCAGAATACATGAAGTAATGATGCTTCCTGATTTGCTCCCTGTGGCTTACTCTGTCTGCTTTCTTATACAACCCAGAACCAACTGCTCAGGAATGGTATTGCCCATAGTGAATAGGGCAATACCAATCAATCATTAGCCAAGACAACACCTCACAGAGTTTCCTGTAGGCCAAGTTATTTAGATAGCTTCTCAATTAAGATTTCCTCTTCCCAGATACATCGAAGTTTGTATTGAATTGATAAAAACAAACCAACCCATTGCCCAAGCTCATAAAGATTATTTGGGACCTAAATGAACAGTGTTGGAACAAGAAGGAAAAGATGCTTCCCCTTGATTCTATCTCTTATCTAATTTAAAGGGTATGCATCTGGTCTCTATCCATCCAGATTCACACATTTGCTCAGCCAGACTTTATGGAGCCCTTGCTCTCCTACGCAGCTCCTTCCTCTTCTCGATACCAAATAAAGATTTCCAGACATGTGTTTCACCTTGCAGTAAGGACCAATGGTGAGATAACATAATGTGCTAAGTCCACTTACAGTGGGGGATGGTTGGCTGTTAATGTTCTGTCAAGAACATGGTTCAGTGGTAGGCAGGGACACAAAAGGACACCAATGGCCTGAAGGAAAATCCATGTGGGAAGAGTTAGGATTCTGCAAGTCTCATGAGAAACATGAGTTTGCTTCACCCTGTTATGTCCTTTTTGTTCACAACAATCTCCTTGTAGAGAGGCACATGTACTTCCATTTCAAGGACTAAGGAAGCAAGAAAGCAAATTCTAAATATATCTTGAGATATGCTTTTGGCTCTAAAGCAAGTGTGCTATAAGGGCTCAGAACTGGGAGTTACACAGACTTCTGAAAAATATTGAATGATGACAAAGCAAATGTTAAAATTAGTGAGCTAAATTCAGCTAGCACTGTGTGTGTGTGTATACAAGCATACTGGCCCATGAATGCTTTACATTGGGTGAGCAGTTAAAATGCAGATTCCAGGATATCAGAGACTCGATCTGAGTTTGTAAACATAGTCCAATCCACCTGGATGCTAATGGAAGGTAAACCACCAACTTTTATATACAGGCAAGGATTCAGAAGCAGTATTAAGACTAATTCCCTTGACCCGCCTTGTTGTGATGGAAAATTTTGAGTGAGGATATAAACAAAAGCAAGGAGATTGAGCTAATCTCTTTCTAGCTATGAAACCTGATTCACACCCGTCAAAGTGGGGCAGTTGCCCAAGAGGCAACCTTGGGGAAAGTGCCATGGAAAGATTATATCTGAGTTGCTATTCTCTAATCATCAGCCCAAGGCCCAGAGTCCTAGTTCATACTGAGCAAAATGTTCTCTAGGGTCTAAGAAGACATGTACTCTCTCATATGCCTTAGAAACAGGTCAAGATATACAAACCAGACTCAAGATTTACTCCTGTCTGTAAATTACCAGCATAGGTGAATATTTGATTTAGGGCTCTGATCTAGTACATCACATGTTCTTATACAGTTCTGTAGGTTGCAGATGAAAGGGCAGATGTAAGTCTTTGGCAGAAGATGCCTTCAGAGCCCGTTGGCATTTTCTAACTTCTGCAGTTGGTCACTGGGTCCCATGGGAGGGTTTAAAGGAGAAAAGGCATGAGCTTCAGAGAGTTCATGTTTGGTAGGGGTGTTTACACACAAGGAAAAGAAAAGGAATCCCAATGAAAGGGAAAAGAAACCATGTAAAATTCTGAAGAAAAGGACAGAAACAATGGGAGGTGCCCAGCAACACATGACAGACTGGATTTGAGGTTTACACTTGGTTGCACGTGAAATTCAAGATATCTGAGGGCAACCACTCCTATGCCTACCGCTCTTCATACTCTTAAAAGAAAACTCTTTCCATATCAGTTTCCACAATTTCCATAGAATGAAAGCTTCTATTTTATTGGAAGCAGAAATTATAACCAACACCTGGGAGTCTTTTTCTTACTGGTTATTTTATTTATTTACATTTTAAATGTTATCCCCTTTCTAGTTAAACTCCCTATCGCCTCCTCTGCCCCCGCCTCAGCTTCTTTGAGGGTAAGCTTTTTGCTTATTCATACTGATGAGTTGGGGAGAAATCAGATGGAATATGGTCTTAATTTTGGAAGAACATTTCTATTTAACATTTTTATAAAATGAAAAGTTAAGAATGACATTTGTTTTCACACTGCAGTTATTCTTGCTATTTATACCCCTGCATATGAACTATCAGATACATACTATCAGATACAGTGTAATTTTTTTCTCCAGAAATAAAGGTTGAGATTCTGTGAAATAAATCAAGACAAAGGTATTTTAGCTGGCACCAAAGAGGGTTAAGTTATCATGGTATACACTATTAAAAGCTTAGCTGAAAAAGGAGAGTAAATAAAGGCTAAGGAGGGAAAAGGGAAAGGCAGAGGAAGGTGGAGCCTTTTAACTCTTAAAGATCACAGCCTTTTGTTGTGCTGGAATCATTCCCGTAACTATGGGTCACACCTTTTTTAAATTCTTCATCTATCAAGGACTTTTTTTTAATGTTTTAAAAAGGGGTATATAAATCTTATATAAAGCTTATAATCAAAATGAGATAAGGTGACAGAATTCCAGCCAAAACACAAACCACCAACTGCAAATCTCTTCAGTTGCATGACCAATAAATGTCCCATTGTTTTTCGCCTTTATTTTTCAGTATTCAGAAACACAAAGAGAGCAGCCTATGTGTAGAAGAGCCCTGACAAGTCAGGAGGAGAAGGTAAAAGACTTAGAGGAGGAATGATTGAGGAGTACTAGAAGGCAAAGATGAATGTGCCACGACTGTGAGGCCACTTAGATGGACTTTGGATACCTACACTGGAGAGACATAGTAGGAAAATGGAAAATGAGGGTCTTGAGGAATTTCTACATCTTAAGGCTTTCTGGAACTACTGCCTACTCTAGTGCCATAGCTACTGACTTGCAGTCATAGCTATGTGATCTTTTAGGACTTTAATCTTATGAATGCTGTCTTTTAGACCATGATACTGAGGTTTGTTTTTAACACATTGTTCAGATTTCTTTGGATTCAAATAACTTGTAACTAGAAGTCTAATGACATGGAAGTCACCTGACTCTTCTTCCTGCCATCTCCAAATGTATCAGATTATCATATTTCTAAAGTATCAATCTCTGAAGATGTGTTATAGTCATCTGTCTCATTTCAGAGTATGCTGACACTTCTAAGACTACTTGACATTTCTAGATGTTTTAATTGATTACAAGTTAAAACAAAGGGTCATTCTTTGGTTTTATATATCTTGAATATATTTGTGTTACAGCTAAATACATACTATATCTTTGTCACAATATGCTGTGAATGCACAAGAATGGCAGTATTGTCTTAGTTGGGGTTTCTATTGCTGTGACAAAACACCATGACCAAAAAGTAAGTTGGGGAGGAAAAGGTTTATTTGGCTTATACTTCCATATTGTTGTTCAATATCAAAGGAGGTCAGGAGAGGAATTCAAACAGAGCAGGCACCTGAAGGCAGGAGCTGTTGCAGAGGTCATGAGTGTAGGGGTTACTATTTACTGGCTTGTCTTACATATCTTACTCTGTCTGCTCTGTTATAGAACCCAGGACCATCAGCCCAAGGATGGCACCACCCACAATGGACTGTACACTCTCCCATCAATCACTAATTAGGAAACTGCCTTACAACTTAATGTTATGGAAGAATTTTCTTCATTGAGACTCTTTATTTTCTGATAACTCTAGCTTGTGTCAAGTTGACATAAGAATTGCCAGCACAGTGTACCATGTTGTCTGTAAACGACTTGGTCTGAGAACTATGTGCTAATGAATCGTCTCCACATAGCAGAGTGTAGTTTAATCATTAGGCTGAATAAAACTAAGAAGTGATTTCTTTTTTATTTCATTACCTTTTAGGAGTTTTTTTTTTTTTTTACTTTTTCCCTATATATGTAGTTCACATTACCTTCAAAATTACAATCCTCCCCATGACTGTAGAATTTCAGATTTACAGCTTTGTGACACCACACCCAGTTCATTCTTTCCTCTTTCTATTGAGCTGTCTTTATTCAAATTTATACTGAGACTATCATGCCTTCTTGGACTTGTCAACTATCAGATCCCATTATTATTGGCAAGAGTTTTATCTCAATGTCTGAACTGCTTATCCCCTGGAGCAATATAATATACACACTGCTGATTCTCTTAGTCATCGATGATGTTGTTTAAATCTTAAAAGTATTTTAAACTATATAAATACTTCTCATCCAAAAATAAAGTGAAAGCCAGGAAGCTGTGTTTATTCATTAAATTGGTTTGCATACAAAACAGTTCAAGACTATCTTCTAAACCCATATCTCAGGACCAGGTTTCTGTAGAGGGCCATTGATTGACTTCGTAAAAGTATAACCAAGACCTGTTTCCTTTAGATACTGAAATCCAATAAAGTCACTTATAGCCATGGAGGAAGTTAGCAGGCTGTTGTTCTCAAAGAATAAGAAGACCTTACGGTGTGTCCTCAAGATACAAATTTTATGAGTCTCAAGGGATAGAAACAACTCCAGATGTGAGAAACATTGATTAAACCCTTCCTGGAGACTTGGAAATGCCCTTGCACATTGCCCACTGCTGATATTTCTGGTGGGTTTACATTCTGTGTCATTTAGCTGTGAGACAATGGATTGAGAAACAATAAAAGAATCTTTCCAGTTCTGTCTGGTGTGAGTCATCTTTACCATTGACATTTCCAGTCACGTCTGAGAAGAAGAGACAACATGTACTTAGTTTTTGGCATAGTTTGAGAAGTAGCTTTGCCAGATAAATGTTCAGGAAAGAGGATGGCAAGGGATCTGTTGACCTTATTATGTAGTTTAATTGCATTGAATGTCTTTGAGTCCTGTAAGTGATGCTGGAAGGGCTTGTTGATTTGTAAATACTACCCATATAACATTCCTAAAAGTAATGGGTGAGATAAGATTACTGAGCCTTCCAATATTATGGAATTCACTTAAAATATTAATAATAGCTTACATCTTTAGCTCTAAAGATTTGAAATATATTTACTTGTTTAATTTGCATAACAGCCCAACATAATAGGTATAATCTGTTGTGCAAAAATGTCTGAAAGTATACACTATTTTATTTATCTAAATCTCTTTGCTGTAGAAATCCTAAACTTTCTGACCTTCCAAATCTTAGCATCATGGCTCTGGTCAAAGTTGCTTCTTATTCATGGGTAGCTTTAGGCCAAATGACCTTCCTTGCCTTTTTTGGGGTATGTCATTCTTCAGCTATCTAGCTCAGGCTTGTCCAAGTCGTAATTAGTCAGGCTCTATGTAAAGAAATAGAAGTGTAAAACCTTTTGAATGACTATATCCTCAGTTGGCAAATCAACACATTTTCATGCTATGAAATAAGGGATTATAATAGTCAGCTCATATTTAAGGAGTAAATAGAGTCTCTGCTTGTTGATGGGAGGACCAAGAAAAGACTCTCCTATTGCCATGCTTATCAAAACATCCACTTTGTATTCACAGGCCTGAAATGAGCATGCAAGTCAATATGGCTATGATATTCAAATATAAAATGTGAGTTACTGAAAAGTAAATTCATGTACCAGCTTTTCGTTTCCATGTCGATAGTGAGCCAAACTTTTCTTGCTCCCAAACTATCATGGTCTTTTCACATCAATCATCCACAAGTTGAAATTGTTTATTATTACTTCTATTCAAGCACTTGTTTCGTCAGCACAGCAGACAATAAAATTCATCATTGACAGTGCTTCTACGTAAGAAGAGAAGGGCCAGGTGAGTGCTTTTCTACAGAGGTTCTTATTAGAACTGGATGGAAAATACTCTGAAAATTATTTCTCTACACCCATGCTAAGCAATGTTTTCAATTTCAGAGGAAGGGTTGCAGAGACAAATGTTTGTGTTTCAAATAACCCCTTCTGTAATTCTTATACACATCAAACTACCTTTTCCTGCTTAACCTGCCACTATGATCCTATTAGGTGGTTGAAATCATTTTACACAGCAAAATATTTTTAGTCATTTAATTAGGATTGTCTTTTTAAAAAAATAGTCTATTACAATCATGAAAATTCAAGAAGTATACTTGACCATCATAACCTGTATCCTTATCTACAAAGAGTTCAAAATAGCTGCTTATCTCTGAGGTTCGAGTCAAATTGGTTAAGAATACTTTGCAAACTATGAAACTCTCAGGAAGTAGTAGGAGGAATCATCATTAACTACCCCTCTTTAGTTACACAAAGGTTCTGAGAATTTCTCAGATAATTCTGTGTAGATTAATCTAAAAGTGAATCCTACTGGTTTCCTGGCCTGGAGCAATCATTTGTCTCTGTGATCTTTCTGAATGAGATTTGCCCAAGCTGACAAATTCCTGTCTTTGACATATAACCCTGTAAAGTTAGTGTTATGTTGGAGACTTGGAAACAGGCCCAAAGCTGAAGGTAAGGAGTCAATTTTGCTGATGCCATTCCACAAGGAACATGCTATGTATGATGAGAAATTGGATTCATGAATATTGGACTCCTGGGAGTGTTTAATGAACATGTGAAGTGTCTTTTTATAGGTATACTTGAAAACTTAGTTTTAAGTGCAGAAATACTGATCACCTATATGTGTTCTGTGGGGAAAGTTGCAGAACTAGAAATGGCTTTGTAATAGTGCTTATCCATAGAGGAATGGGATTAAAAAGAAAATGAAGAAGTTAAAAAGAAAATTAAATAAAGATTCTCAGGTTATTGTCTTTGTGGATACACACATACACACTCACATACACATATACATATCTGGGAGTCAATTTAGAGTTGGCTTTCTAGGTCTATGTGTTATGTATACTTGGATTTAACCAATGTACAACAGATGATATTTTTAAAAATGCATTATGTCTCAGGGCTGGGAAGTAAATGAGGAAGTAGGAAAACTTGGTCTATCAGGACCGGATTAGATTATCAACAACTACACAGTGGTGGTTTACGTTCATCTGTAACTCCCATTGTAGGGGAATCCTATGCCCTCTTCTGACTTCTTTGAGCACCAAGTACTCACATGATAAAAATACATGCATGCACACAAAACACTTAAATACATAAAATAAAATGAATAAGTCTAAAATTCTGTGACAGTATATGTCTCTATCAAATGCATGCAGATATTTCTTGTTATTACTTTGTAAACAATGCAGGGTAAGTATCTATACAAATTTGTGTAAAGTTATGTATTATAAGTAATCTAGAGGTTAATTAAAGTATATGAGATGATGTGCATTGGGTCTGGATAGATACTATACTATTTCATAAAGGAAACTTAATCATACAAGGAGTTTGGTATCTCTGAATTCCTGTGGAACCAATATCCTGTTGATACTGAGAGATTGCTATTCATATGAAAGGCAAGAGTGGGACACCATATATTATAGAGCCTTTCATGGAGGAGGGAAAGGTTTCTTACCCAGGAGTGGGCGAAATCTGGACAACCATGGCACAATCTCAAGAAAGACATTCATACGATAGATGCCAATGCCTTGGTTAAGACAGATTCTTATGGCTACATCATTTATATAAAAAGAATAGATAACTGCTATGCTTTAAATAATTACTTCCTTCTGAGGCTTGTGGGCGACAAATGCTTTGATTTACAGCGTCATCTGTGAAAAGGTTTAATGAAAAGACACAGAAAAGATAATCCATTGCCTGAAAGTTCATGGAAAACATACATACATACACACACACACACACACACACACACACACACACATGATTTGAGGAATTTCTATTTTTTAGCCATCATACTTCAGAAAGCCACTGGAATCTTCTGATTAGGCCATTCTTGGAGGATGGCCTTGTGCTTTCTTGTAAAGTCTTGACAGCTTTTTTCCTCCTACTTTCCTGGGCTTCAGAAATACTTGGAAGGCACAACTTCTCAGAAGCCATATTTATACTCTACCCAAGAAGGAAGGCCTGCACTGACTAAAATACTTACAAAACGTCTGTATGACTCAAGTGAAGTCTGCTTTTTTTCTTTTTCCTTTCTTTTCCTTCCCTCTGCCTTGTTTCATTTTATGACTGCTGGCAAACTGATGCAGGGACAGGTTGAAATCCCTTTCAAGTACTTTTGATGACCACCATGAAAACAAACTGCTTTTGGCCCTCATGTAGACATGGTGTCTGAGAATTGTTATAGTCAGTTCTTACCCATGACTCCTGAAGCTCCCCCAATGTTACACCAAGCACCCCAATTCATAGCCTCATGTACCCACAAGATTCCTTAGAGTATCTTTAAGATCCTGGATCTTATAAAACAGCTCCCGCTCATAAAAGCACACACAAACTAACCATTGTTGAGTGTTTTTTAAATAGAATCAGGAATGAATCTGTGACCTTGTGGCCCGGAGGTGGGAACACTATCTATAAACTTGCCCAGACGCTCTGCCTGTCAGTAGGACATTTTCATTGAACAAAGGTATAAAAAAAGAAAGAGCCAGGATAAGCCAAAATTTCTTACATGCCACAGCTCACTTTATTCATTTTAAACCTTGTTAACATTTGCTAACAAGAAAGTTAAGAACTTTAAGCTATAAAAATAGGAATGTCTTGCTAACTAAATAAATATATGTGTGAACCCTGGGTTCTGCTCCTTGCTCTGGATTGACTCATGATCGTGCAAAGGGGAAAAGAAAAAAATAAAAAGGAGGCCTAGCTTTGGCTTGTAAAAATCCCTAATAAGTCCTTGGAGTTTTCCTTCCTTGTGTGTTTCTCAAGAGTTTCTGTTGATTTCCTTCTTTGTAAGATTTAAATGCACACAGGTAGTTTCGTTAACCAAGAATCCAGTGGAGAAGATTTTAAAGTGTTGGAATCTTATCTTTAAAGATCCCAACAAGAACACAGAAATAAGAGAGTGACGTAAGTGCCAGGGTGATGATTCAAGTCAGTATTTGGATCCCAATTCACACTGGACTTCCTTCTTTCCTATCTTTTCATTAACTTCCATCTGTGTGTGTTTTCTGGGGCTTGTAAACTACTTCCTCTCTTTGGTTTCCTGCTCCCACTCTGGATTTTGTTACTTCCTTATAGTAAACAGCTTCCTTACTGACCAGTAAACAACATTACTGCTGGCATTAGCTTACTTATAAATCCTTCATGAGAAAGTGAAGTTTGCCTAAGAAGATGTCGTGTTGTTTTCTTAGAATTTTTCTGTTCCTTTTCCTCCGCCCCCAGGTTTACTTTCCTCTAATATGAAGATTTCAAAGAAATAAACCTAACATATTGGAAACAATAAAGTAGAAACTAAAGACAAAAATTTTAGTGAAATTGGGGACATTGACTGACTGCACACTTGGCAGAAAATTATTGTGGTAGACTTGTGGGTTAGATTATTTTAGAATTCCTCAAGTCATCAAACAGAAAAACAATTTGGAAGTGTCAGCCTTCTGACAACTAAGTTCAAAAGCCTTAAAATCACAGATTTATCTGAATTTTGTGAGTTAAATTGACCATCACTAACCTAAATAGTAGGCAGTATTATCTTCATTCTGTCTGACAAGATAGGCTTGCAGATGCCAAAATTACCTCCCTACAGCCAAACAGAACCAAGTCTCTGAGGCACCATTTAAATATGTGGTCTTTGCCTGCAGACTCCTGGACTAAGGACTCTTTCTGTGCTTCATAGGGATAATGTGGTCTGGTCTTCAACCATTGGCCTATACAGAAGTCTCTAGTGCTCCTTCTACTAAGCCATGCTGTTTCTTTGCTCTGCCTGGAATTCCAGAAATCATTTGTAGAGCTGCTGACAATTCCTTCTTTCTGCATGGTCCATGTCTACTTTTCTCTCTGGAGCCTTGTATCTTCCACCAACTGCACCTTATATTTCACAAAGAATGACATTTCTGTTGTTGGCGCCCATCTAAAACCTGAGAAGAAGTCATTTTTAGGCAGGGCTATTTTTCATATCTGCATTGATAATTATCTCATACCTCCTCTCTGCCCCCTTTACTTGAGATATGAAGTCATCTGGCCTACAAAGGCTCTTTCTGTCTTCAACAACTCCACCTATCCTACCACCACACAGATGGTCTTAGGGGAATATGAGAGGAGAGAGAAGTTAAAGGTTTAATAGCTACATTCCAGAGGAATGGAAACCTTTTGTTTCCATTTGTATACTGGCTTTCTACCCCGTACCATCGACAATCCCATACTTCCAACCTGTAGAGAGTACTTCCAAGCATGATTTAGATTAATATTATTCCAGATCTGAATTTTAAAAATCAGAGGTGCTCTTTTCCTATTTCCTTTGCAACTCTGGTACACTTAAGAAGAAAAGGAACTGAAGGTGATTGTAACCCCCATAGGAAGACCATCAGTGTCTGAACCCTGGGAGCTCCCAGACATTAAGCTACCAACCAAAATGGGCAAGTTCAAAGCTCCCAGAACATATGTAGCAGATGACTGCTTTGTCTGGTCTCAGAGGGAGAGGATGTACTTAATCTGGGAGAGACTTGATGCCCCAGAGTCAGGGGATGTGGGAGCACCTTCTCAGATGTGAAGGAGAGGGAGACTCGGGGACGAATTCTGGGAGAGAGGACTGAGAGGAGGCAACATTTGGGATGTAAATAAATAAAATAATTAATTAATAAAAAGAAAAAAGGGAGAAGAAAGGTCCTTTCTTCACAGTAATCTGATGTACATTTCTTCATAGGTCTAGAATAGCTTCCTAGGGTATTCTCCTACTTTAAGACCATAGGTGACTGATTTCTTTCCTACAAAAATTGAATCTGTAGAGGATTAGGTACTAGTTTTATTATATCTCATACTAAGTTCATAAATTAATAGAAAATTTAATACAATTTATTTAGAGAAATTGCCAGAAAAGGGGGTACTTGGCACTAGACGAGAATATGCTGGCATGAAAGAGAATTTGATGGCACCTCAAGTCACTGTTTACAAGACAGAGCCATACTTTACCATGTTTCACAGGGTTGAAACATTGTTTTGAGGCTTACCTTATTCTTACAATTAAATGTGCAGCACTAAGAAGCTTCAGTAAAATGATTTATGGATCTTAGCTTGGACTAATCATATCTTATATGGGAAAGGATATATATTTATGTCTGCTAAATATCGTCTACAAAATGGGCATTTAAAAGGTAGATGTTTAATTAAAATATAAGAGGGAAAATGAAAAGTATTTAGTATGCTGTAATCTACTAACATTTTACTTTTATTTGGGTAGAAAGAGAAGGAAATGGGATATATTTATTTTTATTTATGACTCTTAACTTTTAATCTTGTTAGGAAAAGAGATCACAGAACTGAAGAGCAGGAAGGGACCTTAGCCTCATCCAGTCTGACCCTCTTATCTTACAGATAAGAAAATGGAGACTTGAGGAGATCAAGATATAATAAACTATGGTTTTATATGTGTCTCCTTCTCTGTAATGGTAATCATATTAAAGACCAGGTCAAACCAGCATTTCTTTATTAAGGTTTAATTTACATGTGTGTATTTATAGGACATCCTGCATCTAGGAGCCTTGATACTCAGAACCAACACTCATGAATGGTAATGCCTTCACCCAATACATTGTTATGATCAAAGATTCTTTGAGAGGCATTAACTCTTTACAGCAAGACAATATGAAAAATTGTAGAAAAGTTGGACAAAGTCTGTTGAGAACTTTTAACACCTTCCTAAGTCTCTATATTCAATTTTATTTATATTATAAAAACACTTACACTTATTTTCTTTTTGTATATGAGTGCTTTGTTTGCATGTATGTCTGTGTGCCATGTGAGTGACCAGTGCCTTTGGGAGTCTAAAGAGGATATAGAATTTCCTGAAACAGCAGTTATAAATTGTTGACAGCTGCATGGAAATGCTTAGAATTTAATCTAAGTACTCTACAAGGAGAAAAAGTGCTCTGTTCTTAAAGTATAAGCCAACCTTCCAGCCCTAAATTCAATTTTACTAAACAAAAAAATCAAGGTTCTTAGGTGTAAAACAAGCCTTCAGTGCTTTCCTTTCCAAATTAGAAGCAAACACAGGAGGACCTTAATATACAATTGTATAGATCTAAGAGGTATATTTATGATAGACTTATTTAGTAATCTTATTTTTGTGATTGTCACATAAATTTGAAACAGATAAGAGAATTCTGAATGGGTTTAGAGTGAGAGTTACGTTAGATGCAAAGTGCCCCCCTTAGTGGCAATGATGATAATAATGTCCAAAAAGGAAGACATTTGACCAGGTAAACAGGATTGTTATTGGCTTAAAGGTGGATTTTTGTTTGCCATGAAATGCCTTTAATCTACCTGCAAAGTTCAATTACCTTGAGCAAGGACATGCATTGGAATAGTCCATATCTACTCAATCCCGCTGTCCTGTTGACTGACATAGAAAATCTGCTTGCCTTTCTGCCATTTTGCTCTTCTTTCTACCTTGGCAGTTCTCTAACAAACCTTTCTTTATATTCATGGATAGATCTAGTTCAGTGGTTTTGCTATGCTCTCATTTACAAGTTAGATACAAACCTTGAAGTAAGGCAAGTGCTCTTTGCTTGTCTTATTGATTAAAAATATTTTTTTAACACTTATGACAACCTAATTCTTTAAGTCTTCAGCTATCCTCAACTACTATATATTTAGTCCCCAAATATATTAGCCAATTTATTCAAGATCAGAGTGTTCAGTCACATATCCAGCCGAACAGAAATATGTCAGTGAGCTCATCTGAGACTAGAATGGCCCTGTAAGGAACCACATATGCTTCTTAGTTTTTAAGAAATTCCATTTTGGGTAATTTTTATTATGTAATAGATGTTGGCACTGTATAAATGTAACTAAGGTAGAGAATATAAGACTAGCTTACTGTATGAAGTAAATTGAGAATGGGTTTCGTTGCTTGGGAGTTAATCTGGGAATAGGGTATATTTTAATACAGAACATTATAAGAATTCATTTATTATGAAGGAATTTTACGCAGTTCTATTTACCCAACTTTAAGTTTTGTAAAATGTATAAATTGCTACCCAAAGTGCAAATTTTAATTAAATATAACTTATTAAGAGTGTAAACTGTGTAGAGATTGGCCCAGCTGCCCAGAAGTGTATAGAATATACTAGAAGGTTAAGCTCTAAGTTCTTAGAGATGTAATCACCAGGAAGTTCCAACAGTCAGCTTTCCTCTGGGCTAACGTGAGTAAAATAAGTTCAATGACCAAATTTAAGACCTTCTTTCTCTTCTTCCCTCTCTCTTCTTCTCTCCCCCTTTATCTTTTCCTTTCCACTTTTTCTCTCTCCCTTTTTGCTTATTGATTTCTACTTTTAATTTTTTTGATTAATTCTCAGGAAATTTTCCTCATTCAGAGTTATCTTAGCTTTCCAAGTTATTTTTTCTATCAGTGAGTAAGATGTTTGTGTAACTTATTTATTTATATATTTTGTGAGGCAGTGTTTGCTTGTGTAGCCCAGGTGATCCCTGAACTATTCATTTTTATATATGCCTTCTAAGTGTAAGTTTAAATAATAATAATAACAATAATAGTAATTATAATAATTATAATCACCCTAGAGTTGATTCTCCTAGATTGGAAGCTATCTAACCTTGACCCCAAATTCCCTGATGAGTGTGGGTTTCAGGATTGCCTCTCAAGATGGTTTTCTAGTAAGAGAAGGCATCATCTAAATACACAGGGGCTGAGATGCTCCTCTCCTTAGTAAATGTTAGAAAATGTTCAGAACAGAACAAAACTAGTTCTTGTCCACTAAAATCATAAATGTTTTCTCAGCTGCACAGTCTAGTTCTTGCTTCTGGATTTTGTTTACAGAATGGATGAAGTCAACAGGATGAATTCAGAGACTCAATAAAACAAGTCATTTTCTAAAAGCAATACAATTTAATGTTGTTCAATTTAACAAATGCTTAATTAATACAAACTACAAAATAGACATTGCTGTATTCTCAGCTAGACCCATCTGAGAATCTGAGCAGAGGTGGAGGTTCGACTTCTAAAGTTGTCAATCAAGTGTTTGGCAATCTGGTGCTGGATGTTGGTAGAAGGTCTTGTTTTATTCCTTGGTATTTCATAAGTATATTCATGGCACATAAGGAAGGCTTTACCTAGAGAATTTATTTGATAAAAAGAAAAAGAAACACTGAAATACTTGTAAATATATCTACATATACGCATACACATACATATACATATATTCAGTAGTTACATGCCAAAAAACCAGATAAGAGGAGACAATTCTTAAATTTTACAATTAATATTAAAAGGAGAAGAGTATAATATGGGAAGCAAATTCTATTCTATTCTATTCTATTCTATTCTATTTTCTATTCTATTCTATTCATTCCAAAATATCTGCATCGACTCAATGAATATATAGTCTATAGAAAGGCATGAATAAGAAATAGGAAATATGCTTTGACCTCACACCTTGGTATGTGATGATTACAGTGGTTAGTTTCTATTGCTAGCAATAGCAGATCCATTGATGATGTACATGCTTCAATTAGCAAGAGATAAAGTTGGGACAGGTTCTGGATTTCAAACAAGTGTTATTGAATGTGTCAAGGCTCTTTTAATTGTCAAGATAAAATTACATTTGTTTCTACTACAGTATTTATTGTAAGGTCTATTGATTGTACACTTTCTAATTGTGTTAGTGTGTTAAAACCTGGCATGACTGTTCTGGGGATCTATCAACCAGCTTTTGTCTTACTACCCTGGGTATTACAGAACCTTGGCTTTCTGAAAAACTTGCTAGTACTGGAAGAAGTGAGTCAGGCCTTAAGCAGAAGTAAGAGGGTAGTAGGCTTGATTATTGCTGGTATGACAGCTTTAATTACATTAATTGCTAGCACCACTGCTTCTGCAATTTCTTTGACACAAGAAGTTAAGACAGTTACTTTTGTTAATCATTTAGAAAAAAAATTACTAATGTGTTGATTATACAAGATTTAGATAGGCATTTGGAACATATTGCTGCTCTTTATCCTATTTAAATTATTGGAAGGAAGTTCAGAGTTTACGAGTAAGGAGCCATCTCAAATGTCATGCCAAATACCAATGGATTTGTGTTACTTCTAAAATTTACAATGATAGTCATTATAATTAGGAAAAAGCTTAAAGACACTTTAAGGGTATTTGAAATAATTCTAACAACTCTCTAGGTATTTTGAGTTTGCATAGTGAGATTATGAATTTAAAGAATGCTGTTCTGCTAAGCTTTGATGCTGCAGATAATGCTGATAAAATTTTCCATGGCTTGAGGTCAGTATTACCATTTTGGTCAAGCTTCAAGAATGGCATATATAGCTTTATCATGCTAGCCCTTTTTGTCCTGGGAATACTTTTACTCCTGCCCATCATGTTAAAGCTTGTTTTTAAGACATGTTGTTTTAAACAACATGTTAGCAGCCAAATTACAAGGCTTGAAACTAAAAATGGACCTCCAGACATAGTTATTAAATTAACAGGCTGGCAAGCCAAGGACAGGTAAGATTCTGCACAGAGTCTTACCAATCTAAGACAGAAGTGCATTGCTTTTGATAATGCATATTCCATGACAGGTAAGGAAGGCATTCTTGGTAAAATAGCCTAAGACAGGCTCAGTCATGTTTATAAAATTAAAAAGGGGGAGATGTGGAGAGCTTTGGGGCTGCCTGGCAGGAATCTGCCAAGGACAGGGAAATGGCTTCTGGCAGGAATCTGAAATTGGCCAAGGATAAGGAAATGGGCAACAGGCAGGAATCTGATATTAGGCTAGAATGAAGAAGTAATTTCAGGCAGGAATCTAAATCCTAGGCTAGAACAAAGAAGTAATTTTAGGCAGGAATCTAAATCTTAGGCTAGAACAAAGAACTAATTACAGGCAGGGATATAAATTTTAGACTAGAACAAAGAAGTAGGTTTCAGACATGAAAATGACTTTGAGCTAAGACAGGGAAGTAGGCTCAGATATTTTGGTCATCCTGATAAGCCCTTAGAAATAGTGCTCATGAGAGTGATCATGGGACTCTGTTTATTGCCTTGCTTGTTCTTTGACTATTTGTGTTTATTGTCTTGCTTGTCCCTTGGTTATTTGCGTCTATTGTATTGCTAGTTTCTCAACCAAAAACTGACCTTAATATTTGCATGTAATTAAAATGGTATAAAAGCAAAAAGGAGGAGGAGGGATGGGATAGGGTTTTTATGGGGAAATGTGGAAAGGGCATAACATCTGAATTGTAAATAAATAAAGTATCCAATAAAAAAGTATGTAAATGAAATTAAAAAACAAAAAGTTTACAAAAAATAATAAAACACTGAATGGACATTTGAGAGGAAAAAAACTGCAGTCAGGTTTCTTTTCTGTTGTTGTTGTTGTTTCCTTAATAAATAATTCTAAGAAAACTTTTTAAAAATTCTCTTTCTGAAAGAGAAGGTATTGAGAATGTGGGCTCCTAAGCAATATAAGTTTTTATCAGCTTCTGAGATATATTCACCTTGGTTCATGGTGATTGTGACACTTTCAATTGTTCATGTTCTTAAATAATAAGAATTTTAGCATCAACACTGCATGATGGTCTAGGAGTCAGAGCCTACCTCAGTCTCAAACAATGGCATAGAAACATAGTTACTTTCTAACTTAACATGTTTCTGAAAGATAAACTTCAAATTTGAGTATCTACAGTGATGCTTTAAAAATATCAACACATCAATATGAGTATTTTTGGTTTCATTGTTTTCCACAAGACCAAATTGAAATTATATTACTCAGTAAATAACAATCCAAGAGTGGGCCCTGTATTCAACCTACTTGTTTCACAGATGAAGTAACAGAAGCCAAGGAATCCCACGGTGTGTTTCAAGTAACATAGTCAATGTGAAATTTAGTAGTTGGATCCAAGTGTCTCAAATGCCTTACCAGTTGCTTTCCCCTTATAGGAATTTAAGTAGTGTTGTTCAATATGGTGCCTTTACTGTACCTAATATTTGCTTGATACATAAAAGCATATGATGTTTCATTTTGAACTTTATAAAAAATGCATAATAAATACATAAAAATTATACCAAATATTGTATAATCCAATTTTAAGGAGGACATAGAAACCTAAGGAGACAATTCTTAAATTATTAATTTAAAGTAAAAGAAAAAAAGTTTAATAGGGCATTAAGAAGTGACTTATGGGATCCACTGACCTATTAGACATCTAAGTGAATTATAGAAGCACTTGATTTCTACTTTGGAAATAATCTTTCTTTGACCTACCCAAGCTCTCAATTTTGTCTTCTTTTTATGAATGAGATACTTAAGGAACATTTATGGCTGGGTTGGAGTGGGAGAGTTGCTGCTTGAGCTAAGGAAGTAAGATAGAAATGAGCAAATAACATTAAGGACTGCATTTTCTCCAGGGTTCCCAATATCCCAGATTACGACTGTGTCTCCAGTAACTCTTCAAGTAATATGACTGTGGTATTTGGCACACATTCTTTCTTCCTTCTGAATGTCTAGGTTTTAAAACATTTAAGTCCTGATGGGCTGACAGAATTTTTGAAGAAGATTTCTCAACTCAGTTTGATTAGCATTTGGAGCCATTGTAATTCCCTGTTGGTGGCATTTTCCTCTATACTACAGGACACTGAACTGGAAACATGGTTTCAACTTATTAGATACTTCAAACTTCTTTTCCAGTGATTATAATAAACAAAACTGTCAACAGAGCTTATGAATGTCCTCTGAGGAATGCAGTCTACCATCAAGTATCCCTCTTAAGGGGAGAGCCTACATCACAGAGGTGGTCTCAGGACAAAGGTATTTGTATCTCTGGATGCATCTTGCTTTTGAGGGGTTTTTAGTGTACTCTCATTGAATGGTTCCAAGGAGCCTGCTCTGTTTTGAGATCTCATGTTAGCACAAACTTAAGCTATACAGTCCCTGTCTTTGAGAGGACACACCTATCTGAAATCTGCGCTGCCACTGGGGCTATAGTTCGAAAAGACATTATGCTTTTCCTTTTCCTGAAATTGTCAGTGATATTTTAATTGAACTCTCAAGTCTTTATAGTTGAGATACAGCCTGCAAAAGCATGAAACGAGAAGATAGTATCAACTAATCAATTAACCTAGTGACTGCTAAACGAGCACTATAACATATAAAGAGAGAGAAACTACTTACATACTAAAACTTGGTTTGGTGTTCATCTACATTATTTTTTTTTTTTGAGAATGAGAATAGTTTAAGAAAACTTTCTGGGGGAGAACAAAGCTTTAGCTCAGATAGTTTATTTTCCAGGCCTGAGTAGCTCATAGATCAGAGGTGGTGACACATGAAGCTCCACAAAAATTGCTTACAGAAAGATCAAATGGTAATAAAAATAGGGACAAGGCAGCTTGAGACCTGGCTCTAGTTGAGCCTGAAGTCACAAACTTGCTAACAAGTAAACAAGGACATCTTGAAAAGGCTTGTCTTCTACAGAAGGGTAATTTTAAGACAAGCTTCCCATCCAGACCTCCTGATGTCAATTTATGAAAATTGAATTGGAGTCCTGAATCACTCCATAAATTTTAACTAAAACAATATACTCCCATTTTAAGTATTTATGGCCCCTGCCTCTCTGGGCTTCAGATCTTCAGAAGTAAATTTTTGGAGGCACCCAGAAACTTGAAAAAACAAAAGTATGCACTTAAAACTTCTTTGTAAATCACTGACTCTCCCTCTAGCAAGAGAAGAGGAATCTCAACAAATCACATAGAAACTCAACAAGAAGAAAGTACTTAAGGAGAATTTATAGAGAAGTGGGAAGCACAAGTTGAAAATGGCTTCTGAGAAAATATGAAGCCAGGGAAAGCCATTCCCCACAAACTTAATGAGCTCAGGTATAACATACTACTTGGAACACTGAATACAACCATGTTTGTGGGCAAAAGGAATTAGTTCAAAGAACAGACAATTTGAGTCACTATTGTGTCCCAATTTCATTTCAGCCTTCACTGGCTATGTGACATTTGTGAAAATGAATCAACCCCTTAAGATTTTTGTTCTTGCAGTTATAAAGTAAACTTCTAATCAATTACTTAAGGATATTTTAAGAATGAACATAGTGATTTATTTGAGGCATCCTTTCCATTCTTTGAGTCTCTTACAACAAAGACACAAGTTAGATGCTCATAACTTTATCCCCTAACTCCAAACTAAAAATTAAGTGAATCGGGGTAATCAGGAATGGAAATGAAACATCAGTGCACTATGTATGTGTGTGTGTGTGTTTGTCTGTGTGTGTGCGTGTGTGTGTGTGTGTGTGTGTGTGTGTGAGTGAGAGAGAGAGAGAGAGAGAGAGAGAGAGAGAGAGAGAGAGAGAGAGAGTTCATGAACTTAGCACTGAATCAGATTTCTTCCATCCTTGTCTCAAAGCCACTGCTAGCTGTCTGATCATAGTCATGCTCTTACTTCTGTGTCTATCTGTTTTCTCATCTACAAAACAGGAAAGCTATGTGTTCTACCAAGCACTGTTGTGGTAAGGACTTCAAAAGAACACGAGTGCCAATTCTTGTCTCTAAAAAGGTTCTCATAGGATGTTGGGTAGTGGTATAGATGATGGTTCCCATAGCTTAGGGCAACAGCATGTGCATTACAGTATTGTTTCCATGTAACTATGTCAAATTTTTACATCTTCTAATAAGTATTTCCTGTCAAAATGGACTCTTACATTAATAATGATCAGTTTTGATGTCATTATTCTCTGTGGTCTTTTTACTGCATGGTTCTGACTTTGATTTTGACCAAAAGCACAACAGTGAACTGAAATGGATTCCATCCTATCTGTTTACTCTTCTCTAGAATAGGACATTAATATATCATTGTTGTGCCTGGCTGTTCTTGTGCTAACCATCACCCAGAAAATGTCAGAAATTACTCAGCACCAATTGTCCTCTTAACGTTCTTTGCCTTACATATCCATGCATAAAGATTTTTGTCTTTTGGGGGAGCTCAAGATGGAAAGTTCAGATTTATTATATATTTTTACCCACAACTCTGTTACAAACTAAAACTTGAATGAGAAACAAGAATGACAAGGCAAAAAGTAGCTCATGCAGGCTTTCTGCGAGTAGAACCAGTTTGCACCCAGTGTGTTGATTAGACCAAAATAACAGTAAGGGACTGTGAAATTAGACCCATGTTTATCAGTTTTGACTTGAGATACAAGTCATGGGGCGGACCCAGACTCTGACTTGAATATATGACCATGGGCAGTGAAATGAAGAGCAACATTTATCAGACCAAGCCTTGGACTTCATATCCTTCATCTCACATCATCTCTGACATAGAGATTATTATTATAGCCAATTTATAACCCAGGAAACAAGATTCTGAAGGGCTGAAGTACTTGGCTGAAGTCACAGAACTGATTTATCATGGAACCAGGAAAATGCAACTTGAGTCCTCGCCTGAGATTAGACTCTTGGCCTTTCAAAGCTGATGCTGTCATCATCTCCATTTCCCTGAGCAGAACACAAGAAAGCAGAAATAATTCCCACCAAAACAACTTGGAAGTTCCAAAACTCAGAACCAAATATGAATCCAACTTCATATCAAATCACAGAAAATGTTAATATTTGTTATCTTTTTCTACCTATTAACTGCTACTGTAACCAGTTGAATTTTTTCTTGGAGACAAGAAAGCTGAAGGAAAAGGAAGACTTAAGCAATACTTTTGGTGGTCTAATCTTCCCATAGCTGTGTTCAGCCTCTCTAATCTATACTAATAAGCTATAGAGCAGTACAAACACTCTGAATAGTGTTTTCAGTATCTTACTTCCAGTGTTGCTCATCAGTCAGAGAGTCATCTCAGGCATCACCTGCTCTTGAATGTGCAGACTCCTCTGTCTGTGGTCAGCTGTGGGTGAGCACGGCTCTGCTGATCTAGCTGTGATGTGAACGCTTGGTTAAGATGACTATGGCTTATAGCAGTGTTCTACTTCTATTTGTCCTCTGTTCTCCAGTTCTCTGAGGTAGTACATAATGTTGATAGAGCTCCAAGACAGCAAATGGATTCCTGAAGCAAAGTTAGGAATGAGGACATTATCTCTTTTTTATATTCGGTTAGCCAAATCAAGTCATCATAACATCCTGAAGAGTGATAAAGGAATACATTATGATATTATAGAGAGTTATAATACCATACTCCAAAAACATATAGACCTTCTCCTCTTTTAAAATTAGTTTATTTATTCTCTTCATGGAAGAAATGAAGAGCCAATCTTTTTCTTATTGAAGTATAAATGGGTTGTAGTGGTTTGTGTGTTATGAAGTTCTGAATATTTGAATCAACAAAGCATAGGAAAAGTGCTACGATTACTGAGTAACTGTTATCAATGCTAAAGAAAACTGTGTGTACCTCTGTGTGTGTGTTCATGTCCAAGTGTGTGTGCACATGTGCAAGTGTGTTGTGTGGTGTGTGTGTGTGTGTGTGTGTGTATATATATATATATATATGTTGTGGTGTGTGTGGTGTGTGTGTGTGTGTGTGTGTGTCATAATGTAGAGAACAGAGGTTAACATCTGTATCTTTGTCATTCTTTGTTGTTCTCCACTGTATTATTTGAGGGAGGTTCTCAGGTTGACTGACCAATGAGCTCTGGGAACCTCCTGTCTCTATGCCCACAGTACTAACTAGCATTACAGGTGAGTGCTAGCACTTCCAGCTTTTTCTATTTGGGCACTGAGACTCTGATCCTGGGTCTTTAAACTTTTACCACAGGTACTTGTCTGAGTAACCCATATTCTTAGCCCCACCAGGACTTTTTTTTAATACTGGATAACTCCTTTTCTAAACCATTTGCCTTAAAAATCTAGAGATACATTTCAGAAGAAGACCAAGTCTTTTCTTCCAAGGCCTACAATTGAGTAGAAGAAAGAAACCAGTCATAGAGGAGTTAATTGAGAAGATGGGATCTTCTGTAAGTGTGATAATTACATTTCATTGTTCCAAATTCTTAAAAGCAGAACAGAATAACCAGTTTTTGGAGGGGCACAATAAAGCTAGAATAGAAGGAAACAGATGTGAACACACAGTTTTCTTTTCCTCAAACACCCAAGGACCTTGTGTCTTTTTCTTTTCAGAGATAGGATCTCTTCTGCATACTTAATCTGGCCTTGACGTCTTTATGCATCCAAGGATGGCATCAAATTCGTCTTTCCATCTCAGTCTCCCAAATGCTGGTATAACAGTAGTATACCACTAGCCTCAAAAACCTTGTCTTTCATTTTAAAGAAATTTTAAAGATTTTAGACATCTAGGAATAGATAAAGTGAGGGCATTGTGCTGAGGGCTCCTAATGTCTTTTCTACTAACACAGAAATAGAGAGAGAGGAGAGAGGGGAGGAAAGGAGGGATGGAGAATGAGAGAGAGTGAGAGAGAGAGAGAGGGAATGAGAGAAAGAATGAGTGAGGGAGAAAGGGAGAGAGGGAGCAAGAGAATGTGTGTGTGTGTGTGTGTGTGTGTGTGTGTGTGTGTGTGTGTGTGTGAGAGAGAGAGAGAGAGAGAGAGAGAGAGAGAGAGAGAGAGAGAGATTCTCATAATCCCATAACTTGAGAGGTAGAGACAAGAGGATTCCAAGTCAAAGGTTGGCCTGGGAAACACAGCAAGACCCTGTCTGTAAGCATTTAAAGAAGCAATTGCTATATTATACATATATTTTTCTTTATGTGTATGGGTGTTTGGCCTGCATTTATACCTTGTACAAAGTGTGTGCTGTGTTCAGAGAGACCAGAAGAATGCAACAGATATCCTGGGACTAGAGTTGCAGATAATTATGAGCTGTCATGTGGGTACTTGGAACTGAAATCGGGTCCTAGTAAGTGCTCTTGACTGCTGCATCATCTCTCAAGTCCTGAACATACACTTTTGATGTAAAATATGAATAAATAAATAAAAATAAAAGCTTGGTGAGGCTTACCAGGCCATTGCAAAGACCTGTCTCTCACTAATGGATATGTAAATTACAATGGACACTTTAAAAAACTCTTCAAATATAAACCAAAATTGACTTCAGGCCTTTTATGATTCTAGTCTCCACTCTAGTAACATGTCCAAGATAAATATTCAACATGTATAAGGCCAAAGACACTGATACAGGGCTATTTATGTCAACCTAAAGATGAGCTAAGTCAGGTGTGATAAAATAGAATGTATACAGCAGTGTCCTTTGTATGAAACAACCAGACACGTGACGAGGTACTCCTGGGTGCTGGTGATTTAATTGTCATAAATTGGCATGCCAGTATAAATAAGACACATTTCAAAAGTGCCCACTCCTACATGAGGAACTACAAGCAGTCAGTGGCTTCTAAGAGAGGAGGATCAGCTTTCTTCAGGGAAGATCTGAACACAACCCCAAGTGGTCTAAACACATTTACATACAACAACATTGGATGGATTCAATAGCTTGTGTGTGTGTGTGTGTGTGTGTGTGTGTGTGTTTCAGTTATAAATAAAGATAAAACAGGAAAAAGTTAGGAATTATAGAGGGATTTCAGGGAAAATGAGAGGAGCCCAAAGAGGGAGAGAGAAGGATAAAAATGTTATAAATCCAGTACTTGTGTATGAAATTCTCAAAATATTTTTAATAAGAAAGTAGATGAAATGGATCTTGACAAAAGTGGTAATGATAGGCTTCTCTGTGTGATATAAAAATCATAACTATCTCCTCAGATAAAGAACACACAAAAAGCCTCCAGAAGAAAATATAAAATTATACATTAAAATGAGTAAGAGAAGAGAGAAGAATCAAGAGCAGATGGTAACGTCATAGAGGATACAGGACTATCAGCTAATAAATATTATTTACTACACTTAGTGTTATGCTAAAATTCAAATATAAAATGGATATTCAATACCTGCATATAGCAAATATATATAAATAAAAATGTATAATAAAAAAAAAAAATCTCAATTAGTACTAGAACATGGCCAGATCTCAAAGACTGTCTGCTAAGTTAAAAAAAAGTTCAGTAGATGTACCAAATTTCCTTTGTCCATTCTTTAGTTGACAGGCATCTATGTTATTTCCAGTTTCTAGCTATTATGAATAAAGCTGCTATGAACATAGTTGAGCAAGTATCCTTCTGGTATGATGGAACATCTTTGGAATATATGCCCAGGAATTGTATAGCTGGGTCTTGAGGTAGAGCTATTCCCAAATTTCTATGAAACTACCAAACTAATTTCCAAAGTGATTGTACAAGTTTGTACTTCTACCAGCAATGGAGGAGTGTTCCCTATCTCTCACATACTCACTAGTATGAGCTGTCACTTGTGTTTTTGATCTTAGACATTCTGATAGATGTAAGATGGGATCTCAGAGTTGCTTTGATTTGCATTTTCCTGATAACCAGGAATGTTGAATATTTCTTTAATTGGTCATTAGAGATTCCTCTGTTGAGAAATCTCTGTTTAGCTCTGTACCTTATTTTTAATTGGGTTATATAGTTTGTTTGTTTAGTTTTATATATATATATATATATATATATATATAATATATATATCTTGGATAATGTCTAGTTTCTTGAATACCATATATATATATTATATATATATATATATATATATATATATATATATTAGCGCTGACAGATGTAGGGTTGATGAAAATCTTTTCGCATTCTGCAGGTTGCCATTTTGTCCTATTGACTATGTTCTCTGAATAGAAAATAGAAGATTTTCCATTTCATGATATCCCATTTATTAACTTTTTTATCATAATGCCTGAGCTTTTGAGGTATTTATTGTTCAGGAAGTTGTCTCCAGTGTCAATGTACTCAAGGCTATTCCTCACTTTCTCTTCTATCAGATATATTGTATCCAAATGCTTTCCTTTTTCCATTGTATAATTTTGACTTCTTTGTCAAAAATCAAGTAAATTTACTTTGAATCCATTCATCAACTTGTCTGTTTATATTGAGACAGTGGAGTATTACTCAGCCATTAAAAACAATGACATCATGAAATTTGAAGACAAATGGATGGAACTAGAAAATTCATCCCAAATGAGTTAACCCAGACCCAGAAAGACAAACACTTTATGTACTTACTGGTAAGTGAATGTTACTCACAAAGTACAGAAATATGATGCTACAAACCACAGACACAAAAAAGCTAAGTAACAAGGAGGGCCATGGGGGTTGGCCATGGGGGGGACTGGATCCTCACTGAGAATGGGAGATAGATTAGACATCAACATCAGGGGTGGATGAAAAAGGGGGATGGTGTGAGAAGGGACTGGGATGGAAACAGGAGGAGTGAGGTGGGAAGAAGATAGCGGAGAGAGTACTGGGAGTGATAACTGCATTGGGAAGCCTATCTCTGGGATGAGCTAGAAACCTAAGACAATGGAAACTCCAAGGAATCTATGAGGGTGACTCTAGCAAAGACTCCTACTAATGGGGAATATGGAACCTGAACTGCCATCTCCTGTACACAGGCAAGACTTTCAAAGAAAGAATTTGTACCTCAACCCCTTCAAAAAAGCTTAGACCCACAATTTGTCCTGCCGATAAGATGTACAGAGGTAAAAGATAGAGCAGAATATGAGGGAAGGGCCAACTAATAACTGTCCCAGCTTGAAATCCTTTCCAGAAGAGGGAGTTCACCCCTGACACTGTTAATGATATTCTTCTATACTTGCAGATAGGACCCTAGCATAAATGTTATCAGAGAGGCTTCACCCAGCAACTGATGGAAACTGATACACAGACCCACAGTCAAACAGAGAATGGAGCTTGGAGAATCCTGTAAAAGAAGGGAGGAAGGACTGAAGGAACCAAGGGTCAAGGACACCACAAGAAAACCTACAGAATCAACTAACTTGGGACCATAGGGCTTCATAGAGACTGCACTGCCAACCAGAGAACTGAATGGAGTGAACCCAGATCCTTTGCAAATATGTAAGAGTTGTGCTGGGTCTTTATTTGGACATCTTAATTGGGAAAAGGGTCTGTCTCTGACTACATTGCTTGCCTTTGGATCCCTTTTACTTGATTGGGCTGCCTTGTTTAGCCTCAATAGAAGATACACCTAATCTTACTAAAACTTGATATGCAAAGACTGGTTAATATCCATGGGAGGCCTCCTCTTTTCTGAGGAAGAGAGGAGGGGTGGATGGAAGTAAGTGAGAGGAAGGGACTGGGAGGAGTAGAAAGAGGGGAAGCTGTGATTTGGATGTAAAGTCAATAAATAATTAATTAAATCAAAACTTCAGTATAAAGGCTGCATAACCTTGATTCCATTTGCTGTGGTCTTAATATGTCTCACTTCGAAACCCATGAGTTGAAACTTAATCTTTGTGATGAGGTTCAGAAGTTGGGTCTTTAGAAGATAATCATATCATAAGGTCAACTTATTCATGAGAAATCTATGCTTTTATGATACAGTCCTGAGAGAAACCCTCCAAAGTGAGGTGACCTCATAGGAAAATGCCATATTTCATCCTCAGAATAGGTCCTCATTAAACCTTGTGTATTATTCTTTTTCTATTGTGCATAATTAAAATTATTTGGGGGAATTTCGTACACAAATACTGCATGTACTACTAGCTGGTTTTATGTATCAACTTGACACATGCTGGAGTTATCACAGGGAAAGGAGCCTCCATTGAGGAAATGCCTCCATGAGATTCAACTTTAAGGCATTTTCTCAATTTGTGATCAAGGGCTAAAGGGCCCACTCTAGGTGGTGCCATCCCTGGGCTGGTAGTCTTGGTCATGATGTTTTGTGCAGGAATAGAAACCCTGACTAAGACAAATTGGTACCAGCATAGTGGGGTATTCCTGTGACAACCTGACCATGTTTTGAGAAGGACTGTGGAAGGATTTTGGGACTTCGGGCTCCAAGAGCCATTGGATGTTAAGAGCTCTGTGTGATGTTCTGCCACTCTTTTGGACTGAGTATTCAAACACATGTGTTGATAGGGGCTATTCCTATTTAGACCACCACAGTTGGCCACCTAGAACTGGATAACCTATGAGGTGCCTCAACCCTGGAGAAGACTTGATTCTTCCTCTGTCAGCAAGAATTAATTGCCTTAGCTCTTCATCTAATGTTAATAACTTGGGCTAGTTTCTCTATCCATGTTGGCACATTAAATGGTACTGACATTTTTCAGTTCTCTGTTTAGATGGCCATATACTTGAGATTTCAAGGGTACGGCTTCCTTGCAATGAATAGAAGACTCTACCTCATGCCAGACAGCCTGGTCTTCTGGATTTAAAATTTTTCCCATCCCCATATTCTATGATGTCCCCTGAGTCTTAGGTATATGGTGTCTTGCAGATGAATGGCCTGGGACTGTCCCTGTTGCAACAATAACTAACTGAATCATCTAAACCAAAGAAGACTGTGGAACAACAGATTCAGAGATTTCAGTATGTCATAGTTCTAGAAACAGCTCTGTGGTAGGAACAGTTCTATCCATGGCAGCAGGAATGGGCAGTGGAAAACTGGGCTGGAACCAGAGGAAGATATACTCTTTGAAGCTCTGCTTCTACAGAAATACTTCCACAGCCTGGCTTCACCTAAAAGCTGCACAGTCTTCAAAACACCACCACCCACTTGTAGTAAGCATTCACATGGGCCTGTGAGGGCCAATCCAGATTCCAACCATAGAACCTTGAGTCTGCCAGAACATGAGTCTTCTTTTTTCCATCTTCTTGGCAATGTGAAAATTAAATTTTAGTTGTTTATAAGTCTTGGTTGTCTACTTGATGCTATTTTGTGATAACCAGTCTAAACGAACTCTTGTGGTTTATATAAAATACCGAGAATAAAAGTTGAGAGAGACACAAACTGTGACTTCTCTTCACTGGGATTTCTGATTCGTTCATTTCCTTTTACAAATACTTTTGAAAAATATTGTTAAAAGCCACTTGGAACATGGTGTTATATAAACAAGTGAGTTCATCGGTTGATGTGCCTGTGTGGTTTGTGAGTGATATAGAGAGACGTGGATAAAGAGGCAGGAGGAGGGAAGGGAGGCAATTTGCTACTTATACTACAAGATCCAATTTTACTCTTTCAGCTATATATGAGAAAATGTGTTTTAGCCTAACTTCATATAGATACAAATGAGAGCTGGATTGTCTTCATCAATACCAATGGATTACTTTGGGAGGAACAAATTTTTATCTACACAGTGCCAACAGTGTTCCAGCGACATTTTTTTTTCTGCCTATTTTTGTATGAATAATGTCTAGAAATGTTAGATTCACTTGTTTTGGAATAGGGCAACTCCATGGTCCTTTGGCTCAAAATAGGGAAGCCTTTAGGGCTTGTCACACTCCTGATTCAGTAATCAAAACAGTCACATTTATTTGAACATCATCCAAGAAACTGTATTTTTGCCTCCCATTTAAGTCTATCAAAGACTGATTTATGGCACACCCAACTAGAGTTTTCTTTTAGAGATTCCCCAGTCTTGGAATTTCGGAATTGAACCAAATCAATTTTCATGCAGTGTCAATAGACCAAGAATTCACTTTAAACCCAATTAACTCTAGTCTGATAGTTTGGCCTGAAATGAGGACCTTACATGCACCTAACAATTGACAGCAGATTTCCCTGTTACACATCCATAAACAGCTCACATGTAAATACTGTAAACGATTTTCCTTTGGAATATTGTGTGAGCATCATGGAGTAACTATAATACTTTGTTACATATTAAAAATCTTTGAAAATGGAGATGAGGATAGAACAGTGAAGAAGTCTATGTATTTTCCTCTATTTCTCAGTGACTGTGAGCCCTAGAAGAATGCTTTGCTTAAGAGTACAAAGACCTTCTCCTCTCATCATTGTGCTATGAGCTTAATGTTCCTCCTTCGTGAATCTTTGTAAGCCTTCCCATTCAACACGTTTGAACTTACCCTCTAACCCAGATTTGGGGAAGCGCAAATGTCTTCCTGGCTAGAGTTTCACCTTTACCTCTAAGCGCTTTGAATTTAGTTTTTCTCAACTCATCCTAGAGCAGCTTGCTTGTTCACAGAAAGTCTGTTCTTCAGCAGACAGATTAATGTTGTCAGCACTCATGTGATCTGTGACCACTCCTATCCAGCATCTGTCTACTGCTGGGACTCACAGTTTTGCCTTCTATGAAAACTGTATTAAATATAAAAGCTCTATACATCAGGGCCCCCAGAGGTGCTATTCATCAATGTAACCAATGCTCTTACATGTTGTAGAGAGACATGCTTGCACCGTAGTGACTTCCCTTAGATCTCTTAAAGGAGAGAATATATTTTTCCATCCTCCCTTTGTGCCTTTTTTCCTGGCACCTGGTAACTTCTAATTATAATTTTTTGGTAATTTTGTTTAACCTACTAGGGAGTCTAGTGGGTATATTCACAGGGCATAAACGAAAAGTTGGATATTTACCTTTAAAAAAAAACTTGACTGCTTTGGGAATTTCCACAGAAAAACTACTTTTTTGAGCCAGGAAGAAAACATAGATATTAATTTCTATTCAAACTAAGAATTTAAATGTTATTTATTCCCTTTAAGGCTCCAGGTCTGCATTAGAATATTCATTTTTGGATTAACACCCTGATGATCTATCCTAGACACAGAATGAGGCTGGATTAGAAGAGAGAGGGAGAGAGAATAGAAAAGCAAGAAGAAAAGTAGAATGAGTAAGAAAACAAAGAAAGTTTAAGGAAGATTTGAAGTTGCTTATAGTGGCCTTTCCCAGATAGCTCAAGAGATATAAAGGGGCATAATAAAAAGTACTTTGTAGAAGTGACGCATTCTTAGCTAAGGAAAATAGAAGCTACAGAGGAAAAACACCTTGGCAGATAATAAGGGATTTCCCAACCCAGTAAATACCATCTTTGTCACCCAAGATAGATCTCTGTCATTTTTAACTACCTTAAAGACAATGCTGCTTGAGATTTAAGGCTGCTTGGTTTGAGGCAAAGTCACAGGGACACATTTTCTGATATCTGCACAACTTCCAAATACTTTTCCAGGAAATTCTGCTGCTCTGTTTGATCAACTTTTATGTCCAGAAACTTAAGATTTTTTTTAATTTAATTTTTTCTCTTGTATGTTGTTGTGATCCCTTTGCATTTAATGGCAGCCAGTAAACAAAACAATAGTCATTCTTCTTTCCTGTGCCATCTTCAAAGTGCTTTAATAGGAAACATATCATGCATTCCTCATGCGCATGTGTTCAGGGCAAATCTTTACATAGCTGTAATACAGAATTCAACCCAAGAGCTATTCTATGCAATGAGAATTACCAAGGAGAACACATTCCTCAAAGACCTTTAGCTGGTGATTCCTTGGGGGACACTTAGGGGAACCACATCCTCAAATTGTGATGATATTTCTAAGACATCATTTGCTTATCTTGGATATGGGCCAAAATAGAGAATGAAGAAACAGTTTATGAAAGAAAAAATGATAAAAATTAGGGGAGAGAGAAAAATATTCAAAGGGAAGAGAGAATAGAATCCCCTAAGCAATAACCAACATGTTAAAGACTCATTTGTTTTCTTCCTTTTATTTCCCAGACAGCAAATTCCATTCTGTACACTGATAACCTAAAAGGGTGACCCTGCCAGCTGAGAAAAATCAGGAGAATGGGGGTGGGGAAAAAACTTTGTACATTCTTCCACACAGCAAGAACTTGTACCTTGTGGATGCAAATAATGCCAACATCTCTCAATGTTATCTTATTTCCTGATCATTTCAGAGAAACAATATTCTGATTGAAGATTTTCTTTCTTTTTGACTCTACCTAATTACCATCATTTCTCCACAGTGAGAAAGCCATGATGTCTCTTTATTTCTGCAGTCACTGTTCAACCATCCCTCCCCTGTAGCAAAGAGAGCCTAGAGCCTGCTAGTCACATGCACTGATCCTGTTTTGCTTGGAGGCCTTTCCTTATAGAGCCATCCAGAGATCTCTGATGTCTTCTTGAATGGATTTGAATCTGAGATTAGAGACATGTTTTTACAATGTCATCTGTTAATTACCATCATAGCTTTACATGTGTGTGGGAAGCCTCGAGCCACTGAGGAACTAGGACCAAGATGTATATAAGCCACAGATGCCCCAACAATTACTTTTGCTAGGTATCCTAGCAACCCAGTGATTCCTAAAATGAGATAATCTCTCACAATATCTAAGAAGTGGGAAAACAAATGTCTATCTTCCCCGTCAATTGACACAGTTTTCCTAAAGTCATACCAACAGTAAAATAAACAGTAAAAATAAAAGTGAGGCTAGCTCAAACCTGCTTGCCCTCAGAAGAGTCTTCTAGAAAGCTTCCTTCTGGACATCTTAATGTTGGTACAGAGAAGAGATTTCTTCTGGTCATTTTTGGTTTTATTTTTTTCTTTAGTGTCCTTTCAGATGAGTGTACTTTTTATTTATTTATTTTTTAACTTGCTTTTGTTTTTTTACAGTCCAGACCCTCCAGGTCTGCCCTCTCACAATTCCACATCCCATTCCTCCTACTCCTGTCACCAAAAGATCTCCCCCATACCCCAGCAGGCCTCCCCACTCCCTGAGGCCTCAGGTTTCTCAACAATTAGGCTCATCTTCTCTCATTGAGGCCAGACCAGGTAGTCCTCTGCTGTATATGTGTCCATAGCCTCGTACCAGCTGGTGTATGCTGCCTGGTGGTGGCTTAGTGTCTGTGAGATCTCAAGAATCTGAGTTAGTTGAGAGTGCTGGTCTTCCTATGGAGTCTTCTTCCTCTTCTGCTTCTTCCATCCTTTCCCTAATTCAAGAACAGGGGTCCCTGACTTCAGTCTATTGGTTTGGTGTAAATATCTTCATTTGTTTCAGTCAGCTGCTTGGTAGGCCTCTCAGAGGACAGTCATGCTAGGTACCTGTCTATAGCATCAGTAATAATGTCAGCCCTTGGAACCTCCCCTTGAGATAGATCCCAAGTTTGGACCGGTTACTGGACATCCTTTCTCTCAGTCTCTCTTCCATTTTTGTAGACAGGGACAATTCTGGGTCAGTGTTTTGGACTGTGGGATAGCAACCCCATCCCTCCACTTGATGCCCTGTCTTTACTGGAGGTAGGCTCTACAAGTTCCTCTCCTCACTCTTGGGCATTTCATCTAAGGTCCCTCCCTTTGTGTCCTGAGAGTCTCTCACCTGCCAGGTCTCTGGTACATTGTAGAGGTTCTCCCCATCTCCCTCCCCAGGTTGCATATTTCTATTATTTCTACTGGCCCTCAGGGCTTCTCTCCTGTCTGAACTCCCCAATAACATATGAGGGTACTTTTTTTTTAAGTGAACTTCCAATTAAATGTCCCATAGTATAGTGATCTACAGTAAAATTGGCTGTTTTGTGTCTTTGAGTTGTGAAGACAAAATGAAGATTCCTTAAAGCAATCTATTCCCTGAAGCAGTTTCCCAGGCACTGAAGGTAATTATTAGCAGGCCAATTTCTGGGGCAGAGGAAGAGGGGGGAAAGCCAAGTTACATCTCGCTGTGTGACAAGAACAGGCTTCCATTGCATTTCACGCAAAAGCAGAACAGATCAGTGGTCTAGTTGACTTTCCAAATGAAAATGAAAAGCCAGTGGAGATGTCCTCATATCCAATTCTTCAGCCAAAAGTGTTCAACTGGAATTTAGAAGGTCATGGAGAGTAAATTTCCCCCACAAAAGAATGAGGCAAGATTTGGACAACTTGTCCTTCTGTTACTTTCAGTGAAAACACCTTCTATTTATATTTTATTATCATGGAAAGTAAATGGCCAAAATTCAGTCCTGCCTCTATCTTATTTCGGTCCTGATCCATGTATTGAATGGGTTAATGTTTTGTCAAACATTCCCTTGAGATGCCTTCTGGATTTGGAAGTATTCAAACTATCATGCCTTCCTGATGTAATTAGATTTTGTAGTGAACACATTTAAGAACCTGTCTAGTTCTTTTAATATATTCTATTTTCTCTTAGCTTTTCCTAATCTGTAAATACAAATTACACCTCTGTTGTCTTTTGAGTCTGACTTCTTCTTGTTTCTATTTCTGGAGAGGAAAAGAAGGCTCTTTAATTTGCTTCTAAACCTTGTACTCATAAGAAAGTCCTTCAAGTAAAATCCCTGAGGGAGACATCCACTCCAAAAAGCTTGAACTCACATTTCTTTCGGGTCTTTCTAGAGTCAATCCCCTTTAAAAGAAAGCCCTTGGTATCTTTGAGCATCAAATAATGACTTAAATAGGAGGAACTTTTATATCTACACTCTTGCTCTTTTAGCAAAACATTGCCACCCATTTTGGCATCCGAAGACAAAACATTTTATTCTGTTACTTGATTCTGAGATACGATTTATCTTAGCCATGGGAAGCAGTCTTCCTAGGTCATGTGTTTATCATGTCTCCTTATGAACCATCAGGTAGCACCTACGCTTCGTGTTATTGTGTTATTTTTGTCTCCTCATTAAGTGGTAAACCTCAGGAAGATAAACATTTTTATCTGTTTTTGATCACAACTATATACTCAATACCCAGCACAAGGGTTTCTCACATTCTATACTCTCAGTAAATAAATAGTCATTAAATACATTTCAGGATATTAACTATCCATTGCATTAAGTCACCAAAAGGCACAAATGGCATCTCTACACTGGCACTCAGATGCAAGAGAGTGTACAGGATGTCTAGTGTCAGCCAGAGGTGATGTCACTTTTAAGATCCAGGTAAGGACAGTCTAACAATTTGTTCTCCTCATTCTAGTGAGGAGTGAGGACACATTCTTGACTACTCCTCATTCTAATAAGGGAGAGGACATACTCCCATTCAAGTGAGACACTCTACCCACCTGATTCCACTTGGCCTGTGTCATCTAGGCATGTCCTATTCTGAAAGACAAGAAGCCTCATCACAGGTCTGTGGATGCCCTAGCCAGCTCTGGCTTTCCCATGTCTCAGACTGTGCTTTCCCACCCCTGGAGCTTTGCCTTGGCACTTCCTGATAGCCCAGCACCTGCCCCTGCAACATCGAGTTCCGCCCCCCTCCAAGGGATGGTGCAGGCTTACAACCCTACAGGTGACTAGGGTTTGACACTGCTGGAATTATCTTAATAATCATCTTGACTGTTCTTCCAAATGGCCACCTACAAGAATAACATACAATCGTTAGGCTCCCTCTCTCAGTTTTCTGAAGCTGTTGCCCTCTCCAGAAAGGTATAAACAACCTCTGAGCTGATTCCAAACATAATGACTTTTGAGAACAGTTGCAACTGGGCAACAAGGAGCTGAGATAAGATTGCATCACCTATTGACAAAATGAAAACTGCAAAACCATCTGCTTCATAGAAAAGACCGATCAAGAAAACAGAACAGTGTTAATGTGAGGGCTGCCTTGGTTCCCTTTCAAGGTCAGAGCCCACAGTCTCCCCTTTACTCCTATATCATGTAATTCCACAGAGTAATTGTAGCTCTAGTCTTTCACATTATTGTTTAGACATTGCTTTGAAAATGAACCATGCATATTTGACCTATTTCAGGTTGTGTTTCAAAATCATAATGCAAGGCATCTACAAAAGTACATGGTACTATTATTGTTGCCTGGGCAACTATTCTGATATCAAAAATTAAGGTGCTGAATATACCAAGGAAAACAGTAAAAAGTTCTCTGCTTGCAGATGCTCCCATTATAAGACTTTAGGGGATTCTATAGAAGAAATAATACTTTTTGACATAAATTTATTTTAATTCCTTTTAAAAGTTTTGGGGTATTTTCAATATTAAATAATTTAAAAATTAAATAAAGAATGGACACTTATTTAAAATAGACACAAAGACACACCTTTTAATTGTGATTCTAGGTAGCAGCTTCTGCTGTACTTAGCTTTGCTTTTCTTCAGGCAGCTGGTACAGTTGTACGGATTTGTTTCATTGGAGCTGTTGCTTTGGCAACATAAGAGGAAATTAAGAAACCAGTCCATCAGTTCTTGATGTATCACACCTCAGCTACTTTATCTGGAGTAGAGAATAGAAGTTGGGATTGCACATAAGTGAGGTTAAAATCAGTAAAACAACCAATGGGAATGATACTTACCCCTTTTATCCAGCATGTGAGTCAGAGGGAATCTATATGCAAAAATCTACCACCAGGAAGTCTGAAATGGAAATACTCTTCCAACTGAGATTATCACATCCAATCAGTACTTTTGGGAAAGTTTAGCACAGTTTACCTTGAGCTGGCAGGAGACAACTGTGTCAGGCCTGTTGCTTCTTGCAGGTATAGTGCTGTCTGGCTATCAGTGAAAACTAGGGCTCAAGTTTTATGTTTGTCCTCATGATAATGACAAGAGCTGTGTTTTATTTTTCTGCTCTGTTCTGAGTATAAATTATGTAGACATATGTTTGGCGTTGTATCTACTTTTAGGAATTGAGTAATTACATTAAGCAACCTATGGAGATTTATCTTATGAGATCTAAACTAATATTTTGCTAAGCTTCATTTTAATCTCCAATTTTTAATTTTTGGCTTATAGTGCACTAGTTCTCCTTGGAAGCAGATCCTGCCAACAACTTTTGCAATGAAAAGTTTAGGTTTTAGGAGTTTTCATACTTTCCCATTTGTTCCTATTGTTGTTGTCTCCATAGACTTGCCATAATTTCTAGGTCATGTTTCATCTTCTTACTTTAGAAGAACTTGGCTGTTTATGAAGAAGACATGAATATAGATGTCAAAAGCATATGGTCAAGAACATTCGACTATTTAGATATTTGTATAAAGCCTGACTTTATATTTTATCCAAAACACATGGACCAAATAGTTTTAGGATAATTAGATACCACAGTTTATAAGAAAAAAAACTACCCAGTATAAAATACTATGGCATGATGTATTTATTTGTATCTAAAATTTCACTTTACTTTAGTGTATAGTACACTCACATATTCTAAACAGATACATATTCTTAGAAATGTAACATTCCTTAGATTTATGATTATATATAACAAAGAAAAAATGGCTACATCACTACTAGGTGATAGAGTCTTTTAATACTCGTATAGGACCCTCTCACATATATGGCTTATTGTAATCATATGTAGCATTGTTATGTGGGATATAACATTATCTTTATGTGCAAAATAGGCCATCTTTAAGCTTCTCAGTTGTGCCATATTGGACGATAGAATCACTTTTAATATTCAAATGCAATGTTTTCTTTCCTCTCTTTCTTAATTCACAAAATGCAAAGAGAGGAAAGAAAACATTGCTAGAGTTTATTTGATTAGTTATGGTCATTGCCAAGAAATCTATCCAGGCTCACTGACATCAACATCTGACTTCATATGCTCTTGAAGCTTCCTTACAAGCTGATCAAGATACTAGATTCCTATAGGTTTGTGACTTTCAGTTCCTTTAGCATCTCTTTTCTAAAATTAGCATAACTATATTCCCTGCTCCTGAAAATTTACAACTAAAATTATCATTTTAGTAGAGAGCTAAGGAAAGCATAGGAATGATTGGAATCTGAGATATATCTTTTTGAAAAGGATCAACTTAAAAACATCTCCAGAATTCAGAGAGATGGGCCAGATGGTCTGTGATCTCTACTTGAGGAACTTCAGTACCTACAAAACTCAGCATGCTTATTATCATTGAGCTGAACAGAGAGGCAGGTTATTACATGAAGATAAACAAGGAGGCAGGGTTTTTGGTAAGCAATTGGATCAAGGAGATAGGTTTAACTCATCTCAATAGAAACAGTCTTTATGGCATTGGTATTTGGAGCATAAATGTCATAGAGGAGAAAGCAATGTTAGACATATTTGCATACGTTGCCAATAGCTGTACTCCATGCCTCAGGGAAGACCTTGTTGTCCATCTAAGTCTAAGGTTAAAGAGTCCTTGACATAGATGTACCCATGTCAGTGACATGAATTCAGTCAGTACTTGACTCACTCAGGGCTTCCTATGCTCCCTACATAAAGCATCATAACTAAGGGATCATCTGCATCTTGTTATTTTCCAACCAAGTTCTGTATATTGACTTATAAATCAGTGACACAAAGTAAAGACAACCGCAGATCTCCAGCTTCTGTTTTAACAAAGAAACTGACTAAAGCAATTAGTTAAGAAAGTAAAAATGTGAGTTTTCTATGAAGTCTTTGGTTTATCCTTGGCCAGCCAGAACCATGTCTCTTTTTTTACAGAATTTGGAGCCAACAAAAAAGACTCCAGCTTTCCAGCCAAAGGGAGAGAAATGAAATTCCCAAATAACAATCTGACTGATGTGTTCACTAAAATGGCTTGAATATAAGACTCAAAAAATGAGCAAGTTCAGACCATAGAATAGTTCTGTAGTAACAGCTGGTTTAATCCAACAGAAATGTCCAGTGCAGAATCACCTATATTAGATACAGTAAATTTATTACAAATATTTGGCTTACAAATTGACAATGAATGCATTTCTTTATTGCTCCTATTTAATGAAATCCAAAAGGGAACCCTGTCATATTCAAATTGTGTTGAACCTAGGACACAATGTATTGTAGAAGCTTGTGGACTTCTAGGGTATGACCCCAGTGGCAAGTATCCCATTCACACCTTACACAAATCTTGCACGAATAAACAAGATACACTGCAGCAAGCTCTGGAGACACAGGGAAGTGAATAGTCTTTCATGATTTAAAACCAACTGGGATGGATGGGGCATGTTACAAGGCACTCTGCTGGCTGTGATATATTAAGCTAATATTCTCAAGGTGCAAGTAAACATGAGAAACAATGCTATCTATTTGGGATACTCATCCTGTGAAAGCTGAACAAACGAGTCCCTGGGAAGGAAGATAGGAAGATTCCTCCTTAACTATACCAGCTTCAACTGCCATTCATGTATCCTGAGTTCAACTCCCAGTTCACCATTCTATAATAACAGATAGGCCTGTGGAAGTTAAGCATACTGATGTGTTCCTAAACTATGTAGCTTTGTGAAGATTGTATTTTTCTCTCCAGAAGGTGGAGAGGAAATTTGACTTATGTTTTAAAAATGTTCAAGCAAGGAGCCTTTGCTTGGGTACCATAAATTCATTCCAAGCATCATCAGCAAAATGTTCTTATACACTTTTGGACCAGTATCTAAAATAGTGTGTGTCCTCTGATACTTGTTGAATTTATTCATTGCCTTTCTTTCTGGGACTTCTGTAGCAGGACAACTCTTTGAGACTCTTTTTAGCGTTCTCCAATCTGGAAGTGAGACTGCATGCAGCAGAAATAGCACTAGAACTTAGAGTATCTTCAGGTTAATTTTGCTAGTTGTGGACTGTCACGGTAGGATGAGGAAAAAAGTGAGCAGCCGCATCAGAAATGACATGTAAATACACAGAGGAAGAAGGATAGCTTCCAGGAATTGTTCGAAGAGCAAAAGACTGCAAGCATTCATAAAAGAAAGGTATCAGTAATAACAGATATCCATGATGGTGGATGCTTTTGTTAAAGAAAACCACCATAATAATTGAGTATAAGCCCCGAGTTTGAATGTTTTTATTGTAAAGCAGCCACTTCATGTTTCAAGAGAGAAAAGAATGGTGTAATGGTTATTTCTACTGTGGTTCAACACTCACAACTTTCCACATTTATAAAAACAACACGTCTGAATGGAGATAATAAGACAACAAAACACTCATCACTTTTAAGACACGTTCATGAGGAAGATGAGGAAGTAGGATGCACTGAATTTAGAAGAGAGTATACTTTGCATAGTGCTCTCCTTTTCCCATGGTTGGTCAGGGTACAGGGAAAGATCTACCACCCTTTGTTAGAGTGGCAGCATAGATCAATCGTCATCGGAGTCATGCATGGAGCCTGAAGCTTCTCAGCCTGATCACTGTGCCATTTACAAGAAACACAGTTAATATTTCCATTCTTTCAAGCCATACACTGAGCATTTATATACAACCTGATTGCATTTCACTGATAAACTCTGACTCTTACAGAGAAAGTGAAGAAGAATTGTTGCCATAAAAAAAAAAGTTTTGAGCCGGGCGGTGGTGGCGCACGCCTTTAATCCCAGCACTTGGGAGGCAGAGGCAGGTGGATTTCTGAGTTCGAGGCCAGCCTGGTCTACATAGTGAGTTCCAGGACAGCCCGGGCTACACAGAGAAACCCTGTCTCGAAAAACCAAAAAAAAAAAAAAAAAGTTTTGAATCAGAGTTATTTTCTTAGCCAGTCAGAGGCCAGTGAAAAGAATGTCTCACAGTTTTAGTCCTTTAAACCTGTGACCCATACATGCCAATTATTAATTCAGTGAACTCTGTAATGAACATGTGTCTTTAAACACTTAGAGAAGGTTTAAGTGTAAATAGTAAATTTATAGAATTATTTTAAATGTTGGGGAAGTAATTTTTCATATAATATCACTTTTACAAAATTTTACAAAATGTTACAAACACTAGTATATGTCTCTAAAGCAAAATGTTAGATGTTCCTATTTTTAAAAGGTTAATATATATTTCTTTAGTTTTAATTTTTTTACTAAGATAATACATTTCAAGCCCAGAGCATGGAAAACAGCATGGTTTTAGTCTGAGGAATGCTGGTGTTCTTTCCACAGCCAAGACACTTGGGTCAAGTGGGTGTAATTACTTATGAAACCAATATTTCTTCAAAGGCTTGATACTTCTCTGCCTCCTGGAATTGCTGAAAACAGGAATGAGTCACCTCTCTGCACTCAAAGCTCTGCTTTTCAGAAAGTGGCATACACATGCTGCTTAGAAGAAAGAAAAAGAGCTAAAAGTATATAATTAATAATTGGAAGAAATTTCAGACTACTTAAACACTATATCAAATTATTTGATTATGGAATTATAAGCCTATAAACAAAGTGTTTCTGTCACTACTGTCCATTGCACAAGCTAAGAAGAATTAGTCTCTTTCCTCTCTCTCTCTCTCTCTCTCTCTCTCTCTCTCTCTCTCTTTCTCTGTCGCTCTCTCTCCTTCACACACACACACACACACACACATACACACACAAACACACACACACACACACACACACACACACACAGCAACTATCAAATTTATTACAAGAAAAGAGAAAGCAAGATCCACATCATTACTCTCCCTTGGCTGGATCTGTTCCTATTCAAGAATATATGAAATCTTTTCCATATTCAAGGTTTATAAAAGACAGTTGGGGAGTCTGTTTTCTTCCCACAGCAAGGGGGAGTTTTACAATGTGAGCCAGTGATAATCATACTGACTTATGAAAAATTACTCTTGTAAAGATATCAGGGCCACACAAGAGAAGCTTGGGGGTCTGAAGTTAAGTTCTTGGCAGGGGAAGGGACAGATTTTAAGCAAGAGAGCAATTAGTTCTGGGTTTTCCTACTTTTCTCTGTCCAAAATCTACTGTTGGGGGGAAACTTATGCAGTTACTTCAGCCTACTCTCTGGAGTTCTTAAAACAAATCTCCACCCCTTTCTCTTTTATTCTAATATGCTCTGTGGCAAGGCAAAATTCCAAGGCTGCCATTTAAACATAAAGCAAAGCCACAAAAATTTGCTGTCTCAATTTGAATTCCAGAGCATAAAAGTGAGTCTCAGGTTGCCTTCAGATGCTTGGATACAGGATGAACTTAGGAACGGTCAAAGCCCTGAACTGGTACTTTCTCTCCGATCCATGAGCAGAGTCCCTATTTTCTGTGGTATCTGTTTCTTGCTGAATGCAGTTGCAAGCTTTGATGAGCTGGAAGCGTCCTAGTACTTTTTCTCAGGTAGAGCAGAATGTGCATCAGAATCTTCTGGCAGGCTTAATAAAACAGTTTATTGAGCCCACCCGAGAGCTTCTGGCTGACTAGGAGCAGGTGATAGGAGGAGTGGGAGACATGGTTTCTACTTCCACAGAGTTTCAAATGGTGCAGTTACTTTTACTTGGGTAGTTGGGTACTTAAGTAGTACTTGTCTGGTATTGATCACAAACACAAAATATTCATAAATTCTTTTCTCATTAATCATAAATTCCATATTTGAGTGTCTTCTGGCTCTATGATACACAAGTTAATAAAGCTTAGGGCAGGAAAGCAAACACCTACATTGATGTTACAGTTTGTTTTTGTAGAAATATGCAGAAGGAGAAGTGCAGTATAAAGAAAAAGGAACCCAAGCTCTTAGAATAGGTGGATGGGATCATAAGTTGGTTCAAAAAGTTTGAAGAGAAGATACCTATGTTTTATTTTGGACAGTATATTCTTCACTGTGACAAACATACTTGACATGAGCAACTTATGGGGGAAACAATAATTGTGGCTCCAGTTTCAGAGATTTTCATCTTTCAGCCTATTCTATTCATGGTGATAGAGAAACCAGATAGCCACTCACAGAAGAATGAAATCATATCCACATCTCTCACCGTACACAAAAACAATTCAGATGGCAACAAAGGGCTTATGTTAAACCTGACTGCTGAAATAGCAAAAAGAAGCAGGGGAAACATCCCTGAATAATGGTATAGACAAGCCCAGTAGCATAAGAAATAGCTCCAATCAATGACAAATACTGTTAAATATAATTAAAAAGAATTTCATATAGATATGAAAATTAATAGAGTGATGTGAACAACCGATGGAATGGGAGGGAATAGTGCCAGCTATATTTCAAACAGTTAAAGACAAAGAAACTCCACAAATTTACAATCAATAAAATAAACCAACTAATTGAACAAACAATTTTTAGAAGAATAGCTATAGGGCTAAAACGATGACCTAATAACTAAGTATACATACTGTCCTTGGAGGTGACCTGGATTTGGGTCCTAGTACCAACATCAGGTGGCTTATAAGCTCCTATAGTTGCTGTTCTTAAAGACCTTATGCCTTCTGATCTCCATTGACACCTGCGTATCTACCACACAGACAGACAGACAGACACACACACACACACACACACACACACACGCACACACAAAGAACAACTATAAATAGCCTTGAATATTTTTTAATATCCAACATCCTAAACATTCAGGAAATTATATTATATCCATCAAGTAAACAAATTCTGACAAGGATACGGGGAAAGAGGAACCCTTATTCACTACTACTAGGAGTGTGAATTGGTGCAATCCTTATGAAAATTAGATTAGAGCTTCCTCAAAAAGATAATAGTAGAGCTATATGATACAACTATATCTCTCATGGATATATGCTGAAAAGACTCTACATCCTAATAAAGAGATATGTTCATATTTGTGCTTACTACAGCTTACTACACCTGTTTTCACAAAAGAGAGGAAATATAATGAATTTTGATGTTCATCTTTTATTTTTTTCATGACTGATTTTAAGAAAAGAGTTCCCTAAATGGCTACTTTCTAGTGGAGTTTCCTTGTAGCTGTCTCCCAAGATTATCTCTTTGCAGAATCTTTCAAATGGGCTTTCATTTTTGTGCAGTAGAATCATCAGTGAAGGGAACCATATTCCAGGGCCATTCTTGTTGGCCCAGTATAGTTCGTTATTTTTCTTCAATGGTTCAGGCCTTTAACACTCACATCTGATTTGTTTGCACTTGCTTTGTCTGTAACTTTAAACAACTCCAATTCTCCTTTTCTTTTTAAATTACATGCTTCAAATTCTTCTGCTCTGTAAACCACTATAAAAGTGGTAACATTAGTTTGTGATAACCTCAGTGTCCTATTGCTTTGAAATTTTCTTTGCCAAATAATTTAGCCTTTCGTTCTTTTTTAAAATTTATTTAGTTATTGAAATCAAATCGTAATTTACTTATTCACACAAGGGTTGTAAACACAAAAAGGCAGGATGTGGGGAAGGGAATGACACCAGAGCATAGGTGTTCAGGGGGAGTACAGATACCTTTCAGAGCAGGGTATCAGCTGGGTGTAGGTTCAGGGGACAGGTCACTAAGACTCTGCCTATGATTCACTTGTCCTTATCTAAGTTGGTACTGTCCGCCAAGGATGCCTATTTCTAAGGTCTGTGACTACTCAGGCTGGTAAATTTCCACAAAAGCTGCCTGTTTACATTAGCTTGTAGCCTTCTGTTTCAGTGTTTTTCCACAGAGACCCAAGACTTTGTGTTAGCATGTATGCATGTCAGGCCTATTGCTGATTTTAGGCCTTCAATGTATATGCAGGGCTGCCCCTGACATCTATCTCCTCTTTTCTCTAAGTATAGAGGGGCCTTGGCGATTCTATTCTTGCAAATAGCCTTTTGTTTTTGCATTTGACCCCACTCACATTTGCAGGCCTTGGCAGAATATAGATCAACTTTTTTTTAGAACACAACACAAATAGCTTCCAGTCCAACACCCAGTAGGGTCTTTTTCAGCTGACACTTTGTGAGTGCAGTATTTCTTGTCTTCACATCTGATAATATGCCAGTCAGAGACCTCCCAAAGGACTCACACATCAATATCTGATTACAGCATTCCAGGGTTTTCTTGAACTCCAAACTCCTTAAAATTCATTCCCACAGCCCAGAAACACAGGTCTATGTGCTACATTATCAGGTTTAGTAGCATCAGTGACCCATCATCTCTCTGCTACTAATGTTTACTATTGTTATTTTCTCATTATGCATGAGAAAACATCCAATAGAAGCAACTTAATGGAGAAACACTGCGTCTTAAGGATTCAGAAGTGTTATTCCAGTGTTGCAAGGAGTTCATCCATAGGTCAGAGAATGTGATAGAGAATTCTTCATTCACAATGGACTAGGGATCAGAGGCTAGGCTATAACTTTCTATGTCTGCTCTTAGTTACCTACTTCTGTCACCTAGGCATCAGTCCTTAAAGGATCTATAACCTCGCAGCAGAGTTCTACCAGTGAGGGACAAAGGGAGCTTGTGGGGAAATATTCCAGAGTCAAACCGTAACAATTTGTGGGTTTTATATGTTGAAAGGTAAGACCAGAATCTCTGGTATGGTGCAGGTTATGTGGGATGCAATAGAACAATGCCTTGCTAACTGAGGATATATATATAGCTTGGGAAACAGGGAGAAAGAAGTCAAATGCAACATTAGCATAGTCTTAGTCACATTGCAGTTGGAGCACAATATGAAAAGAAACAATGTGAAAAAAATGAGAATATGAGAAGGCCAATGAACTGGAATAATAGAGATTAGGAACAGATTAAATGAGGGAATGAAGAAAATCAGAGGATAGAATTGGTGAAGGAGGAAATAAGCTTCTTTTCAATTACAACTTCAGATGTATATGAAAATGGTTCTATTATTCTTTTGCAGAATGAGTTGACTATAGTTGACAATAATACATTTTATATTAATAGCTAAAGGAGAGGATTCGAATGTTCTCATAAGAAAGAATAAATGTATAAGAGGATTTATGTGCTCAGTTCCCTCATTTGACAGTTATACTACATATATGTGTATCAGCACATCACATCTCCTCCATTAGTTAAAAGTGTTATTGTACATTAATGACATTTGGGGAAGAGGCTTCCCATTTGCTTCCCCATACAATAACTTGGTACCTGTCCAGACACACAGGAAGGGTGCACTAATTTCTGTGATAACAAGCTAACAATTTAGCATACTGAAACAATGCACATCTATTACCACTTCCTTGTCTAAACGAGAAGGCCCAGTTTCAGGATGGAGTCTGTTAACTTAAAAGGCTAAAGGAAAACTTTCAGAGCTACAAGAAAATACAGCTTGCAGAAATGCCGCATAGTGAATGTAGAGTAAAGGAGTAAGGGAATACAGGAGTGACAGAACAAACAAACAAGCACAGATAGTAAAAGGATTCAGCCATATACAGGGCAGACAGACATAGCGGAACACCAGGGGGATACTTGAACCTTTACAAAGCAGCAGTGGGAAGACAATAAAGGGTTTTCAGGAAGCACATGCCATGTTTAGATTTTAATTTTTATGTGAATGCAATTTTTATTTGATTGTAACCTGGAGAAAATATTATAGGTAACAAGAAAATTGTTACAGTATTGAGGGTAGCTTTAAAGGCCCCAAATGTTGTGATAGAAATTGAAGAATGATCTAAGATTGTGAAAGGGAGAAAAGCAAATCTATGTTCCATAGACATGCTAACAAAGGCAAGCCAACTGATCAATATGCTGGGTTATGTGCAACATGAACTATGAGTAAGAGCAGTCAAGCAGGCACAGTACTATTATAGACTTTTCCTGAAGTAGAATCTGAGTAAGCCTGGTGGGAGCCAGGTAAAAACCTGTTCTTAGAACAGAGGTTTTGTTACAGCAGACCTATCAGAGCAGATGAAGCAGCAATAGAAAGGCACTCTGTACATCACCTTGGATCCTATTTTTGTAGCCAGAGAAGAAGAAAGAAATCTTTTTCATAGGAACTTCATTTAAAAACCATCCATGATTAGGAAAATATCTCATTTGTTTACCTCTGACAATACATTAGGTCAAAGATAAGACCTTAATGTTAGAAGTCAAAGCTGCTTTCTAAGAATAACTCTGAGAAAATAAAAATAAAGGATACAGTCTGAAAATATAAAATAATAATTAGTGTTCATGAAAAGCAATGTTGATAACACATATAAGATAGGAATTAGAGAAGAATCTGTCTAAAATACCCTTTTGGTTGTTCATTGAAATTAGTGTGACCAAGTACAAGTAAAGGTCCATTGGCTAAATTCCATCTTATTTTTGTTGCACAAAAAAAAAAAGTAAGAAAGAAAAGAAAATTGGTGTACACTAAGTCACAGTTAGGAGTCTTTCTTCATATGTCTATTTAGCGAGATAATAACAGATTTTCTCTGATAACCTATGAAGTTGAGTGGGTCTTTTATTCAATGAAAATGTGGTTGATAACTCCCATTATATTTGTGCCACTATCATACCAGTGGGTATATCTTGCTTGGCATGTTTCTGTTGTAGCTTGCAGTATTCACTGGTGGATGGTTATCTTTCTTCACCACTAGCCTACATAGCATTTTCCAGCACCATGAAAGCTAGCCAGTAGTAATTTTGCATACTATGTGTACAGAATGGATACTCTGAGCTGTGAATTTGGATGTGTAGCCTTCCTCAAATTGCTAAGGCAATGAGACAAGCATAGTGAAACTGCAGATTTCATTTTACAACTTTCTCTTGTTTATACAATCTGTATCAGCAAAACTGAATTTCATGTCAGATATCGGGACATGAATAGGGATGTGGTAAAAAGAACAAATTGGATGAATAATTCTTTATCAAATAGACAAAAAAGAATGGCTTGATATCATTTTATTGACTTTTAGAATGAAAAAATTTTAACCCAGTGAAATCTTAATTTTAAAGATTCAGAATGTTCTAAACAAAAGATAAAAAGACATAATTAGTATAGTTCAGTTAATAATTAAAGGTGGTTAAGGAAATGAAAAGGATGGTAATAAGTGAATTTGCTTTGGATAAGATTATCATCAGTAACTATTGAAAATTAAAGAATAATAAAACTATGGAAGTAGGAATGTGCAGACATGTATACAGCTATGGAGTAGACATCATAAGATCACAGACATATACTTCTGATTCCTTTTTCACCGTTTTGCTCTTTGAGCCAGGGTATATTACTGTGGATCTAAGGCTCCTGCCTCTTCTTTTCATATGCTAGAATTACAGAACTGGTACCACTGTACCAGTATTTCAGTTCTTTCTTTTTATCCTGAAAAGAGAAAATCAAAGTAATTTTCAGGGAGAGCAACAAATGGAAGGGGTTGATTGGAATTTGAGGAATCTGAAGACATTCAGAAAAAGAAGGGGAAAATAAAAAATAAGTCATTAACTAAAGCATGTTTTAAGAGGGTAGCAATAAATCAGGTCCAGAAAAATAATGAAATCGAATGAGAAAAACAGAATGAGAAAACCAGAGAACACTGGCAAAAAAACAAAGCAAAACAAAACAAAAACAAAAAACAAACAAACAGAAAAGAACCAACAACAAAAACAAAAAGAAACAAGCAAAACAAAACAAAAAAGCCAGGAAAGTGGGATGTTTTATGAAAGCAGTTTGCTTATAGTTTCAGTGTGGCTTGTTCAAAGATCTTTTAGTTATAAACATGAAGGATTCATTGCTATTGGCTAGCTTTCATAGTGCTGTAAATTGCTACACAAGCTACTGGGAGAGACAAATAATCATTATCCTTATCCAGTTGTGAATCTGTGAGTTTCAATTAAAAGCTAGTCTGGCAAGATATTCCTATTGGTTCCTGTAGTTTCATAAAAGTCATGAAAGTAACCAATTCCTTTCTGATTGGATTTAGAGTCCACTATAGGAGACAGAACTCATACCTGGCACTATTAATTATTATAAAAGCGTGTGGTTGGCTAAGTCATAGTCCCTTAGAGAGAACCTACAACTATTATAATATTAAATGGAAATATTAAATAGCTACCATCGAATATTTTTGTATTTAAACATACAAATTAAGACATCATAAACCTTCAGCAGAGAAACTTATTTTTTACTGAAGGCAGTAATTAATGTAGAGACCCACATTTAGTTAAGACACAAAGATTAAGAGAATGTGGAGTATCCATCTGTAAATGGGGCATCTATATTACAGCTCTTCTTCCAAGGCTCAAGAAAAATTGAATAGACAGGACAGAGAAATTGTAAGAGCCAAGGTAGACATCTACAGTCAAACAGTATTTTCTGGGCACAACAGCACATAGACAAAAATGAACGTGACTGCTTTACAATCAAAATTGCAGAATAGATTGGGGAAGAACTAATAAAGTTCTACCATAGCTGAGGAGATATTGGTAATTAATGACTGGCAGGGGAAGAGAGGTGAGAATTTTTCAGTCCTAATAGGTTACCCATGCTCCAGAAGACAGTTCTACACCTGTGCATATTCAAGCAGCACTAAGTAGACTCGGTGGGTTAAAAATTGAACATCACATGATGGTTGGAGAGAAAGGTGGTTCTGATGTGATAAAGGAAGAAATGAGGAGCAGAGAAAGGTGAAGAGATTTGAATAAAAGCACTACATGCACGCATAAAAAAATCTGAATCACACAAAAGTGTCAAAATTGAATATGACTATGGTGTCTAGAATTTGGACTATAATGAGTTGACTAGAATGAGAATATGTTATTTAGGTGATTCTCTCATTATTGTGTATTCCAACTAGAACTAGATGGGAGGACACACACACATACACACACACACACACACACACACACACACACACACACATATACACACACTTCCTCCTCCTCTTTTTCTTTCTTTTTCTTCTTCGTGATGTCAAATGCCATGAAGTGATAAAGTCTGGATTGAATAATATGACAGCTGGCAACATCCACATAGACTTTCTACTCAAAACTGTTCACTACATAAACTCTCTGTGTATATAAAAAACCTAGCATCATTGATTTCATTATATTCATGGAAATAGACAAGTAGATACTAATTGTTGCATCCAGCAACACAAAAAGTGAGACTAATCTACCTGAATTAAGAAATAGGACATCACTGACATCTGTATATCATGGGAATTTGATTATAATGGATTAAAATTAAGTAGTGGACTTCCAATTGAACAAAGTAGATTGAATGTGACATGGCCATTTCTGCATCTCAACAGGTGAGAGAATTTGTTCTTCACAGAGTTGAATGCTTTCCTTGAGATTATAGTTAGTTGCTTATGTACAATATTATATCACCTGCAAACAGAGATGGTTTTCTTTTTTCCTGTTTATATTACTTTGATTTCCTTTTCTTGTCTTATTTCTATAGCTAGAGCATCAAGAACAACATTTAAAAAGTTGAAAGAAGGGAGACTGGGTAATTTAAATATCAACATGTCCAGAAAACTTGTACATATGAAACAAGAAAAGAAACCACAGATAATTACGGTCAAGAATACTGGAATTCAAGACCTTCCAAATTCCTAAGGGTACTCTCAAAAGACATGAAAAGGAGATTGTTGAAGCATGAGAAGCCAGGATCTCCAGACAAACAGGATGATGGCTGAAGTAGGGTAAGGAAGACAGACATGCAAGAACCAGGGTTTGAGGAGCCGCAGAATTGTTTAGCTCAGAAGAAAGGTGTTGCCTAAAGGTAGAAGCACAAGAATATACAAGAAATTAAATGTATAAACAATGTCGTAAACATTTCTAAACCTTCCTTGCATCTTGATTGTGCTAAATGTCATTATCTGGCAAGTTCAGAAGAGTAGAGTGTTACAACAAGGCAAATAAGACAAGATAATTACCAGGAGGAAAAAAAAATACATTGCAAATTGTGCAATGTATAGGAATCTAAGTCAGCCATAATATGTACCTGGCCAAATGCTTACAACCAATCCAAAATAAGGATGGGCCCAGGAGAAGACAGACAAGATAGTGCAGCAAAATCAACATGAGTAGCTTCGTCAAAAATATTTATTTTTATATTATATGTGTATGTCTGGTGTAAGAATGTATACTTGAATAAGAAGTACCTGTGGAGACTAGAGATTTGGGATTCCTGTAACTGGTGTTAGGGCTGGTTGAATAAAAATGGGCTATGAGAAATAAACTAAGGTCTTCTGCAAGAGAAATACATGCTCCTAACCACCTCTCCACTTCTTGAGCCCCAAGAATTGCTTCTTTTAGTTCTAATTTTTATATACATGTGTATTTAGGAAATATAAGGATTCTTTATTAAATTGGCAGCATACTGTGGGCTAAAGGTTATGATAAATAGAAAAAATGGAAAAATGAGATTAAATGGGCAAGACTGGCTCTGAGCTATGTGAGAGTCCCGTATCGTCTGTGTTCCATGGAAAACCTGGCTCACTGGCCTTGATAGAGAAGACCTACTGAGGTTCACGGACCTTGACATTGAGCACTCGGCTTTCTACTTGCCTCTGCACACAAAGGGAACCTTTGCACAGGTGGTTAGATGTGTCTCCTGCTTTCTTCTCTTTTAAAATATCAAATGTTGAGTGCTTTTCAGGCCCTGTCGTGTGTCCAGCAGGGTACCATGGGATGTTTTTGTTTATTGTTTGCCTTTCTATCTTCCTGCTCCATTTCTCATTTTGCTGTATTTAAAGACTGGCTCTGTATTTCTTGGTAATTTATATCTCTGTGCATGAAGGCTTCCCACTGCCTCTGCCTCCTCACTCTCTGTATCTACTTTAATTTCTTAACAGGTCTTTAGGGCACAAACTAAAAGAAATTTGGGGGAAAAAAAAGGCAAACATTAAACCAATTGCTATTATTCTTCCTATCTTCTGGATTTATAAGCTCTTGACATCTACTGCCCACTCACAGGAAGTTCTATTAGAGACTGAAACAGGGCTCATTGTGAAATGCCAGTAGCCCTAAACAGGCTCATCTATAGCTTTCTGATAACCAGGTCTTGGAGGAAAAGTGTCTAATGCTGCACAGCTTACAATCCTGAGTTATAAATGGAATCATGAGATCCCTTAATGGCCGGTGTAAAAGCAAGATTCTTAATATTCTGTTCTGTCCTACAAACACAGAAACTAAACACAGCCTACCCTGAAGAGCCATGGTCATAAAACATAATAAAGCTACCACAGACTAGTCAGGATTTAAATGCAGGAATGGCATTTCAGAGGAGCACTAAAAAAGTCAGGTAGTGAGCAGTCAACAAATGAGAACTCCCAGCAGTCTACCAGCTGAGAGTATCCCTGAGTCTCCAGAGGAAATACTCTGCTTTGGGGAAGTGATAAGACACACAACCTTTCTTTTCCCCTGATTTGGAATTTCTTTCTTGATCTCCAGGAAATCCTTTTCTTCTCATTAAATGCTTCATTTTTCCCACCAAATATCTCCATCCTTCACGGAGCAAACTGCATATTGCCCCAAAATCTTTTCTCTGAAAACTTCTAGAAATCAGGAATCTGTTGGATATTGACAACTAGTGAGTGGGACAATACAGATTGTAGTCCTGGTAACACGAAAAAAAATGGTTTGTTAGGTCTAGTAGCAAGGTTAAAGCTCTGAACAAAAATGTAAAATGTTCTAAGTTGCACTTAAGTGCTTACTGGAGGTTGCATGACAAACAGTTACTTCACAGTGTAGATGGAAGGTTTTGTGTTGTTTGCGGCTTTAAGTATATTTCAGTTTTTATACTGAAAATGTGGCTGCTAACTCCGCCCTCACCCTTGAGAGTCAACCGTGAAATCAGTGTGTTGGGACCCGACTCTTCTTCAACAGAGTGGCTAATAAGTAAGACGACTCTCCTTGCCATATCCCACTGAAGAAGAGGAACCTTTCTGATCCTGCCCCAATACTTTAATATTTTAGGAAACACAGATAAATTGACTTTCACTGTACATGCCTGGATTATCAGCAAATCTTGTGTTGTCATTTTTCTATAAACAGCGTCATTCACTTTGTATATTTAAGTCTTCTGGAAGGATCCCTGTTGCTGCTACTTAGTCTTAATCTCCATCTGATAGTGATAATTGTTAAGGTTTATTGGACACTTCTGTGGTTTTTGAAACATTTTCACATGTTACCCCACTTGATGGTGCCCAATAAGTAATCCATAATTGGAAGGGATGTCTTTGAAATCACCACATTTTGCCATCCAACATTTTCTTGGGAAGATGCGTTCTAGCATGTTGGAAGTTGACTACGAAACAGGAACAAAATGTTACCTTTGAGGCATTATTGGTCATTTATCTTGGTCCCAGTGGAGCTTGTAATTGTTTCAACACCAAATGGGGAAGATGTATCACTGAGGAGAAGATAACCAGCTGCCTATTCACATTCTGCTTCACTTTGGGAGCATTGTAATACTCATTTGGGAGTATTGTATGTTTTAAAGCAAAATCAAAGTAATATTTCACAGCAAGTCTGTGCTTTTGTACATACACTCAATTGATCTGTAGTAAATACATGAACGCAACTTAAGGAAGAAATAACTCTTCACAAGAAACAGAGTTAGGGCAACAGATGTTAACACATCACAGCATGAGCAGAGTCCCTTCCTTCACACAGAGTATGTGCTTCACAGGCAGTGCGAAGGGGCCTCATTTTTGGAGCATCATGAAAACATCACGATAATATGTAAAAGTGTTATGTTTAAGGGGTGTAGAAATGTGACCTTTTTGCTTTTGACTTGTGATCGTTGCCAGTCCACCCAACTGTCAGATTTTTTTTAAATACAATAGCTATTTTTAGCTTCCTTTCCCACAGTGAAAAAACAGAAAGTGCACTGGTAGCTTGCTGGGACTGAGGCAGGGACTGGTACAGTAGTAGTTTGGGAAATAACTGTAAATTCATATTCTGGACCTAACTGGAATGGTTTTTAAAAGCTTTACACATGGCTTGTGATATTAGTTATAAAACTCGGTATATCTCTGGAAAATCATCACATAGGTAAATGTTACCAAATATAAACACCATCCTAACACTGTTTACATGAATCTGGGCAATCCATTTTGAATTAAAAGGACAAACTCCAAACACTTATCCAGGAGGCTTCTCCTTATATTTTGCTGTTACATGTGCATTTTTAATTCCATTTTTCCTCAGGGAAATTCAATAATTCACTACAAAAAACCTGTTCTGAAAGCAGAGGAGTGAGGACTCCATTTCTTCCATCTCGCCTTGCCTCCTCAGCCTCTCTGACGCCATTTTTGTGCTCTTTGTGAAAATCTATGTGGATTTCTTAGACCCTGCAGCAAATAGAATTGATCACCTTGCATTTCTGCAAAGGAATTTGGATGTACGTGGTTCAAACTTTAAACACCAATCTTGTTTAACAAACTGTAAGTTTATGATCTTTCATTTCTTAGCCGGTGGATTTATTTGCACACACAAATTGGTTTTATATATACATATAAGTAACAGAGATGATCAGAATAAACATATTCTGATACTGGCAAGTTTGAAATGAATAAATTAAATATTTCAAAGTTCACCTTCATCTTTAGTTTATGTATTTATGCCCCAATGAGTATACAGCTTAGATTGAACTGAAGTAATGTGATGTTAAAAACAATTTGCAATGAAGCAGAAAGGTATTAATATGTCAATGAATGTTAAACAGCACTGGTGTAGATAATCATTTTGAGGTGTGAAAATTACAGTCAGTGTTGGATTGTTAATGAAAAACTCACAATAGCTAACGAGGATAGCCACAGAAGACAATCACAATGTCGGCACACTTTTACCTTTGAAATAGTTATTATTTTTTAGTCAGTGAGGCTGGCAAAACTTTTTACAAAATTCCCATCTATGGAGTACGTTGTCTATATCAGCTGTGTTTAGCCTTCGGGCCATGACCCCTTTGGACATCACACATCAGATATTCCACCTAGCAGATATTTGTATTATCATTCATAACTACCAACATCTAGTTATGAAGTAGCAACAAAATAATTTTGTGTTGAAGATCACCATAATATGACGAGCTCTATTAAAGAGAGGGTCACAGCATTAGGAAGGTTGAGAGCCACTGCTCTAATTGATTCCCCCCCACACATCCATTTGAACAGATGTTGAACTAGAATGGGACATGACATTCATTAATGAGAGAGACTTTTCACATGCAGCAAAGTTCCCTCACTTTCTGACTTTGAAGTTAGTCTTAAGGTAGGTAGTACCTAGGTTTGTTTTAGTCTACTGTAATATAATACCTAAGTCATAGTGCTTCCTGAGGATCAAAATGTCAAAGATCAAAGGACTGTATCTAGGAGTGTCTTGGTGCCTCATTTTAAGGAGGAAGGTGGAAGGATATCCAATAGATACTAATTTATATAGGGGAGATACAAATAGTTCTGATTCATACTTATGTCCTACTATAAGTAGCATATAACTATCCATGAAGGTAAAGCTCATATGACCTAAATACTTTACACTGGGTTCTGTATCTCAACACTGCAGGATTTGAGATGAAGTTCCCAACCCATAAGCACAGAGGGACGTAGTCAAACCATAGCAGGAAGATTGACTTACCAGGGATACACCTAATTAGATGCACATTGTAGTAGAAGATATACAGACAAGAGAAGAAAGAACTCAATAACAACTTTCAGTTGGCCTTATGAATCTAAGTGCCATTCTGTAAAGGACATGATTTTATAGGTACTCCAAGATCTGAGGGTCTTGATATTACAATTCTAAGCTTTGTTATCAGTGAAGAAATATCAAATAGGACCAGATGGGAGATTTCTGAAAGTGAAACCCTGAGTAGAAAATCCAACTAACCTGTACCTATATTCCTGTCCCAAGGAAAATAAACAATACATTTGTGATCGTGTGAACTACCAAATATGTAACTATTTCTTGGTTGGTGGGAGAAAGACACTACAATAATGTTTGGACAGAACACAGATTAGTGTTTCTGAAGAACGGCAGTCCATGCCATTGTCTTCTTATCCACTGTTCATTCACATTTTCATTTTGGAAGCCTGGTTGACAATGCTTTATATTCAAATGGCTGCTATGATGCACTCAATGTTGACGCTCTGAGGGATGCATGATAGGTTGCTCAGAACCTCAGAGCAGATGGAAATAAAAGTTATTTTAACATCCCTGTGACAAAGGACTCACGGAGTTATGACAGAACTCTTGTCTGCCTTTGTTGACCTGAAAATCCTGTAATAATCTTTTACAGCCAGAGGAATAGACACCATTTGTCTTAGACAAGAACCATAGATTAAAAGAGCAAATCAACAGCTATTGCTAGAAGTGTTGAGCACTCCTCCACACAGACTTAATGTTACTTCAAAAGAGTTATTTCACCTTAAATAACTGAATATATAACACAAAATGAAGTTTTTGCTTGACAAACCATCCTGATTTATGCTAATACTCCTGCCTCTTGAGTGTTGCTCCATGCCTTGTTTCCTAACCATCACAGGTAATGACTATTCTAGAAGCCATAGAGACACTCAGAAGAGATGGCAAGCACCCAGTCTATCCACTGGCCCAGACAGCCACCTCCCCCATCTGTTCACTGAGCCTGGTAGTATACATAGCTACTTTGCTTAGCACAGCCTTGCTGGATGCAGCTACCAGTGGAAAGGACCAATACAGTGTCTGGCTGCTAGCCCATCTCAGCAGAATTATTCTGACTGGGTTTCTGCCAATCATATAATAATGAATTGCTTTGGTGGAAAAGATCAAACAACAGGGAAAGCCTTAAGAGGCAAAACACATGTTAAGAACTCCCACCAAAAATGTTGCAAAGTGTTTTTGTTTATGAAATAATTCAAATCTGAAGCTGATTCAAGGACAACTTAGCAGCCTTAGGAGGAGAGGAAGACATAAAAGACTAAGTCCACCAAGGATAATTTAAAAACAACAAACACACTTACACTCAAACAGACACATATACACACTCAGACAAATGAGCACACACACGTGTGTGTGCATGCATGCAGGGGGGTACGGTATTTGGAATTATAGATAATTGTAAGTATTAAAATATATAATTTAAGATTGACTTATTCTATGCATCTAAGATAAAAGGATTTCAGCAATTCACAGAAATGCTTTAGACACAGCACATGTGATCCTAATTTAGTGTTGTTTGTAAAGATTTTAAGTTCTTAGCTTTGGACTTGATTACAAGTAATTTAAATGAACAGAGCTAAATGTTTGTTTTCTGGCATATTTCCTAGGAATTCTCTCTGTTAGTCAACAAATGCTATAAGCTGCAGTAATTACTAGACATTGGTATTGTTCACCTATATCCTGTAAATAAAATCTCCCTTGGAAAAACCTGCCGTTTCCCAGGACAGTGAGTTCATACATTAGGCACCTGCTTTATTACACCTTAATCGTTGATATGCTAATTGTGAATTTCATTCTTCTGAATGAGTCCTACAATAGTTTCAGTGTGGTAGAGGTTTCTGTCCAATGACTATTCAGTAGCCCCAAAATATTTAACACGAAACTCCAAATGTACATCTTCTAGAATTGTGAAATCAGACTGAGTTTAAAAATTCATAGCCAGGATGACTGTGTAACAAACTATTCAGGAAGCCTCCTGTTGCCCTTTCTTCAAATGCAAATAGTTTCTCTGAACCTAACAAAAGCCCAAGAAACTGGACAAAGAGTGACAGGCTTTGGACAGGAAGAGGGAGTCCCTAGCACAGAGTTATAAATAGGTTTCTTTTGCGTGGTTTGCATAGAAAGCTCTCAGAGTGGCCTGGCTGTTGATGTCCCTATCTTCTCACAGATTGTCAAAGCAGACAGCAGGAAGGGCTTTAGAGGGAAGGAACAGATTTAATAAAGATTAGTCAGAGTGTTCTGGTGGAACATTGGCAACTCTTGATTGACAACCCCCAGTCCTGGAGGCAGAGAGGTCATCCAAAATGCAGATAGGGTCACGTGACAACCACAATGATAGTTGTTCCATAGCACCCAAAAGAAACTGTGTCAAGACTCTGCAGACATTTCAATATGCAGATACTCAAGTTTTTGGTAAAAAATGGCTTTGTATTTGCATATGACCTGTATGCTTTGAAACATTCTAGATTATTCATATCATATGAAGTATGAATGCTGTGAACATAATTGTTAAACTTCACTCTTTGGTGAGTGAGCTATGACAAAATGGTCAGCACACGTGCAATTTTTTAAAATACTTTCTATCTACAATTGGTTGAAGGTGTAGGGGCGTAACCTGATATATTGAGGTTTTCTGAGCAGTATTGCCTCACCAAAACCATTTGCTTTTGGTTTGGTTGCTGACTCTGGTTTCAAGTACTCTCTCCTTAGGCTGGGGTCAAGCAAACTACAACAAACAGCAAAGGCCCAGGTGGCATTCCTGTACTTCAGAGGGTAAGAGCACTGAAGAAAAGGGATGCAAAGCCTCCTGGAATTTCTCAGGGAGAAAAATAGTTTGCAACTCTTTAAGCCAGTCTATTCTCTATGAGTTTCAGGCATTGTGGACCTGGCCATATTTGTGTCTTAGGGAATATGTTCATCATAGCCTTTCATCTTTCTTTCCCTCAACCCCACAATAATCCACCACCTGTCTGTCTCTGTGTATATGTGTGCACAGAGGAGCCAGGGAAAGGATTCATGACCCATAGTAGATACCTAGAATCGCCCATACTTCATATACCTGTACATATACCTAGATATTTTGTACATACATATATAGATTAAAGGTTAACTTAAAATGAAACACAGTAAAAGATTAAAAACCATAAGTAATAAGAAAAATTATAACAGAATAGTATCAATAAAAGTTACATGAACAAAGCTAAATTAATGAGCTGCTCATTTCCAAAAATTTCCATTTATTAATTTGGAAAATGGCTGATCAGGACAAATATAAAATTATAGATCATGAAACATGAAGGAATGGGGTTCATTCAGTATATGCTTCTCTCTGGCCATTCTTTGATTCTAACGTCTCAGGTAAGTGGGATCTGCTGGGCTATATTTGCTTCAGAGACAAACGCTTTAAGCTGTGGAAGTAACTCGGGTCTGCTCCACAATGCTGTATCCTAGATGTGGGCAATGTCTCAGGCTGTGGGAAGAATAAGTCGCTTGTATTTGTCCTTTCCACATCACTGTGGATATGTGCCTTCACCCCAGGCAAGTCTTGCTTAAGAATGAACCTGTAATTATGAGCCTCCTCCAAATTTCATACAACTCTCACCATAGATTATAAGAACAGTTTATTCTTTCTTTTTTAAAACTCAGAGGGCCTTGGGGACACCACAGTGGTCTCATTGCACAGATGAATGGAGGCTGAATACAGTATCTTCAAACACATCTGTATGTAAATATTTATACACAGTTCCTAGTAAGATACCTAAATTTTTAGGGGAGGAGTCATAAAGAAATTTAGAAAAATAATAACCGCATCACCAAACCCTTAAGAATTTCTACTATGGACTTACTAATGAATTATTTCCCAGTCGTGATTGTGTGTGTATATGTGTGTGTGTGTGTGTGTGTGTGTGTGTGTGTGTGTGTGTGGTGTGCATTTGTGTATGTGTAGATATATTTGTGGAAGACAAAGGTGAGATGTCTTCACCAATCTCACACTGGATCCAGAGCTTCCCAATTCAGCCAGGCTGGCTGACCACCGAGATCCAGGGAACATTTGGCAACAGTTAACAATGCAATACTGGAAGTTGAAGAGCATTTATGAGTTGGGATCTAGCTTGAGGCAATGGGTCCTTAGAAGAAGGCTCTAATTTCTCTTCTGGCATATACTGCCTGCCTCATCATGCCTTCTCTACCACAGTGAATTTGTAACTTCTAAAATCATGAACCTAAATAATGCCTTCCTCCCTTAACTTTCTTCTTGTCAAGTAGCTCATCATATCAATGAGAAATGTAGATAATATGTGTTCTGATGTGTTTTTTAAAAATTGTAATGTCTTAATTACTATGAGATATTTTATAACTGGTTGAGTTAATCTAACTGATGACAGTGTTAGGCGTCACTTTTAAAATAAGGCCAGGAAAAAGTTTAAAGGAGTGGCCTTGGAGATATCTCTTTTCCATGGATGTGCTACATATTTTTTCTCCCCTCTATATAAAAATGTCTATAGCCTTTATATGACCACAAATATAAAGGTATTAAACATGTACCATCTGAGTCCGAGATGTTCAGAACTTGAATCTAAGAATTAAAACGGCAACATATCCACTGTCGAAGCCTCTACTTAGACATTGTTGCTTACATATTTTGCTACTGTTATTTTGTATTTAAATGTTAATGTAAAGTAGGCAGCCAGAAAGAGAGATAATTAGGAATATTTCCATGGGGACACAAGGACTGCTTGTTTATATAGAGCCATTATACGGGCAACATGATACATGAGCCTGTGGTCTAGAATAAAATGAAGATATAAGTTTCCCTCCCTCCTCCTTTCTTTCTCTCCCTCTCCCCCTCCCTCTCTCTTACACACACACACACACACACACACACACACACACACACGAACACACACACGGGTATGGGGGTGCTGCTGATCCCTGTCTCTGTCCTTGGCAACTGTGCAGTAGTTGAAAGTCAAAACTGCAATAGAGACTAACAATCTGGAATATTAGAATACTTTAAAAATGGCCATAAGACAGCTGAAATTTTCCAGTGTAACATCATCTTAAAATGGAAGACTTACTTAGTCTGCGGACAGGGTTTTTCTGTTGTTGATATACAGCATAGACTTTCCCAATTCTAACTCTCTTTATTACACTTTCTGTGCTCGTTGTAGCCTTTCTTTTCACCCCACAAGTAACCATGTGTCCCCAGCACTATAATACACATGTTCACAGAAACTTTGTGTCCTGAGAGGAATTGAACACTCTAATGATTTTTCTCACTGAGTTCTAATGGAGTGATCCTGTGCACATCATTAGCAGCACACAGTTGAAGATGTGGCTCAATAACCCAAAGTACTTATCAGCCTTGGTCAATGCTATTTTATGCACCTGTGGCAATAACAATATTTAGGTCATTTATGTGACCTAAATTTGTCCTCTAAGGCTGAGTCCACAGTTTTGGCAAATAGCGAAGGGAAACCTTGAAAGCAGTATCTCTGAGCACGCCAGGAGAGTCCCATTTTAATCAAGCTACCTAAATTTGGGCAATTGTCCAAAGTATTTGAACTTTCTCCCTTCTCTAGTTCTAACACTAAAAAGCAAATAAACAAAAATAACAAACAAAAACAAAAACTTGTAAGTTGTAAGTATAACAAAGTAATTGCTTTGATCTTGTTCTCCAAGTTACATTATTATGTTTCTAACTCTTCTTTCAGGTGTTATGTTGAACCATATTTGACAGAAAGGAATAAACAAGGAAGGTGTAAACTGAGGCCAGTGCTGTCTTCCGAAACTGCAGGGAAAAAAAAAAAAAAAAAAAAAAAAAAAAAATCAGCTCATTGTTCAAATATTGTCAACTGTCGCCCTCTGCTGGCTAAATTCAGGAATTTGGTCAGAATTAAGAAATACCTTATATCAGCACAAGTTTAATGTGTGGAAACTGGATAAGCAACTTCTCAACATATGTAAGGCATCTATGCTTATTTGAGCTGCTAGGATTTTTCTTATTGATTCATCATCCCAGACAAATTAAAGCCAGGCTGGGACTGATACCTGCATCCATTAAAGATAATTTCTGTTAGAGAGTAGGACACGCATGTTGTTCACAAAATACAGCTGTCTCTCTTCGATAAGACCAAAAGGAATGATGCTCTACAGATGTTACTACCTAGAGCTATCACATGCGTTTGTGCGTTTTCAGGACTACCTAATGGTTTACAAAAATACAGGGAGTCTTAACCAACACATCTTCTTCCAAGAGGTGCGTCTCAAGGCTTCATCAAATATACCCTTAGTCAATATACTTGGAAAACATCACTCAAATGTGTATTTTAAAACCCATTACCCTCACAAGAAGATGTTGCTATGTTTGTTTAATGCATGGGAAATCACAAACACAGAGTTGTTAAATGTCAGCATTGCAAAGGGACAGAGCCAGAGCAGAGCCAGAATCACAACCCATATCCAGGAGCCTATCTTAACCATTTCCCATGATGCTTCTGCACTATGCAGGTAATCTGTCACCCTGGTGCATCATGAAGCCTTCAGGTGCCCCTCTGTCAATGGTGTTCCTTGTCACTGTAACCAAAATAGCTAACAGCAATAACTTAAAGAGGAAAAGATTTATGTCTCATGTATTCATAGAGCTCAGTCTACAATGGCTTAGCCCTATGTGCTTGAGCAGAACATCCTGCTAGCCAGAGTATTCCTTTCCTGACCCCCTTTTTCGAAGACTACCTAGCATCTGCCTGCCCTTTACAATTGTATTTGGCAGCTTATTTATTTTTGTCCCTCTAATGCTTACTAAAAGATGTTTTATCTATTATCTTTATCCATTGAAGGAATGGACTTTGGAGAGAGAAAAGTCAGTGTTTTTTCTTTAATTCTTTTATATAAGAACTAAGCCATGGGGCTTCCATGAACACGGGACATCCCATGCATAAGAACATGTGCAGGAGCTGTGGGAACGTGTTCTGCAAAGATCTTAGCAAATGTCTACTTACCCCAAACAAAACAGCAAACAGAAACAAAGAAATTATTTCACCCAAGCGGTTTAGCGAACTGATTTGCTTAATTGGGGTTATGCATAGGATTGTGGACAGCTTATGGGCAGCTATACCACCAACAAAACACGACATCTCTATTTCTCAGCAATAGCTAATTGTCTTATCCCTGGGAAAGGTGCAAGGAGACATCACGAGTCCTGCCACACTTAGTGATGGGATGTCAATGAGTCTAGTTTTATGTGAGTATCCCCCAGGCAATTATAGCTGTTGTGCTCAAGAGGATGAAGGGCATGCCATCTCTGATAGGCAATGTTTTACAAAGCAGCTGGTCTTAGGAAAAATTCTCACGTATGTGTCTTCATGATGAGCCCAATGAATCAATATGTTTTCTATTCTGTAACATTTTATACAATTAAAAACTCAGTACCACTTTCCAGGAATATAAAAATGTATTCTAAGAAACCACTATGTCAGCCAGTCCTGGGAACTCATGACTGTAATGCTAGCACTCAGGAGGCTGACATAGCAGGATTGCCATGAGCACAAGGTCAGTCTGAGCCACAAAATGAGTTCCAGGCCAGCCTGTCACAAACAACAAAACAAATAAAAAACAAACAAACAAAATTGAAGCCACCATATCTGTATTTACTTCTATGAGCCCACATTCTGCAATTTTCCTTTTCATTTCCTATTCTCCACATTTATTTAGTTACTATTATAGGTGGGGACCTCTGTGTTCAAATTTTAAAGCAGAGCTTGGAGTTCAGGGTGTTTATTAAGGAGCCATACCTGTGGATGGAGATGATCTAAGGAAGCCCTACCCACTCAGGATGAAACTCTGGAGTAAATATTAGCCTTGAGGTTGGACTCCAAAGTGTCGGTATGTTCAGATCTTTGTATGCTGGGCTTTCCAGCTTATGTGATGCCCCACAGAAGTGAGATCTCAATGTAACAAATCCCAAATGAGATAATAATCAAGTCACCTGCTTATTGTTGACAGTTTGAAAGTCAGATCTTCCTTGATGGTTGTGGTACTCAACGTTCCTAATACTTAGACCCTTTAATACAGAACCTCATGTTGTGGTGGCTTCAACCATAAAATTATTTTTTCTTGCCAATTCATAACTGTAATTTTGCTACTATTCTGAATTATAATGTAAATCTCTGACATGCAGAATGTCTGATAATCAAGCCCCAAAGTGGTCATGATTCAGAGGTTGAGAATCTGTTTGATGAGATGTGAACTGACTTCTCCCGGTTAGTTACACAAAACCTGTCTGCAAACACACAGAGCACTGTGCCTCTCTTCAATCTCCCCCACCCAGCTGTGCTTCAGTGGAACCAGAGTCGCACCTGTTTACTGATGTTTACACTGTCAGCGCTCTCTTCAGTAAAGAATTTATCAAAATATAAAGAAGCTGCCTCCCCCATGACTCTGAGAAGATGACCAAAGAAGAGTCATAAGGCAGGGCCTGCCCACCCCACCACTGAAACATTACAAAGATGCTCAGGTGCCCCTTAAGCTCTCTGAGTGAGTAGGCTGCCTGTTTGTAATTGTTCAGAAAGTAGAGTTAAGTGTCACCTGTGTCTTACCTCAGAAGCTAACCCCTTGACTTTATACACCATGACAGATCCTCCCAGAAGCAGCCACATATAGAAAAAAAACTGCATGAAAATGTTGTAGGAAATTATCTAAAAGATAAAGAAGAAAGCCTTAATCCAAAATAGAGGTCCAGATACCCATCAAAGAAGGGGAAGAGAGGAAGGTTGGGTAGAACAAACTTCTGAACACAGCATAGCTGTAGGAAGGTGTCAGCCAGGCCAATGAATGATCTGTTAAACAGACTGTGGTCTGTCTGGGCAGTGGCAGGAAGACACTACTTTCCTCATTCTGCCTCATCACTGTCTGGAAAAGCCCTGGTAGAGTCATGACACAGAGGTTGCTGTGGATCCAAAAGCAGCAGCACCATGCTAAGAGCTTAGACTCCTCAGGGAGGGCTCAGTTCCCGTGAAGACTGGCACAATGTATTCTCAGAAATATGACTACTCTAAGCATACCTTGAAGCATTCAATCAAATATTTCTCTCTGTCTCTCTCTCTCTCTGTCTCTCTCTCTCTCTCTGTCTCTCTATGTCACACACTTACACACACACACACACACCATAGACCACACGGTTACATGGTCATAAACAGATATTTTATTTTTCATACTATTGGAGTAGAATGATTCTGTCTTTGGTCCCTTCTTGTCTGAAGTAATTGCTTTGTGCAGTTCTGTTCTACTTTTCCTGATGCCTCACTCAACACTTTAACCTCTATTCTCTGTGGCTGTTTCTTAAACCACCAACTTATGTATGTAGCTCTTGATTTCTTTCAACTTATGTATGTAGCTCTTGGTTTTTCATTGTGTGGAAATTCTCTAAAATGTCACCAATTTGTTAATAAGATGGTGACAAAACTTTTAAAAGTTGGTACAGGAATTTAGAATGTCACTTTGGCAGAATGTTTAGTATTGTCTCAAAAGAGGAAGGATGGAGCATGCCTTCATTGGTTCTTGGTAGCTATACACAAAGACAGTAATAGTTTCAGCTTCTAATTGTCTAAAGCCATAGTTCCAGAAAGTGGAGTCTGAGACTTGAAAATGAGTAAAAATATTGTTTCAAACTTCAGAAACAACAACAACAAAAAAAATCTATAGCTTCAAAATTGTCTATTATTCTGAGGGCAGTGATGAAATCTCACATCCTATAGTCTCACCTGGGTACTAAGGTCCATTGTAAATTATTATTTATAGTGTTAATTAATCTTACTGGGGCTAATTTATACATTAAAACTTACGATGGGTCTGCATACACCTCCCAAATGAATGTACTGTACATATAACCATACATACACATATCACACACATAATATATTTAGATCATTGTCTTAAGAATAATAGAGATCTAGTTTCCTTGAGATGTCACAGTAAATTAACAAAAGCAGATGTGTTAAAACAGTGATTTATCCATTGGAAATTCTGGAGGCTAGAAATTTGACATTAGTGTTTTATCTGAGCTATACTTCTGAAAGATCTCTGCTTGGCTCCTCCCACTTCTGTTGGACTGTGGGTCCTGGCTATGACAACACTGACTCATGCTGATTTCTCATAGCCTTCAGGATGGCCTTATCTCCCTCTAGCTCTTTCTTATCATAAGGCTGATGATGGCCTTCGACTCTTAGTCTGAGAATCCAGGATAATCTCTTTATTCCAATGTGTTGAAATACATCTTCAAAACCACCTTTTCAAATTAAGTAACATTTATAAGTTCCTGGTATAAGGATATATAACTAGGAAGCAATTGTTGATATACTACAAAATATACTATAATAGGAATTTATAGACTATTTTAAATCAAGAGAACAACATGATCATATTTATAGTTAGAGAAAAATAAGAACTATGAAACCTTACCAGAATGGATTAGATACAGTTAATCCTGAAGATAAGAAAACTTTATTAAAGCCTGGTTAACATTTCTAATGACTTATAATGAGGGATTGTGTAAGGGTATTATTAATAGGAAGGGCATCAAGTGGCCAAAATGTAATTTTCAGAAATAAAAGGAAGGTTAAATGTGCCTGGAAGAGCCCAGCATATCAGGCACTGGATAGTACACCTACATGGGTAGGCACACGTTCACTGAGGCGGTTGCATCTGTAGGAGGAACAGCTCGCCAAGACAAATGACATAGACTTAGTTTGGCTGATGTACATACAGGAGGTATATGGAACCAGAGGAATGCTATCCAGTATGGTTGTAATAGATCTCTCCAGAAGATGGCTCTCACACTATTCATTTGTTGTCTATTTTGATCTTGTTTGGGAAAAGTCATTACAAGTTTATCTTGGTATACTAGAAAAAAAATACACTGAATTACTAATATACAACCGAAATATCTCTTTAAAGCCTGAATTATCCGTGTATCCTAATGGAGTAGTTCTTTCCAGTATTGAATAACGGCATCGTAGCATTGTATCTGGACACCAGAACTCTATATTAATAAGCAGGGAGGAAGAACACAGTTTGTGCTCTGTATCATGGTTGTACAATCATTATCAGTCTACTTAAATGATTTCTAGATGCCTTGACTTTAAGTATGTCTGTAAGATAAGCAAATGGAGTTGTCTAAGACACCTTCTAGTGCACCACCAATGTCATCTGAAATAATTTTAGAAAGACTTGTTCTATTCTGTTGTTCTCTGTAGGTTAAAGAACTTAACACATATTTGGGAGAGAACAAGAAAAACAAAACAAAGGAAAAATGCCCTCATCTTTCTTCCTGAAAGTATCAACTGAGGAAAAGATGTAGGGAGGACAGAGGACACTATTAATCACGATTAATACTGAATTTCCAAACAAGTCTTCTGTATTAATAAATAGTCATATTTTGTAGCATTGTCATTTAGGCTTGCCTTTGTGCAAGCCTAAATCCACAAGAGTCTTGTCTGGAAATAGATCCTCTTAGAAACATTTGTAGTATATAACTTTTTAAAAATGTAATGCAATTCTGCTTTGAAATCCCAGTAACTACCACTTTTCCATGGGGTGCTTCCCTGGGCACTGGGCCATTTTGAATGTTCATCCAGAGGCAGAAGTCACCAGAGAAGCTTCTCCCTCACAGACGACTGGGAACTAAAAATAATAGAATCCCAGCTTCCCTCGATCCAGAGCATGTTTGAGGACTTCTACTCTTCACGTTGATTTTGTCTGTCATGCTTCTTTGATTCCCCACTGCCTTTTCCTATTAACAAGACCCATATGTAGGGCTTCTGCATAATTTCAGTCTCAGCATGTCCCTTTGAGGAACCCAACCCAACCCAGACCTCTAGAACAGATGTAGTTACTCTATATCCCGTTTCCCATTGGCACCTGTAAGCAGCTCTGAGTTTTACTGCTAAGTCTCTCAATTCCAAACCTCCAGATGTCATTTCTAAGCTGGCAAGATTTCCTGCCTTTCAAGTTGAGTACATTCTCTTTTGGAAATCATGAAAGCATCACAGATGGCCCCATGATATAAATAATTAGTGACAAAGACAATTATTGCTCATCTGTGATGAATCAAAGTTCTTTTATTTAGTCCACAACAAGCTGGACGTAGTCATTACATTGCCCTGGGGCTGAACAGCTACTCAGTTAAGAAGGTTGTCCTGTACTTTTTGCCTCCTGGGGTCATGTGCTGAATATTTATCTGCAATGTCCCTGTTCATAAGTTCTCAGGCTATCGGTTTTCGTGTTGATATTTATTTTGGCAGTTACTCATAGGCTCTCTGGTACTAACTACATGCTTTGTTTGTCAAAGCTTCGCTTTTCTATGCTTTCCAATGCCCTTCATAAAGAGAAATTGCTCTTCTGGTGATTCAAGTAAAATATCCAGAAATGCAATGCAAGCCCTTTCACATTCTCTCTGTGAGGCAGATGACCTCTTGCTGGTTTTAGTCTGTTTTATGGCAATCTTTATTTCATCATCCTCTCTGACCTTTATTGATTAAAACTTGGATGATTTTCCTTTATTCATCCTTGGTTATTTGGCCTCAGAAATGCATCTATATAAAAGTTCTTGCATATGCTGGTCAATGGACAGCACACTGAAGAATTTGGAGATCCTCAGCGATGGTCCATATCTACTGTAATTGCTTCTTGGCCTTAACCAAGTGTGTAAAATTTAATTCCTTAATCAAGTATCAAAATGATGAGTCTGACATCATGATTTCCAAATTTTATTTTAGACCCAAAATTCTATAACTGTCATTGTTGAGTAGAACTCATTAGAACACATATTCTATGCCTTAAAAAAAAAAATCAATATTAGCATTTGCATGGATGATCATTAACATGTGATATTTAACTAAATGATACCAGCATTTAGCCAGGACTCACTGGGAATTTAAAATATTATTCCCACCTAGAGCAACTGAACCAGAAACTCTCAGGATAGGACCCATAAATGTGATGCCTATTTAAGTGTGAGACATGGTGAGTCATAAAAAAACAAGTCAAGAATCATACCTAGATAGGTATGAATGACTCTATTTTACTAAACAAGAGTTGATTGCTGTCAAGATTAGTAAAAAAAAAAAACATGTGGTTTCAGGGTGACACTACAGGTGATTTTGACTTAAAGACTTAGAAGAACTTAAGGAATTTGTACTTTAAAAAATACAAAGTTTGAGGGCAGTACCTGAGCTGCTCTTCTGCCTTTCTAGCAAGTGGCATGAAGTAAGGGTGAATGAACTAACTGATTAAGGAAAAGAAGAAAGGCTGGGGGAGATGGAGAGATAAATAATGTGGGAAAAATGAGCTGCAGATCCTGTCTGCTACAAAAAAACAAAACAACTGCATAAGCCTACTTAGTTTATGCTTATTGCTAGAATATAAATCTCTCTGGGAAAACAGATAGTCCTAGAAAAGAGATATTATGTACTTTTAAACTACATTGCTACCAGTGGAGAATAGAGATAAGTAAATATCATTGTTCAGCCTTCTATTCACGATGGAGCTAAGGGCAGGGTATACAAATGCACATAAAAGCCACATCGGCAAAAACACAAGACCTGCTTCTCCTAGCATTGTCTCCAAGAAGCAAGCCACATCTATAAAAGCTATGTATGGGAAATGTAGTAGCTCTGAGTCCAAAAACAGATCCCCTGTCTGACTCATCCCTGCTGCTCTGCCATCGTATAGTATAAGCATCACAGTGTGGTTATAAATGGAAAAGAGAACTTGAAATTTTTACAAGAACTTGTCTAAATGTAAAGGCTATGACAGTTTTAAGTACATCCACCAACACTACTTTCAAAATGTGGAGGCTACTTACCTCTCTGAATTCCCAGGCTCAGTGAAGCCCCAGGAGAGAGAAGAGGTGGAAGTAATACAGTGTGCAATGGTGAGGTCATAGGAGGCAGGCTGCTTCTGCCTTGTCTCTTACCTAGCTTCTCTCTCTTATTTATTTTAGTTTGGGGGGAACTTCACATGTGAGCACTGCACTTGTATGATTCCTCACCTTTCCAATTCCTTCCATGTCCCCTTCCAATTTATACTCTCTTTTAAAATTATTATTGTCATTATCACACATACACACATATTATATATATATATGAGTCCATTTAGGTTTGTTCCTATGTACATGTGTCAGGGACTGACCACATAGGATTGGATGATATACTGAGTCTCAGTCTCTAAATAGTGATTGATCACCTGTAGCTCTTTATCTAGTTGTGATACCATGTGTAGTTTCCCCTGTTCACTTTACCTAGTCGACTCCATTATTATTATGCTGGTCTTGTTCAGGCAACCATATTATCTAGACTTCTAGGTTACCTCACTCAATACAATAAGACTTTAACTCTTCTAGCACATGTCAGGAATGCTTGAGAACATTCAAACAATCTGTGGGCATGTAGCAGGACTGAGCCCTCCTGCCAATTATGAGTCCTACCATGATTACCAAAGAAGTGAGCCATTTTGGAAATGGATATACTAGACCTTGTCTATTCTTTAGATGACCAAAACCAAATATTCACGTGAAAAAAATGTACATGTGTCCTTCAAAAGCCAGCCATTTGACTCTGGAAGCATTAGAGATTATAAGGAGTCACAAGTACTCATAATTGAAGGATACTGTGGGCTGTTTCACAGGATAGGTTTGAGAAAGATCTACTGTCAGGATATAAGCAGCCATCGTGTGACATTACACAATTTATGGCATCATTGTACTTATCTCCCCATGTATTGCAGGATCACAGTACAAGGCAGAAACTACTACTTTAAAACAACTCAACTTAGCATATGCATAGTCTAAGAAGACAGAGAAGATATATAGAAATACAGGAGATCATACTTTGGTGAATTAATTTGATTTTAAATTTACTTAGGTCTGCCCTAGACTATGTTTAAAGGGACTTAAAGCAGGGAAGCATATGGATAATAACATCAAGATTTCAACTAAAGTCACTGAATGTGTTGTTATTCTGCAACTTACTGAACAAGCAGATGGCATGACAGTGTTTCAGCAGTAATCAGGGACCAGTTCACGCAACATCAGCTCTCTGAATGGAGAAGAGCCCCAAGTGAAGATAAACAACTATGAGATTGTATGAAGCAATGAGGAAAACTACAGGGATCAGAATGACGATGACACTTTTAATGACATCATCTCAGTATGTTTGTCTACTTCACCTATACTGAGAATGTAAAATTTCTCCTATTTTGACCATCACAAATTATTGTGGCACATTGTGACGAATTTTGGTAAGCTAAATGCTGGCTTTTAGTTAACGTGACACATATTCCATTGGCTATATTAAATGCTATAATGAAACCTGTCCTGAGGAGAACAAAACTATAGTCTTCCAATATTCCCAGAAGAATGGAAAACATTACACAGAATAAATGTTTATTTTACCTTCCAGAGCTATCCATTTCTATATAATGTAGAAAACTAGGAAGCTCTGGACCATATCTCTTGCTGGCCAGAAATGACAGGTCTCAGAACATATATTCATAAGATGGTACCTCCTGAACAACAGAGTAGAGTTTTAAATTTTTCACAATATAAATTGGAGAAGCAGAGATATAAAGACATGTTGTCCTGAGGCAACCCACACAGAACCAAATTCATGACTTATATACTTTCTTAGAGTTTTTTCCTCACATTTACGGGAAGTTTTCCTGTCAATTTATACAATTGCTACAAATAACACAAATGTTCTTGCAGCTAATGAATGGTTCAGGAACCATGACTACATACATTGGGTTATTCCTCCATCCACTGACTTCCATTAGGTGACGCTTCCCCTGAACTTGTCTATACTGCTGTTCATTCTTGATTGATGAGTCTGTCATTCATAGTTCCACCCCCTTCTCTCCGATGTGAGACCCAGATGCGCCCACAGAACATTGCTCCAATGTGCTTCTCCAAGTAGTAGATTTTATAAAATGATAGTGACTCATGAATATTTCTCTATATAAAAAGTTGCTATCAGATGCTTTTTGTTGCTTCTCATTAGTGGAAGTAATGGTGTTACTAATAAATTGGTAAAGGTGGAGTTTAGTTTTTAAAATGCAAACAAACATCTGATTATAACAGCTTACAGAGATCATCGTATTTGAAGTAGACATGTCTGAAGGCACGAATCTCACTTGTGAATGAAGAACAGACTTCTGAATCTAAAACCTGGTCTAACAATCACTAGTAGCCAACGAGTCAAGAAGCAAAGCCCAGCCTGTGTGCTGTAGGCTGAACCATAGAGAGAGTACATAGCAATAGAAAAGTAATGCTCAATGCATTGCACATTACTGTGAGAATGAGCACATACCTTCTCACATTTGTGGAAGAGTGGCCTGGGTGGAGATGAACACTCCACGTCCTCTGTCACACTGCTGATGGCCACCAAATCTGCCTGCTCTTAGGAATCACTAAGGCCACCCTTTCATAGAGAGTATCTTTCATGATTAAGGATTGACTCTCCTGAGATATCCTCTTTCCTCTGTCTGCTGCTGCCACCAAGAAGCCATTTTCAGCTCATAGTTATTTGATTCTAGGTGTGAAAACCTCCTGTCTTTCCCTGAAGGTGAATGATGTCTGTGGTGTTTCTCACTTTTCACAGCGACTCATGGGAACATCCTTACCATGGACATCAGATGAAGTCAGGTCACTTTGTTTGTAGATCTCTTCCCCAGAATCCCTTCCTTCACTTCTTCATAGTAAGAGTTCAAAGTTTTATAAACTCAAATATTACCTTCCCGTTCCCAGACTACATTTGCTGTAGGATCACTGTATCAAATAACCTTAGAAAAGCTAATCTTGCTCAGTCCAAGTAAATTCAATCACTTCTGTCTTAAATTCCTTTAGGCTCCTACCCTCTCCCTACACATCCTTATTCTAAAATTAGATGATGGGAGAGTGGGTAAAAATTTCTGGTAACTTATGGTCCTTTGTCAACCCACACAGAAAGAAGTACAGAAGTAGTGGGTTTGGGTACAGATGATTTGATGCTTCCATGCTTCCCAAATGGGTACAAAAAAGAGAGTACTGATGAGGCCTTGGTCCCAACAAGAACTCCCATTATCTTTGGGATCTCCATTCCATAACAGTAGTGCAGTTCTCCTGTCAACATCTGTCCATCACTTGCTTTCCTCTCTCTCATCCCAATGCTCTGCTACCTTGAATGAGAATGCTTGCTTTAAATTGGAAAGAGCTTTAATTTATGAAAACATACTTTTCTGATGCCGGTTGAAAATTCATAAAAGGTAATCTCATGTATTTGCATCAAACACCCCATCTTCCTTTTCTTTTATGAGATCTCTTTCTCATCTTCAAGTGAAAAAAATTGATTACTTTTTTTTATTGATGTGGAAAATAGAAAATGAGACATGTTTTCTGCACTGTCAGGTTTCAGAGCTCCTGGTTATGTCAGTCAGTCATAGAAATAAATCTTCAAACTATTTTTCATGAATATTTACACCACTTTTAGAGCAAGTAAAAGGCAAGGATGGGACTTTCTAGACCAAGGTCAAATGAATTAACTGATAGCAGCAGCATTCAATAGCAAAATTCCATTTGATTTTTGACTTTAATAAATATTTTAAATGGATCCCCTGCCATAGTGTTAGCAGAAACATGGTGAAGATAAACAGGAAAATGCTTGATACTTCCCCAAATCTGGAATTGGAATATGGAAGGAGTTTAAATACCACATCATAGTACCTGTTCAGATATCCTCAGCTTCTCAGAAAAGAAAGTCCATCTTGATTTAAATTGGTATGAATAGTTTAGTTTCTATGTTTTAATTGTTAAGTAACTTGGCTAGGCAGTATTTAATGAAGAATACATTGATGAGGGCTGAAGAGATAGGTCAGTGGGTAAGATTATTGGCTGTACATACAGGAAGATCTGAGTTTAGACTCACAGGAAGACCCGAATTCAGACCCAACACCAATATAATAATCTTGACCAGCAGCTGCACACCTACAACCCAAATACATGTATATGTAGGAAACAGGAAGATTGCAGGATGATTCCTAGACTCAGTTTGGCTCTAGGATAAGCAAAAGACTCTGTGTCTTTTGTCTGAGAAGTGGGACAGAGTTGATAGAGGAGAATACTCACACCCATATATTCCTGTGACTTTTACAAACATGTACCTAGGTGCCTGTAGCAGCAAGCAAATGTGCACACACACACACACACACACACACACACACACACATACACACATACACACACAGACACACACACAGGGATGGTTGGAGAATAACTAACTAAATAAATAAAATAATACATTGATGGACCTTTATGTGCACTGCAGAAACCAGTGTTTATTCTAATCCTTTCCATTTCTCTTATTTGCCTTCTTCCAATGCAACCATTATTCTAAAATGTTTATCATTGAGAAAATATTATTCTATGTATGAGTGAATTTGACACTAAAATACAAACGTTTACTTTTTGTTTTAAACTTGTAGGATCTACATATGCTTGTTTTCTTTTAATACTATGTTTGTTTGCCCACATAGCTAGGCATAGTATATATTCCTTCATTTTTTGTTCTGTATTAGCCAAGGTTTGCAACAGGAACAAAACCAATGAATGTGGTGTGTGTGTGTGTGTGTGTGTATGTGTGTGTGTGTACATATACATATAATAAAAGGTGTTTTATTACAAGAGTAGTCCAACCACAGCTCTCTTCATGCAGCTCAGATCTTGAAGTTGGATCCTTCAATAGTCTCAATCAAGTGCTGAAGGCCTGGAAACTCCTGGAAAACCACTAGTATTCAGTCCACACTGGAGGATGCAGAAGGTGTTATGTGACAAGCTTTACCTGGGGACACATGGCACATACATTAAACATACTCATGACATAGAGGGAATCCATGGTGACAAAATCATGGATACTACTAAAGTTCAACCAATGAGTTTTTTGGTGTTACTTACAGGAGTAGACATGGCTCATAAACAGCTGTGACCAAAGCCCACCCACAAAAGCTGGGAACCTGGAGAACACTGCACAGCTTGCAGGCAACTCAAAGAGTTGAATAGAGTTCTTTCTAAGTGGACCAGCTGGTATAAACCTCTTCCAGGCGGTCCAACAAGTTTCTGCTTCTTCCATGATCCTGGGGGGAGGGGTGGTGGGCTCTGCTTCTTTTGAGCAGCTGGGATTGTCTGAGAGTCTTCTTTGTAACTTCATCTGTTTCAGAGGGAGAATTCTAGAGCATCTGGTCAGTTTCAGAGACTTCTGGAGGTTTACCTTCTGCTTCATGAAGCCTTTCTACAGGATAAAATGTTTCCATCTCTATGGAAAATGCTACATTACAGAAGGTGAATCAGATGTTAGTAAACAGTTACAACACAAGAGGCCTGACATAATCATTAGGATGCAGCAAAGGCAGACAAAGGCACACTGCTTTTCCTGAACAATTTATTTCTGGATCACCTACTAGAAAGGTAACACCTACTGTAAAGGCCAGATTTCTCCTTTCACTTAATGTTCTTTGGAAACATCTTCAAAAAGGTACCCAGGGAAACCCTTTCTTGATTGATTTAAATTATCATCAAATTGAAAAGACCAACCATCACACTTTCCGTTAGTACTTCTAAGATTTGTTATATGAACAAACATATTGAGGTTGTTTTTATTGATTTTAAAAGATTAATATGTGTGTGTGTGTGTGTGTGTGTGTGTGTGTGTGTGTGTGTGTGTGTATGAGTTTACATATTCCACCTGTGTGCAGATTCTCAAGCAGGTCATAAAACTCCTTGCAGCTGGAGTACAGATTGTTGTGTGCTGCCAAGTTAGAGAGGTAAGATCTGAACTCAAGTTCTCTGGAAGAATAGTAAGGGCTCTTAATCACTGAGCCCCATTCATGATAAACATGGCCATCTCCTTGTACTCACTGACAATAGACTTTCCAATAGTGAGCATAGATGTTACTAGTTATTGCCAAAATTTCCAAAGTGACCACACCATAGTTTGTGTAAGAAACTCCTACTCCTTCTTGTAATATACCATTCTATACTTTTTACTTAACTCATAAGTATATAATTGTTCTTCGTGTCTACCTGAGCTTTACTTTCCTGGATCAGCTCTAGGTTTAGGCATGCTTTCAGGTTTATGGGATGTTATATTTAATTTCCTAGGAATTACTTGATCATGTCCTTTCTTAATGCTTCATTGATTTAATATTTTTTATTATTAAATAGTCAATATCTTTTTATATACCTTTGTAGTATGTCATTGCTTATCTTTTACTTTATATAGACTATCTTACAAAGGGTGGGATTTTTTTTTATCATGGCAATTAGGTACTACATAATAAACCATCCCAAAATTAGTAGCAGAAAACACATTTATCTGCCCAATTTTGTGGATTGACAATGGGCAAGGTTCATCCTTACTCTCTGATTTTGGCTGGTCTCAGTTGTTTCTGGTCATTTGGTTAGTCTCCTAGGGAGAAGGCCAGGTAGTCAGGTGGCCAGGTGCAGTGTTTGATTAGAACTTTTGGATGAGGCACCTTAGCTGTCTTCTAACTGGGTCTCTCTACCTAGGTAGTCAAGAGTTCCTTACCTGACAGCTTTATTGAACAGTGATAGGGCCACATATTCTTTCTCTACAGGACTCAGCTCAAAACTTCTCCCTAGTCTTTCTGCCTTTGTTTTTCAGAAAAGACAAGGCAATGCAGAGCCATACTCCCATTTCATAATAGGCAAAAGTCAGTTCCTTCTGCAGAGGAAGCTGCTCGGTAAAAGGAATATGCAGACTTCATTAGTCACATACAAAATCTATCTACCAGCATATTATTCTGAGTTTCGTATTGCTCATATCTTGAATAAGCATCCCTCCCCTCTCATTTTGTAAACATATTTGCTTATATAATTCTTCTAAGTTTATAATTTTAACTTTTACATTTTAAATACTTCATGCAGCTTTAGTTGATTAGTGTATTGGTATGTGTGAATTTCACATTGTTATGTAAATACAATAGCTTTCTGTTATTTACAAGTGATGTTTTACAAGATAACAGGATGTCTGCACCCTTGGGTATACTGAACCTTGTACTGTAGATTCTATGTGTTTTTCTGATATATATGACAGTTAATGATTTGAAACACATGATGTATAATCACATAGTAGGCAAATCTCTAGGTATGTCTGTGAGGGAGGTTTTTGACTAGGTTTATTGAAATGGTACACCTTACCCTAAATATGGGTGACATAACCTTTTGGGCTGGCATCCAGGACTGAGGACTAAAGGAAAGCCAGCTGAGCACCAGTATTCATTCCTCCCTGGTTCCTGGTGTCAGACAATATGACTAGCTGCCTCAAACTCCTGCTGCCATGCCTTCCCACCATGACAGAGGATGATGTTAAATTGTGAGCTCAAATAAACTGTTCTTTCTTTAAGTTGCTTGTGTCAGATATTTTATCTCAACAAGAAAAGTAATTAATGCTTATGGTAGAGTTTAGTATAAATTAGAAAAAGTAAGAGATTAACAACAGAACCCAATAAAGTAGAATAATTATAATATACAGTAATAAAAGTTATGTCAATGTAGTCTCTCAAATGATCTTATTCTGTATTTAACTTGCTTATGTGATGATGTGACATAATACAACATTTGTTTGATGAGATGAAACAAGATGTTTCATAGCATTACTCTACCACACAAGGTTACTTGAGCACATAATTATTCTAATAGTCAAGATAACTGCTGAGTATCCAACAGAGGGTAGTATATAGTACAAGAATATACATGACAAAGGAATAATTCATGTTCTGGGTAGAGGAGACTGGGGCATGGAAGAATATAATTAGACAATTCAGAATGTGTTGCCGTTTAAAAGTTTTAGATTATTTACATATCAAAACTTCAAAATAATAGTTTCAAGTTCAAGTTGACCAGAAGTTGTTGAAACAAGGTAAGGAAATCTGTCGATGAAGGGGGACTACTTCTAACCAATTTATTCAATATCATTTATTGACCATTTCAGTATTTTAACACTGGTTTGTGACCTTACTTCTGACTACTTAACATTAACCAAAACTCACAAAACTGCACCAGTTAAGAACTTTATTAATTTCCTAACATGTTTTTTACAAACACATCCAGTTTGTGTTTAAAATCAACTATAGATATATAAGTAGCTGAGACAGACGGATCTCGGAGTATCAGCTTCATCTCTGGAAGTTAGGTTGATGAACATGACCTAGTAATATGACCTTTAACAACAATGAGTTCTTTAATGCTCAGGTCCAAACAGTACTGCCAACATATCCAATACAGGATTAACCCTAAATGGACCTTGTGGTCTACAGTTCAACAGGCCATCAAAACCATTAGAATGAGATGGGAAAAGGGACCAAAATGCCTGCTAAGTATCTAATTGTTTAACGACAAGCACATAAACTGTGAGACGCTTCCTAAGATTGTGTTCAAGGAGATTAAGTGCATTTTGCTTGATGTTGCCGGTACTCCTCGAACTAGAATCCTGGTAGTGATATAGTGGATGGGAACCATGGTGATATGCATCTTGCAAACCTTCAACAGCTTGAAATACCTGCTGTAGCTTTTTTGTTAAGAAAAATCTGGAATCTGTGTTGATCTTCCACTGTTTTAAAAAAAAATCACAATTTTACTCATTTAATGCAAAGATATTATTAGAGTTTTTAAGGTTTGAAGTATTCAAATTCTGTTGCTGTCAGAGTCTCTTTCTGGTGAATCTGGAAGAGAATGCATTCTTTCCCAGCTTCAAGATCACTTGTGTCCCTTGATTTGTGGAATAATCCTGTTATTTACTCCTCTTGATCGTCTCTTTTAATACTTTTTCCCCTTTTGGAATTCTTGGTTTAGGGGCCTGAACACATTTTCTCTAATACCTTATAAAAGCTGACTTTTTCTCTCTGCCTAATAACTATTACCTACATAAAAGAAAATCATTAAAAATCATCCAAAATCTTGGTGACATCAGATAAACAGCACTCACTTGAGCACATGTCTGCCTTCCACTACCTACAGCTGTTCCTAATGATATTGAAAATTAACAACCTAATCATGGTTACTGGGTGGCCCTGCCCTATTTCTCATTGATTTTGGACATGGTCAAAGAACTTTGAAGTCTAGCTCCAAACACCACAAAACATAGCAGGCAGTGTTGAAGGATCTTTCAATGTCATTGCAAATGGCCATGTAAGAACATGTTGATTCCAAAAGAACTTGATTTGAACATAGGCTATTACTAAGAGTAAATCTCTTTATGTGCTGTATTTCCAGAAATGTATTCATTCTACTTAACTTAGAATGTTAGATACCAGTGTGAAATCGATGTTAGCTATCATTTGTCACAATTGTAAAGTAGATATTGTAAGGATACTGATAGGAATCCCAAAAGGCAATTTTCTCCCAGGAATACAGTGGGTGTCTGAAATAAAACCTCACACAAATCCAAAATTAATCAAATATTCCTTACCTTACCACTAGAGAGAAATTAAGAGGGTAGTCTGTCAAGAAAAGACTATGTTGAACTAAATACCGAATGCTCTGAGCCTATAGTACCCAGGGGTTGGTCATTTTCAAAACTGTCATTACTGTTAAGAAAATTGACAAGAGACTTTATGAGGTATTATACCATTATTAACTATTATCTACTATCTCGATTCAGATTAAGTTTCAAGCAATAACATAGGATCAGCACGGTTCATCCCATACCCATCCTATCAATAAAAATGTCCATAAATTTAATAGCTCCAGCCAGCTCTTTATCCAACTCATTAGCTACCCTGCTGGACCACATCATTAAAAATAATTTTGTTTCAAAAAGACAGAAACCTCTGAATCTGAATGGGAAATTTTGCAAACTTAGTACAAATGTTTGTATGTGTGCTAAGAATTTTATGTCGTGCGTGTGTGTGTGTGTGTGTGTGTGTGTGTGTGTGTTTGTGTGTGTGTGTGTTACATCCATGATGAAATCATAAGGTTTCAGAAAGTACAAAATACAAATTAGAACAATTGGTCTTGTTTATTGGGAAATCAATCATGTGTTTCCCACAAAAAACAGTAGAAATTGGATTTTGATTTGCTTCCTCTTTGTTCTTCCCAGGGATTCAATTTCTTTCTTTACCCCAAAGACCTTTCTTTCCTTTGATGTTGGTGGTGCCTAGCCTCAGACTTTCCTGATGCAAGGATTGCCTGAGGCATGAAGCGATTCTATTTCCCAGTTGCTGCTGTAGCATCTGCCTTCTTTCTTAAAGCATCAGTGAGACTTGAGATTGGAGGAGAGAGAAAGAATGACTTGCGCTCATCATCGGCCCTCTCTGATGCCTTTTCTCTTTCCTCACTTCTTTAGATCCTGGAAGCTGAAAGAAAATATTTGAAGGATGTAGGCAGAGTTTTAAAATAGCTACTGTTCTTCTCTTTGTACTATGTCTTCCTGGGGCTAAACAACAATGACAACTCATTAGTGAATGCACTCGGGTCACTTCTCATGCATTGGCATTTTATTATTGTTTCACTTTGTTCTTTTGTGTCATGTTAGGCATTTATCAGAATAAAGATGTCTGCTTACAAATATTTTGCAGTTGAATAGAAATCAAGAGACCTAAATTTGAAACAATTTGGAAAATGTGAGGTTTTCTTCACAGAATGAGAAGATTTGGGGGACTTATTCTATAGTGATTAATACTTGTACTTTTATTTTTAGAAAATATTTACTTTGCCATAAACTCATACTTAATTAGATGACTGTGAATATATTGGGGAGCATATCATATCCTAATATTTGTTATCACTAAAGAATTAACAACTAATCAAATGTAGTTTCTGTATCTGGTAGAACTACTTTATCATTACTGAAATCAAGTTGTAAAAATCCCAAAGCACACTGTTAGCCATGAAGCAAGGGGCTAGAGGTGGCTCATCACTGCCAAGCCTGTTTTCTTCAATACACAGGCATAGATTTTCTCTTCTCCTGCATGATAAAACTGGCAGTTCTTCTTATCAAGAGGACAGATTAATTTCTCCACTTACTGTTATTACCAATTTGATGCTGGGGTTAAACCTGGACCTCAGTATGCTAAACAAATGGCCTACCACTGAACCCCTAGACTGATTTCTCTAACTCTTGAGTCTTGGAGAAGTGGTATGACATTTAATTTGAATGAAAGAATTCAGAAAAAGCCTTGTCCTTGGAATTATATTACACAGGCTCCCAGAGTGCTGTAAAGCTTACCTTGAAATATGCAGGATTTAAGTGCTCAGTCACAGCCACAGCCAAAAGTTGTTCTATAATACATTGGAGCCTAAGTATAAAAAGGTCTCTTGGTCCCTCCCAATTAAAGCAAGGATAAATTGAAAAAAATCTAACCTATTCAAAGTATCAAAATAACCTTGGGACTGCACTAAATTAAAATAATAGAATTATGTCTCAAGTTGCTATGTATAGTATACTCCTGTATAACAAACTATCCCAAACTCAGTGGTTATAATGTAGATATTTCTGGTTCTCAGGATTTTAAGGCTGCTGGGTTTGCAGGATCTATGCTACACTGAATTTTGTTTGTAATAAGGTCACAGGTCAGTTCAGATATGACCTACCGTTCTCATCTTTCTTAAGACAGCACCTTCTGGAAGTCTCTCCTGATGATGAAAAGGAGGAATACAGAAAGTCAAGCTCTGCCACAAGAGTATATTTAAAGCTACTTGTACAAAATATATGCACTAACATTTGTTGGCTGACTTCCTTCCATTGACATTGATGTTTGGAGGCATACATGACTCCCTGTACTTTATTGAGAGGAAATGTAGAGCCACAAAGAACGTATTTCTAGGAAGGAGCGGATGATAGAAACATACTACTGTAATGTTTCTGGTTGAAAACTAAATAAATGTGTTTGTCTAGTCATAAGCCAATATTTTAGTTCATCACCAAATGTATAAATAATGACCATGTTGTATGCAATACTAACATGAGATCATGTGCAAAGAAATATAATTAAATTATAAGCAGTATGTAGGTTAGATGGTAATACCATAATGCATTTATAGTATTTTCACTTTTCAGCTGAATTAGAAAAAAATATTGGATTTGAAATTAAAACTGGAAACCGCATTGATACCAGTTCATTGTTGAAAAAAATATGCTCATATATTCTCTTTTTCTGCTTTAAGAATTGTCTTTGATGGGTACAATAGAACTCAGATGTTAAAGGCTGGACTCACAACTAAAATTATAAGAACTGCCTTTGAGAGTAAAACAGAAGTCTGTTTCATTGAAATAAAAGACACTGTTGGTTAAAATAGCACAGGATATAGCTTTTACAAGGGTGGGGTGGTATTAGCTTACTTAAAACTATATTTCCTTATATTTTAGTCATACTAATGTAAATCTGAATTCTGACGGGAAATGAAACTGTCATACACACTGTCTCAGGCCCCTGCCCTGACCCACTGGATTTGGGTTGCCTCCAGTGGCAATGACTTGAGTTTTTAAAAAGTTTCCAGCAAAACAAAACTCATAGAAATCATGTGCTAGTCTCTAGAACATTCTTAATATTCCAAGTGATCTGGAACTTGGTGCCTAATGTCAGGAGATTAAGGAATGTTAGAACAAAATATTATGAAAACTTAGGGTCCTATCAGTACCCTGATCAAACACATGCCCACTCCTTTGGAAGTCTCATGCTAAGAAAATAGTCTGCAGTTCCCATTTTAGCTGAACTTGCACATTTCATTCCCCCTCCTCTCTTGGGGAGCTTCCTCGTCCCTCCTTTTATCTACATTTTCCTCTGATGAAACCCCATACCTCTCCTCTCCAGATGAAATATTACCCCACATTCTTGGAACTGCTTTATGTGATCATCATCATCATCAAGTTTGAAAGAAAATAAAAGAAGATTTTCCTGCAAGCAACTTACTCCTGATTCAAAAGCAAAGATGAAAGGGAACTTGCCTGGAATGGAGACAGAAAGCTGAGGGATACAGTCCTCCAATGGCCCACTGATAACTGAATGACAACAGATACAAACCGGATACAAACCGGCAATACCTAACCTGTCATAAGCTCCATACAAAGCTGGCTATTTTACTATTATTTTATGTTGGCTTCACAATGAAATTCAGTCATTTTTCTGTGTAACATTATTTAATCCAGCAAGGTGGTTAATTGGAATAGAGGCGTTGTTAATTCATTTGTTACAGGACACATTTATTTGCTTGTTTCTTCACTTTTCCTCTTTGTGGTTGCAGACTGAAGGGTAGAGTTTTTCATTTACTTTTCACAGAGTCCAGGAAGCCCTGTACACAGCAGAACTTGAATGCCAGCATCTCAAAAGAAGGCACCTGACTGCTGCTTAGTTCCTTCTAGAATAAACTATTGTGTATCTACAGCTGAACATATGTACAGTTCTTCTGACAAAACAGGATTTATAAGATGCAAGTTTTACTCAAATCATTCTTAAGCTACATATTCATTTTTACATCTTTTCTTTATTCTAACTCACGTTTAAGGACAGGATGTTGACTTCATGACTAGAATGGAGTTTACATACAAGAGATAATCTGAGCCACGCTCCAGCACATATGAAGCTGAGGGCTGCCATGTCTGGCTTCAGAGTGAGAAGATGTGCCTAATTCTGCAAAGACTTGACACACCAGGTTGGGGCGGGGGGTGATACAGGGCTAACTGCACTCTCAGAAGCAAAAAGAAGAGTTGTAGAGGAAGAACTCTGCAAGGAGCACTGGAAGGGGGAAGCATTTGGGAATAATAAATGAATAAGACTCAAGCTTTTCTCTAATGCCATCCTATGCCAATCACTAATGCATTTCTGTTTACTTGCTTTCTTCTTTCTGTCTTTATTTTTATCCTTCTTCCTTTCTGCCTTCCTTCTTTTCTTCATTCCTCCATTTGTTACTTTCTCCTTCATTTGATTTTTTTTATTCTGGAAATCTAACCTAGGCCACGAACATGCTAAGTTCACAACTCTCCACTTACACATGTATGTACAAGATCCTTCCTTTCGTTTTGAAAGGATAAAAAAATGAGTTTCTGTAAGAGATCTAGATCTGAGCCAGGTAAAATTTTCCTTGATGGTTTTCCAGCTTCATATGTTGCCACTGATGACATTAGTTACTTCTATCCTTGTTTAGATAAAATCCCCAACAAAAGCAACTTACGGAAGGGAAGGATTGACTTGGGGCCACAGAACAAAGTCCCTCAAGGCAGGAAAGGAACGATGGCCGAGTGTGAGGCAGCTGATCACAGTGCATGACAGTCAGGGATGCGAGCTTGGTAAGTGCTGGTGCTCAGCTCACTTCCTCATTTTTATTTAGACCAGGACCTCAGCCAATGGAATGATAGTACACACACATTAAGGGTGGGTCTTCTCATTCAGTTAACCAAATCTACAATCTGCCTTATATTTATTCCTGGAGTTTGACTTCTATGTGATTCTAGATCCTGTCAAATTAACATTATAATCATCACAGTGGCCTTAAGGAATATAATATATGGCAAATACTTCTAAATAATTCCAACCTAACAAAAATATTGGGGGTTCTGACAATATCCATTTGTTCATCAAGTAACCGCTTCGCCTATACTCTATCAGACAAACATTTTAATTCTACAGGACAATATGCACAGTGGGAAAACAGCACTGTCTAGTTTGTTGACTCAAAGAAAGCTGATACATAAAATGATATTTTGGACTTTAAGAGGAGCAAACAGATTCACAGCTGGATTGCCCCCCCCCCAAAAATAGATGAAAAACTCATCCTGTGGAAGTTATTGCCACATTTTCTTAATGTTGTTATGCTGCATTAAATGGACAATGCTGTGTTAAACTCTGATATTTCAGCCAATGTTTCTGTTGTCTCAGTGCTTATGGTTTCTGGATAAGATGTGAATGCAAACCATGAAAACACAAGCATCACCATGTACATATCCTTATTAGTATCATTTCAAAATATCCATAACAAAACTTTAACTTTGAAATGCATACACCCTTTGGGATTTCTCTCAGAGCTACGTGTTCAAAGCAATCTTGCCTAGTTAAGCTCCATACCATGCTGCCTTGCTTTTCTATGAATTAGATAAGTAGCCTATTTATTTTATTTTTTAAGGTCTCCACTAACCAAAAAGTTTGTATTCTCTCCAAGTCTAAACTCAAGTGTCTTATAGGAGGAAGCTTCATGTGCTTGTTGTGCCTTGCTTCCTCCTGTGTTAGTTTGCCTTCCGCGAGAGCATTGGTTCTCAACCTCTGGGTCATGACCCAAGTTAGATATCCTGCATACCACTTAATTACATTATAATTCATAACAGTAGCAAAATTACAGTTATGAAGTAGCGATGAGATCATCTTATGCTTGCGAGTCATCACAAAATGAGGAATTGTATTAAAGAGTCTCAGCATTAGGAAGGGTGAGAACCACTGTTCTAGAGTGTTCCACAGCTTGAGTTCCTGTTACCTCTGATCGTTAGAAGCAGCATGTTTTATACTGTGGACACCTTTGGATCTGAGGAAAGTGATATCTACATACTTAGATATCTTGGATAAGGAAACCAAGTTCCATCATTTACATGTCACATCCATCTATGCACATGGCCTGAAGGTGATTTCATAGACGTTTTTAGCAGTGCTTTGCACACAACACAGTCCTATCATATAAAGTCTTCCACTGTGGCACCACATCAGCATTCAGTTTCCAATTTCAGAGACTGTTTCAGGGTTCCAGGTTTTAAGCATCCTCAACTTACATAGAGAAGAAGGCATAGGAGACTGTGGGAAGCTTTCTGGACTTTCTGGGTATTATGACTCAACACCTTCCATGGACAGACCACATCACATGACAACAAGGCAGGCTGGGTATCAGTCTTTACTGAGAACAGAGGAATGAAAAAATCAGATTTCCTGCCCAAAACTTGTTTCTAGGTGACTTTTAGATGTTCTCAGCGGAGAAACTAGAAACAAATGTGCCTTTAAACAATATATATTTGTCCCATGCAAGTGTATTGAAACTGATTACAACCTCTAAAGACCTTTCTTAATTAGCTCATTACTTAAAAAAAAAACAACTACTTTTTAGATAAAGCAGCAAAACAGTTCAAATTTGTTGTGTACCTTGCTCCCTACTTCCTATAATGTGTAAACCTAAAACAACCACAATTCACTTACAAAAAACTAAGCAGTCAGCACTGACACAACGCCATTATAGATGTCACCATCTTTTGCTATTTGTCACACTTCCCACCAATGAACTTTTATTGTTTTAGAAAATTCACTTCTCTCTCTCTCCCCTCTCACTTCTCTTCTCCTCTCTCTCTCTTTCTCCCCCTCTCCCTGCTTTCTTTCCACCCCCTGTCTCCTTCATCTGTCTGTCTTTCTGTGTCTCATTTCTCTCTTTCTCTATCTATCTATCTATCTATCTATCTATCATCTATCTATCTATCTTATTGCTTTATCTAAAAATATTTGTTTTTTTTAAGTAATGAGCTCATTAAGAAAGGTCTATAAAGGTTGTGATCATATACACATACACATACATACATACATACATACATACATATATATCCTATTTCTTTGCTTTATCTGTATCTCTATTTCTCCCATCTTCCCTTATCTGTTTCTCATTTCTTTCCTAAGTTTTCTAACTTCCAATATAAAATACATTTTTTGGCCTTCATATGTAACCACTGTTCAGAGAGCATCAGTTTCATAAAGGAATATGCAACACACATGAAAAACATCCTAGGAGCTCTAATCAACTAAAGCTTGGAGCAGAAATCATAAGAGGGATGGCGTTGTGAGCTCTTTGAGTGTTACTGCATTGCACGCATGGTGCTCTACATGCATTAACATTCTTAAAGACTGTAAAAGGAAGACATGCTGGCTTTAACTGCACCTGAGGAAAGCTGAGTCTCTGATAAACAATAGTTTGGTGATCCTGTTATTTGTGGGAAAAGAACCTCTTCTCTGCTTATTCTCAGCCACCAAACAGATGAATGAAAACAACAGAGAAAAGAATGTGGCCATGCACTTCTAGAGTTGTGGCCAATGCAAACATCAGAAGCCACTAAGAGATGTGATCTTATGGATAAGCAATTTTCTTATAAGAACAACAGGAGGCCTTTTTAATCCTTTGCCTTAGTTCCTGACTGTACAGCATTTACCTACAATGGCAAAGCTCGCCACTCAGTTTTCAAAAGGTAAAAAGGAAACTTATTGGAAGGGCATGACTTAAGATTCCCAAATTTGATGCTGTCCAAACCCTGAATTCCTGACACTGAGTCAGATTTATTGCCTGCATTTCTTTGTGATCTTTGCAAATCTGATTTCATCACAGCAACCTTGCTTTTGAGCTAATTCCTTGAAATTCCAACGTTCTTTTACCAAGCCTGAAAATTAAGCTGTGTGCTTCGAGCAAAAACATACCCTGTGTCTGCCAGCGGGCATAGCCTAGGCTCCTTGCAGAGTATCAATAGAGATCCAGTTTAGAATAAATGTACTCTGTTGGTGCAGTAGTTTTCAAAATGACAGTCTGTAGGCTGTCAGCATCAGCTTCCTCAACTGGGACTGCATTAGATAAGCAAATCCTCAGGGTGTCGAGCCCAGTCTGCTCATCAGATGTTCTAGGCTAGGGCACAGTTATCTATCTTTTAACAAGCTGCCTATGATTTTGATGTGTGCTAAAGTTTAAAATGATGGAATTAGTGTCCTATCTGTTTATTTCTTGTGATGCCTGTTGTCACAATGGATTAAATTGTGAATGACTGTGTCCAACAAGTCAGCAATTTAGCTGGCTGCATGACCCTGGCTTCCTGTTCAGCCTCTGTGCCTTTTCATTTATTCATTTTTTTAAATCCACACTGAAGAGCTATAATTAGCTCTCATTTTTCTGTGTTTGCTGATGGGTAACAAATAGAGGATGTGCTATCCCATGCTAATCTTAACTGCCCGGCTATTGCTTAGGAATGGCTTTTGCACTAAGGTTGTCCTTGTGATTAACCAGGTCTCTTCATCTTCTTTGGCTTTAAACTGCAATATTCTAGCACGTTTGTATTCCATAAATCACTGGGGCAGGGATTGAATGTTACATGCTCATCTATCTGTAATTAAACTTAATATGGATTTAACCATTAGGAAACTCTCATGCTTTGAGAACTGCTATAATCAAGGAAGGCATGACCTTTACTCTAATAAGCAAAGGCATTTTTTTCTCTTGGAGCATTTGAGGCCAAGGAGTGAGAGATAGCTTCCCTATTATGTACAGATAGTCCACATAAGAAGGATCGTGGTACAGAAAAGTTATTCAGGTATCTGTGAATACAGATGGTGGCCCAGGAAAATATCAACCATGGGGATAGAACTGACAGTGCACATCCTGATCTTTCAGGAAAAAGGAGAGTGACTTTGTACCATAAGGGTCATATTGAAACAACTCTTCGGAAGTCACTATTGTAGTTTTTATCAGAAAATAAATTAATGTGTAAAGTAAAATAAAAGAAACAATGAAGACAATAGTCTTATAAAGCAAGTTATCACTGTGGAAGACTGAAATGTAGACAGGTTTTAGTGCTCATCTAAGTTCTGCAGCTTCTTACCTTGATTCCTTTGAAAATTTGTATTTTCTCTTTATATATCACATCCCATTCCTATGCTAGAGAGATAAAAACAATGACTAGGATTCCCAGATGGGATAATGCTATGGCTATTGATAAAACATGAGTGTGATACATAGTGCTAAAAATTTTAAGTTGCCAAAAGTTAGAATCACCAAAAAGGTTGAGCTTTTGGCATATCTGTGGGTAGTTTATCTTAATTACTTTAAATTAATTGGGAAGTCCAATTGTGGCTGGTACCATCTCCTAGGCAGGGGACCCTGAACTGTAGAAGAGTAGAGAAAGCAAACTGAGTGCTATCAATATTATATTTAATACTTTCTTATGATATAACCAGTTGCTTCACACTTCCAGTACCTTGACTCTTGATGTTATAGACTATAAACTGGAACGATAAGGAAAATTAAACACTCTTTCCCTTAAGTGGTTTTTGCTAGAGTATTTAATCACATCTTTTCAAATCTTACTGAGAGGTCATAGTAACTGCATACATTCATGAAAACTAAGGGAATTTGAAACCTGTAAGGCAATGTTAAAGACAGCAAGTTACAACTGTGTATGCATCAACAGAAGGCCCGTGCTTAAGTTGTACACTTGCATGTTGTTAGCCAAAGTGTCTGCTAGCTCATTTCACTTTTAGTGTGCCCAAGACTTCTTCGTACATTTCTTAGAAAAGCCTATACATCTAAAATTACTAATAAATAATTTACAATAGCTATCTGAAATGTACAGAGATAAGCTCAGGAGGCCTCAACCTACACAAAGAATTACAGGAGATTAAGGAAAGCTGATAGCAGAAGAGGAAAAGGCTACACCAATTGATTAACCAATACCAGATGATCAACCCTGAAAACACACACACAACTCACATTATTATACATATGAATATATGTATGTAACAAAATTAATAAAAATGAAGCCATTGATTTAAAAGAGAGCAGAGGGGATTATATGGGAGGGTTTGGAAAGGGGAAAGGGAAGGGAAATGGTGTAATTATATTTTCATAAATAAGAAGTAATTAAAAATAATTTACTAAGAAAATTAACAAAATGGAAATATAAATTAATATAACCACTCTGGAAAACTGTTGACAAGAAATCACTAAAACTTAACATACACATACAATTGTCTCAGTAACAGCACTCCTTCATAGATGCAAATCAGGAATTCAAGCATGTGAACACCAAAAGATGAGCACTAGAATGTTCACAACAGGCAATGTAAGTTGACCAAAAAAGTACAAATAAATCAAGTCAAGATGAACTGAAGATGTAAATTAATGTGATCTATTCATGTATTGGGTTACTATTAGTAATGACAATTTATTATCTAAAAGATTATAGAAGAACACATTGCACATATAAGCTGCTCAGTATGGTAAAGAAGATGTAGAAGAGAATGGTAGAATTGAACTTAGAACATTATCCAAAAAAATAGAAAAAAAGGAAAAGAAAGAAAGAAAGAAAGAAAGAAAGAAAGAAAGAAAGAAAGAAAGAAAGAAAGAAAGAAAGAAAGAAAGAAAGAAAGAAAGAAGAAAAAGAACATTATTCAAGGGAGGCAGCATTCTAATGTTGGCAGCCGGTATAAAGTATAAGACGGCCCTGACTAGAGCAGTACCTAAGGGAGGCCTCTAGGGGGCCAGTGATTGTCTCAATCCTGTTCTGCTTACATGCTGTATTCTTATTTGTAAAGAAACAGCTCTGGCTTCATAGTCTGTGTACCTTCCTATATGTACAATAAATATTTTTTGCAAGTATATATAGGTAAATATGATAACATACGTGTCTCTACCTGCAGGATTAGGGAGGCTGAGACAGAGGACCATTCGTGTGAGATCAGCCTGGGCTTCAAAGCAACACAGTCTTAGAAAGCTAAAGACTGAAAGATTTCTGAGTTAAGTTGGATGAATACAAGGGATTCTGCTAGCTATTATAATCCTGATTCTGAGATGCGACTCAGAGGTCATCATATCCCTATAGAGGTGGGACTGATGGCAGGCTTCAGTGTGACACAACACTACAGACTGACTGGATCTAATCCATGCAGCTCAGTGTGACTGCCTTGGTACCCAGCACAGATTCTACGATGAACAATGTGTTCAATTTTTTTTTTAATATTGCAGTTTCAAGAAACTTCCACTGGGTGGCAAGGATGCTATTTCTTGCAGTCTTCATACTTAAGACTTTCTCCGGCCTTTCCCCTCAATTTCATTGACAATGTACACATTTTCTTTTCCATAACCATCAGAAAACTAGAGAATGAAATTATATATATACCATAATGTTCCTAATAATTGCTCCATGGTCCAATTAATGAATATGACTGACCTGCAGCTTGAGAACACTAAAGAAAATAGAATGGAAAAACTAAAAGATCAGTGTATTTGTCGAAGTAGAACATTAGCATAGGTAGTGAATAAGGACTTGAAGAAAAGCAGAAACTGTTGGAGGATAAAATGATGGGGTGTCCTGTAAAATGCCAAATCCTCTTTTTAAAATTGCCTGATCATCTGGTAAGCACAGAATGCATTTAGATTCTCACAAGCTGGAAAATGATAAGCAGCACCATACCCTTTCCCAAATAGTCACTGTTACTCTTTCTCTGTGCACCCACATACTTTTGCAATCTGATGCATTTAAGGACTCGCATAACATGGGGAAAGGTGCCCAGCATCATGGCTTCCACCTCTAATCTCAGCACTCATGGGACTAAAGCAGAAGAATTGAAACAGGTCTGAGGCTACTCTGGTCTACCCTGGAACATATACCAAGAGATTGTATGAAACATGGGGGGCGGGGGGGAGCAAAGCAGTTCCTCTGCCCATTGAAAATGAGTTGTTATACTTTACCAGTAAAGGCATCACAATAGATTTCTAGTTCTGACTTCCAGGCTGAAAGATGATAAGCCCAGGGGAATAGACGTTCCAACTAGTCAAGGCTGCCCATTTCTAGCCTCTCTACCAGCAGAAGCACAGGATGTCACATAGACTTGCTAGCAAGAAATAATTGTTTTGTTTTAAGCCACAGGTCTCTGGGAGTGGCTTTATACTTTAAACTGCAGGAATTTCAAACACAAACACGTATTCTCTACAATCCTTTCTTCCTGCAGTGTTGCTCTGTGGCTAAGAGCTGTAACTTAGAAGTCCTGATGACAGTAGAAAAAACCCCAGGAGATTTAGGAAAATTATTCCTAAGTATATAGGGATAGAGATGTATGTGTTTTTACATCTCATTATTGACAAAGTTGATGTTGTTTGTGAATAGTGAATTTGGCTCACTTGGTAGTAAATGCAAAGGTTAACTTGGGAGGTTTCAATGTACTGGGTGCTTCACACAGGTCCACACTGTGATCTGTAGCTTAGGTCTTCCCAAAAGCATGTTTCTGGGAAAGTCTCCCGGAATAATCTTGTCTATATTCTCCATAGTTAAAGTTACAGAAAGAGAATAGGTCACCAACAGACAGAATATTGATTAATTAATAGATAGATGGATTGGTAGATGAAGCTAGGCGAACACACATATCTTCTGTATTTTTAATAGCTCTCCAGTTTACATATTGCATTTTCTGAATTTATCACATTGATTATAATTGTATCCAAGGGGTTTCTTTTATGCTAATTTGCAGTGTTTTGAAGATGCATGCATCACTGTTCCTATATTTGTTCATGTGTATGTGTGTGCATATATGTATGCATACGTGTGTGTTTGTGAGTAAATGTGTGTGTGTTTGCTTATTTGTGTGTATCCTGTTGTTTCTGTGCTTTGAATAACTTATTAATATCTCCATTAAAAATATTTTCTTTATTATAAAATTGAAATTCTTTATCAAAAGAACTTGTTCTGAATACCTATCTCGTTATGTACTTTTTGATTGATGTTGTCCTAAATAGTTCCTGAATTTCATTATTTTTCTCAATCAGTTGTACAGTTTCTTGAAATGTGGGTCATTACCCTCATGTGGATCACAGAACTGAATATGAAGCCTCTAAAAATAATCTGGCAACAGTGGAGTTTCTGAGTGTGCAAGTGACCAAAAACTGTTTCAAAATCAACTGTGTAAGGAATGTGCTGTGTGTCTGGCAGTGCACGCCCATGTTGCATGGTATGATGTCATTGCAACCTTCGTACTGGATATACAACATACACATTCCACCACAGCAGAGAGCACCAATGAACACTGCCTGAAACCCCTGACCTCAGAATTGAGTCTCCTGTGGAATATGAGCTGCAGTGTTTTTACTGTACAAATCAGTTTCTACTTTGAATTGTATTGTGTAGAATATTTGGTTTTCAAAGGTGTATCTGAGTTGCTAACTTGAGTTTCATTTTAAAATTCATAGAAAGAATTGCAGCTTGGAATTACGCAAAAGTTCCAACTTTTAAAATAGCCCTAAACATAACTTATTTAGTATACACCGGCACAAAAATCTTCTCAGCATTTATTATTATAAAAATCAAAATAATGATCCATTCTGTAAAACATCAAAAATGCTTTGAGGCATAGAGTATCAAATATTCAGCCAAATTTTAATTCTTTATGTAAAACAAGTGAGCATTTTCAGCTCAATAGTATGCAGATTTGTTTCACTTATAATAGATACTAAAACTTTAAGACTGACAAAAATTGTTTTAATATATATTTTGTATTATTTCTTAGCAGTAAGTTTAACTGCATACTTATCATTCTACTTACATATTTGGGGTATATGACAGTGTCTTTGATGAAAGGGTCATGAATGGGAAGTGTAAGAACCCTTGCTTTATTACTGTATTTCAATAGTCTTAAAGTTCTTATCTTTGGGTCATGTCAAGCAAACACTATACCACTGAGTTCCCTCCCAAGTTCTTGAAATTTGGGTTTACATAGCTCAGGCTGGCTTTGAACTCACAATCCTATTGCATCAGCCTTCAGAATACAGCCAGTTTTTGTGCTTAATGTATCTATGTAATTTCAATATGGCTACTGACATGTATTTGACTCTAGTAATTGCCTGATGACCAGAATCAACTAATGGTTATTCATCAAATGCTGCTAGAACACCAGGAGCACAGTTGATAGATATATAGTGACTATTTCAGAAGAACTGTTACATTTCCTTTGAAGGCACAGATTTTGTTGATACTGTTCAATTTATGTTTCTGAGCCAAACAAAATCCTAGAAATAAAACAGGAACAAGAAACATACTTGATGAATGAAACAAACATACTTTTCAAGATGGAAATCTACAGTGAGATTTCAAAAATGAAAGAAGCAAATTTCTATGCATTGTGTTACATTGGCACAGAAGTCAATTTGCATTAAATACACAAAAAGCAGGATACTAGAAAGGGGTTTGCATAATTCATACCAAATTACAAATTGCATTTGAAGCAAAAAAAAAAACAAAAAACAAAAAACAAAAACAAAACAACAAACAACAAAAAAAAAACACCTTACAATGCATCTTGCTTGGCACTATTTTTTCCTGGTGTTTGGAGAGATTCACAGTTGGCTACCAAATACAGAAAAATTAGCCAGGCAAAGCACACTCATGGACAAAGACGAAAAAATAGGTAGCGATTGTTCACTATCAAGCTATAGCTTCTGTTGAATGCTATCATGTTTCAAGGTTTGGTTTACAATAAAGAAGTTTCAAAATAGGTATTCAAGGTTTTGATTTCATATACCTGCTCTTCTTGGAGTGTAGCTTCATGTCTAACTCTCCTCTCCATAGGAAAGAAAATTGTCTTATGTAGGAAGTGTAGGAGTTTCTTTTCTGTGACTATTGTTGCTAAGTTGATTCAGAAGAAAATCTGAGATTATTATTCAAAATCCAGCCCAGAAAAAAAAATAATAACTGAAAAATGACATAAGACCATAAATGATTGAATTCACACACTTGAAATACACACCAGTGTCAGAGTTCACTGAACAAATGTCTTAATTTGTCATTGTAGGATGGATCTAGAAATAGAGAAAACATCAAAAGAAAGATCTGTTGTGATATGATGATTTCTTTCTGAGAGCTGCCTGCTGCTGGAGAGGTGCTGTCATCCATGTTCTTCCAAGAGAGCTTGATGCTCCTGCTGTGGCTGTGAATGACAGCTTAATACAATGTGTGCAGACTAGAGTAGAAATCCACGCACAGACTCTGGATTTTTGTGTGCCTGAGAGCAACTGTAGGGAGCGTCTGCATGTTCATATAACTTGATGTCTTTTGGCACCTATCCTTTCTCAACAGTTAAACTTCTTAGGGTATAAGAAAGACGGAATACGAGGCATGCTTGGCCACTCATATTCAAACTGACTTCTCACCAAAAACTTTAATTGTTGTCTGACATTGTGATACTTTTCCTTGCTGGCTTGTGTAGCATTTAACTCTTGGAAAAAGAAAATATTTGAAACAAAAGAATAATAAAGCTGTTTGTGAACTCTGCCTTCTCGTGCTGGAATTGATGCTTCAGGGTAGATTTGGGGTCTAAACATATTTTCATGATGTTGTTATTTTTTTATTTGAATACATACTTTCTACTAAAAAGGAATTAAAAGTAGATATTTACCAAACATTCCTTCTTAAGTCAATGTTGATGCTAATTTTTTTTTTTAATGTAGCACAGTGGTGGAAACACTTAACCCTCATGCATAAGGACTTGACTCTGCCCATGGTACCAACCAACAATCAAGCAAAGACATATATGGACTGCAATACTCAGTCTCTTACACATGTTCAAAAGATCACACTGTTTTATTGTGTGTATTCCCTATATTTTAAACTGTGGTTGCCTTCTCTTGTTTTCCATTTTTTCAGTAGTTTTTTACACCCCATCCCACTCCCATCTATTTGATTTACACCATCATATTCTTCATGTAAAAAAATTACAAGTTTCTATATTTGGCAGAATTCTAAGAATTAACACATTTACACTTTTTTATTGCTCTGAATTCTTGTTTTTCTTTCCATTTCATTAAGTATATTTTACAGAGTATTATTTATTTTATTGTTTTACCTTTCAAATATTGTCCCCCCTTCTTGGGTCTCCCCTCTGCAAATCCCCCACCCCACACCCTCCACTTTGTCTCTAATAGGGTGTTCCCCTACCCACCCACTACCACTTTCACTTCACCCTTCTAGCATTCCTCTTCCTGGGGCAACAAGCCTCTAGTGGACCAAGAGCCTCCCCTCCCATTGGTGCCAGATAAGGTAGTCTTCTGCTACATATGTAGCCAGAGCCATGGACCAGCCCATGTATACTCTTCAGTTGGTGGTTTAATCCTTGGGAGCTCTGGGTAGTTCAGTTAGTTGATACTGTTGTTCTGCCTATGGGGTTCCAATCCCGTTTAGCTCCTTCAGTCCTTCCCCTAATTCTTCCATTGGGATCTCTGGGCTCACTCCAATGGTTGTCTGTGAGTATCTGCATGTCTTAGTCAGTGTTTGGTATAGCTCTTAGAGGACAGCTATACCAAGCTCCTGTCAGTAAGTACTTCTTGGCATCAGCAATAGTGTCAGGATTTGGTGTCTGCTGACAGGATGGATCCCAAGGTGGGGTGGTCTCTGGATGGCCTTTCTTTCAGTCTCTGTTCCATTTTTTGTCCTTGCATTTTCTTTAGACAGGAAAGTGAACCAACCCTACATCTGATAAGAGAGCTAATATCCAAAATATACAATGAACTCAAGAAGTTAGACTCCAGAAAACCAAATAATCCCAAATACAAATGGAATACAGAGCCATTAAGTATTTTATTTATTAAAATTATATGTATTCATAGAAAAGTTGAAAACAGCCAGGCGGTGTGTGGCACACACCTTTAATCCCAGCACTTGGGAGGCAGAGGCAGGTGGATTTCTGAGTTTGAGGCCAGCCTGGTCTACAGAGTGAGTTCCAGGACAGCCAGGGCTATACAGAGAAACTGTCTCAAAAACAAAACAAAAAAAACAAAACAAAACAAAAAAATGTTGAAAACAGAATTAAATTTAGAAAATGACATATACTTCCAGCTGTAGATAACAAACATCATACCCTACCATCTCCAGTCAGCAAATATTGTTCACCTCAATCTGTATACAGCAAACTTTATACCCATCCAACTATAAATAACAAACATCATATCATTCTTTCTGCATACAATAAACACCATACACTTCCATATCGAGACGGACAATGTTCACTTACACTTTGATTTATTGATTGCTTTTTTACTTGAATAGTTGCCAATATTTAGTTATATTTTACATAATGTAGCAAATTCAATATCTTTTTAAAATTCACTTTTCATCCCAATTGCTGCCCTTCCTCCTGGTCCCTCCTTTCCTCATTCCTTCCCCTCCCTTTCTCTTCTGAGAGGGTGGTACTCCCCAGGTGTCCCAACCACTCTGGCACATCAAGTTTCTGCAGGGCTAGGCAAATCTTCTCCCACTGAGGCCAGACGGGTAGAGTAGCATATTTCACCAAAAGGCAACAGTTTTAGGCTAGCCCCAACTACAGTTATTGGGGAACCCCATGAAGACTGAGCTGCTCATCTGATATATTTGTATGAAGGACTTAGGTCCTAGTCTATGTAAGTTCTATGGTTGATGTCTGAACTCTTGTTTCAGGTTGGCGTTTGAAGACATGATGTGGTATCACTCTTTAATTAGATCATATTACAGAACAATTAGGAATGATTTTGGCAATATAATTATGGTCTCATAGAGTACACTCTTGAATTAATAAAAAAAAAAAAGATTATCTAGGGCCTATGTCTGACCTTATTATATAATCCCTTAACATAACTCTATCTAAAAGGAAGAGATTGCCCTACCAACTTTCAGGGTTACTGAGATGTTGTGAGAGGAGCCTAGGGTCCCCACTGGGATTGGGATATGACTGAGCCTCTCATAGCTGAAAGCAATTCTTCACAGTGGTCAGAAAAAGAATGGGCATTAATGTTTAGTCTTTGAGTCACAATTAATTTAATTCTACTGACAACCTAAATAGGTTGGACCTGAAATTCCAGGTGAGGAGGTAGTCATTTGGCATTTTAATTTCTCTACTTTAGCTGCGGGATGGAGAATTCATTGATATCACACTTTAGAAAAAAAATGAGATAATATTTTTCCTAAGGTGGTAATACAGTGAAAAATCAATGACAGAATTAAAACTAGAAAAACCAATCAACCTTTTATATCTTCTTTCAGGATTCCTGTGTTTTTTTAATCCAGATTTTATTTTTCTAAACATAATTCTTATGGTGTTAATACAGACTTGGTAAATATAATATACATGAAAAATGAAAAAATAAGGAATAAAATCCATAACTAGAGAAAAGAAAACCAAGAAGGGGATGGGGAAAAATGATCAATAAAACATGTAGGACATGCAGAAAACAGCATAATGTCAGATGTAAATCCCTTTCTTGCAGTAGTTTCTCTCAAGTTATAATAAAACTCCCCATCCAAGGGAACTACCTGCAAGGTGCATTTTAAAAGAGAAATTAAAATAAAATCAGAAAACAACTCACATATGTTCAAAAGGACACTAACTTTAGTCTAACGATAGATACGACCATAAAAAGTGAACATTTACTCAAATAGTAAAAAAACACAAACTTGATGTTAAAAGTTATTATAGGAGAGAAAATAGAGTATTTTGTAATAATAAATCAGGAACTCACCAAGAAAGCATGCCAATGCAAGGTGTATGAAGCAAGAATCCAGGCAACTGTAAGAACAGATGCCTCCATCACAGTGAAAGGAAACATACCAGCCCAGGGCTAAAGCCAGGAGAATCCAGCAGATGGCAGATAGAAGGTGCAGACATTAGAGCTGCAAATAGCCCTGAAATGAGTAATGATTATTAAAAATAAAATACAAAATATCTTATCTCTCCCCCACCTTTCCTCCCTCCCTTCCTTTCTTCTTTTCTTCCTTCTCTCCTCCATTTTCCTTTTCTTTCAGTTTTCTTATTTTAGCCCTTCTTTCAGACAGCAAAGAATATTTTTCCTAAGTGGTATTACAGTGAAAAATCAATGACAGAATTAAAATTAGAAAGACAATCAGCCTTTTATATCTTCTTTTAGGATGCATGTGTTTTTTATCTGGATTTTATTTTTCTAACATAATTCTTATGGTGATAATACAGATGGTACATATAATATACATGAAAATGAAAAAAGGAATAAAATCCATAACTAGAGAAAATAAATTAAAGAAAACCAAGAAGGGGATGGGCATATGCACATTTAATGATGATAGTACAAATCACTTCTGAGTAAGACACCTTACAGTGCAGCCACAGGAGTCCAAGTAATCACAAAGGAACATTTATACACATAGATCAAAATGTTGCTATGAAACTTAGGCTAATTTCAAGAACCTGAGAGCTTTTTCATTAGAAAAATGTATCAATGTAATTTTCTATCTAATGATTTTAAAAGAATAATAATTTTCAATATAAATATATATTATTTAATAAAATATCATCTTATTCATTAAAAATCAATATTTACAAACTGATAATAATTTTTAAATGTTAAAACCTAAGAGAACAAATAACATTCTTTTTTTTTTTTTTTTTTTTTTTGGTTTTTCGAGACAGGGTTTCACTGTACAGCCCTTGCTGTCCTGGAACTCACTTGGTAGACCAGGCTAGCCTCGAACTCAGAAATCCGCCTGCCTCTACCTCCCAAGTGCTGGGATTAAAGGCGTGTGCCACCACCGCCCAGCAAGAAATAACATTCTTGAAAGTAATAGATCAGTGATCATAACATAGATATGAGGTCTGTCACAAAACTAAGACACTAGATGCATTCATTTTAATGTTGCATAAGAAGTCCTAAAATGAGTGTTTGAATTCAAAAGAGGAAAGTTTTAGATACAAATTGTAAACAAATAACATAGCCATCATTTATGTATTCTATGAATCCTATAACTGTCAACATAAGATACACAGAATACCTTGTTAGAGCTAAGAGCAAAGACGGGGAATAAGGCTAGGATAAAATTCTTATGAAAAGCATCTAGGGCCTGGAAACTCATGCTCTGCAAACAAACTATTTTATAAAGATACCTTGTAAAATATTCATAGAACTTGCACAAAGAGATAAAAATTATAATTTAGTATCAAAAGTCATAAAAAGCGCCATCAGTAATTGAGAGATGAACCAAGTTCATGGATGGGAAATTGCAATATGGCAAAACTGTCAGTTCTCTCATGATTAATCTATAAACTCAATACAAACCAATCAAAATACCAACAGGAACATGAAAACCAATTTCAAAACTTGAAAGGAAGAGTAAGAATCATAGTAATAATAATTGGATAACAGAGTAGGGGGTCTACACCTGTATAGTGACAACTGCTATTATAAAAGTTTGTGATTAAAGGACCAGAATGATAATATACGAGTAGACAGACAAGGTGGTAACATAGAAGCTAGAAGCAAAGCAGTAAAGGCTCATTAGGACAGATGTATAAGCCAGTGACGACATAGCACACTAGTTAGTAAAAGGTCCCTGGAGATGGTCATCACTGGAAACAAGCTGTATTTCTACCATAAAGTACATGAAACACTTCAGTAAAATCAAATAAGTATTGAGAGCAAAAATGATGTTTTGATTTTGTGTACTGAAAAGATTTTTTATATATATAACACATAAACATAGAATAAAGAAATGAGGGCTCTGGCCTCCTACTACATTAGCAAAGCTTCTGTGCACTAAAACACTTTCTTTCAAATGTGTTTCGACCACACTGAGTGTGACTGTATGCCCACAATCACAGCATCGAAGGGAAAGAAAGAACTACTTTATATCCCAGGCCAGGCTGGGCTAATATAATGAGATGCTTTTGAAAGAATAATAAATAGCTTTAAGATAATTAATAGAATCCAAGAAAATATTAGCAAAGTACACACACAAAGTATCACGGGCTTGCGTCATGCTCACTATTGTAGCTGAGGCTAATCTTGATGTCTAGATGCTTGCCCATTTACTCCCCTGTGCTAGATTGCAGGCATAGTAGCACACCAGGCTCTAGTTTTCTATTACTGCCAACATGAATGCAAGTAAATCAAAGCTAAAACAGCACCAGTTAATTACCTTCTAGTTCCACCGTTAGAAATATGATGCTAGCCTAAGAAGACTAAAATAATAGAAAGTTGTTAGATTGGCTTTCATTAAGGATATGAAATATAGTATGTTTGTCCAAGACATGGAGAAAAAAGAACTCTTACACACTGTTGGTGGGAACATAAATTTCTACAGCGATTGTGGAAAATAGCAGAAAGGCTGCTTTATAAATTAAAAACAAAGTTTTCATATTACATAGGAATCCTATTACTATGAATATATTTGAGTGCCATGAGTCATTATGCCAAGAGATAACTCCTGTGTTATTTACAATAGTCAAGATAATGGAATTGATAAGGGAGAATTCAACGAAGAATGAACTACTAATGAATGTACCCACAGGAAATCTCACTCTCTTCTCCTTCTCCCCCCTCTCTCTCTCTCCTCCCCCTCTCTTTCTCTCCCTCCCTCCCTCTCTCTCTCTTCTCTCTCTCTCTGTCTCTCTGTCTCTCTCTCTGTCTCTCTCTCTCTGTCTCTCTGTCTCTCTCTCTCTCTGTCTCTCTCTCTCTCTCTCTCTCTCTCTCTCTCTCTCACACACACACACACACACACACACACACACACATATACAACTCATGTGTACATGAAGTCAGGAACACTATTGAGTAATTACAAAGAAGGAATGCTTGCAACAAAATAGATGAACCTGGGTGCACTAAGCCAAATGAAATCAGTCAAGAACAAGAAAAACTATACTATGCTTACATGAATATTAAAACAAGAGTAAAATCATGATTACCAATTTTTCTGGATGGGAGGGGAGTTGATAACTAATGAATATTTCAGGTCATAAAAAAAAAAGAAATCTCAGGAGAAACAAGTAATAGTATGGTTAATACTGTCTAATGTGCTTAATTTTTTTTTCTAAGAGAGTACATTTAAAATGTTCTTATCACCAAAAAAAAAAAAAAAAAAAAAATACAAAAGTGAATTGGCTATGGTAATTTTCTTGCTTTAATCTTTCTAAAAAACCATCACATTGCACTTCATAAATAAAACAATTAAACAAAATACGCCGAACAAAAGGCAGGTATTAGTCGGCTGTAGGACATACGATTTCCCAGGAGCTCTATAGATCATTTCCTTTGTTCATTAAGGCTGTCGCTAGGACTCGATGCCTTGTATTTGCAACACTGACGGCACCTTTTCCTAGATGGACTGTCAACTAGCAACATTTTTCATCTTCTACACGTCTCTTACACATTCTTTCCTGTCTTCAAAGCCAATAATGATGGGCAGTATCTGCTATGCCTTGAACTTCTTGTATCACATTTTGATCTCAACCGTTTTTAAGGGCTCCTGTGACTACATCAGCCCACTTAGGTATCAGGTTCTTGGTAAAGTCTGTCAAGTCTCTGTTTCACGCAAAGATAACCTATTCACAGGTTGCAGACACTGGGATGTAGAACCCTGGGTAAGAGATTTATTTTGCCTCTAAGTTTATGTGTAACTATTTCCATCTGTGCATATACCTTAAGTACTGTAAGAAAAAAAATGAAAAGTGCCTGAAATTTTACTACCCATAGCATTAAGGAACAAAGAAACAAGTCTAAGAGAAAGGCAGAAATAATAAAACTGACGGTTGGCTCGCAAATTATAAAGCAACAGTTAGCCTTAGCCAAAGTTACCTCAGTGGAATTGTGGGAGAAGTGGGAAGAGTGGAATGTGCTGGAAAATGTACGGGCATGTCCATGGTTGGGCAAAGAAGAATATGGTTTACTGTATCTTTTTCAAAGGACTGACTGAGACTTGGCTTTCCTTTTTAAATGAAGACTGAACTTATAACTCACTCTGAGAAAAATAGAGTATGACAGAATAGTATCTGACCTGGGACATATCACCGTTTTCTACACCATGTCTTAGGTTCCACATTTTGTGTTCCCAACTGTTGTTTCGTGAGGGCCCTTCAGTGGCTGTATGAACTGGCCACACTGAGAACTGAGGCCTTCTATGAAGAGTAGTCAAAACCTATAGGCCTTGAACAAGTCCCGTAACTATGAATCTCTCAGAAATGAACCTTCTGGCCTTAATCAAGGCCCAGATGACAGGAGACTTGGCTGAAACCCACCATAAATTCTGAGATAGATTCCAGTGAGCCATGCTTAGATTTCCAGCTCATAGAACTATGTGTACACTTCTGTAAGACACTGACTTTTAGGGTAATTCAATGTATGTAAGTAGTTAAATTATACAGGGTTTAGCTTTTCAAGTGTGACAACTATGACTGATGGAGAAAAGGTTGATTCTAGAATGGTTTAGGGGTTTATGTGTATGCACGTGCTGCGGCATGACTATTCTTCTGTGTGTGTTACATTTAGCACAAAGATACAGGTATGGCTTGAGTGTAACTCTGCCCATCTTTTTTTAGGAAGGTGATTGTAAACATACTTCCAGTCTCAACTATTATGAGCCTCAGTTTCCCTGCACTGACTTACTTACTAATGGACCTGTGCCCTTCATAACTTTCTTCCCTGTGTAATCGCCTGACCCTGATCTCCACGTGTTTTCTTTATCTTCCAGCTAAACAATTTTCTTTCGAACCTTTATAGTCTAATCATTTTTTTAATGGATATTTTATTTATTTACATTTCAAATGTTATCCCCTTTCCTGGTTTCCTCTCTGCAAACCCCCCATCCCCTCTTCCCTCTCCCTGCTTCTATGAGGGTGCTCGCCCACCCACCTACCCACATCCACCTCACAGCAGTGGCATTCCACTACACTGGGGCATCAAAAGAAACCCAATGAAGATAGCAAAATTGTCCATAGCAGAGTGGAGAGGAAAATCTGGAGAGCTGCCTCCCTCAGATGGTCTTTAGCTAGCTGGTGAAGGATAGTTGAAGATTCATGAAATAATTGGTGCCTGAGTGGGCAGCAAGCTCCTACAATACTCCTGTGTGGGGGTAACTTTTGTTTGTATTAGCCTCTGAACACCCCATGGGTGGCTAGTGAAGTTTGTGTAATCAGCAAGACTGACACCTGAAGTTTATGTTTTCATTATTCTAATTAAAAGAATTACTATTAGATCCGAAAAAAAATTTTTTGTTGTTGAAACTGTTAATTGACATCTTGGAAAAATTGCAGTGATGAAAGTTAATTTGCTTTTTCCTTGGATTTTACAATAGCTGTCTTATTTTAAAGGCCACTGCCAGCTATCTTGACAGAACACATGAAAGGACTCTGCAGCAGTAACTTAAGACTACCTATTTCCCAGTGAAGACTGAACTGACTAGAAGGTTCTGAAAGAGCAACATGAAATGGTGCCAAAGCTCTTAGAGGCAAGTAGCTATCATTGCCTTTCTTTCAGGCATAGAAACTTGAGAGCAACCCTTTTCAAAGTATGCTACATGCACAGCTTGTACAAGGACAGCTTGGAGATTCACAGACTGAACTCAGGATCACGTTCACCTTTAAAAATCTGAAGTGAAGGGCAAGGGCTCTCAGCATTATACATTTGGGGCATCTAGCAGCACAAATCATCTTGAGACTAAAATAATTTCTACTTCAACTCCAGCTTTATTTGGATTATATGCATCACCTTCAAGACAGCAAATCAATGCCTTCCAGACATTCATTCACTTATCAACACTGAATCTGAACTAATGGGATGGAGTTTCAGTAAAGTAGTGATTTCCACTGCAGTTAGCAATATGAAGAGCCCAGCACATGCTTGCTTCAAATTCTATGTTTAAAACATCTTAAAGCTGTGATTTAGCAGGCTATACACTCGAATGTGGTACATTCCATTTTCAAGATTCATTTACTTTATGAGTATTTTGCCTACATGTATATATGTGTGCCGTATGCCTGTCTGGTGACTGTGCAGTACAGGAAAGAGTGTTGGGTTATCTGAAACTGGAGTTATGAATGGTTGTGAGCTGCCATGTGGGTGCTGGGAATTGAACCTGGATCCTCAGCAAAAGCAGTAAGTACTCTACATCTCAGAACTCCAGCCCCACATTTCAAATTTTTAATTCATTGGAGTCTATTTTAGATGTTGCCCCTTCAACTATATTTTGTGATGACTTTTGACTTCTGACCATTTCCTGTGTTACCCCTGTCTGTATTCATGAGTCATGTATGAGAAAGAATTATTTTCAAATAGTTGTCTTTTCTTTTCTTTTCTTTTCTTTTCTCTTTTCTTTTTAAAGAAATAAGTACTTGTATACATATGAAACTGCACCTCTGATTTCCAAACAATGAGTTTTGTATAGCAAGACAGTTGTGTTCAAAGGTGGCCCAGGTACAGACTGTCTGTTTCCAGTACAAAAATGATGCAACAGCTGGACCTAAGACACAGTTTATCATGATGCCAGAATTTTAGCTTTTATAAACATTACCTGTTCAGCTTATCATGTATATTAATAGTTGCTATCTTAAGGTTTTGATGTAGGGTAACACAGTGATTCGTTAAGCAAAAACAAGTCACAGGCTAAAGAAAGAAATGGCAAAAATGAGAAAAGAACCCTGATTCTGATATAATGAGTCTGTTAGGAATGTGTTTTCAACCTAAGTGATAGAATGAGGTGAAAGCCTTCAAGTAAAACTTCTCATGTCCAGCATCAGGGACAATAGAATGTGCTGCCTGTTCCTATGTATTTGGTACCACATTTTAAGACCATCTATTTTGCTCAAGTACTTACTGTGTTTTACTTTATGAGTTTTCCCCCAAATTCTTTGACAGCTTTTCTCAGTGTTAAATAACATAATTAAAGCAAACATAGAAAGCATAAAGATAAAGATTTCTGTTTCTTTTGGCATAAGAATCAGACAGCTTTATGTGGAAAAAAAATCTATGCAAGAAACATTTAGATCCAAAGACTATAATTCAGTTTAGATACATTTAAAACTTTAAAAATATTATTGAAGGTGTCATCGCATTTTACTGAGGAGGACCGGCTCCAGTGACTCTATAGACAAGCAGCATCACAGGACTATCAGTCTCTCTGACTGATTTCACATCCAGCAATTTTATCCAAAATGTTGATTGATTATAGTGATCATTTTAATTCAACTGAGTAAGGACAATTTTGTGGCCAATGTGGCTCTACTAGGGAGATTTCAATTAATAAAGGCTATAAGACTTGCTTCTAAGTTCCTGGGTTAGTGCTCTACTGCAGAGACCTGCTTGAGGGTACTTCTGGCAGACATCTACTTAAAGGTACTTCTGGCATGGTGATGACATCCCTGAGAATTAATGATCCCAAGGCACAAGGCAGTAACATAATATGTCTTATGATTTGTCATTGGAAGTCATACACTACTACTTCTACAAAATTCTATTAATTATAATGTCTTTCTATTCACACTGGCTCATCTAAGACCATGGAAAATCTACAGCCTGATACTTTAGAACTATAGAAGCCGAGTTGAACAGTTGTGACAGACTATGTAGCTCAGAGTCTACTGTATGAACCTTAAATATTAGCCAATATCAAATGGATGAGAGCTATAAGGAAAGAAAACACTGTGTTTACTATGGATTATAACAGGAAATACTGGAGATCTTGTTCACATGTCTCACTCCAGTAGTACATGTCGCAGCATGTCAGTACCTTGAAATTAACTATGATGGGAACATTTCCACCAAGGGGTTGGAAAATGGCACAAAGGAAATCACAGACACACACACACACACACACACACACACACACACACACACAGATGTTAGTGTGCCAGCATACAACTGATTATAAGCTAGATGCCATACTGTGAAGAATCAGGATTCTTTAATGGAAGATAAGAAGTAAGTAAATGGAAGTGACATTCTTCAGAGTTGAGATTTTCTAGTGTATGTGAAAATTTACTGAAACTAAAAATGGCGCTACATTTTTAGTTACACAAAATTTAAATAAATTAAGTACTAATGATGCTGATGTTCTCCCCAAAAACAGGGTCAATTATTTCAGCTCATAGACTGTGTGGACAAAGTTCTCTTGTGGCCTGACATGGATACAGGGTCAATTATTTCAGCTCATAGACTGTGTGGACAAAGTTCTCTTGCGGCCTGCACATGGATCTGAAGTCTGTGCTATACTAGATCCTCTAATATGAGCACTTCTTTAGCTCTCTTAGCTGGTTACTGTGCTATTATTGATATGTACCACTTCTTAGCAGATTCTCTCCAGCATCTTTGACTCAGTATTTCAGTATCCTCCAACATCTTTGTTCTCAATGACCTCTTTTTTTCTTCTAACAAGAATAGCTAATGGGCATTATGGGTTAGTAGTTTAAATTTGAGAGCATTATAGAAATGTTTTATTTAAAAAGTCATATATATATACATGAATGTGTGTGTGGTGTTTGAAAAAATATATCACCAGATTATAAGATGGTTGTATTTGTCACTACCTGGCTATCTATACAGCTTGAAACAGACTTGGTGGCATATGTATTGAGCAGAATGATCAGGTGAGGTCTCTAAAGGGATAAGGAGAAAAGTAAAGTCAGGGTAAGTGTGGCTGTAGGTAAACAATGTCTAACTCTGGTTTGGTTTCCTGCTGGAGTTTTGGAGTGTAGACCAAACTGTAACTATCTCCACATTGCAGCCATTAGCCTGGACATTTGTGTTCCCACAACAGATAAAAATCTCTAAAACATCTTTTGTTCTGAGCTAGGTGGTTTAGTTGAAGGCCACAGATCAGAGAAGGTTGTTTGTGGACTCTTAGCTCCAAGACTCACAGATGATCACACTACTGATAAAGGGAGTCTAGAGTTGTCCCACAAGAGTACCACCCATAGCATGGGTTCTGCAAGGTACAATGCCCTGGAGGCTTCATCCCCATGACTGTTTCATCAATCTAGCATGAGAACAAGAATTTCTAAGTTCCCAGGGAATGTTAGTGTTGCTAATCTCGTGTCCTTACTTTAAGAACTGCATGTTGGAATATGAATTTCTGAGTGTAGAACAGTATATTAGTTTGAATGAGGAATATCCTGGTATGCTCATATATTGAACTCTTGGTCTTGAATGGTAGTGCTGTTGGGGAGGTTGTGAGATCTTTGGGGAGGGATGGAGTCTTCCTGGAAGTGGTACCTCAGTGGGTTTTGGCTTTGAGGATCCATAGTAATACCTCACTTCCAGCTTTTTCTCTCTGGTTTATGTTAACAATTGAAGATCCAACCTCTCTGCTCCCTACTGCTACCTGCTGCCATGCTTCCGTTCCCCATTCATTATAGACTCTCACTCTGGAACCATAAGCCCCAATAAATTCTTCCTTCTATCAGTTGCCTTGTTTTTGGTGTTATTTCCCAGCAAATACAATGTAGCTAATACAAGCAGAAGTGCTTGGAGCATCCAACATGTTATTCAGTTTGATGTGATCATCAGAAAGATGGCAATGAAACACTTTTGCAATGGCTTTTCATTCTTCCTTCTAGGCAATGAATCTAGCTTGCTTACCAAGATACATTTGTGTTATATTTCATGAACTTAGTAAACCAATTCACAATACTTCCCAACTTAAGAACTTGAGTTTCTATCTTATTTCTGGCTGCTAACATCTATATTCCATTAAGTATCACCACAATATTCTTAAAAAGATCAGTTTTAATGAAGTATGCTTTAATCAGGCCTGATTTTTTATCATATGAGTCATGTGATGCAGGGGACAATCAAAACTGCCATGTATGCCTAAGGCTTTCCCTGACACCTACATGAGGTCTCTACCTGTAAGAAATGCTGGCAGTAGAAACATGAAGGACGGCTGATCTTGCCAGATCTCTGTGCAGGTGGAAACAACTGTTTATGCAAGACAGGAAAAGTAATAGAGCTCTATGCCCCTGCACTGTTGGTTGGGTCATTTAGACCTATTACCTAAAATTCACTTTGTTGTTGTTGCTGCTGCTGCTGCTGCTGTGTGCTGTTGTTGAAAGCATTTTGGCAGCCTTCAAAAAAATTAGCTCTTTTAATAAGGAAGAGGAAATAACAAATAACATTTCTGGCATTCTCCAACTTACCAACACAATGTGTCTTACTTTTACAGTTTTATTTTTCCTTTTAATGCTACAGCAAGATCAGCTATGATTCATAGAACTTAAGCACGCATCTCAGAGCTGGAGTGGACATTAGCAAACTCTGGTATGTGTGCTATCTTATCACCTCAGTTTGAAATAAGTAAACAATTGGTTCCTAAAAACACAGAAACATTTGCAAGTAATTAAGTTTTTAATGACCTGGAGTGGACTTGGATGACTTTTGTAATGTCAAACGTAATAATTGCTCTTGCATTTTAAAATTTCCTGAGCACTTCAGAAGATTCTAATGGTGAAGCTAATGTCTCTGGAATCCTGTGTACTCTTGCCTCTGCATACAGTTTCAATATGAATAATCAGTGGTTCTGTGGATGAAGAACTGGTGTGTTCACATGAAGCATTGGAAACCAACAGGAATGTCATGTGAGCTATACATTACTTCGAATAAGTTTGACACTTCAAGTTGTTATATTAAAAGATTTCAATATGAAATAATAATAATAATTTAAAATGAAAAATAATTTTATCATTTTACTTGACTTGGTGCATCTAAAATATTATATTTCAACATAATCAGTATAAAACTGATACATGTTCTATTGTTCACACTGAAATGGAAATCTAGTCTGTTTAGCAGGCTGACATTCAGACTGGCCACAGTTTAGGTACCCAGAGTTCTCATGAGCATACAAGTGAAGAGTCATCTCAGATCTAGGCTGATCTCATAATTTATAAAAGGAATAGAAGCTCAAGTCCCAAAGTGACTAGTTCACGATCAACAAGCTGATAAAGTAGAAAAATATTGAGTTCACACCCACCAATTCTCACACTACAAAATGGCAACTCCAAAACTACCCAGGGGGAGATTTCATTAGAAATTACTTCCTGTAAGAAAAAAATTCTAAAAAATTATAGACAGTGCTGGCTTTGGGATAAGTAAATAGTTTAAAGTATAGAGAGGTATGGTGGTGCAAACTTTCATTGCAAGCACTAGGGAGGGAGATGTTGGAGGTATCTACTTTGAGATTGGCCTGAGATAAACAGAGATATTCTGTCTCCCAAATACAAGAAACTAACAAACATGTAAAGGGAAGGTAAAAGCATCAGGCAGAGATTGTCATTTTTTTCTTCTACACACTAACATCATATCTTTTGCAGGTTATTGTCTCAGAACTTTCATATCTTATCTTCAAAATGTGAAGTATAAGGACTGAGTGCATTAATGTATGCATGTGTGTATAAAGTATACATATGGTAATGGGTACCTGTGTATGTAACATATACATATGATATTAAATATAACAAAGAAATCATCAGATAAGTTTGATTTACAGATTACTGAAAATACTCAAGACATTGAGAATATACATTATATGAATATACACTAAGCCTAAACATTAATGCTTCTGACAGTCCTGTATCACGTTGGAAAGAAGGAGTCCATAGTATGCTATTATGGACTTGAAATTTTTTATAGTTCTGTTTAATTTAAAACTGTTTGGACAAAATGAGTCCTGGTTTAATTTCCTTTGGCCAAAACTCTAAATATAAACCACAGATTTTCAATAATTCGGTTAATTAAGGTGTTAAGATGCTGTAAAAGTAGCATTTTCACCTTGTCCTCTAAAAGGAATGCAAATATATTTTTGCTTTTCTTTGCCATATAAAGAAGATCTACACTATTAACAGAACTCTAATTGGAAGCACACAAAACTTGTGACTGCCTAGATTCAACATAAACCAAAGCCATGTACTGACTGCCAATTCACTGAAAAAAGAAATGACCCACAACCAAAAGTTCCGTCAAAGTCTAGTTTGTGGTTAGGAATTGTTTTCCTCTTTCTTTCCTTTTTAACCAACTTGGGTGAACCAAGGTCAAAGTAATTTTCTTTATTGCAAAAACACAGAAAATTGTTCTGTAAAACATGTCCTAAAAACAACAGTGCCTGATTATTAAAGAAGGTTACTTTTTCTTTCTTTCAAATGGATTTAGCAGCTGATGTCATTTGAGAAATTTATCAGGTGAATTTATTGTGAGGAGATTGTGAAATGGGGTCACAGCCTCATAGTTTAGTTTATACGCTGTTATTTGGAACCATGCTGAAGAAATGTGTAGTTTCATTTGAGCAGGTAACATTTGCCCTTAGACTTTGGAAAGTTTTGATGTGTTCAAAGTTGAATTATTTCTCAGGGAGCATATGATTTTAGATTTATATGTAGTGTCTAAGTAAGGCAGAACCCTTTTGCATATTAGTGATGTCACCCTTTGATCTCTAAGGATCACCTTGACTGGTCACACTCTCAATAGTGAGAATATTTAGGGTGATTTGTAGAGGCTCAAAAGTGTTTTCCAGAGCATATAACTTAACGCTATGCTTTGGTTATAATGGGACTATGAGTATGATTTCCATTCCTTACTGAATGTAGTTTTCCCCTTAAAAGCCTCATGGTCTCCTACATTAAAATAATAATAATAATAATAATAATAATAATAATAATAATAATAATGTAAGCCATGTCCTACTTTATGCCATACATGTTCTTTCTTGATAGAATCTGAACATATTTTATGAAAATACCTTTCTCTCTCACTAGCCCACCTTGCACCTCCTTTTACCTTGCTTATTCCAATTATCCTTTGAACCATATTGACGGAGACCTTGGGAATCAAAGTGACCTCTCTTCTTCATGGCCAAAGGAATGTTTTAGTGATAACTATGATTGTAGCACTTGCTGATGCTGACTGTCAACATTTCAAAGAGCATCAATGACTTGCAGATTTGGAAAATCAATAGCTTTTTTTTCTTTCCAATTCATCTGATGCAAACTAGCACAAGCCAGAAACAATTTCAGTAATAGCAGTGGAGATGAGTACATTAAGTACATTGTCAGACTCATACCTATAGTCTGTGCCAAGTGGGAGGACTCTTGTTTTTTATCTAACATTGTAAAACAATGACTGCTAGATATGGAATCATAGGGGATGGATATCATTACTGTTCTGTCGGGCCGTGGAAGGATATCTTAGTTCTTGGTTGGGCAAGGGCCTTGAACCCCAACTCCAATGGAGAAACGGCAGGTGTTTGGCCATGCCTCCAGAATCCAGGCTCCTACACACAGTCTAGATCTCCCTTTGATCTGTGCCTTGCAATCACATAGGGTTACAGGTAGAGGGCGTGACTACAGGCTTCAGCCTCAATAGGTTTCCATATTAATGAGTTACCTAAAGGCCGGAGGTCATAGCTAAATTAAGTGACCCTCCTCTTTTCCCCCTCCCTATTTAAGTCAGGCCGGCCCTGGCTTAAACGGGGAGGAGGGGGGTCGTGCACATCTAGACCATCTACCACACCATGAACAATAAAGCCTTGGAACCCCTTTGGACTTTCTCGTATTATTGGGGCCTGCTGTCATGGATAGTTTTTCCGTGTTTCCACTGCAGGACTGGCACTGTTCTAGCACTAACTATATGACTTTGGCAAATTTTACTAATGTTGCTTGTTTGCTTGTTTTAAATTTATTTATGTGTGTGTGTGTATCTGTATATCTGTGTGTGATTCTGTGTGTGTGTATGTGTCTATCTGTGTGTCTGTGTGTGTATCTGTGTGTGAGTGTGTGTGTGTGAAAGAGAGAAAGATGATGATGATGATGATGATGCAGATATGACCAAAGTGTCTTACATGCACACAAGAGCTCTGCAACTACCTCAGTCGCCAGAATACCTCTGAGCCATCATTCCCTTAGAGATGATAAAGAGCTCAGAAATCCAGGGGAAGATCATTTTATCTTCACAGTGGCTCTTCCTTAGAAACATCAATCAATTTCACCCTCTTGTCATACAAGTGGAGCTCTTAGTCACCAAGCCCAGCTTGACCACAGCAGGACAGGTTACCTGCTCTAATTCATTTTATTCTCTCATGCATGTTCAAATCCTGAATGGAGATTCATAGAGTGAAGAGGGCTTAGATAGCTTAATAATCTCATGACTTCTGACTATTTCTCTGAAGAATCATAAAGCTTTAGATAATACTTAATGTATTTTATAGAGATTCCTTCATTTACTCCTCATAAGCACTCAAGTAAGCATTCTAACTATGGAATATGTTTATTTAGTGTATAAAAAGTAGATTTCTCCAAGGTTAGAACTAATAAAAACAAAAATAAAGAAGTATCTTAGAGATAACACTAGGAAGTAAGGGATATTTGTGGTAACAAAGAGAGTAGGAGAGCACATAGTAACCAAGTTGACTGAGATAAAGCATATGTGATATGCAGTGTTGTGGAGACTCCCACAGGATACTACATAGTGATATTGTTTGCATGATTGATTTGGGTAGATTTTTATTTGTGTTTTTTATTGCAATATTTTGTGGACATTAATAGAGAACATATCTCATGTCCTGAACAAGTGGAATATGTAGTTATGTTGTCCTTTTTGAGAGTCTCACAATGTGTTCATATAGCTACTTCAAGCAAGGCAATCTTTATTGAATTTTTCTCATTTTTACTTATTCAATCTAAGCCCATAATAGAGAATACATTCCAAAGCAGGATTAATTGTTAATGAACCATTCCGTCCCCTTGAGACAGACATCGGATGAATTCACTCTAAGTACTAATATCAGCTAGTGCTTCTATAATTTGTATTTTCTTCCCTTTACTGCATCTTAACATAGTACCTAGAGTGGCTTTGAGAACCTTTAAACAGGACCCCTGAAATACGAAATCCAGGTTCTCTTTCATCTTTCATACTGAAGTTTACAAGATGAATCCACAGAAAGACAACAACTGACTTCATTTTCTCTCTATGGTGGGAAAGTAAAGAGGTGAGGGCTGGAGGAAGTTTATTAAACACACAGACTGAATAAATTCTGACTATATCATAACTTTTTCCAACAGCATCTTAAATCCAAGTTATTACTGGAAGTTGTTTATCTGGTACTTTGTATTCTTAACAGTTGCTGCTGGCAGATTTAGGATAGAGTATAAGTCTTGCTTTGTGCTCAGATCTTTGAATAACTTGACGATGGGTAATGGTATAAGCGGAGTTGGTCCTGAGATGGTTCCAAAACACACAGCCTCAGTAATATCAAAGAAGATATGCATTTAAAGGGAAGAATCTAATTCTCAAATGTAGTTGCTCATAGTTTTCCTGTCAGAAAATCTCATGCCTAGATAGACCTACCTCATCTCCTTTGAAGACATGGGAGCTTCATATCTTGTAATGGCAAGCCACCAAGCATGTGTGGATCATCTGCTTTGTTTTCCTAGTGTTGGAACTGTAGACTCAGATGTCAAATAAATTTGTCTAACTATCCAGAACTCAATTATCCATTGACATCCTCCAAAGAATATGAAAGCCTTTCCCTTGGACACCAGAGAAATTCAGGGGATGCCACCATTTTTAATATAGCCACTCAGCTCTCATATATGACAAACTGACATTGGTTTGATGGCTACTTTATGAGCACATGCGATCCTCCTCTTCTACCTGCACTGCCACGTACACTCCTTTGCCTCCTTGTTTTATGGTCAGCTCAGAAATAAATTTGAACATGTTCAGCTTTCCAATGCTTTGTGGTGTTTATTTTTATTCTCACAAGAAGGGCATTTAGAGAAATATGACATAAGCTAACAAAGGAAAATTCAGGCCTCCTGACATGTATTCTCTTTTTAAAGGAAAATGCACACTGAGGGCAATGAATGTTTAATCAGGTGACCCGACAAAGATTTAAAAGAACAAGCTTGACCTTTTCCTTATCATTTATGCCAATTTTTATCATAGCTTTACCTAGGGACCAATTCACATGCTTCGGATGTGATGCTTTATCTAAATCTCCATATCGCCTCCATAGCAGCATCGCCAGCAACAAACAAAAGCCATGGTGATCCCTCTCAATCCCCAAGTGCCAGGACCATGCTCCCATCCTCAGCCAGCTCATATATCAGAATCCTTAGTCCTTGTGACTTTTCAAGTGACCAGAACCTGCAGTCACTCATATTCTACTCCCTGAACTTCCTGCCTTTCAGAGTCTTGGCTCTGTCCTGTCTCATCCATATCCTTCCATTGTGCTTTATTGGTTTTTTGTTGTTTGTTTTGGTTTGGGTTTGTTTTATCTTGTTTTTGATACTGTTCAAAACTCTTTGTCTGTCTTCCCCATCTCTTTTTCATATTATCATGTCAGCCTTCTCTAGTCATGACAGAGATAAGGAAGTAAGAAAAGTACACTAGAAAGAATGAATTCCTTTATTGTGCCTAATGCTCCATCTCCAGGGACAGCACATGAAGGTGCCTGCCAGCTTACTCTAAAAGTGCTCTAAAGACAGTGCTTAGAAAACAAGGAGCAAATGAAGGATTATGTTTACACCAATCATAGCACAGCTTCTAGTTCCCCTAACACTGTGAATTCTCAGTCACCAGTACCAGCCTTTACATAAGGAACAACCACAACTTTTATTTTGTGTCTTGATGGCTTAAAGCCAGATTGTCTAAAATGGTCATGAATAGGACCAGGCGTTCTAGAATGGAAGCCATGTCTTTAAGTGCAGTTGTCCTTGAAACTAGAATGGTTTTTAAAGTAAGCATGATGAATCCAATCTAGCTAGTCTGACAAGAGAATGGTGTGCACTGTGGTCAGAAAATCAGCCAGTTGGTTGTCATGTTTTCATACACGGATGCCAATCATAGGGTAGGATCTACCTGACAAATCAAGTACCAACATTTACACTCCTGTTAGTCTCATTAATTAAAAAAACATACATTATAAGGTGACTAGAATAAAAATGTAAAGATCAATACAAAACTTAATAGCACTCAATATGTTCAATAGCATTTATCAATGGTTAAACCTTGCCACATGTCCCTAGGAAGGTTTGGGTCCCACTAACCTGTCTAATTAAGATTTTAAAATTGTAATCACTAATGGTTACTTTCTAGTTACACTCCATTCTCAAACCAATCTCTGTTTCCTCCTATTTGGGTACAGAAATTGAGTTTCCATTCCTCCAACTTTCAGAATCTCATAGTCATAGCTCTTAGTTTAGAGCTGACCTTTGATGTCACCAACTCCTTCCTGTTCAAGAACATTCCAAGGTTCTTTTATGTTTCAGGGCAACCTAAGAATCAATTCAACATTTGAAAACTCCCAGTTTCAAATGTAACTCTTCCTTGACATACAACTCTGTTCTCATCTACAAGAATTACCGTCCCCATTGAACTTTGTAGAGGACTCCTCCCTTTCCCACTATACTTTATAGACTGAAAGTGATGATTTTTCCATCGAAATCTTTACATGTAAACTTGACTTACAGCTAAATCTGAAAATACTCTACTACTTGGTTGTTGTTTTTATTCATCTTTATTGTATTTGTCTCTTCCTCTTAGAAGCAGAATACTTTGATATTCAATGGGCATTAATAAGTGCTTACTGACTTCAGAGCACATCTTATTTTTAATCTACTAATCATTTATGATCATTCACGCATTTGGAACTAATGTTAAAAAGTTAAGAAGGAGTAACAGAATTGTTGGGTTTTAATTAAAGTTGGGGAAGAAAGATGCTTAGAGTAAGAACTATTTTTCTCTCTAGATATGTATTCTGAGCACTGTTTTGGTTGCTGCAGTTTAAGCAACAGGTAATTCTTCAAGCTAATTAATTCTAGATGGATCCAACCTTAATATCCTCTGAGGATGCTTCGGTTCAGTTTGCTGCATCATTACATTTAAGCAGCTGCACATGACACCAAACATTACAGATACCTGTACATCCCCCCAACCTTCCCTCCCAAGTTGAAACTCATTTTAAAATAATTCAAGATAAAGTTCAGTCAGTTAGCTAGTTACAGCGTTCTCTTAGGGTAGCATTAGCATTAATTAATATTTGCGTATTGCTTTGAAAATCACAAATGCTATGAAAGTGCTGACTATTAATTTGGTAAAAGCACAGGCCATGAAGGCTGAGATATAAAGGCAGTTGCACACTAATGAAATGTTTTAATATTTAAATGAACTAGCCTGAAGAAAGTCCCGGACATTCTGTGCCTGTAAATCAGGAGGAAAGAATCAGAAGTGGATGGACTTAAAATGAGTTAGAAAAGGAATACTGAAGAGCAAGTTGATAGGGATGATGTTCAACCGTAAGGGGAAGTTGTGACCTCAAAATCAAAATCATCTTTCTAGGGGATTACATGCTAATCACTAGGTAGTTAGAAGTGATTCAAATGGTGGAATATGGATAACAATACTGATGTGAGAAATGAAATAAGAGAAAAGGGGAAAGAAAAGGAAAAGGAAGACAAAGTAGAGATCTGTGGGCTAAGATAAGTGGTGATAAAACGAAATTGTCAGTATTCTGCTGCCTCTCACCTCTAATGCAGTGGCATCACAGGGAAGGATTCCAATCATAGCCATGCTAGCTCCACTGAGCATCCTTTCCAGATGTCCCCCTCCATAGCTGTGTTCCCTGTGCAATTGAGAGCAAGAGCATTTGCCCGCTATTTGAATCTACTAGGCTTCCTAAGATTTGTTTGGCAGCCTATGCCCTCTTCCCTCACCCCTGCATCTACCAGAAAACACTCCTAATGGGCTATTTTCTTCAGGATTTTTCTTAACTCCTGCAGTGGTGCCAGCAATGTGAGGTCTTTGCCCCCATATGGCACTGCTCTGAGGGCTGGGAATGAAGTGATCTTCCTAGTAATGTTCTCCCGAAGAAATGACTTATGTGAATAAGAAAATTATCTCTTCAGTCCATTCCATGCATAAACTTTCTAGATAATTTTACTGTGGTCCTGCCAGAATGCAAGAGAATGATTTAATAACATATAGAAATTTGTGTTGTTTACTTAAAAATTCTTAAAAGATAAGTGACTTCCTTCTCTCAATCCCTCCTTATATTTGTCACTATTACTGTAGCTATGTATCTATATATCTATGTATGTATCTATCCTATCTACACGAGGTAATTGGTAAATAGAAATATATTAAAAATTAAAATACATAAATTTTGTAAAAATCATATTTTAAACTAGATATACACATGGACATATTCACACACATATATAAATTATAAAAATATAAAAATAAATATTTAACATTATAATTTATAATTTTATCTTTCTAATGTATTTACAGAAAATTTAGTATCCTGTAAATCACTATACCATACTTTCCTTTCAATCTGAAGTCCAAGTTATTATTTTCCTGCTTTGATAAACACTATGACCAAAAGTAACTTGGAGAAGTAGGTTTGTATTTCAACTTCTACTTGTGGATGATAATCTAACACTGAGGGAATTCAGGACAGAAACTCAAGCAGGAACACAGGGAGGAAGCATCAAGAAGAGCTGATTATATCAGACTTGCCCCATCCCTCTGCTCAGCTAGCTTTCTTTAAAGAAAAATATTTCCCATAATCTCTTTGAGGATTTCATACATTGCATTTTGGTCATATTCATTCCCCCTCCCTCATCTCCTCCCAGATACAACCCTGTCATTCATATCTGTTGTGGATAGTCTCAGCCTTGTATTTTGATCCTAGTTCCCAGTGGATAGCCCCAGCCTTGTATTTTGATCCTAGTTTCATTTTCCTGGGAGGGCTGCAGAGGATGATTGAATCTGTACACAGGTGACGTCTTGTAAACCTTCTGTCCAATTAAAACCTGTAAATAAAGGCTAGAGCCAGAGATTGGGCAGTAGAAGTGGAGGTCAAGAAAAAGGCTTAGTGGAGGAGAGAGTGAGAGGAATTCGATATAAAAGAGAAGCAGAAGCAGAGCAGAGGTAGAAGCAGAAGGAAGTCGGGTGCACCAGGCGCCAGGCGGTGGTGGCGCTCTCCTTTAATCCTTTAATCCCAGCACTTGGGAGGCAAAGGCAGGTGGATTTCTGAGTTCAAGGCCAGCCTGATCTACAGAGTGAGTTCCAGGACAGCCACGGCTACACAGAGAAACCCTGTCTCAAACAAAACAAAACAAAAACAAAAGAAGGAAGTCGGTGCAGGAAGGAGTAGGAAGTCGACGATGGAGGAGCCAGAGCTGGAAGGACAAGTATGTGGCCTGGATAAACCCCAAGTTATAAGGGATCTCATAGCCGGGGATTAGAGTAGTGTAATGGTATATCTGCCCAATCTAGACGTGCAATTTATACCATAATTATTGAGTTGTGTTTTCCTTTACTGGCCTCATTCGGGTAGGAGATCTTACAGCAACAAATTTGGCGGTTTAAATAAATACCGCTACACATATCCACAGAACTTTGAGTCCTTGATAATTTTTTAAACCCATAAAGTTACCTGAGTCCTGATTACATACTCTTTGGGTCATGGCCACTCACTAGAATGTTAGGCCTACCAGGAGTCACAACCTGAAAGAGGGCTAACTCTCTCTTTCTTAGCAGCTCTCAATAATCAATAGCTCCTCACCTACAGGTCAGTGTCCATCTTCACTATCTCTGCTTTAATTTTGTTTTGCTTCTGCTTGCTCTAGTCTTGTCCAACCTGCCATAATTATACTGAGTACATATGTACAACTGTATTGCTGTGTCAAGAAACACAGCTTTTGTGTAGTCACCCACAGCATCTGGCTCTTACGACCCCCTCCACCCTCCTTTTACAATGATCCCTGAACCTTGGGAGGAGATTATTCTATAGATGGCCCATTTAAAGCTAAGCATTCTTCAGACAGTTATCCTCTGTACCTTGATCAGTTGTGACTCTCTGTGTTAGTCACTACCTACTGAAAAAAAAAAGGCATCTCAGATGAAGAGATGTGCTAATTTATAGGTATAATGACAAGTTCTTAGGAATCAGTTTAATTCTGTTTCCCATAAGCACACTAATAGTTGGTTTTCCCCCAGTCTATGACCAGTCTAACCATGGTCTTCTTGGACCAAATATCTATGCCAGGTATGGGATCTGTCCTGTGGAATGGGGTTTAAATCTAAACAGAAAGTGGTTAGTTACTCCAATAACTTTTTTGTTATTTTTATACCAGTGAGCATATTTGAGCATATTTTATCAGGCAGGTTGTTAGTGCAGCTAGAAGTTTTCACAGCTACATATGACTACTTATTATTTTCTCCTCTACAACATGCATAGCACCTTCTAACACTATGAAAGCTAGCGGTGAAACTTCCAAGTCAATAGCAGTCTGATTCCTCATGTTCTGTGATTCAATTATATGATGTCTTCAGGAAAAGAATATCTCCATCAAATCCTAGAAGGTCACCAAAAACAATGTTAATACCCTTTAATAATGATGATAGGGTGTCTATGGCACATAACTAGCCAACAAGTCATTCTGGACTTTGTATCTATTCTTAGAGGTAATGTTACCTTATTACAGGATAACTACATTTAAAACAATTTTACACACACACACACACACACACACATATACATATATATATGTTTATATTTCTGAAGTGTCTGCAGTAGTAGTTTTTATATGGATTTCAAAGCTTTTTAGTGTTAGCCATATCTTCCCTGCATCCTCTCCTTTACCCTGTTATTTCATCCCCAAAACTTTTAAGCTATCCTGTTCCTTTATTGGCACTTCTCCTTTGATATCACTATATTCTTTATTTTCTCTCTTGAAAACATCCCTTAATCTTGGTCACTTACTAATTTCCTGACCTTTGTAAGTATTCCAAGAGACATGTATATCTAAAGATTCAATGAAAACAGACAAAATAAGAAAAGGAAAGGAAGAAGGAAAGAGAAAGAGAGGGGGAATACAATGTTTGTCCTTTTGAGTCTCGATTACATCTCTCAAAGTGATTCCTTTCAGCTATATCCATTTATCTGCAAATTTCATAATTTAATTTTTTTATGTTTACATTCTCATAAATCAATCACATTTTGTATTGACATCTATTCAACTGATAATAAACATCTGGGCAGTTTCTGCTTCCTAGCTATTGTGTATAGACAGTCAATGAATACTGGTAAACAAGTATATCTATAGAAGTCTATATAGTCATTCTGGTATATGCCCCCCAAATGATATAGCTGTATCATTTGGTAGATCTTTCTAGCTTTTGGAGGAACTTACACATTTATTTCCATAATAGTTTCACCAATTTTCTCCTAACCAGCATTGACTAACTGTTCCTTTTCCTGCACATTTGTGCCAGTGCTTGTCGTCATTTTTCTTAATCTTAGCTATTCTGACTGTGGTAACATGAAATCTCTAAGTAATTTTAATTTTTATTTCCCTGATGGCTAAATAGGTTGAACTTCTAAAATGTATTTTTCAACCTCTTATATTTCATCTTTTCAGAACTCTAAAATTGGGTTGTTTGGTTTTTGTTGTTTATATTTTTGCAGTTCCTTGTATATTTAGATATTAACCCTCTGTCAGATGCATAGATAATAAATATTTTTCTCACATTCCATAGGCTATCTCTTCACTTGAACGATGGTATTTTCCATGTGCAGACACACTTAATTTCATGTGGTTCCATTTGTTAACTGGCTAGTCTTAATGTCTGCATTACTAATGAACTATTCAAAAAATCCTTTTTGTGTGTGCCAATGATTTCAAGTATATTCTGTACTTTATTCCCTATGAGATTCAAGGTATCAGGTCTTATCTTGAGGTCAGTTATAAAGTTGAGTGTTGTACAGGGTAAAAGACAAGGAACTGGTTTTATTATTCTACATTCATTATTATTAAGTTTGAACAGTATTGTTTGTTGAAGATGATGTATTTTATTAGTGTATATTTTGACCTCATGGTAAAGAATCCAGTAGCCTTAGGAGTGTAGGCTTCCTCAATTCTTGTCTATGCTTGAAAATACCTGCTTTTATGCCTATTTAGACTGTGTTTTTTAATGCTATAGTTTTGTAGTATAACCAGAAATCTAAAATGGTGATACCTCCAGCAGTTTCAGAAAAAGATAAGCATTGTCCACTCTCCTTTCTTTTGTTCAATCCAGTGATTGGAATCTTAGCCCATTAAGACAAGCTAAGGAGATACAAGCTAGAAGAGGAGTCAAAATATTCTTACTGGCATATGATATGATTCTATACATAAAAGACCTTAGTGATTTCACCTGAAAACTCCTCCAGCTGATGAACACAGTCAGCAAATAACAATACAAAATCAGCACAAGAAAGTCAGTAGTTTTCCTATATATACATGACAAAGAGAGAGAAAGCAGGAAAGCCATATTATCCACAATTATCTATGAAAATAAATTATCTTGTAATAAAGGAAGTAAAAGATTTATTCAATGAAAAATTTAAGGCATCGAAGAAGATAGAAAGACTTCCCATGCTCATGGATTATTAGGATAAATGTAAAACAGCCATCATATCAAGCGGAATCTACAGATTCATTGCACTGACCATCAAAATCCTAATGGGATTCTTCACATAAATTCAAAAAAATCTTAAATTTCATATACAAACCAAAAAAGACTGGGATAAACAAAGCAATTCTGAACAATTTAAAAGTCAGTTTGCTTTCTTACATAGTCCAAGGCTTCCTGACTAGGAATAGTTCTACCCACAGTGGGCTTAGCCATCCTAAATCAATTAGCAATAAAAAACATCCCCCATAAAAGTTTCCAAAAGTCAATCTGATGGAGGTAATCTACCAGTTGAGACTCTCGTATCTCCGGGCTGTGTGAAGCTGACAGCTGACACTATTAAGTTTTTAGCATTTCTACAAAAGTTGTCTTTATAAATTATAATATCAATTAAGGAAAGATTTTGTGAGAAATTTTGCTAAAATAGACTAGGCTTATTTTCCAACAAAGATACTAAAATATTTTGTTTTCTGTAGCCTAGTGAGTTCAATTTTTTTAAGTGTACAGTAAGACAGACTTTCCTTTGTTCCTTTTAGTTTCTATGTCTGAGGCTTATAAATTAAACTGGTAAGAGACACATTTATAGAAAAAAAATTAAGTGCAAAAATGCTTTGGGGAAAGCAGGAGAAAGAATATCAAGAAATGGTTGACTCTGAGACCTGTATCTTATCTATCCTCGTTTAACAAAGGTGCCAAGTTATGGAGAGACGATTAGATGAAGAAAAGTGGTTTTGATTTTCTAGGGAGTTATACCCTGTGGCTAGGGAACTATGTGAGAGAAATGATGGCAGATGGGATATTTAGGAAAGCTGTTTATGTGGACACAGCTCAGTGTTATCTTCAATGAGGAGCATTCTTGGGGGTCCTCAACTTTTTAAGACTAGAGAGGGAGACATCATTACAATAAAAGTGAACAATCATAGAGTCTTTCACTTTTTGATACTTAGGAGGAAGGTGCCTTTACAGTGGAAATATCTGCCTTTCTAGGAGACAGCTAAAGAAAACTCAGAGCTTTCAGGCACTTCCTTTTTTATTTATTTATTTTTTTAAATCTCATAATAATTTAAAAGCAAATGTAGCACATTGAAGGTGACATGGTCTGATCTCCTCATGAATATGATAAACATCACATTTCAACAGAATTTGAATTCTGGTCACGGATTTCAAAGATTATTTAGAGATGAAAATAAGATCAAGTAAAAAACTTTCCAGGATATTCACTAAATGATGAAAATGTCATGTGCATTGAGTAAGATGGTATTAGAGAAATCAATATGAATGAAACATGGACCCTCTCATTGAAAGACTCCAGATTTTTTTTTAAATCATAGCAGATCAACTGGAAAAAGGGAAATAATTTTCCTCCTATGATATTCATGGTAATGGCAGTGTGAGGTCATGGGCATTTCCTATGTATTTCTCCCCCAGTCAGTCTGTTGTGCTGGTATGTTACCTGCTTTGGTCAGTGGAGTAAAGTAGATAGGATACTGAGCTAGTACTAGACTGAACATCAGAGAACTGACCTTGAAAACCTCAGGGATTCATGCTTTGATATATGAACAAGTTTGATCCATGTTGTCAGAAGTTGAGGGAACACACTGATCAGGTTGTAATTGCCTGCCTACAATGCTTAACTTTCACATACAGCCCCTAATGACAAATACATGCCATTGGTGACCTAAGATACTGCCCAGCTAAGCCCATAAACCTAACTCAACCAATAGTTCATGAGGTAGTCTAGAAACATAGTATACTAATACAACCTCTAAACCATCCACAAAAATGAACTTAGTATATATCTCATAAGAGAGAAGAGGTGTGGGACTTAATGCTATTTATTACATTACTTTTGGTAACATTATGCTTAAGACAATTTTGAGATGTCTTTAGACAAAATTTTGTGAAAGAATGAAAACATTATGATGTAGGAGAATCCAATATGTTTCCTAAACTATTTTAACCTCCAACATTTTATTTCTGGGCTAAGTGGCAAGCTCACCCAAGTGTTGTTGGATTGTGGTACAAATTCCCTTAGTTTTGGATCATGTGAAGAGTGACAGTTAATGTTCCCATACATAGATACACAGGACCCAATAGGCAATCCTATGGAATGTCCATAAATTGGTGTTTCCAAGTGAATTAGGTAAGGATCATAGATTTTCCAGCAGTAGTTGTTTACTGAAAGCTCTAATTTGTCTAAGTCATATCCTTGTGCTCTCTGGGCTCCATCCTCTGGGAGCCTGCAAATAAGTCTCTTTCTTAAAAGTCTATGAACCTGCAAGACTCAAGCAATCAGTTAGACTTTCTTTCTGGGCACTTACCTTTTAACTGCATCCATGATTCTTTAATGCATATAAAAGTTGCTCAGTGGTCTTACTAAAGTACAAGTTTTAGTTCAGTGGAACTAATAGGGAGCAAATACGTATGTTTCTAGCAAGCTCACAGGTGATACCGGTAGTACCAGGATAAAGCCATAGCCTTAAAGTCTTAAATGGCAAAATGATCTTTGCTAAGCAAAATCTGGAGGTAGAAATCTTTTTTGAGCTAAGAGGAACTGACTGCTGTTAAAAACTTTTCTGTTCTTGTTCATTCATAGACAAGTATGTACATCGTGGCTTCTGCCTTCCAGGAGAACAGTGACCACAATCAGGTGATACATATGCCATATGAGAGTGTATTCTCAAATACTTCATCTTTATTTTCCTAACTAGCCTCTTTCCAGAGGACATTCAGTGTACTGTGGTAACTCTGGCCTCATAACCTCCATCCTCTTCATTCTGCCTTATTTCCTCTGGATCTGTCCTATTTCTGGCCATCTCTTCCATATTTACTTTGTGGAGCCCACTCAAATAAAAAAATTGTCAAAATTTCCTCAAATCGCCTGATTACCATTTGATTATCTGTGCTGAAGGAAATATAACATCTACAGTAGAACAGCCTTGTTTGGTAATGTTTGGGATATCTGCTACTCTTCAAATTGTTCTTTGTATTTTAAGTACAACCTGCAACTTTCTTCCCTATTCCACATCCCATATGGAAGAATCTCAGTATTCCTGGTAGGATGATTGGTCCAGAAGCTTCTCCATCATCCTAATTTACTAAATAAGAATCAACACTTTTTAAAAAATTCACAGATTTTTTTATTAAAACATAAAACATTTCTGTGGATGTTTCAAAATGTTTAAATAGACTTCAGTATGCATTTCACAGCAATTCTTATACTATAATAGATATAAGATCTGACTTCTAATCACCAGCTACTTGACTTTTCATAGCCAGGGACAGGTAATGGGAATCATAGTTCTTAGTAGAGCTGTGATAATTCAATTAGTTAAGGTATATATATCTAGTCCTTGTTCTATGCCTGGCACAGTGATATGGAATAAAGTGTTTTGTTTAAAGAAAATATACAAAATCTTGATAGATGGACATTATATGATAGTTAGACATTAATATACCAACTATATGTTGCCATATAAGTACAAAGCTATACCTATATATTTCTTAAAGTTTAGTTATTAGCTTTAAGTGAATTGGCTCTTAATTGCATGGATTTAAACACTAACAATATAAAACACTGAACAATAGTAGAGGTAGGTAAGAATTCAGAGATGCATTTGTTTTAACCATTATCTGAAAATTCATATGGTTGTGAGTTCAACAAATATGCACACACACACACACACACACACACACACACACACATCTTATTTATTCAGATGTAGAATATAGACATTTAAAGATCCAGATTACTGATGACTATGGAAATATTTTGATATTGAGTTGTGTTCTAAACATTTCAACTCTATGAAGAATTTAAATAGATTTCCTTGAAGTTAGGCATAGTTTTAGTATACTATTTAAGTGGCTATGAAAATGTAGGTCTCATTTCATTATGAAGTTGCAATTGAGCAATTTAATTGGATAAAGAACAAGGTTTTGCATATCTTAAAATGAACAATAAACAAAATCTCATCATTGTTACCCCTTTAATGCACAAAATTGATGCAAAAAATTTATACAAAGTCTTGTATATCCTTAAGCCTATGCAAAGACTTATGCAAAGATAATTTTGTAGCTTGAAACCAACTATAAGGGGGAAACCCTCCCCAAATGGTTCCCATTTTAATGTACTTCTCTAAATTCCATCTTGGAAATCAAGAAAAAGAATCCCCTTGCTCTTCAAATATGTGTTGGGAGTTCATCAAACGGCTACACTGACAAGCCCTGCATTTCCTTTTTCAGTCTAACAGGAGATAAGAGCTATATATCTTTTTTTTTCTCTGCCTTCTCACAAACAGATTATTTTAAATTCAAATCACTATAATATGGCTCTCTGGGAAATCTCAGACTACATGTGAAAGACAAGTTGTTCTTACAGGATCATTTTAGATTTAAAATTTATAAATAGCATAAAAGCATCTGCCTGTCACCTGTTTAGATGAACCACATGAAATTGCCAATACGTGACAACCAATGACCCACAAAAATGGCAATTTCAAATGATTCAATCTAATGTGTTTCTCCCATCATACTTCAAAGAAGTGTTCCACTTATTTACTCTACTGCCAGTCGGGAAAGGAAATTTTTAATGGTCAAGATGGTTTTTATCAAGTTATTAGCATTCTTTCAGTTATGTAAATTAGAATTCTTTAATTTGTATGCAAAACCCACCTGGAAAATAGGACTAACATGTACTGTTCTGATTAATTCTTGGCATTTATATCAAGAGCCATAAAGAATTGTACTCCTTTATAATTAGAAAGGGAAAAAAATCATCAAAAGGTTTTTTTTTTTTCCTAAAAGCTTCCTGTGAAAGATATTCAACAGTAAGATGATTTAAGAACTGTGTATACATTCCCCTGTGGTAGATGCGTTGTCCAGTAAATCTAATTATATGGAACAATAATAATGGGATGCTGGAAAAACCATCAGTATCCTCAGTGCTATACATTGAGATGTATGTAGTGAGTTAATAGTGAACAGATTTATCAGGGTTTTGTTCAATAAATAAGTGGAGTGTGTTACAGAATAAAAGCATACCGGCCAATACCTCCTCAGTTAATGTTTGTTGTTCGGCTCAATGACAGCATTGATTTTAATGGTTACATGGAGGAATGGCAAAATCCTGAACAACCTTCAAAGCCATTAAAGAGAGTTAGTCATGTTCAGCAGAGCAATAGACACTTATGTATTTCATTGCTTCTCAATTTCCTGTAAACTTGTAAATTCTGGAGGCTTACAGGATAATGGCATACAGAATTAACTTAGATGTATGCTAACCAAATTCCACATATTTACAAATGTTCTGAATAATGAAATCCTGAAAAAATACCACCTCTTTCACATGATAAGTTCTTGGCCTTCTGAGCATAGGATACAATGTCTTATTAGTTAGAAGCACCATTAGATACAGAGACTCACCTGGCATTCCCAGCTCAGATACTGAACCTCGTACTTCTAATTCATAACACAGCATCACTTTGGGATGGAAATTTTCACAAATTTTCATTGGTTTCATGTAAACAAAAGTTTAGTGTTCACAATTGCTCAGTCTCCAAGTGGGCAGTAAGACTTGCCTACATATACTGCTACTTTATCTAAACATACACTACTGGTAGCTTTGAGCTTTGCTTTTTGAGTTGCAATGGGAGCCAAGAAAAAGATGAAGGGCTAATTTTATCAAAGGTTCATCAGCTAAAAGCCCAACATATTCAAACTGAACACAAAGCCAGCGATATGCCTCATTGCATGTATTATTCTTTCTCTATTGAGCCATAAATCCATTCTCTCAAGCAGTATTCTTTGAAGAATATCTAAATATGTCAGAAGGCTAAAGTGGATCTGGCCTGCCAAAAATTTACCTTACAAATTTATGAACATTTCAGTTCTCTTGAGGTGATGTTAGAGGATATTTTCAGAAACAATTATAAAGCAACAGCCAACTAGAGAAAGAGTAAACAGATGTGCAGCCGCTGCACATCTAAGAAAGAAGTATTTGACACATGATCTTACACAGTTGTACTCAGCATACAGTCTTCAACAAGCATGGCTATAATATCTGTTTCTTTTAGGTCTTCACATAAATTAGTGTCAAAATATTTATAAACTCATAAAAATGGTTCAACTGAATTAGTTTATGAGGAATTAATATACTTAGACTTAAATGTTATTTATGGATTTTTTTAGAAAGTCAGTTATATTACATCCTTCAAAAATATTAATCAAAACTACATTGAAAATTTAAAAAGCAAAAGAACTTTAAAATTAGTCACAACCTTTACTACCTATATGAAATCTATAGTCTATAGCTTCTAAATCAGTTCTTAGGTAAGAGCTTTCATGCTGTTTGTAAAAAAATATGCAGAAGTAGTATTCTGATTCTCTTGTCATTAGTGTATGCTCTATCATGTTATATAAGTGCTATAGACAGATGTGGAGGTAAAGATACTATCTTCTTTCTAGTCAGACAGATGTGGGCTCAAGTTACTATCTTTCTTATCCATCACATTAGAGATTATTAATTAAAAAGGAACCTTTCTTTTATCTATGTTCATCTTCCTACACACTCCATTTCTCTCCTTTTGCAAAGAAAAGAATGCCAGACAGTAGGTTCATTGATTTCATTCTACATATGTGTTTTGTTCTATGTTTGTGTGGAGGTTTTTATTTGTGTTGGTTTGGTTGGTTTGTTCTTGTGCTATTGTGAGGATGGAATTTGAATGATTTTAATCACATTTATAACAAGATAAAACACAATAGAATACTCATGATCTAGTAACCAATGAAACGCTAAAACATGAAAGATGTTAAAGTAAAGATGGATAAGTTTCTAAGAGCACTTGCTGATCTTGCAGATGGTCCATGTTCAGTTTTCAGGAGCACATGTTGGTTCACAACCATCTGTAACTCTTGTCCCAGGGGATCTAACACTCCAAAACTAAGCAGACATATAGGCATAGCTATACATGCAGACAAAACACTCATCTGCATAAAATAAAATACAGAAATATTTAAATATATAAAAAGAATACATAAATGAACAGATACATTATCCATGATTGGAAGTAGTAATGCTAAAGCATCCATACTATCCTGGAGTACATAGATCCAGCATGATTTTTTGGAAAATTCTACTGCTGCTTTTCAGAGAAGAAAGTTTTTAAATGTATATGATACTCAAAGGACCACAAATCATGAGATAAAGCAATTCTGAGGAATAAAACAAAGTTTCACACTCTTCAAGGCATAGTACAAAACCCTAATAATTAAAACATTTAGATCATTTTAAAACACAGACATATAAACAGAACATATGCAATCAGCAAGTCAAGATTGTGACAGTGTCAAGAAAACATAGCAGGGAACTGGTAGTATTCCCAATCAATGGGCTGGTGAAGCTACATACATGGAAGAATGAAATTGAAATTGTCTCCTCAGGTACAAAAATCAACACAATGAATTAAAGATCTAATTTAAATTTAAGATAAATACCATATAAGACTTTGTTTGAATATTTTTTGACTTTTTTGTTTGTTTTTTAAGCTGCTTTTTTTTCTTTTTGAGAGAGAGAGAGAGAGAGAGAGAGAGAGAGAGAGAGAGAAGGAGGGAGAAAGAGAGCGACAGCATGAAGTTGGATATGGGGAGGATCTAGAAGTTTAAGGTAGGAAAAGATAGGACCAAAGATAATTTATGGAAAAAAAAAATAAGGCATGTTCTATGCATCACATTGGCTTTGATAAGACTTTTTGTACAGTACAATTCAATAGCAATGTCTGCGTGTAAATGATTCAGTTAAAATTAGGAAAGGAAGTAATTTAGATATTCTTTGAAGGAGAAACAAAAATGTTACATAAATACATTAAAGGTATGTAGCATCAGTAACCAATTAATAAAATCAAGCTAAAGCCATATATGGATGGCGCATCATACCTCTGAGGCCTGAATGGATGGCTAAAATAAAGAAAGAGGCAGTGGATGAGAATGGAAATGAGGAAGTATTCAAAGTATGGGTGAGGGTGTGAAAAAAAAGGAATTCCTTCATACTACTGTAGGAATATGAATGAAGGCACACTTTAGAGAAATATTACAAGGACTCCATTTCTTTTGTTGTTTTGATTTTTGAAGTAGGGCCTTATGACTCCTTGGTTTGCTTTGTGATTGATGCTGCCCTTGAGCTCTTGATTGTCTTGTTTCCACTCCCAAGTGCTTGGATCATGGCTGTACAGTATCACACCTGGCTTCAGGGACTCTTCACAAATTATAAATAGTGATTTTACAAGGAAAATTAAAAGAAAACTATGTAAAATGATAGATATGTTACTTGACATAACTGCATTTAGCTTCTTAAGTACATCAAAACATAATGATGGAAATCTTAAATATACACAATGCTTTAAAAAACTGAATTGCTTTGTCTGGAGCCTGCAAGAAATTTCCAAGTACATGAATAATACTCACTCCTCCAAGCAGGTAGGAGCAAAGACATAGCCTGTGTGGGAAACAAAGCATGCTTTGACATTTGGTTTCTGGTAGTGACTTAGTCTAACAGTATAAACATTAAGGATCCTCACAGTGGTACCACTCCTGGGATCTTTTCCATCAGCAGTGACTTTAATTATGCTTCAATTAACCTTAATTAAGATATTTTTTGTGTAACAGTACATCTAAAGAGATCACAAACAGCTTGATAAACACTGTCACTTAAAATCCTTTCAAAATATGACACTCTTTTAATTAGGATATAAAGTTGCAAAGATGCTATATTCACTGGCATTATTTGAGATATTAGAGGCCTCGTTTCCTGCCACATTCTTTAAAGGCATGGGTTGCAGTAGGACCAAATGGTGTGGCACTGCTGTAGCTGGAGATCGCCTCCCAGTGCAGAGCCAGAGGAATAGGAGGCCCTAACATCAACTAGGAGCTCACTCCAGGTGGGCAGTGAGATGCTATCCAAATATTGAAGTTAGTTTTACTTTACAGGGAAGATTATAAAAAAAAAAGATATTTCAGGGAAATAATGAAAGAACTTACAACTGATGTGTTTGGAATAAGCTGAAAGTCACCACAGGCATTGTTAAAGTTAGCAGAGAATTCTGACAAATTTGACATTTTAAACTAAATCTTTCACATTTTTTATGATACTGGATCTTATACTGAAAAAGGCATTCCCTTCATTTGCTCAACTTATTATTTGGGTTATTCAACACATGTTTTTCTTTTTGGTCTATACACTTCTCATTTTGCTTTTGGTCTTTGCCAATGGAATTTTTTCACTGTACTTAAATCTATTTTAAAATATTTTAATATGAAATACATCATTGCAAAATGTATAGCATATATTTATATAGTGTTTGAATATACATACGCTGTACTCTAAACTCACCTTAAGAACAGAAGAATAGTTTAAACCTTCTTGTGTTTTCTTCCCTTCATATAAGCCTTCTTCCTCCATACAAGAAATATATTTTTAGTGCACAATAATCATCTTTGTTATAGTGAGAGTTCTGCCACCTATGTATGATATAGACTTAAATTGCATGCAATTTGGATAATATTTGCCATTATTTGTACAATCATATGTAATATTCTTTTACAATTTAAATGTGGGATTAGTAACACTCTATCATGTATAGGGAATGTTCCTAAGGAACTCCGTCCTTCTCTGATGATCTATTACCTGTAAATGGGCTGCTGGACAGGAGTCGTTTTCTTTGATGGTGTAGCCATTGCTAAGTTGCTGAGCTCTAGTAAATGAACCATGCTCATAGAAGCAATCTTGTTTAAAATCAATGGGTCACAAAAAAAATGACACAGTAACAACACAAGAGATTATGAATATAGAAGGGAGCTTTGTTGTGAATAAATAGAGATTTTGTGTGAATAAAAGGGAAGATGAGGGGTAGTGTGTGTGTGAAATCACCCTATGGACAAATGTACACAATGTGCAAAATGTATAAAAGTATGCTTATGTACAAATTGCTTAAAAGACATCAGCAGAAAACTACAACCAATCAGCATGCAGAGTTGAGGATCAGGGACTTTGCTGTGAGATTTTTGTCTCCTACTAACACCAGAAACTGTACAGGCAAAAAATCTCACCAACATGAACTGAACAAGGAGACCAACAAACATATCAAAAGAAAAGATTATGAGGACTTAACATTACACAAAAAACTACAGGCAACTGAGTGAAGTAGAAACAGAAGAGGTTAAATTCTCCAGGTAGAGGCACAGCAGTTGGTTGTCCCACTGCCAAATGGTCAGTTCTGAAAATAAATATACAAGTAACACTATATGGACTAACAAGATACTTGAGAATATGTGCACACACATGTTTGTACATGCATATACACACAGTCATACACTTACATGCATGGACTCCCAAGCATGCCTGCAATAACAACAGATGAAAAATATGTTACAAATTTGAAGAAGAGAGGGCTGGGGTATATAGAAATTTGGAAGGAAGAAGAGAGAGATGCAATTAAAATAAAATCTCAAAAATAAAACTTGCCTTTTAGCTAGGGTAGACACCTAGTTGGTCTGCTCTCATGAAGACACTGTATCCTGAGCCATCCTAGAAGAACCACTGCACTCAGAGCAGTGGGTAAGAACCCTCTTCCACTGTCCTAGATCCCAGAGCTACAACTGGGAGCCTGGGGCGCTGAGGACCCTTCAGCCACCCAATCCCTGCCCCTCCAGCCCTGGTGTCCCTTGCTTGATACTTTTGGCTGGGATAGACACCTAGCTGGTCTGCTCCCATGAAGACACCATATCCTGAGCCATCCTAGAGGAACCACTACACTCGAACAGAGAAGGAACCACTGCACTCAGAGCAGCAGATTTCAGGAACCCAGAGGAGGCCTGAATCCAAGCAGTTCTTCCACCCAGGAGCTCAGGATCATAGAGATATCTGAACTCTGAAGAGTTCTGACACAAGCAAGATAACTGGAAAGATAGACTCCAGTAAGAGACAATGAGTGCAGGTAGCACTAGAGTTAACCAGATGGCAAAAGGCAAGCACAAGAACATAAGCAACAGAAACCAAAGTTACTTGGCATCATCAGAACCCAGTTTTTCCACCATAGCAAGCCCTGGACACCCCATCATACCAGAAAAGCAGGATTCAGAATTAAAATCACATCTCATGATGATGATAGAGGACTTTAAGAGGGATGTAAATAACTGCCTTAAAGAAGTACAGGAGAACACAGGTAAACATGTAGAAGTCCTTAAAGAGGAAACACAAAAATGCCTTAAAGAACTGCAAGTAAACATAACCAAACAGGTAAAGGAATTACACAAAACCATCCAGGATCTAAAAATGGAAGTGGAAACAATAAAGAAATCTCAAAGGGAGACTACCCTGGAGTTAGAAAATGTAGGAAAGAAATCAGGAGTCGTAGATGCAAGCATCCCCAACAGAATACAAGAGATAGAAGAGAGAATTTCATGTGCAGAAAATACCATGGAAAACATTGACACAACTGTCAAAGAAAATGCAAAATGCAAAAAGCTCCTAACCCAAAACATCCAGGAAATCCAGGACACAATGAGAAGACCAAACCTAAGGATAATACGTATAGATGAGAGCTAAGATTCCCAACTTAAAGGACCAGTAAGCATCTTCAACAAAATTATAGAGGAAAACTTCCCTAACTTAAAAAAAGAGATGTCCATGAACATACAAGAAGCCTACAGAACCCTAAATAGACTAAACCAAAAAAGAAATTCTTCCCGTCACATAATAATAAAAACATCAAATGCACAAAACAAAGAAAAAATACTAAAAGTTGTAAGAAAAAAAGGTCAAGTAACATATAAAGGCAGACCTATAAGAATTTTACCAGACTTCTCACCAGAGATGATAAAAGCCAGAAGATCCTGGACAGATATCATACAGACCCTAAGAGAACACAAATGCCAGCCCAAGACTACTATTCCCAGCAAAATTCTCAATTACCATAGATGGAGAAACCAAGATATTCCATGACAAAACCAAATTTACACCATATCTTCCCACAAATCCAGCACTTCAAAGATAATGGATGGAAAACTCCAACACAAGGAAGGAATCTACAACCTAGAAAAAGCAAGAAAGAAATCTTCCAACAACCTTAAAAGAAGATAGCTACACAAACATAATTCCACCTCTAATAATAAAAATAACAGGAAGCAACAATCATTTTTCCTTAATATCTCTTAACATCAATGGACTCAACTCCCCAATAAAAAGACATAGACTATCAGACTGGATATATAAACAGGACCCAGAATTTTGCTGCATACAGGAAACACACCTCAGTGACAAAGACAGACAGATACTACCTCAGAGTAAAAGGATGGAAAACAATTTTCCAAGAAAATGGTCCCAAGAAACAAGCTGGAGTAGCCATTCTAATAGCATATAAAATCAACTTTCAACTAAAAGTAATCAAAAAAGATAGGAAGGACACTTCATACTTATCAAAGGAAATATCTACCAAGATGAACTCTCAATTCTGAACATCTATGCTCCAAATGCAAGGGCACCACATACATAAAGGAAACTTTACTAAAGCTCAAAACTCACATTGCATCTCACACAATAATAGTGGGGAATTTCAACACCCTACTCTCAGCAATGGACAGATCATGGAAACAGAAACTAAACAGAGACACAATGAAATTAACAGAAGTTATGAACCAAATAGATTTAACAGATATCTATAGAACATTTCATCCTAAAACAAAAGAATATACCTTTTTCTCAGCACCTCATGGTACCTTCTCCAAAATTGACCATATAATTGGTCACAAAACAGACCTCAACAGATACAAAAAGATAGAAATAATCCCTTGCATCCTACCAGATCACCACAGACTGGTCTTCAATAATGACAAAAACAATGGAATGCCCACATACAAGTGGAAACTGAACAACGCTTTACTCAATAACTTGGTCAAGGAAGAAATAAAGAAAGAAATTAAAGACTTTTTAGAATTTAATAAAATGAGGATAAATCATACCAAAACTTGTGGAATTCCATGAAAGCAGTGCTAAGAGGAAAACTCATAAATCTAAGTGCCTACAAAAAGAAACTGGAGAGAGCATACACTAACAACTTGACAGCACAGCTAGAACAAAAAGAGGCAAATACACCAAGATGGCAGGAAATAATCAAACTCGGGGCGAAATCAACCAAGTAGAAACAAAAATAACTATACAAAGAATCAATAAAATCTGGAGCTGGTTGTTTGAGAAAATCAACAAGATAGATAAACTCTTAGCCAGACTAACCTGAGGGCACAGAATATCCAAATTAATAAAATTAGAATTGAAAAAGGAGACATAACAACAAAAACTGAGGAAATTCAAAAAATCATCAGATCCTACTACAAAAGCATATACCCAACAAAACTGGAAAATCTGGATGAAATGGACAACTTTCTAGACAGATACCAGGTATCAAAGTTAAACTAGGAGCTGATAAACCATCTAAACAGTCCCATAACCCCTAAAGAAATAGCAGCAGTCATTAAAAGTCTCCCCACCATAAAAAAGCCCAGGACTAGATGGTTTTAGTGCAGAATTCTATCAGACCTTCAAGGAAGACATAATATCAATTCTCTTCAAACTATTCTACAAAATAGAAACAGAAAGACAACTACCCAATTCATTCTATCAAGCCACAATCATGCTTGTACCTAAACCTCACAAAGAACCAACAAAGAGAAAGAACTTCAGACCAATCTCCCTTATGTATATCAATGCAAAAATACTCAATAAAATTCTGGCAAACCGAATCCAAGAACACACCAAAACAATCATACATTATGATCAAGTAGGCTTTATCCCAGGTATGGAGGGATGGTTCAATATTCAGAAATGCATCAATGTAATCCACTATATAAACAAACTCAAAGAAAAAAAATCACATGATCATCTCACTAGAGGCTAAGAAAGCATTTGACAAAATTCAACATCCCTTCATGGTAAAAGTCTTGGAAAGATCAGGAATTTAAGGACCATACCTAAACATAGTAAAAGCAATATACAGAAAACCAGTAGCCAACATCAAACTAAATGGATAGAAACTTGAAACATTCCCACTAAAATCAGGTACTAGACAAGGCTGCCCACTCTCTCCCTAACTATTCAATATAGTACTTGAAGTCCTAGTCAGAGTGATTAGACAACAAAAGAAAGTCAAAGGGATACAAATAGGAAAGGAAGAAGTCAAAATTTCACTATTTGCAGATGATATGATAGTATACTTAAGTGACTCTAAAACTTCCACCAGAGAACTCCTAATCCTGGTAAACAACTTCAGCAAAGTGGCTAGATATAAAATCAATTCAAACAAATCAGTAGCCTTCCTCTACTCGAAGGATAAACAGGCTGAGAAAGAAATTAGAGAAATGACACCCTTCACAATAGTAACAAATAACATAAAATACCTTGGTGTGAATCTAACCAAGTAAGTGAAAGATCTGTATGACAAAAACTTCAAGTCTCTGAAGAAAGAAATCAAAGAAGATCTCAGAAGATGGAAAGATCTCCCATGCTCATGGATTGGCAGGATTAATATAGTAAAAATGGCATCTTGCCAAAAGCAATCTACAGATTCAATGCAATCCCCATCAAAATTCCAAATCAGTTCTTCATAGAGATAGAAACAACAATTTGCAAATTCATTTCAAATAACAAAAAACCCACCATAGCAAGAACTATTCTCAACAATAAAAGAACTTCTGGGGGGAATCACCATCCCTGACCTCAAGCTGTACTATAGAGCAATAATGATAAAAAAAAAACAAAAAACTGCATGGTATTGGTACAGAGACAGGCAGGAAGATCAGTGGAATAGAATTGAAGACCCAGAAATGAACCCACACACCTATGGTCACTTGATCTTTGACAAAGGCACTAAAACCGTCCAGTGGAAAAAAGACAGCCTTTTCAACAAATGGTGCTGGTTCAACTGGAGGTCATCATTTACAAGAATGTGAATCAATCCATTCTTATCTCCTTGTACAAAGTTCAAGTCCAAGTGGATAAAGGACCTTCACATAAAACCAGATACACAGAAATTAAGAGAAGAGAAGTTGGAGAAGAACCTCGAATACCTAGGCACAGGGGAAAAGTTCCTGAACAGGACACCAATGGCTTATGCTCTAAGATCAAGAATTGACAAATGGGACCTCATAAAATTGCAAAGCTTCTGTAAGGCAAAGGACACTGTCAATAGAACAAAATGGCAACCAACAGATTGGAAAAGGCCTTTACCAATCCTATATCTAATAGAGGGTTACTATCCAATATATACAAAGAACTCAAGAAATTAGACTCTAGACAACCAAATAACCCTATTAAAAATGGGGTACAGAGCTAAACAAAGAATGGCTGAGAAGCACCTAAAGAAATGTTCAATATCCTTAGTCATCAGGGAAATGCAAATCAAAACAACCCTAAGATTCCACCTCACATCAGTCAGAATGTCCAAGATCAAAAACTCAGGTGGTAGCAGATACTGGCGAGGATGTAGAGAAAGAGGAACACTCCTCCATTGTTGGTGGGATTGTAAGATGGTGCAACCACTCTGGAAATCAGTCTGGTAGTTCCTCAGAAAATTGCACATAGCATTACCTGAGGACCCAGCTATACCACTCCTGGGCATATACCCAGAAGATGTTCCAACATATAACAAGGACACATGCTTCACTATGTTTATAGCATCATTATTTATAATAGCCAGAAGCTGGAAAGAACCCAGATATCATCCTTCAACAGAGAGATGGGTACAGAAAATGTGGTACATTTACACAATAGAATATTACTCAGCTATTAAAAATAAAGGATTTGAGAAATTCTTAGGTAAATGGATAGAACTAGAAAATATCATCATGAGTGAGGTAATCCAATCACAAAAGAACACACATGCTATGCACTCATTGATAATTGGATATTAGTCCAATAGCTCGCAATATCCAAGATTCAACTCACAGACCACATGAAGCTCATGAACAAGGAAGACCAAAGTGTGAGAGTGGGAGGATGGGTGGGGGCATATCCTCAGAAAAGCAGGAGGAGGGGAGATGGGATAGGGGATTTCGGGTGGGAGGAAGTGAATTACATCTGAAATGTAAATAAAATATCCAATAAAAAATTAAAAAAAAAACAAAAATGTTTATGTATGTTCATAAAAGAAATAAAACTTGAAAAAATTTACTTTCTGATGAAAAAGGAATGACACCAACAATTTCATCTAAATATATATCAACTTTATTTTCAGTGCTAAAATTTATTCACCTATTAATAAAAGATCATAATTTATTCAGCTGATGAAGTATGTAGCAGGTAGAATTCAGGGTGTTTCTGAAGAAGAATCCCAACCCTATGCATGCACCTTGTCTCCTCCTACTCAGCCAGCACTGATACAGGAGCCACTATAGAAACATCATGAAATTAAAACCTGTGAGTTTACTTCAAATTTGGAGATTATTATGAATGACCAGATTTTTGTGGCTGAGAAGTGAAGTCAGACAGAATCAAAACTCTGTCCCAGTATTGTGTCAAGGGACTGTTGGTGACGTCCAGAGAGGTCAAGAGTAGTCCACAGTTAACCTATGACTATGGCTCTGCTAAATGGACTTAGTACTAAGTTGAGTCCTAATGACTAAATCTCAACATAAAAAGGGAAGTTTGACACAAAGTCTCACCCCTATTTAAGGAGCTGTTGGCAACTGATAACATCTGTGAGAGGAGGCGTTAGTTCTCTCTAAAAATATAGGCTCCTGTAAGTTGACCATACTTTGGTGGAAGGTCTTTACACAATAAGTATACAGACAGAGAAAATTTGACTTGATGTGTGTGGTATTTCAGTTGGTTTGTTTTGATTTGATTTGATTTTGTTTTGCTTTTTAGAATGCAGGTTTGTGTAGATAAAGAGAAGCAGAATCTCTGAGGGGTTGATGGGAAGTGGTATCTGTAAGGCTGAATTGATAAAAGTACATTGTACGAAATTCTCAAAGAACTAATTTTAAAAATAGTCATCAAAGGAATGAGGGCTTTGGTCCCACAGCGGCAGGAAGCTGACTTCTTTCAACTAGCAATGAGCAAAAAAGAAACAAAAGCAGCCTGAAAATCCCTTGGCTTCACCCTCATGAGGCTAAAAGCAGAGACTTTGGGTGGTCTGAACTTAGGTTTCATATCTACAAAAACATGTCAGTTAGCAAAGTGTTATCAGTGCTGTGTTCTGTGAACATCTGTTAGGTTACAGAAAACCGATGCTGCTTAATTTTAGAAATTTAAAAACCATCCTATGCCGTTCTGAACAGATTTTTCTCAATGAGACCTGATGCATCTATGTAAAAGAGATAATACACACATCCATGAACAGAGGAGGACTATGCACTTATAGGGTGCACACACTCTCGAATACGTGTTTTCCAAAATAAATTCAATTTATCTTTTCCACAGCTATGAGAATTTCCATTGCTTCACATCTATTCCAAATGACAAATTCTTGTCATAATTTGATCCTGTCATCAATGCTTGTTGAAATGTGTATATTTTTATCTGTTGTGATGATCATGAAACTGTTTTCTTTTTCCATCTGTTTTGACAAATTACATCAGATAATTATTTTGCATGCAAGCAGTACGTACAATGTAGTCAAGATGTATTATGTGCTATGTTTGTTATTAGCTTTGAGACATGCTTCCACAATATTTTTTAAGACAGAATCTCGCTATTTATCCTTAGTTGTCGTAGAATTGCATTGTAGAACATGCTGGTTTCAAAATCCTGGATCACTACTTCCCACTGTTGGGATTAAAGATCTGAGCCAACCATAAAATACTAATGCATAAGTTTCTATTCACTCCTTCTAGACTAAAAAATTTTCTAAGTAATAATTGTCTATTCTTTGAACATTTACTTTACTTTATTTTTAATAATCATTTTATCGTCTGAAATTTGTATATATCTGTGCAATGTTTATTAATATTGTTTATAACAATGTTTATTAACATCTCTGTCCACCACTGCTCTCTTCCCACTTCCTGAAGCACGCTCCACCTCATATGCCCCAATCAACTCCAATTCCTGGGAAATCTGAGCTTCAACCCACAGAAAACCAAAAGCAAACACTTATTTCTGACCCTATACAAAACTCAACTTCAAGTGGATCAATAACCTAACAAGACTTAGAACTCTGAAACCGCTAGAGGATAAAGTAGGGAGGGTGTCTCAATACATAGGCACAGGTAGAGATTTCTGAATAGGATTCCTGCAATGCAGAAGTGAGACAAACAATTGACAAACAGCATCTCATGAAATTAAAAACCTTTCTTCAGGGCTGAAGGGGCTTGCGGGCCCCATTGGAAGAGCAACAATACCAACCAACCAGAGTACCCAGGGTATAAACTGCAAGCCTTGGAACATGCTTGGAGGGACCCATGGCTCCAGCTGTATATGTAGTGGAGGATGGTCTTGTCAGGCATGGGTAGGAGAGGAAGTCCTTGGTCCCCTGAAGGCTGGATGCTCCAGTGTGGGGGAATTTGATGGTAGGGAGGGGAGAATGGGTGGATGGATGGGGGCACATCCTCATAGAAGTAGCAGGAGTGGGGACGGGATAAGGGGATTCTGGGGGACGGGAAATAGGGAAAGGAGATAACATCTGAAATGTAAATAAATAAAATATCCAATAAAAAATAAGCTTCCTTCAGTGAACAAAACTGTCAATAAAATGAAGAAGCAGCCTACAGAGAGGGTGGCTACATCTATAATCTAGAATATACAAAGAACTTATAAAAGTAAACAGGAAGAAAAAAGCAACCTAATCAAAACCAGGGTATAAAAGTTAAACACAAAGTTTTCAAAATAATAAATATAAATGACTATTAGACACGGTAAAAGGTGTTCAGTATCTTTAACATTTAAGAAAATGCAGTTTAAATCCACTTTAAGATTTCATTTTACCCCTGTCAGAATGACCAAGATCAGGAATATGAATGACAGCAAACTTTAATGTGCTGGACACTCAGAAAAGAGAACTCTTACACGCTGTTGATGGAACTGAAAACTAGGACAGTCGCTGTGGAAATCAGTCTGGAAGGACCTCAAAATCCCAAAATAAAGTGCTATGACTTTCCTGTAAATAAAATTAACTGAAAAATTTTTTGTGGAAGCCATCACATTTCTTCAACCCTTGCTTTGGTGTCAGCATCACTTATTGTCTGCTACAGGGACATGTTTCTCTATGATTTTCTCCATAATTATATTCCCTGAATCTTTACAAACAGAAGCTTTGCATAGCTTTGTTATCTGTTAAATAAAATACAAAGTAGAATTATTGATTGAGCTGTGGTACATTCATCTCATTTTTAATAATTAATTATCATTGTTACTTCCTCCTTTCTGTGTTTTGGTTTCAATCTTTTTGTTTGGTATTTTTTGCTGTTTTTTCATCAACAGAAAATTCAGCTTTGCTTTTCTTTTTTGAGATAGCATTTGATGTTATTACTTTCTAAGAAGTTGTATCTTACAAATTTAATGAGTAACAGATTCATCACTGCTTGCTCTTTATAAATTGTTAAACGCAAAAACAATCTTTCTTTTCTTCTCATAGCCTACATATGTGAAACTTTAGCATGATTTTATCTCACATTTTATGCTTAAAATGTCTTTGCTAAGTTCACTGAACACCCTGATCTTGATAAATATACCACCCAGCTCCCAATATTAGAATATGAAAGGATTAATCTTGTTTTGACCATCCTGTCCCACTTTTCCACTATCAGAATCCTTTGGTTTAAAAGTCTTTAGACTTTCTCTATACTAATTATATTTCTTTAGTTCCTAAACTCTTTAGAGTCAAATGTAGTGCAAAATGGGGGTAAAAAGCACTGTTGTGATGACAGCAGATTCTCCTTCCTTATGCTAAGTCTGCCTGACAAGGACTTAACAAATCTGTATAACTTCAAAAGCTGAACAAGTCTCAAACGCCTTTTAAATCCTTTATCTTTCCTTTACAATCCTGCCATGTGTAGGTATTCATTATATGCAATGTGCAATCAAATTTCTGCTGCTCAAGCAGAAAATTGTCTTTCATCAGATTTAAATACTTTACATATTTCCTGATCCTCTACACGTAGGCTACAGTGAGCAGACACGTAGGAGACTGCAGTAATTTCTCCTGATACATGAGCTTAGACAAATCATAAAACATTATTGTAGATGATAGAATGGGAAATTATTGCTAAGAGGCATGGTGTGGTGAGTTCTGTCTCCTATTCTCAGGAGAGTCTCGAACTAGACTTGGAAAGTACGGCTGCTAGACCTGGAGAAGGACTTTGGGTCCAGGTGTGTGCTCTTGAGAGAGAACGTGTCAGACCACACTCATTCATCCGCTAATAACCAACTACAGTAACAAGAGATGAAGACAAAGACTATCAAGGAAGACTTTGGCGGCTAGCTGCTCTGTGTGGACTCAGATATTCCTGAAGGGGAAAGGACGGCCCTTCCATAAAGGAGGGCATGACTCCTGACTCAAAAAGTTGTAATTTTCTGCCAAAATTTGGAGAGGAAGAAAACCAAGATAAAGTTAATTGACAAGGATACAATATAGTTTTAGAGCCACATTGGAACTGTCAAATGTGAATCATAAGGACTTCTATAAAATAAATGAGAGATCAGAAAATCAGCAAACCATAACCACTTGATATGAATATGAGAACAGCCAAAAGCAAATGTTTTACTTTGCAAATGAGATTAGATATAAGAATTCAACAAATAAAATAAGTATCTTAAATGTAAAAAAAAAAAACAAACAACAAACAAAAAAAAAAAAACCAACAAAAAACGAGATAGTATTAGGCACTCTAGAGGCATAGCACTAAAATCTAAAGTTAATGAAAACAAAAGTGAATGAGTCTGGAAGTCTATTGCTTAGATGAAATTTCCACATTGGAACCCTGAGAAATATCTAAAGATTATGATTACAAATTTTGAGACTACTGTCATAAAGGACAAACTGTACTCTCTTTCATGTATATAAACCATAGAAAGGCACTGTCTTTTATTGTTCCTACCATGTAGAAGATTCTGCCAACAGTGAGAATGTGTTTTCAGTGTGGAAATCCCCACCTTCCCCACCCTCTTCCCACGAAACTCAATTCATTCACTGCCCTTTCAAGTAGATTAAGGGCAACTTCTCCTTAAACTCCTCATTTTATTATCTCATTTATAGAAATAAGCTAATTTTCTCTTATTAAACATTTCAAAGTTTGTGATTACCCCTTGTTATCTTAACCAGCCAAGCCTAAGGGTGAAAATGGGGGTTCTGACTTAGTAAGACCTATGTCTCAAAACTTTTCCCACAACATCATGTATATGACACACACACACACACCATATGACATACTGATATCAACTGAGATTCAATATTGGACTTGTGACTAAAAAAGTAAGAAGGCATTCCTGGCCTTTATATAAGAAGATACAGTATTTGTATGGGATCTATGCAGGCTTCTTAAATTTAAGGATTTAAATTTAAAGAATTTACATTCTTTAAATCCAAAATTTTGGGATGTATGGAGTGTTCTATATGGGGCTGCAAATAAAAGCTGTGTTTAACTGAAAGAGAAGAAAAAAGAAAGCCCACATTTTCTTCATTCTTTTTTACCTTCAGTTTTTAGAAAGAAAACTATTTCTACCATATAATAGTATCCTGAACATAGAATGCTATACCTAGCTTCCTTTATCTTTTTTTTTTGGTTTTTCGAGACAGGGTTTCTCTGTGTAGCCTTGCCTGGAACTCACTCTGTAGACCAGGCTGGCCTCGAACTCAGAAATCCACCTGCCTCTGCCTCACAAGTGCTGGGATTAAAGGCATGCGCCACCACCACCCGGCCCTAGCTTCCTTTAAATGAGGTCAATTGTACCTCTGCAATTTTGGTCTTTGACCTCGACACCACTACTGTAGATGTACTTAATTCCAAGCAATTAAGAACATGTTTTTTAAGGTTATCATATCGTATTACCATTGGAAGTGATTGTCCATTTCAGCTAGTTCAGAATGAGCCAGGCAAAGTCCCACAGCACAGTCACATTTACTGTCTGCATGTCCTTAATTGGTGCACCATGGTGAGAGATCAGAATTGCTCTGGCTCCCTCCCTGGAGACACACAGTGCTAGCACAGGTGATGGTTTGGTTTTATACATTCTCGGTGCTTGCACTCCAGCAGGGCATGGTTCTCTGAGTGCTGATTTCTTACTTTTCTCTTGGCTTCCTGGGGCCAAACTTGTCACTACAGCCTGCTCTACACTCCCTCCTTACTCTCTATCTCACTGGCCACTTTAGACAACATTCTTCTTACTTGGCTCTTCCTGGGGTTAAAGCCTTATGAATTTGATTGTGGTATATTTTGATAATGAATTCAATGATTACAATTCACACTGGTTTTAATAATTCATTGTATGCCTATGCTTTGTCCCTAAATATTATACACAGACTATTTAAAAACAGAAAAATGGACCAATGAAGTATTTCAAGAATGACTTACTAAAATGTGAGTTAAATATATTTAACTCAATGCTTTAAATTGGTATTTAAACCATTTAGTTCACTCTTCATGCTTTTCTTAATTCACTCATTTGTAAGTTTTGTTAAAAGTCTCCAGGATTTTCAGACTTCCTTATCATTCATTTATTTCTGCAGACTCTTATTAGATTTATGTCTGGATTCCCACAACTTCATGAACTGGTATAATGGCCTTTGTCATGCACTCTTTTCCATATTCACATAGTGTCCATTTTTATTTTAGTAATCCTGACTTAAATTTTATTTTGCTATATATTTTCTAGATCTCAGCTTTCACTTAGTATTTATTTGTTTTTCATGTCTTTATTTTACATCTTTTTATGGGATGGTGTTTTGGGTGTTATTTTTACTGTATGGAAGAAGCTCATTTTAATGTCATTACTTTTTTCATTTTTAAAAAATTTGGAGGACTATAATATAGTTACATTTCTCCCTTGTTCTTCCTGATTCCAACTCTTCCCTACCATATACTTCTTGTTTTCTTTCAAATTCATGCCATCTTTTTTTTATTATTAATTCTCATTTTCTATATGCTATCTATGTATGTGTGTGTATGTATGTACATGAATATACATATATATTCCTAAATATAACCTGTTATATCTGTATAAAGTTATTATATGTATGATTTCAGGGCTGATCATTTGTTAATGAATAAACAACAAATTGCTTATCCTTTATCTGCAACAAAAAAAACTGTGGAAAACTAAAAACAAACAAACATGTATGTATTACCCTGATCATGGCAGGGAACATTTCTGGGACTTTTTCTAAGCAGTCCATCACACAGATTAGAGTTGTCTTTCCCCAAGTTTTCTCAAAATCAAAATTATGGAGTACCCTCTTAAGCATTCTCTTAAGTTATTGTTATAATCTTGCCTATAGTTCTTCCTGTACGGCTGAGTCCTCTTGGGATTTCCCCTGTCAACGTTGACAGGTTCATTGGTGTGATCCTTGATCAGCACACGTTCGGCCGGTCATGTTGGTGAGAGTTTATGGATATAGCTTCTGAAATTTCTAGGAGACACAGCCTCACTACAAACACCCTGAGCCTCTGACTCTTTCAGTCTTTCTGCCTGCTCTTCCACAAACTTTCCTGAGCCTTGGGTGCAGCAGCGTTTTGTATCCATTGGCACTGGGTTCCATAAGTCGTCATAGTGACTAGTTGTGGTTTTTCTGTATTTTAATAGCTCATTTACATCTCATAAGTCTGGTGCGGCTTGTGTCTGATATCTCATATTTGGTGTTTTTATTGCTGGTATTATTCCTCTGTTTTACAGTTACTTGGTAAAAATTTCCTTAAAAAAATACCTTGTAATAAAATCTGCTGTCTGTCTCCATGAGTGAATACACATAATCTGAAGTGTGTCTTTCTTACCAGCTGCCAGGATGAGAACATAGAGCCTCCTATGCTCAGGTCAGTAGCCCAGTAGGTGCCACTTCAAAGCATTCATGTGTCCATATGTTTTCAAGTTTCCACCCACCCAGAATCCCATCCTTAATAAAAAGAATGACAGCTGAATTCCCTTTACATACTACAGGTCACCCCTAACACACCCCATGGAAGACTGTCCTCTTCACCCGAAGTGACCAAACCCTTGCAGCTACTCCCTTCTCCATTCTCTAAGGAAAAAGAAAGTCTCACCTTCTAGTCTGTTTGCTATTGTGTTTTTCTATCTTGTTCCTTTTCTCTAGAAATGATTGCCTTTTATTGATTGCAAACACATTTAAAATATTTTTTTCTTGCTTGCTGCATGGCTGGCTAAAGTAAAGATGCCATTTTGACCCAAAGATTCTCTGTTCTCTTTCTAATTCTATGATTATGGTTTATTCACTGCTCTCTCATACACACAAGCCATTCCTTTTGATTCTCAAAAGACTGTTTTGGAAGTCTGAAAGCTGAGTATTGGCTGTTTCTTCTTTTCATTTTCTCTCTAATGATCTGCTTATCCGAAGGCAATGTAAGATGCCTCTAACTGGGAAGGTAAGAGGTCACAACACATAGGAAATGATAAAGAGCAAATGTTCAAAAATTACTATTTTGAGATGCTTTATGAATATGTCTCTAATGAGGACTATGCCTTAAAGCCTGGGTTAAGACATTCTACGTGCATGGGGCTGAGCATAGTCTGACCAGAAATAACTGCTGAGATGACTTTTGTATTGATTATTGACTCCTTCCAGAACCTTTTATTCCCCTTTCTCTTTGAGTCCAGGAACTCGAGAAATATACAAAGAAAAAAAATTAAGACTGCTTTAATTCCTGTTGCTTCTATGGAGAAAGGCAAGGGAGGAAGAAAGTCTGACATGAAAAGAAGAAGAGAAAACCCTGAGCTCAAGTAGATTAAAAAGATGATACTGACTTAAGGGGCTAGAAGACCCTCAACTAGCAGAGAAGAACACGTGGCTTTGAATAAAGATGTCCTGACAATCTAAAACACAGACCTAATGAACTAGATGAGCAGTTCAAGGTCTATTGAAGGGTTGGATATAATCCCAGCCAGAGGCAGCACTTTACAAATCCACTTTGATGGATGTCTAGGCTATTATCTACTAAAGATTGTGATTCTGTGGTAGCAAGTATTTAAAGTTCCAGGAATCAAGGAGTAGAAATGGAAGTAGAACCCCTCACTATTATTACATAAGACCTATGCAAAAGTGTTCTGCCATTTGCTTTTGGCTTTATGCTTTGCCCGTCTGACTTAGAGGTCTTATTTCCAAAGGGAAAGATTCTTCTATCAGGAGACCCAACAAGATTCCACTGAAGCCATTGTCAGACCTGGCCACTTTGAATTCTGCATACCATACCTTTAAGTCACCAGAAGAAGAATTGGATATTGTATTGATTAGGTGATTGGGCTTGTTTTACTACAGCACAATGGAAGTGACATACAGTATTTCTCATGCATATACAGGAAATCTCTGAGGATCCTTAGAACTGAGATTAATTCAGACGAAACAGAAGCAACTCAGCCGAGTGAAGACTACTAATAGTTCATATCTGTAGGAATCAAAGTTTGAGTCAGTTCACCAGACTAAAGACAATGACAAGGCAAGGAGCCAACTGAGGGCAAAGAAACATGATCAAATGAGTTGCCTGTCGAGGGCAAACAAAATATGGTAAATAGAAAAAGTTACTTGGAAATTCTAGCTATGTGAGTGAAACTGCTTTGTCCAGTTTTTTTCCTATGCATATATTCTGACTGCATTCTGCCCTTTCTCTACTCCTCTCGGCCCATTCCCCATTCCCTATCCATTTCTCTTCCATTTCCCTTCAAATAAAAGAGCAGACCTCTCAGGGATATCCACCAAACATGGCCTAACAAGTTACAATAAGACTAGGAACAAACCCTCATATCAAGTCCAGATGAGGCAACCCAGTAGGAGGAATTAGATAGGTCCCAAACACAGGCAAAAGAGTCAGAGGCACTCCAGCTCCCACTGTTGTTGGCAAGTCTGTATTTCCAAAATTATATACATTACAATTCATAACAGAAGCAAAATTACAGTTATGAAGTAACAACATAAATCATTTTATGGTTGGGGATCACCACAACATGAAGAACTATATTAAAAGATTGAAGCATTAGGAAGATTGAGAACCACTGATTAAGTCTGAATCAAATGTAAACAGTAAGATTTTGTAGTTACTTTGTTACATGTATCTTTATCTATGTGTGTACAAAGCAAGTATCTTTTTGTATGTATATGAATATATTTGTGTGCACATGTGTGTGGAAGCCAATATCAAGTGTCTTCTTCAATTCCCCTCCATCTTTTTTCAATCATCTCTCATTGAACCTGCAGTTTATAAATTTGTTTAGATTGGTTGTTCCCCAAACCTCTAGGATCCTTGTGTCTCTACTTCTTCTGCTAGGATTATCAGTATGTTATGGCACCCAGCTATCTGTATGTGCTAAAGATTCAATGACAGATCCTCATGCTTCCCCAGCAAGGATTATACTGAGCTATATCTCCAGAACAACAAATATCTTTTATCTCTTTGGATTCAAAAAGTATATTTTTCCTCTTTGATCTCTTATCATAAACATAAAATACATTATATTTGACATTAGAATACTATATTTAAGTTTCAGTATATCAAGAAGGAATAGTGTACATTAACCAAGGGCTTTTTGTATCTTTTTCTGAAGAAAGTGCAAAGTTTCTACTGCATGTAAGATAATCGTATTTTGTGAGAACTCTACTTTGGTGTCATTGTCTTTTTTTGAATGTATATAGATTTAAAGACATATGGGCAGCTACCAGGCTGGCAAGGGAAGAGCTGTAACAATCGCTTTTATATGTTAACCTAGCTTGCCTCTGGTTGGCAGTTATTCACTCACTAATCTCAGCATACCTGACTAGTACAGATGAGAAAAGGAAAAAGAAAACACAACACTATAACTTTCCCTGTTCTTTCCATAAAACACTAATTTGTCTGAAGTAGGGTTATTGATGTACTAACAGAAATATGTGTTTTGTTTTAATCTCTACCTTGACATATTTGGATAGATAACAGGAATACAGGTCACACAGAACTAACATGAAGTCCTTGGTGTATCAACTTTATCATAATCCTAAAAGATAGCATTTTATATCCAATAGTCTAGAATGTTGAAATCTCAACAGTCCAAAATTCCTAAAGTCTAAAGTCCCTAAATATCACAGCCTCAAATGATTAAATTCCTTAATGTTAAACCACAGAAAGTCAAGATTCCAGGCAGTGCAGTTCCCACTGGGGTTCCATATGAGGGATCAAGAGCCAAAATTCTGGGGAAAGGACTGGAGTGATTTTGATCATCTGTAGCAGTTGCCAATGTTTTCACTTGTATGTTACCCCCCCCACACACACACACTTTAAAGCACTAGGGCTTTATTACTTAGAAAATAAAAGAATTTGAGAATCTTGCAACCTTTTGATCCAAAATACTTAATGATACAGAATATCCTTAATGTTATAAAATACTTTAAATGAGGAATTATTCCTGGTTATAGATTTGATTGTTGAAAAAGATAGATTCCGTGACTTCGCCATTAAATCTGACAGAAAAAAATTAACTCATGCATTACTTTGGCTAATGGAATACACTTTGACACTTTCAAAATTTTTCACACTGTTTTTAAGTGATGAATAAATTCAGATCTGCTGTGATTTTTTTGTTTATCATCTTGACACAATCTAGAATCACTCAGGTAGTGATTATCACTGAGAATTGGCCTATAGGCACGACTGTGGAGGTCATGGTGGGGTTGTTGTCTTAATTAGGTTAATGGAGGTAGAAACACTTGCCTACTGTGGGTGACACCATCCACTAGGCAGCTAGATGATCCTATCTGAGTGGGGAAAGTGAGCTGAATATAAATATACATACATTCAATCTCACTCTCACTCTGTTCTTGATCATAGATCTAATAAGCTGCTTCAGTTTCTGTGTCTTGACTTCTCTGTTGTGATAGACTGTTTCCTAGGACTGAGAGCTAAAATAAGCTCTTTGTACATTGCTTTTAACTTTTTTTTTTAAATCACAGCAATAGGAAATGAAACTAAGACAGTCCCTGCTAGATCTGAATGTTCTAGAAAACATTTATGTATTAGTGGCTGAAAAGTCCTCTCAAAATATGGTAGAAGACTTTGTAGAATAAAATGGGTTTTAATTAACTATGCAGATCATAATAGATTCTGAGTCAGGTGTCTGAAAATGAATTCCAATGTATTGTCAATGAAGTTAGGGTTTTCTCTTCAGCCCAATACCTTTAAGGGAAAGTTTAGACTGAGTGGGTTGGGCACACAACATTAGAACTCACCTTCATTTGCAAAAGATGAAGAACCATGAGTTCTTGGCTCTTTGGGTGTAGTATATGCAATGATGAGCATTACAGGGTTTGACCCATCTTGTCAAAACATGTTACACATATGTGCACTGCAGTAGTGGGTGTGCTAAGCTTCTAAGCATTAATAAGTGCTCCTTCATTTTACTTACGTCCTATGTCTCTATGAACACAGTTCTCATGTCATCATCCACAAGCAAGCGTCATGAGCATGCTTGTCTTCAAAATGTTTGTTTTTTACCTTATGTTGGTTTTGCAAATATCCCAGAACACATAATGTTATGTATCTATGTTCTGTACATTATACTCCTTTAAACTGTAAATGAATCACTACTAAAGAATTTTAAATTATTTCTCTAGAATTACATTTCTGGAGTTTGGGTCTTTGGTAAATTTTTATTTTAGAGATCTCAAACTTTAGTGATTTGGGTCTCTTGGATGTTCAGCATTCAGGATTATAATATTTATTATGTCTTTAGCTAATATGGAAAAAGTCTTTCACATAGAAAATTTGTGTTTTGGATCCAAATTTCAATTATCTGATTTCCAAACTGAGCGTTTTCACCTGGAGACATTTGCACACCCCCACTCTAAGGCAGACTTCAGGTGCAATCCTGGATAGCATCTGGACAGACGGCTGTGTTTCCTCTCCAGGCTTCTGTTCTATGGTCTCTTCTTGTCTTATTTTCAGTAAACACATTGTTTTCTGAAGCAAATCTTACACATAGCATTACATATTGGATAACATATTGGTGTGCTCTTCCCTGAGGAAGAAAATTTATCCTGTTTCAGCATTTCTTTGTTGCCCACAGTTTTGTGTAGGTTAAGGCCTCCTGGGAATTCTCCTGTCTACTTTATCATGTCTATTGTTGTAGAACTTCTTCAGTTCATTTTTAGGTAGGTATGTTAGGAAGACTTTATGGTTGTTGCTTCTGATATTTCTAGGAGACACTGTCTCACAGAAAACTCCATGAAAACATACAGGTAAGTAATATATAGATGTAGCAGGTTGCATTTGCATATTTAGAAATATATCTGTATACATACATACACATATATACATGTGTGTGTGCTCGAGCTCGGCTGTGTATGTATGTTGTGGTTAATATTTTAAACAGCATGTCCCAAACTGGCTTGTTCTTAAGCAGCTGCCATGTTCCCGACTAGACAAGGCCTGAGGCCAAGAGCCGAGGTGTGCTCCCACCACTGCTCAACTCTGACCATGGCTCATGCTGGCCAAAAGCACCAGCTCTGCTACCCACGAGACACCATAGTGAGAGATGGCTCTGCCAGTCTACTACACTGTCTCTACAAAGCTTGGCTGAACCCCAGATAATACCCACATCCACACAGTACCTAGTAGAAATGAGACTCTAATGCTTAATATTATCCAAAGGCTTTATATAATTGGAAATCCTCAATTAACAAGATGCCCATACAATTGGAGTTGTAATCCAATATCTAACCTTATGATATAAATCGTTACCCAGGACCATCCTGGACCCGTGCGTGGTTCTCCATGGCTCCTACATCTCTCCTTTTCCTCCTAGCTCCTCCTCTTCCTTCTCCTCCTCCTCTCCTTACTCCTCCCACATTAGCTCCTCCTAAATTACTGAATTTATAAATATACTATTATATATATATATATATATATATATATATATATATATATATATATGCATGAAACAACAACTAATGAAAAATAGGCTGTTAATTTATATGGGAGAGTTTAGAGGAAGAAAGGGAAACTGAGAAATGATGCAATTATGCCAATTTTTAAATAGCACAGAAGACAACTCGGCACTTTAGAACACTCATTACTTTTACAGAGGACCTCAGTTATATTTCTAACACAGACATGGTAGTTCACAGTCATTTGTAACTTGTTTCAGGACCTCACACAACCTCTTCTGTCCCCCGTGGCTACCAGGCATGCATGTATTTCAGGATCTGTGGAGGGGAAGGCCAAACAATGACGATGGGCAAGGGAAGGAGAGCAGACAGAAACATAATAAACTGTCACAAAAATGTTCCACCCTTTAGTTGTAGTGAGATTCTCAGAAAACTTTGAAATACCAGGATGTGAGTTCCTCAAAGAATAAGCTTTGTTTCTAACCCATATTTTTAATGGAAATAAGGAAGTCCTGAATCAGGTTTATCTGAGTCTATGTTTCTTTCCTTCTTTTTATTTTGGTTTGGTTTTTTGTTTGTTTATTTGTTTTTTAATATAACTAACTTCAGATCCTCATCCCCACTAATACACCAGTGAGCCACAGGAGCCCCTGTGAGACCTAGGGAAAATCGTGAGGCTGAGCACCTTTGACAGACGATTCAGCCTCTTCAACAGGAGTCCAGACAATTTATGGATCCCTAGGATTTGAGATATCAAACATAAGGCTTGCAAGGTGAGCACTCTTCCTTGAGAGAATAAAAGCCCTGCTCTACCACCCACTTGAGTTTTGAGTTTGCTCACAGAGACTATGGTCCTTTTAGCTTGTCCTAGCTTCTGTGAGAGACTGCTGTGAAGGCACAAATGTGGTCTGCAAACCTCCTCTCTTCTAAATCCACACCTTGATGCTGAAAGTAGTCAAAGCTATGTTTAAGGAGCCAAGCATTATGGTGAAGCTTGAGCTTCAGGACCTTGTTACTGTGAACACTAAAAGAGACACTGCTCACTTATGGTGACTACTGTAAATCCTTTCTCCTCTATGAATTTGTATTCTCATTGAAATAAAAATGGAGATTCAGAGCAGGTGGGTGGACGTCATGTCATTAGTATGAAGAGAATTTAATATTAGCCAAGAAAAGCCTTAAAGGGCTGTTTGCTTGTTTTCATCTGGGAGTAGGCTGGGTTGGAAACTGTAAAAGTGTGTACATGTTCTCTGGTCTGCCTCCAGGGGGCAGCAGCTTCTTGGGCAAAGGGAGGCCAGTGAGGAAGAAATTGGATCTGGGAGATCCTGTTTGTCACCTGGTATCTTAAACCCTGAGGAAAGGAGAGACACCCTCTAAAATGGACTTCTCTCAAGAGACCAAAAATCCTCAGAAATCAGAGGTCAATTCAAAAGAAACTATGGCTTCTGGGAGATCCTCAGAAAATCATTGATGCTGTGAGAGTATTTCTCCTGAAGGGTTTTCCTTAGATTTTTTTCCTGGATGAGATTTGGTGAGAACAGATTTATTTTTAACAAATGCACACACATGGCATCCTCTTTCTTAGTGACAAGAACTTCTCATTTTTCCAAAATGTGCTTGGCAAGCCTGGCAGCCAGAGAAACGAGACTGGGAGACCTGCTGTTCCATGGTGCATGACAAGCGACAGAGGAAGCCAGTCTGGTTTCCTTCTCAGGACTAATTCAGGGAGGATGTGCTGCGTTCACGACCTTCATGTTTGAAGCTGGGATTTCTTACCCTGTAGTAATCTTTACACCATTTTCTTATTTACATTAGTGGAAAATTTGGGGTGGGGAGTGAAGTAGCTTAATGCACAAGACTTGGATAATTCTATCAGAATTCTCAGCATTATTTTCCTTCATCATCTTTTTCTTTTCCTACATGTGGCTTTAAGCCCAGTGCTTGTAGTGTAAGCCCTTGAAATTCTAGCAGCCAGGAAGTTGAGGTTTCTGACAGGATGAATATGCATGGCACACATAATCTACAATTTATTAGGCTGCTTCGCTGGTCATTATTGAGATTTGATTGTAATGCTTAGTGGCGTTAACATCCTCTCCATCCCCCTAACAACATTTATGGTCAGTAATAATATTAGCTCAATCCTTGAGCCTCGCTCTGCTGAATGAATCAAGCGACTTGAGCTCATCTTGCCTCATTACTTCTAACAGGGCTCCTGTAGTCATGTCACACTCCAGCGACAAGCCTGACAGAATGGCATCTTTTAAATATTATCTCTGACATATTTCTCTGAAATGCTAGCCTTTCAATTAGTGTTATGCACCAGAAGTGACAGATTCTAGAAGAGTCACTTCTACAAAAGAGTATAGCAGTAGGTGACCCACCAACAATAGTGGGCTAGAGAAGACATCCATGAATAAGTTCATTATAGGCTATTTGAAGATGTTTCCACAGTATGGGCATGAAGTAGTGGTCAACCAAGATGTTCATATATCTATTATATGAACATAGTTATATATATTATATGAACATAATTATATATATTCTTTTGGACATTGTTTTCCCATTTCCCCAGTTCTGCATCTTTTGTAACTAAATGCTGCCTAATTCACCCATAGGTATTACAGATGCACAAAGTCTGATTTCACAGGAGCTCATAAGTGATACCTTATTATTGCAGAACTACAAATGCCTGTCCCCTTTGCCTTTGGGATGCACAAACTCACATGTGATTTTTGCTGCAGAGATCTTGTTGGATCAAGCCAAAGTTGAGGTTTCACTCAAAATCACACCCATGCTTGACTTCTCCCCCTCCCCAGACTAATTCCCACAATCCTCTGTAGATGTCTCCAGGGAACTCTTCAATAAATCATTTGTCAGGAATGTTTGGCTGAGACTCTGCCTTGGGAAGAGCAGGACCTTAGATATATCTGGAGACTCCTGAATCCAGCTGTGTGAATCCTCATAACTATTCTGCTTGGGAATTTGCTTGGCCATTACAGGAACATCTAGGAGCACAAATCATTTGTATTCCCACACAGCCAGCTTCTGATCAAGCAAGGTTTAGGATGCCTCAGCAGCTTGCCCCTCCACCCCCTGCCCTGTCAAAGAAGGGAATCAACATGTTTCTGAATGCTTGCCATGTTATGTTTGTAATTCCAGTTTTATATTCTCACTCATCATTTTAAGTATGTGTTACTAGATCTGTTTCATAGTCAAGGAAACTGAAGTTCAGAGAGGTTATAAAAACTGAACAAATTCCCACACACTGAGACACAACTCAGGCCTTTAACTTTAAACTTCAAGTTTGGTGAGTTGCGTACATACTTTACAGCAGCTGGCCTTGCTGGTGCCACCTGAAAGTAAATACTGCTTACAAGAGGCCACGTCACCATTGCATCTAGAATAAGACAGAGCCCAGACCACTTCTGCACCAAGACAGTGACTAAGTGCCACGGTCATGCCTAAGCACAATGACAATGACTAAGCCACCTCCTCTCACTCTTGTGAGTCACTGTTCTTTTCCAACTATGGTGTAGTTCGGGTTAATCTTTCTAACTCCTAGATAAATGTATCCCAATTTCTTGACAAAATCCAATCTAAAAATCAGGCCCCTGCTTTCTTGTTTCCCGCTTTGAGTTATTTATAGTTTGGTCTATCCTCAAGACTCTCCCAGGATTCCACTGAGCTCTAAATAGCATGAATCTATTGTCATATGTAATGTCCTGGTGGATTCATCATCTATGTTTCTTGATTTATCAAAAAGTTTCCAATGTAATTTCTCATTATATGCTATTGTCTAGTACCATATTTTATGAACTGTTAAGGCTGCATATATTGGAGAATGTACATTTACTGGTAAAAAACATTTTTAAAAAATTGCTTTAAACCATGACACCATCCTTTTATGTTAACCTTGAACTTTGACAAAATCAGTCATATCAGATTCTTGTGGCTTTAGTTTTTCACATATTCCAAGCATGTGATCATGTCTTCCGACTTCAGTTGCGCTAGTCGTCTGGGGACACAATATTTTTTGCTTATATCTCTGTAATAAAGTTTAACTACTGTACTTGAGAATGTCTTCCTTCTTAGAAACCCTGGTGTTGCTCTAGATGAAAACTGTTTCTTTATTCCTCCAACATCAAATATTTCCTTCATTAATAACAACTTTAAGTTATATTGTAGCCTATGCTGGGTGAATTATTTTTTCTAAATGGTCAAACATTGGTATATATAGTATAAGTTCTTGGTGCCCTTCACTTGGGTGCTTTACCCATCCTCCAGCTGCTGTGATGTCTGATGGTTCAGAATAGACCTCTTCTTCACTGTTGTCCTCTGAATCATTTCACTATAGGCAACTAGTTGACAAAGGACATGTCCTAAAAATGACCTAGAGAGCTTATTGGAGTAAAAATCTCCATGGAGGAAGAGAATCAGAAGGAGGAAGAAAATAATCCAACAAGCAGAGCCTGAAAGCAAACATCAAACTGTCAGAGCTAAATCAGAAAGGGAGTGTAATCAAAACCTTCAGAAGGGACCAGAATGACTGAGAATGGAAATTTACCAATTAAAACCAACTCTGTGGATGGAAAATCCCCTATTTTAACCAACTTTTATGAAGTTCTCCTTACTGCAAGCACCTTCATCTTTTCATTTGCTTCCAGTTCATCCAGGAGACCGATTTGAGTTTGCTCTTGTTTCCCAATGGACCAACCTGCAATAAAGCACTTTCATTTTTCAAAACTCTTGGCTTCTGTGCATATAAGCAGTGAGACTTGCTGTGTATCACAGTATTGGCAGATTTGTGTACACAGTTTCCCATATCATCAACTATATGTTAGTTACTTTATGTCTGGGGATTGCTTCTGAAAACAAGGTCTCAAAGAATTTTAATCAAGATACTCTGAGTTAGTCAAAAATATATAAAAGAATAACTTTTGGGATCAAAAACTTAGAAATTCATATAGATAAAATTTATTATAGTTTATGCATATTTAATCCATCTCCCAGTTTTATATATATATATGTACACACATACATGTGCTAGTGTTTCCCATGTAGCATTTCCCATATAGCATGTATATGCTCAGGCACACGTATGTGCACACACATACGCATACACACACACACACACACACACCACACACACGCACGCGCTCGCACTTTGTGTTTGTTGATAATTTGAGTATTGTATTATTTATTAATAGATGTTTATCTCAAATGATTCTGTTGAATGAAGTGAAATGGAAAATCTTTGAAGATTTTTTACTCTTTAAATTCCATTAAACTCTTTCAGCATAGTGTACTGACATTCTTTTTACTTTTATATTTACCCTTTTATTTATGATTTTCAAACTGTATTTGTTTAATAAAGGTTTAGAAAAATAAGTTCTCTGGAGTTCTCTGTCTTTTGAGTTCTCCTTTGATCCAAATAGTGTTTATTCTTGATTTCAATAAAGGTGAAGATATTGGTATGATCAAAAAATGTTGATCTCTTAGTCAGTCATGATGAAAATAATCAGCCCAGGATGTACAGGGTTTTTTTTTTTTTCAACTCAGATTGGAGATGAGCGCTCCATCCACTTTTCCTACCAGGACTCGAGGCTGGTAGAAAGTCTCAAGGAGGGAGGGTTTAAACTGTGAGCCACTTATCTCCTGTGAAAGACCTTATAGAGGTACAGTAACTTTGCTGAGACCAGTTACCTGCACAATGGCACCGAATATCTCCATGTAACATATAAAAAATGAGGTCTCTGTTCCTGTAAAACTGCATTAACAAGAACAAACTATAGGTTAGATTTGGCACATGGGCTAGAATTTGCAGAATCCTGAGCTTAAACATGAGGAGAGTCTGACATAAACTTTTACAAAGATCTATGAATTGCAATTGTTATTGGTAGAAAATTTAAAGATACAGGCAGAGATAGAAGTAGAAATGATAGGGTCCATACTTACCTACCCATTTAATTAGATTGTTAAAGAGAATTCTCTAATAGAAGGGAACTCATTAACCACATCGCATGTTCTCACTGCCATCCTCTTGTATGCTTCACTTGTATGTACAGGGTTCTTTTATCATGATCTCCAAAAGGTCTGGGAAATTAAGAAGCATGGGGAACCTGCTGTACATCACTTGTATGCTTTGGAAGAATTAACTTTTATTTGTTTAAAAAATATCTACTTAATTTGTGTTTGTGTGTGTGTGTGTGTGTGTGTGTGTGTGTGTGTGTGTGCCTGAGTATTTGTATCCATACAGTGTGAAGACAGGAGACTGGTGGGAGGGTGTTAGGAGGGAATCAAATCTCCTGAAACTGTAGTTCAAGATGCTTTTGAACTACCATGTGAGTTCTGGGAACAGAACTTAGCTGAAAGATCATCCAGTGTTCTCAAACACTGAGCCTTCTCTACAGCCCCAGAAATTGTATTTTAAAGAAGCAATATGATTCATTAGTTCTCTGGGAGAAGACTTCCAGAAAGAAAGAAAGAAAGAAAGAAAGAAAGAAAGAAAGAAAGAAAGAAAGAAAGAAAGAAAGAAAGAAAGAAAAGAAAGGAAAGAGGGAGGGAGAGGGAGGGAGGGAGTGAGGGAGGGAGGGAGGGAGGGAGGGAGGATGAATGGATGTATTTTCTTTCTTAAAACTGTTTGCTGTTTATCAGAGACCCAGGCTGCTTTATCCTGGACAGAACACACAGGCAGCAAAGGTAGACGTCTATAATAAGGAAATGTGTCACTGAAGTAGAAGAGAATACATTCATTTGGCACTTAATTGTCTATTACTTACTAGGTGAAGGTCACACAGCATGTTCCTTTCTTCAATAATCCTATGAAGCCCATGATGTTCTTTATGCCCATTTTAAGTTCATCATAACTAAGGCATGAAAATTCAATTTATTCATGCACAGTTCATTATTAGAGGTGGGTCTGAAACTCTATCTCGACTTTCTATCTCCCTGTATATTCTCCACAGCATGCAAAAGCACCAGCCTCTTTTATCATGATCTCCAAAAGGTCTGGGAAATTAAGAAGCATGGGGAGCCTGCTGTAAACTACAGATCCCAGGAAAATATCCTCAGACATGTTGTACACTATTTCAGGAAATTCACACAATTTTGAGTGAAATGTCAAAAGCTTTGTAATCTCTTCAGGTCCCACACTCCAAAGATATATTTTTCTTAAGAGTTTCTTTGGAAAAGAGAATCCCTAGCTGCTTCAGAATCCCCTAGCACACTCTTCTGGGTGTCCTTAAGCCAACAGACAACCTCTGCAGTTATGTTGGATAGAGAAAGAAAGGCAAACGAGGCTAAATCTTCTCAGAAAAAAAATCCACTTTTTTGAATATTTTGAATTTATTACACACTTCCCAGGAGCCCAAGACTGAGCTTTGTGTTTTAGTTGAGTGCCCAGGAGGTAGCTCTTTATTGTTCCAGTGTATCAAACAGGATATTATGCTTTATTATGAGTCAAAATAATTCGCCTTACATCATGCCTCTACAATAAAATAAAAAAAAAAAAAACTGCACCAGAGAAGCCCAGAAAGCCTTCCACAGAGGAGTGGGGGAGGCAGAGTTTTGTGTCCTACATAGAAACAACCAGCAACCTCTGTGATGAATATTTATACTTTAAAGCTCCTGGTATTTGTGCTGTATACATTGTCATCGTTAAAAATGTGAAGGTAAATATTTATAAACAGCTGTTAGAGAAACTAGACTTCTTGGGAGGAATTTTGAACTCAAATTGCTGCTTGGGGGTTTTCTTTTAAGATGGAAATATGCAGACTGACTCTAAATATAACCCTTCCTGCCTCTCACAGCCCAGATGAGGCTCTGCTAGAATTTAGGATTAGGATTCAGAATAGAGCAGCTTTAAAAGAAAAGTCAGTCTGCAAGGAAATACGACTTCTCACTCATTGCAAGGCTAAAGCAGTAAAGACTTAGAGTACTGAGAATTGTAATGTGGCTGACCTGGGCCATTGAAAAGTTCAAACACAGCAGGGTGAGGGGGGGAGGAGTCTGAAACACAGCTGGGGTCTGGGGAAGTCCCAAACACAACTGGCAAGAGAAGAGAGTGCAACTCCTTTGTCAAATTATTTTGGTGGCTCTTAATACTGTTAAAACTCAGTCAGCTATTCCGTCCATACTCCATTAATTTCACTCCTTCATATTTACCTCAGAGAAATAAAAGTGCATACTCATCCAAAACAAGTGTAGAGGGATATTCACTGAAGTTTTAATTCATGAGCTGCAAAGTGGAAACTACCCACATGTTTCTCAACATACGAATACATAAACAGATTGTGCTGGGGCCATATAATAGACTGTTAACCACACAGTAGAACCAGTTATTGACTTGTCCCACTGATATATACTGTTATGTAGACATCCTAGCAGACAGCATTCCGATCAAGCAAAGTCAGGGGAAAGAACGATTACATACTCTACATACTATGCTTTCATTAATCTGACATTCTGAAAAATGTAATGGAAAGGAGACTGTACTGACTGGTCTCAGGTTGATGATCTTCTTATGTTGACCCTTTAGTCCTGGAATACAGCTAAGTCCTGATCCTTGATAGGTAGTGGGCTCCTTGGGCATATATACTTGTCAAAGCTCCCCAATGGGTATGTAAATTATACCTCAAAACAGCAGTATTGGGTAAGAAAACTCGTTTTGTTTACATAAATGAAATCATAGTGTGTGTGTGTGTGTGTGTGTGGTGTGTGTGATATATATATATATATATATATATATATATATATATACATATATATGTGTATATACATGCATGCATACATACATACATACATATATACATATTTGCCTGCTTTTGCTAGGTCAGAATTCTTTGCTTCCTTTTCAATGAATGGCTACCCTTAACAGGGTTCTTATGATAGTCTGACTTTCTGAAGCACAGACTTCAAGTTCCTTGATCACCTAGGTCAGTTGGCTGATCTTCTCCATTATCTTAAAGGCCTTCCTCCAGAAGTTGGCCCAGAATTTCAAAATTTATGAAGTAGAGAAATGGTCATCTAATCTTATTGATTTCACCTTGTTTGGTGTTTAGATCCTCCAATCTCTGACCTCCAGGCATTACTGTGAGAATAAGAACCAGCACACTGCTTTGAAGGCACAGGGCTTCTTTTACAGCTGATCTGATCACTTGGGTTAGCTTTGGAATCCTGCTTAAGGTTGAGAGAGTGGTGGAACAGAGTCATTAGAAGTCGGTGCATTCCAAACATTTTTGGGTGGGGCTCTTCTTATGAGCCTCCGATAAACTCTGTCAGAGAAGTCTTTTGAGTTTGTGAGCTTGAGGAAGACAAAAAATTTATACCCTGTTGAGAGGAAAATGGAAATGCCTCAACCAATTTCCCTGCACAGGTGAGTAACCTTCTGATTCTCTCCCTGAATCTCTGACATATTAGCTTGATTTACTTATTTTTAGGTATAAACGATTGCAGGGAAGCATCAGCTTCCCGCTCCCCTGAACAGTGTGGAGTGAAAAACACCTTCCCAGACAGCCTCCAAGGAGGCAAACTAGGCAGAGTAGAGAAAGAACATAGAAAAATCCATGTCTTGCAAATGCCAAGAGGGAAAACAATCAAATTAGCCGGCGAGTCGATCATTCAGTGAAGCGTTGGGGGACTGTCGTAGGATCTTAAAAATCAACTCACATGGGGGAACCCTGCACTACCTTTGCCTGGAAAGCAAAGGAAGCAATGCTGAGAGGCCTTTTTATTTCGGGGTCCTGCAGGGCCTCGAGTTTGTGCTGCCAGGGGACAGAATGCTTCGCGGTGGTGTCTCTGTTGCTGCTCAGCTGCCAAGAGGCTGTCGGTCATGTGTGTGGCTCAGCAGTGTGGCCCACATCCAGGGCTCCGCCAGGAGCAGTCGCCCTCAGAAGAGGAGCACCTGTTCTTCTTTTCCTGGCATAGAGAAGATGCCATCCTGCTTCTCCTCACGCTGCCTGCCCCTGAGTGTTTCCATTTTGTCTTTACCAATGGCAGGTGTCCGCTGTCTTCTTCTGAGCACTAGCCAGGTGCAGAGGGAGGGGAAGTCGTGTCCATCGGGTTCATCCCTTGCCTTGAAACACTCCTGCATCTTGCATATCGGATAGCAGCAGGTGCTGTGACATTCTGGCAAACACTCTTGTCTTGGATGACTGGATGTGTCACACACTGAATCTGTGTCTCTAGCATCTCATCAATCACACATTGATTGTACCTCCTCCTGATCCTAGTCTCAACTTTGGGCTATATATTGTAAGCTGAACGTCCTTAATGCCAAGGTGGACATAGCTGTCTTATTTAAAATAGCACGATCCAGCTAGAAGTTCAGACTCTGACATTCATACTAGCTAGGATTTTCACTATTATAATTAGCTACTCACCCAGCATAGGCAGTTTCTAGAGATTTTTTTCTTCCCTCTATACGCCCACCATTTCTGACAGTGGGTGGACATACTTGTTGTCCCTCAGACTGTAATGTCTCAGTCTCATCATAAAGGAGACTGTGGCTGTCAGTGTGTGACAATGTCTTAGGGAGGATACTGGTGATGATTAACTAGCTTGCCTACAGAGCAAGGGACTGTTTATTAACTAGCATGGCTTAAGCCTGTAGTCTGTGATCAGCCATGTATGAGAATCTTCAGGGACACAAAAGTAGGAAAAACAATGATTGTGGACCTGGAGTATCTTAAAATTTAGCTGAAGAGGTAATTATGCAAATATTTATGAAGCCAAATTTTGTCCAAACCTCTTTGGTAGTAACAAAGTTGCTCTGAAACCTGAACACACTGGGGATGAAAGTCGCTACTTGTGCAGAACACTCCATCCTGGTATTACTTGAGATTTGGACTCATGTGAATGTCCTGACATTTAACCCCACTCTTACTTATTTCTCTGAACCAAGGGTCAGCAAAAATGTCTATAAGAGGTGAAACATAAGTAGGTGTGGACCACAAAGCACAACTGAGTAACTATTTATATTTGAACATTTTTTAAAAGAATTATTTAGTTTATGTATATTGGTACACTGTTGCTGTCTTCAGATGTATCAAAAGAGGGCATCAGATTCCATTATAGATGGTTGTGAGTCACCCTGTGGTTACTGGGAATTGAACTTAGGACCTCTGGAAGAGAGGCCAGTGTTCTAACTGCTGAGCCATCTCTCCAGACCCAGGTTTGAACATTTTAACATACCTTTTTAATAATGTATATTTAAGGAATTGAAAATGACATTAACTCATAAACCAAACAGTAATATAGAAATATAGTGGATTAAATGTGTTCCAAGGCATGGTGGTTTGAATAGAAATGGCCCCCATAGGCTTATAGGGCATGGCACTATTAAGAAATGTGGACTTGTTGAAGTAGGTGTGGTCCTGTTGCAGGAAGTGTGTGTCACACAGGTTTGACTTTGAGATGTCAGATGCTAAAGCTAGACCAGTGTTTCACTTTCTCTTTCTGTTGTCTGCTAATCTGGATATAGAAGTCTCACCTCCTTCTCCAGCACTATGTCTGCCTGCATGATGCCATACTTCCTGCCATGATGATAAAGGACTAAACTTCTGAACTGTAAGCCAGCCCCAATTAAATGTTTTCCTTCATAAAAGTTGCCTTGAACATGATGTCTCTTCACAGAAATAAAGCCCTGAGATATAGTTTACTGACATCTAATCTAAATCCTATTAATCTTTTAAGATGAATATCAAATCCCAACATCCTCCATCTAAAATTTTCCACCCTCTTCGGAGTATCTTATTTGTAAAATTTGTTCACCAGACATTCTTACTAAGGCATTTATCAAGGAGAATGGTCGAAGAAGGAAGAACATAAATTTTTAAATAAAACAAAATAAGCTTTGCATCCTGATTTTTCAATTTATAGCTCAGTACCACTATGAAAACAATGTAATTTTCTGAGTCTGGGATTTTGTGCACTTGGTATAGAGACATATAAATGATTTATACACAAATTTATTAAAGGAAGAACACAGACATGTTTCTTTCTTTGTGGAGGTGTTTTAATATTCATTTCTTGCCTAGATTTTTCTGAAATTATTCATAAAGTATTTAAAGTTATTTACAAACTATTTAAAGTATAAGCACACTAACCACTTGCTCCATGGGGTCATTTGAAGAAGCGTAGTGTTTCCAAGGATCAATAAATTTTCTGATTCTTCCATGCCTTTATTCTATATCCTCATCAGGGAGAATCATCTTTTCCTCAAGCTAACTTATGGATTGTTCCCCTAAGGGTGTAGATAGCAGCTTAGCATCACCCCTTCCCTGATCCAGTGCTGGATTAAGATCTGATGTTTGGTCAGTGATCATGATTACTTATTATTAATGTAAATATGGTCCAATCTTTTCATGCTAAAACTTTTCAACAAACTTTTCAGTATTCATTTGTCCTTGCTTACCGCACTCCCCAGTACAATTCAGTCTTTCTTCATCCTTTCACTCAGTCAACCTCCATGTCTTTAAACCTGGAACATATTGTATCAATCTTCTTATTTGACTTTTCATCAGCTTTAGATTTAAACACTCCTTTCTAATAGTTCCATCTTTTAGATTCTGTGATAGCACACATTCCTGAACCACTTCCACCATTGTCTTCTTTCCTGTTCTGTCTCATTTCTAGGATTGTTATTATTAAAGAGCACTGAGAGTTCTTATTTCTGAATATATGGTGCTTGCTATTATCTTTATGCCTTCCCATCCATGTTGTGGTTTCTGATAGCTTCTGTACACACATTAAACACTAGATTCAATTTTTGGAGATGAACTCTTCTGTAAGGTCCACCATATCACTCAAAAACAAATTGACTTAAGTGTGAAACCTCTTCTAACTCCCCATCACCTTCAATGTTGTCTTTTTCATAGTTAATTCTTCCCACCAGAGAAACTAGAAACCTACTAGTTATTTGAGTGCTAACTTCTGCCTCAGCTACATAGTTAATCTGTCACCTCTCTTTGTATATTTTGTCTCCTAAATACCTCCTGAATATTCATCTATATTATTATTCTATAGACAAATCTACTATTATAGATCCTTAATAGTTATTGGATGTCTAGGATCTATGTGACCCTGAACCTTGTGTATTCTACCCCCATCTGCTTCCCTAGAGTGCTGTACTCACCATCCAAACTCTAAGTTTGATCATGTGACTTCCTCATTCATGATCTTCTACTATACCATTTCACATCAGTTTGTGCTAACTCCCAAAGGAAAATCTACCTCCTAAGTTCCAATTTCTAGGCTTAACCTCAAACTGATCCCTTTGCCTTCAAACTTCTTGTTTCAGCATTTAGTTAACTAGTTAATAAAGTTACTCTCTCAGTTTGATTCTCCTACTAGGCTGCTGGATATTTACAAACACCTAATATGTCTGAGACAACTAGTTACTGTCTGGCTAATAATAAATGCTCAATTAATGATGCTCAATGACAAAGCAGAAGTGTCACTTATTTCCTTGGGATTGTTACTCATTTTCCAGGATGTCACTCATTCTCTGGGCTGAGGAGTTATCCTGTGACTTTATGCAAAAGTATTAATGTTGTTAGTGTTTTGTATGGACCACAGAATATTTCTTACATTTCAAACATTCTTCCAAAAACATAATACAGATATTATTTGTTCATTTCCTGTATTATTTTCCCTATCAATTTTTCCTATTAGCACTTCAGATAAATGATTCAGTGTCTCATCTGTACCTGCCCGGAGCTGCCCCAGGTTTGGGGGCCACTATATCCCGGCCTGAGCTGCTGCTTTGGCTTGCGGGTCAGGGTCTAGCAAGAGTGGGGAATGGAAGGGCGAGAGACGCAAGAAATGGAGACAAGACAGAAAGTCTGTTCAAGTCTCATTCCCTTTATTGAAAAGAAATCATGGGTATATATAAGCATAAGCAGAGGGACACAGCTGAAGACACTTTACCACATGCACCTTGCAGCTGGGGCCTGCAACAAAGCAACCAAACAACAAAACAAGATATGGGAGAAAAACATGATGTTTATCAGAGTGTGCTCAGCTGTTGTAGTCTGTTGACAACAAGTCTCTTGTCAGGGTATATGGCCTGAGATGGCTGCAAAGATGATAACCGATTTCTGCTCAAAGTTGGCTCCCAACACTCATCCAGATAATCTCACATATGGACAATTGATTATAACAGTATCATGGAAATAGGAAGTTTTTATGACTTTCTCTCCAGACAGATTACAAAAGAACTAGTCTTCTATGAAACCAGAGTTAAAGGACTGCTCAGGCTTTGATTACCATGCTTAGCCACTAAGTATTAAGTATTTGTCTAAGTGAATTAAAAGCTTTATGCATACACAAGACTAAACATGTTTGTTTGTTGTATAACTATTCATAACTAGTCAAATTTGGAAGCAGCCAAGAATGTCCTACAGCACACCAATAGATAAACTTGATGTATGAAGGCAACGTTATACTAAAAGTAAACGACACTTAAACTAAATGGGCTAGTAAAACATCAAAAGATTTGTAAATATGTTAAATGCATATTTTTAAGTGGCGAAAAAGGCCATTCTGAAAGGAGTCATACTATATAATTCCAATAATGTGGTATTTTAAGAGACAGAACTATGAAAACTATAAAAAAAAAAAAAAAAGATCAATGCCTCCTGGAAGACAGAAGGGAAGATGAGTGAGCAGAATGTAGGATTAGGGCAGCAGAAACACTCTGAAGAATATTATTATGTAAACTCAAGTGCCATTGCATATTCAACAAAACCTCTTAGATGTACAACAGCAGTAGAGAACCATGGTGCACACTATGGACTTTGGTGGTAATGATGTGTCGGTTTAGTTCATCAGTTGTAGGAAAGTGCCACATTGGTGCAGAAGCTAACAGGAGGGGAGAGAATACACGACAATTCTTGATACTTTCTGCTGGGTCTTGTTGCCAATCTGAAGATGTTAGATTTCAAAAAAAATATATTTTTCTATTAGAAAAAAATAAGACATTCATTCCAGATGGGATGAGGCTACATATTAGGCTTTCCAAAACACACCTTCCGCTGATCTCCTCTTTCACTCTCCTATTTCCCCTTGCCTTACTAAGATTATCCTCTCTAGAAATTACTTAGGCAAAATAATCTTACCTCTGGCTCTGCTTAGAAGGCATCAACCCAAGACAGAGGTGCAGGCATGGCATGCACTACTGCTGACTTGCTCAAAACACTTCTTGTACTGTCAGAGTAAAACTTGGGCCAGGTTTTGGCAGGAGCTGAAGCAGAAAAAGTAAAAATACAGAGTGTAAATGCTGACAGAAAAAAAAATCCTAGAAGTTTAAAAAAAAAAATCTTGTCTGCCTTCTCACCACTGCACCTAGGGAGATGGAAAAATGCCAAAAACAAATTTCACCTTCTTGAAAGATTTGTCTGTATGCCAGGTCCTAATTCCCTGGAAAGGAAACTAAATGTTCTTACTTCCATGTACTCACTGTATTGGTTTCCTGTGGCTGCTGTAACAAATTTCCAGAACTGGAGTGGCTTAAAACTGCAGATATTCATTTTCCTGTGGGTTTAGAAGCCTTTCCAAATGCTAGATGAGGGAGACCTCCCCAGCTTCTTCAGGTTCCTGTGGTTGTCAGATGGACTTTGCTTTCTGGGAAAATGCCTGTGACACTCCTTTCTCTGTCTTTGCTTTTGTGGGGTCTCTGTGTTTGTCTTCTACTTTGCATTTCTTACAGGAAGAGAATTACTATTCTACTGTTATACATGGAATTCAAATGGATGATCCAGGATAGTTTCATCTCAGGATCCCTGACAAGATCTTCCATGATTGATGCTCCAAATTAAGTCCCCCAACTGGTTCTAGAGATTAAGAGGCAGACATATTTTGGAGGGCACAGGGAGTCAGAACTTGGCCCAAAATTTTCATTGAGTTCTTTCTCTTTATTATATATAATAGTGTATAATACATACTAGATAGTAATCTTTCTTAAAATTACATATTATTTCTTCAAGGACTGGGAATGGAGCAGAGACTGAGGAAATGGCTAACCAGTTACTGGCCCAACTTGAGATCCAACCCATGGGTAAGCATCAATCCCTGACACTATCAATGATACTCTATTATGCTTGCAGACAGGAGTCTAGCATGACTGTCTTCTGAGTGGTTTCACCCAGCACCTGAATCAGAGGGATGCTGAGACCCACAGTCAAAGCTTGGGGATACTTATGGAAGATTTGGGAGAAGACCACAGGAAGACCAATAGAATCAACTAACCTGGACTCTTGAGGCTCTCAGATACTGAAAAATAGAGCATACAAACAAAGAGCATACATGGGCTGAACCTACACCGCCCCCCGCCACACACATAGATAAGGCAGAGATACAGTTTGGTCTTCATGAAGATCCCAAACAACTGAAGCAGAGGCTATCCCAAAAGTTGTTGTCTATCAGTGAGATATGTTCTTCTAACTAGGCTGCCTTTTCTGGTTTCAGTGAAAGAGGATGTGCCTACCCCTGCAGAGACTTGATGTGCCAGGGTGGGGGGATACCCAGAGGAGCCTCCACCCTCTAAGAGGACAAGTTAGGGGGAAAGATTGTTGGAGGAGGTGACTGGAAGAAGGGACAGTGAGTGAGATTTATAGTGAATAAATAAAATGAAATAAATAAAATAAAAAGAAATGAAAAAATAAAAATTAAAACCCACAGAGTTCTTTCAATAATATATTTATTATTATCAGAAAAAGCCATAAGAATTACAAACCCATCAACTATTGAGGTTTCCTAAGTCATATGTCCCATAAAATATGATTATTTATACTGCACAAATGAAGAAACTAAGTCCAGGGAAGAGGTTGGTGTGGTGTGTAAGTCTTTGGTTTATCAAACTTGAATTCTTCATTATGATTTTTTTTTTCTATGTTGAACAAGAGTGATGGTCAATCTTTATCACCAACTTAACTAGGTTCAGAAGTGACCCAAGAAATCTAGGAGACCTAAGAGACCCAGGAGATAAATGTCTGAATGTATCTGTGAGAGTGTATCCAAAAAAGTTTAACTGAGACTTCAAGACAAGCCCTGAATGTAGATGGCTCCATCCTGTGTGCTCAGGTCCTAGACCAATAAAAAGTAAAATGGAAAAGCTAGTCAAACATTAGTATTTATCTTTATCTCTTTCTGACTATACATATACAGGAACAGCTGCTTTTACCAGTACAGCTATTGTGTCTCTCCCATCCACGGCTTCCTACCATGATGCACTGTATCTTCAAACTATGAGCCAATAAAATTTTCTTTCCATAGCTTTTGGAGCAGATATTTTGTCACAGCAATGATAAAAATAAATAAAATTCAGAAGTAGAAGTGCCTCCAACAGAAAGGAGTTTGCCTTGCTTCCCAACTAGTCTGAGTACTAGTACAAGTACAAGGCAAGTACAAATACTCTTAAAAACAGGTTGTCATGGATGGACCCTCCTTTTCAATGTCGAGTGAAATAAGAGAAAGAACATCAGGGTTGCATCTTACAAGGGAAGAACAAGATGCTGCCCCCTCCTTCTCCTTTTTCTCCTCCTCCTTCCTTTCTTACCATCATTCTGAGTTTCAGAAATAGCATTTCCCTCCCCCTAAGGATGACATGTCTATTGCTCACAACCATTTAAGGAATGCTTGAGTAAGAAGAAAATTATTTTCTCAAGTTTGTGTTAACGTCCATGTTCCTTGATACATGTTTTCAGACTGCAAGTGAGAAGGCAGCTGGATAGTTCCACACCTGTCCATTCATTGTCAAAGAACCACCTTGATCAACCAACTTTCCCACAGCAGTCTTCTCCTTTATCACAAAGCAGGGAGTGAAAACTTAGAAATCGTGATCATGGAAGATGTTTCCATCTTGTATTAGTTGGGGCTCCCTAATAGGGGATTATTCATTATCTTAAATTTCCCATACAAAACCTATTTTTCCAGAATCATGAGCCATTCATTATTCATCTGATGTTAATTACAGATTTTTTTTGTTGCCATTTCTCCAGCAGCAGCAGCTCCAAATGGTCAAATGTAAGGTGTAAAACTCCTCAGAAGAAAAAAGAGGTAAGAAGTTTTTGCTTTGCTGTAAAATGTAGGTCACCAAATCAGTGGAAAGCATTAGAGGATTCAATGCCTTCTTCAGCCCCACTTGTCCAAGTGTGAAGCTCGGAACACCAGTGTTTTCATTACCAGAGAGCTTGAGAAGCATCCACACCCACAGGGCCCAGCCACCACCTGCCGAACCTGTGCAGTGGGAAATCAGACTTTGGCCTTCACAAGATCTCAAGGTAATTAACACACACTGAAGTTTTAGAAATAGTCTATGACAGCAGTAGCTGTCAAACTTTAGGAAGCCTCAGAATCATCTGGAGGCTTCCAACAGATGGCTAGACTCCGTTGGTGTAGAAAGTTAGAAACTCAGATTCATTAGTGAGGGACAAGACCAGAGAAATTGCCCGTGTCTCAGGCTTCCACTATTGATGCTTCTGGTCCATTGGCCACAATTCAAGGACCACTGTTTTATGGCACACTCACGAATAAATTCATAAGGTTATGTTTTTTGTTTTTTTGCTTTTTTTAAATTTTGTGCAATTACTTTGCCTCAAGAAATTGAGTAGAAATATTTTTCCCAAAAGAACAAGATAAACATATATAAGACTTAATAGATTACCCTTAGGCCTATCTTTTTCCCATTTCCCATCTCACTGTGCAGAAGGCAGCATATCTGCTCTGGATGTGCTGGGAAGTTGTTCCATGTTTGTGGACTCCTTAACATGGCTTTAGGATTGTTAGCATTCTGTTAAACTCCACCTCCACAGTTACCTAGCAACAGCTAGGTATGCTCCTCCCCAAAGCTACCTGGGAACGGCCAGGTAGCCCTGCCCACTATTATAAGAGGGGCTGTCTGGCCCTCCTCCCTCTCTTGCCCTCTTCTTCTCTTACTCTCTTGCTCTCTTACTCTCTTGCGCCTGCAGGTCCTATCTGACCCTCTCCCCTCCCCCCTCCCCCCTCCCCCCTTCACGTGGTCATGGCCGGCCATCTCTCTCTGCTTTCCCCTCTGCCCTAAATAAACTTCTCCTCCTGGAACCCGCTGCCCCCGTATTTATTTTTTTAAACAACAAGGATTGTACATCTAAGGCTGGTTATTTCTCTACATAAGTCCTTTCTGCCTCAAAACCCATCCCATTTTTCTGTTTTCTTCATAGAAACAGCAGGCACAGCATTCCAAAGCCACACCTTCCCCATAGCACACTTTTGTTGCTCTGCTCAGTCAGGAGACTCTTCAAAGACTAGCTCTTGTCACATTAATTATACATCCCTCATCCCAATTTTCCACAACTTTAGAGTCTTATTTTTTAAGTCATCCTCTTAATTAACCAACAGTCTGCCTTGCTCAGATTGAAAATTTGTTTTTCTTCCTAGCTACACCACTGTTTTCACGTGAATGTCATTCCTTGCTCTAAATTAACATATACTTTAAGGACCAAAGGAAGTATCTAAATTAGTATATGCTCTAAATTAACATATACTTTAAGGAGCAAAGGAAGTATCACCTCGATCAGACTTATATCCTACTATCTACCATACAAATTGCTAATTACCCAACTTTCAAGAACAGATACCCAAAGTGGTTTTTGCATACTGCTTACCATGAAATTATTGGCTATTTCTATCAATTAAGTGGATACTAATGATGGATCCTTCTGATTTTTCATAGTATTCTATTACTTTATGAAGTTTTCTATTCGAAATATGCCAGAATCCACTGTCTGGTGAATTCCCTATACATACTAAATTATAAGCTGACCTTGGGGAAGGCTAAGATCCTAAAGCAGTGGTTCTCAACTTTCCTAATGTTGCAAACCTTTAGTATAGTTCCTCATGTTGTGGTGACCCACAACTATAAAATTATTTTTGTTGCTACTTTATAACTGTAATTTTGCTACTGTTATGAATTATAGTATAAATATGTATGTTTCCCAATAGTATTCGGTGACTCTGTGAAAGACCTTAGGGGTTCACAACTCACATGTAAAGAAATGCTTTCCTAAAAAATACTACTTGTCTCCTAATTAAACAGAGAGTGCTGTACCAGGTTTTCAGGAATGCTACCCTTGATCTTACTGCACTCTACATAAATTCAACTTTCTCTAAATGTTTGTTTACCACATTGATGGATAATACTAGAAATACTTTATGGGCATTATGATTTAGACCTTAAATATCCCTCCAAAATTCATCTGTTGAAGATTTGTTCCTGAATACCAGTGAGGGCATTCATGCATTTGGAAGCTACATTGTATTCCTAAAGCCTTGCTTGTAAGCTCTCTTTCAGCTTCCTGGACACTATGAGGTTAACAGCTTTGGTCCTCATCACCTATCACCACAGACCCAGAAACAGCAGAGCCCAACGACTATGGATCAAAACCAGAATGAATCTTTCTTCCTTTAATTTTGATTGCCTTGACTTTTGTCACTGTCATGGAAAGCTGACTAACACAAAGGGTAAATTCATTAAGTTTCCATGGAATGCAAGAGTCAGTTCTCTTCTCTCAAGGAGAAGGGGACTGAGGGAGTTGGAATTTATATCAGCTTTAAAAGAAACCAGGATCAAGAAAAGCCATGACTCAAGGAGTGTTTCCTGTAAGAGTAACAGCTCAGGTACCTGTCATTTGCAACAGCAGCAACAAGCAGATAACAATTCTAATCTCAGTTTGAATTAACAGTTACAGGAGCTATTAATTTTAAACTAAAATAAAATCTTGACCTCAGCTACATTTTATCCTTTCATATCTTGACATGCAAAATACTAAGGGGGCTGAGGGGGAGGCACCGAGGCTGTGATTAAGTCTGCTCCTTGCTTCCATTATCTTCTCGATTTTCCTGGGCTCTAATTTAAACATCTTATTTATAGTGTAATGCTCTTAAGACTTCTCTGGGTGGATTTAAATGGGGATAGTTAATTGGGACTGTTCTAGCAGAACTCAGCTTCAATCTCCTCTTCCTAGGTGGTGGCATTTCTCTGCTCCTGAAAAATAATGTAATTTCCTCTTCCTCAGTCTAATTTTCATCTCCACTCTTACAGTTCTGAATGCTGTGACCTAAGGCAATTCGAGCTTAATAACTTTTTTTACTTTAATATTAGTGCTATTATTTTTAATCTTCACATAAACTTGATCTCTTGTATGTCCCACCGCTCTTGAAATAATGGGTAAGTCAAGTTTAACACAGAGAACAACAATAGCAAGAATTAAAAAAATACTAAAAAGGAAAAGTGAAAACCCAATGCGTTAAAAATATATAGTACTTCATTAAACGGGTTTCCAAAATTAGTAGAATGTATTTTTCACTTTAATGGAAAGGTACTTTGTTCATTTACTCCTATTTAGAGTACTCAATGACTTAGCTGATAGCTACAAGTATCCTGTTTATGGATCGTGGAAATAATATGATGCAGGTATATAGGGTTACATGCAAGGCAAGGTAATTTATATGCCAGCTTCTCTTGTTCCCTCCAAACCACCTGTCCTAGAGTAAGTTCTCCAGAAGTAGCACATGAAAAGAAGTTGTTAGAGAAATTGCTCCAGGAGAAGTCAACAGAAGGTGAGCAGGACAAGGAAGAAGACCTGTTTAGGCATGATTTCAGGTGTGGTCATGAAAGACTCTGCACATCCATGGCATGTAGAGTCATTTTCTCCTGACACAATGGAATTGAACCTTTTTACTGGTGAGTCAGTGGCTACAGGAATATGACCTGTCTCAGTGACTTTGAGGAAAGCATCTCTAGCAGTCCAAGAAAAGTTTTGCAATAGTTTTAGATGCTAGGAAGAATTTTCACTGGCCATCTACCACAGCCGCTTATTGCTTCTGAAGGATAGGTTTTGAGGAACAAATTCAGCAATCACTACTACTCATCATCAACTGGACTGGACTTAGAGTCACCATAGAAACACATCTCTGGGTGTGTCTGTGAAGACATTTACAGAAGGATTTAAATAAGAAAGGAAGATCCACCCAAGAGGCAAATGGTACCACCATGGGCTGGGATCTCAGACTGAATAAATAGAGAGCAAGCTCAGCACAAGTATGTCTCTTCTCTTTCCTGTTGAAGAAGCATTGTGATCAGTTACTTCACATTCCTGCTACCAAGTAATGCCATTGTGACAGACTATCCCATTTTAAACAAACCCAGTTAAGCATTCTTCCTTAAGCTCCTATGTAAGTTGCCCTTGACCTATTGCCTAGCACTTCTCTTCCTCTGCTCCATGAACAGCCCTTCTCCCTGTTGCTTTATTGTCCTTCCCTATGTAGTATCCCTTTCTGCTTTTGTATCACATGTACTACATTACTGCCTTTATCGCCCTCTCTCTTAGAAATAAAATTCCACTGTATATATGTACATTTGCTCTTGATGGGCATACTAGATATTGCAAATTATTCAGGAATAAACATGCATCTCTGATATACTTGCATCTCTGCTATGTTGATTTACTTAGATACATCAAGTATGGAGTCATATAGCTAGATTATACATAATTCTGTTTTTAATTTATGAAGAATGTATATTCTGAATGTTTTAGATGGATGTTAAAATAATTCATGATTATAATTTTAGGATCTATCTAGCAATTAATGTCTATTTTTTATGAATTAGAAGACCTAATGTATGAAACATTTGAAAAAATACAATTTTTCTCTGTTTTATCTCATCTGACTAATTTAGGTTTGAACTCTACTGAATCAGACATTACAATAACTACATTGAGCTTATTTTAAGTTTTTGTTTACGTGATTGTTTCCCATCTTTTAACTCTCACTCTGAGAGTGACCTTAGCAGAGGGGTGTGTATTTTGGTGACAATAGTATTTAGATCTACTTTTGTCTTTGTTTGTTTGTTTGCTTGGTTGCTTTTTAAATATTTTTTTTAGTTCTTTGAGAACTTTGTAAACACATACAATATATTTTGATCATATTCATTCACACTCCTCAACTTTTCCTAGATTATACATTATTCCCACCCTTTCTACTTTCTTGGTTTTTTTGGTGTTGTTGTTTTATGACCCATGTTCAACTACTCCTGCGCACATACTGATGGGTGTGAAACCACTCATTGGAGCCTAGTACATCTATGAAGGGACATAATTTTAAAAGTAATAATAATAAAACTGGCTACCTCTTCCCCCAAAGCTATCAACTGTCCATAACTCCTTAGATATGAGTATGGGCTCCTGAGCTATTCTTTCTTCCATTCATGAATGTTGACTGGCCTAATTCAGTCAGGTCTATGATCTATATTTCAATCTGGTAAGAACATCTGTGTCTCTCTATGGATGAGTTAGGGCCATTTACATTTAAGGTTATTATTGAGAGATGTTTGTTCATTCTGGTAAATCTTGGGCTATTTTTCTGGTTTCTTAGATTAGTGTTTGTTCTTTGCTTTCTTTTCTATTTGTTTGGAAGGGTTGCTGGTTGGCTGTATTGAGTGTGATAGACTCATTTCTAGCTCCCTTTTGTTCATGCATTCCTTTCATGAAATGTCTTCTTGTTTTTAATTTGAGGATGATTTCCTTTCTCTTCAGTGTATAATATCACTTCATGTATTTTGTGCAGTGCTAACTTAATGGTCAGGAGTAGCCTTGGTTTGTGCTTGTCTTAAAATATTATTTCTCCTTCAATTTCAAAGGAAAGGTTTGCTGGACATGGCAATTTTGGTTGACAGTTATTTACCTTCAAAGTATGAACCATCATTCCATGCTTTCCTATCTTTCAGAATTGGTGCCCATAGATCTGATGATATCCTGTTTCTGATTTTATAAGTTTATTGGTGTCTTCCCCCTTCCAGCTTTCAACACTTCCTTACCTTGAATTTTTGACAACTTAACTATATGTTATACAGAGACTCTTGGGCTCTAAACACTTCTTGTACTTGAATGCCAGTTTGTTTCTCTGAGTTTAGAAAATATTCAGCTGTAAGGCCATCAACTTCACTCTCTACATCCTTGCTCTTATCTACATTCTGCCTTATATCCTATCTTGTGGTCTCTTCAGTTTTGTCTCTTGGTCATATCTCAGAGTTCTTAGACTCTAGAAATACTCAACATCTGTCTGACCCTATTAATGTTGAGTATAGCATTTTAAAAGCTCATCCTCCATCCTGATGTTCTTTCTTCCGTTGGACTCTACAAACAGAAGTTGTTTCTACTGTCCTTTCTTATTTATTTGGTTTCATTTCTCCTGGATGAACTAACCCACTTGTTCATATGTGCATATGTACTCATACCATTGATCTTTTTTTTTTTGTTATTTTTTGCTTGTTTGTTTTACTAGAACATAAAAATCCTCAGTTGTATTTACGAGGAGATAAATGCATGGAGTAAGCTCCAAGGTACAAGCCCACCAAGCATTCTCTGGGGCCAGCATGTATCCTGCAACAGTAGGGGTTACAGTGTGTTGTAGAGGTGGGAATATGCTGGGGATATCACATTTCCAATGCAAAGTCCCTGTCCAGTAACCAACAGTTTTGTGTTAAGTCCTGGGAGAGAGGAGCTAAAAAAACAACAGTCCAATTGACCTTCTTGTCAGTCACTGTGAACTTGATGACATGGTTGTTGCATTACCCTCTGGGGGTACCCAGATAGTTCAAGAACTCCTGGTTGGTGCACTCAAAGCATTTAAGTAGCAAGTAAGCAGGATCAGGAGTCCTGGAGTCATGGTTTCAGCAGACTGACAGGAATGAGGTGACCTCCCATTGTTCTTGTGGCAGTTTGCCTGGAAGTCTTCTCTGCTAGGACCTCAATTTCTGGATCATCTCTCTCCTGGAAGGACTAACGTGGGAGTAATGTATACACGTCCTGATCCTGTCCACCTTAACAGCCACAGGTGTGGTCAGAATCACGGTGTGAGGTTTTTTCCAGCAAGGTTCCAGAGTCTTGTGGTTATGTCACTTAATCCAGACATCATCACCTGTATATGATGTCTTCCAGAAGCTTCTTTGTCTCTTCGTTGGCAGTCTCCTTCTTTGTCACTTCGTTGGCAGTCTCCTTCATTGTAGAGTAGGCTTCTACCCATCCTGAAAAGGTATCTTGCCCCTCACAGCAATTCCTTCAATTTTCATTGATCAGGTGTGAAGCTTGATAGATGAGTTGCTTAGCAAACACCTTAGGTAGGATGATGCAGTCTTCAGAGGTCAGCAACCATTCTTCTCTTCTGTACCTTGGCATTTTACCTAATGTCGTTTGTTTGTCTTCAAAATCCCAGCAGTATATTCAGGGATAGGTGGGAGCTCAGGGATCAGCAAACCTAACAGGATGTTGGCAGTGGAAATTTGATTAGCCTCCCTTTTGGCTTTATCAGCTAGCCTTTTCCCTAAGGCTATTTCTGATATCCCTTTCTGATGCACAGGATAATTAATTATGGCCACTCTGAGAGGAAATCATAATGCTACTAATAAGGCAATATTGAGAAATCTTCACCTGACTTTCACCCATTTGATGGAAATGGAGTCATACTGCTTTTTCTTTTCTTTCTTTTCTTTTCTTTTCTTTTCTTTTCTTTTCTTTTCTTTTTTTAGGTTGTTCAAGACAGGGTTTCTCTGTGTAGTCCTAGCTGTCCTGGAACTCACTCTGTAGACCAGGCTGGCCTCGAACTCATAAATCCACCTGCCTCTGCCTCCCAAGTGCTGGGATTAAAGGTGTGTGCCACCACCGCCCTGCCATACTGCTTTTTCATGATTTTTGTACTTCTATATCATAGTTTATGTTTCTGTTTGTTTTTACATTTCTTTTGGGTGTTTGATATTGTTGTTGTTAGTGTTGTTTTTCAGAGGTGAATATTCTTCTTTAGCAACCTATTCCTGCAGGCTATATTCATCAGGACCATTGAGAAATAACAAACTACTTTATCAGCTACAACAATACACCACATAATATATAAAAGTTCACTTTAAGTTAGTTAATGCCTAATAATAGATCAAAAATGTCCATAAAACTAAATGTAGCAAAACAACTAAAGAATGTGTTATGAAGTTAAGAATTTTTTAAAGTAAGAATGGATAATAGTAAGTAGTAATAATGCATAGTAAATAAATTAGAGAATTTACAAAAAAAAATACAGCAGTAAAGGACAGATTGATGGCTCTGAACTTTGATCAACCTACTTGACTAAGGCTCAAAACTATCAAACTCGGATAATCCTCAGCTACTGAGAGCTCTTCTTGTTTCCAAGGACAGGCTATTTCTCCCTATGAACTTTGTAGTCGGATATCACTTCCTATTGCCTATCCCTTTCCTCTTGTTATTTTGGTACTCCTGTTTTCTGACACTGCTTCTCTGAGCTTTCCCTCTCCTAGAGAATGTAGAAGGTCAAACTGAGCTTCCTTGATCTGTTGTTAATCCTGATCCCACATCTCTTGGGTAACAATAGATTATCTCTCAAGACAGCACCCAGCAGCTGCTGTCCCAGTCATAAAGTGTGACAAATGGGACTTCTCTCTGTTACTGACTTGTCTGCTGGAGCAATCACTGTATTATCAAACCCACAACTGGATTTGAGGCTGTTGAGGGCTGTAGGCCTGATCTAAGATGGTACTGTCCATCTTCCTTCTGGCTCACACTTTGAAAGCAGCTCTTAGCTCTCCCAGCCCAAGCTCTCCTTTCTGTGTCATGCATCATTTTTCTGCTCTTTCCTCGTATCTTTTTGTTGTCTTTGTAGATATCAGATGCCACCAGTTTATTTATGTTTTTGCTGAAAAACATTAAAACATTTTTTTCTTACTCTGACTCTCTACTTGCTAAGTCAGAAGTAGATCATAGTCTACCACCTAGTACCTAGTTTGATTTATTCTTCATAGCAGCACAGAAAGACTAATGCACATGGGTGGGCTGACTAAGCTCGTCACATAATTCTTCAGAGTCGTCTTCTAAATAAACTGAAGTTAAAGAGAAGGTTTCTGGATTCCTAAAACATTATCTTAACTTCAATGAATACAGTGAAATATCAGAAGTAAAACTATTCTCATGACTATTCTCTTGTTTTGTATTCTGGGAAAAAGAACTTTTTTAGGAGTCAAGTGAGACCTGACATTTTCAACTTCATCCTTTGGTTCATACTTGGTAGACTCTGCTTGAAATTATTTCTTCTAGCAAGATTAATTACCAGTCTGCGGACTCCTGAATGTGTTCAGCTTTTCAAATAATAATGCATATATTATACAGTAATATATAATGTATAATACATAATGTATAATGTATAGTATATAATATATAATGTATAATATGTAATTTATGATATATGATTTATGATGTATGATATATGATATATAATAATCTTTGTTCTAGTTTTCTGTCCTGCCAATTTTCTCTAGAATATACATTCTATATTGGCAGTAAAAAAATTAAAATGGGGAAAATTTATCTTCAAAAGAGTCAAATAAAACAAACACAAGAAGAGAAAAAAGAATAATAAAAACTGAGCACCAAGCCAGTGCCCAGTGAACTTCTCAGGTGATGAGCGATCAGACTCCAGAATCCGTGTTCCCTACACTTTACTGCATAAAGACAAAATAAATAAAATCATTGATTAGCTCACAGCCGCAGAAACCTACCCTGCATATTCCTATTATCTTGCTGTGTGATGATGAATGAGTAATTTCCCTCTCCCTCTCTCTCTCACAAACATCTTCCATGTCTGTGATACAGGAATACCACCAAGCATAAGTGGTCACTTCATTGGACCATGTAAAACCACAGACTTATAAATAAGAGAGATGCTTAAATATCTCTGTTTATCAGTTAGTAGTGATGACTATAAAGAAGGCAAATAGTCTTATTAGTACTAGTCCTGGGCCATATTTTTAGCTTCTAGTCTCTTTCAGGAGGTGTAGTTGTCTAGTCTTACTTCATATGTCTTTCAATTTCATCAATACTCATTCTCCCACCCACTCAAAGAGCTACCCCAGGTCTGTCTCTCAAACTGCGTAAGCCACACTCTCCAACTTCACACTCTGCATCCTCCATGAAGCAGAGCTGTGGCTGCTGCAGATGAGAGAGCCTTGCCTTACCACTCAGAACCAACCCTTCCTTCCTCTTCCTTGAATTCAGGTGCTGACACCTGCACTGATGAACTACCATACAGGTTGGTGGTGGATTCAGTGCATCGCATTGAAACCCTTGTCCTCTCTGAGAATTGTGCACACAGTAGATGCTCAGTTAAAGTCAGCTGAGTTTATAGTAGGCTTTATGGTATTCAAAACAGTTTTCTATAACTTTTTAGTTGATCGTCTCAACTCTCTGATAGTTGTGATCTTAAAAGTTTTGACTCATGCTAATTTTTATAGAAAGAATTAAATTTGGTTTTATAATCCTTGAATCTCTTATTTCTCCAGAGACAATGCACTGTATCTCATTATGTTCTGAGTATCAATGGGATAACTTATCAGATTCGCTAATAACAGACTCATTTATTTTCAGGTCTTTGTTGGTAAATACATTGTTTTGGAGCTGATTTTAAGTGCATTTTTAGTTATTTCATTACCTACTCGAACATACTTTACAACTTATATACAGCATGATTGATAGTAAATAATTCAATTATCAAAATTAGTTTACAATGGAAGTATATATTTTGATGCATATATAAGCTTTACAGGTTATTATAATTGTTCATCACCATAGTCATTATTATTATGTATAAACTGTCTTTCAAAAAAGATCAAAAGAGATTGCCTAGAATACCAATGGAGTAATGAGAGAATTTTATCCTCCACCACCCCACATTGTTTTGTTTGATTATTGTTGTTGTTGTTGTTATTATTATTAATTATTATGTGAAACATTTGGCTTGCTTTCTTTCTCCAACAGTGTCTCCTTAGTTCAGGCTCTGTGGTTAGCACAGAGCCTGCATCAGGGAGCCTGAAGGAAGTCAAAAGGATTAAGACATGGTTGGATTATACATGAGGAGTCTGACTGGAAAGGAAATTCCATTATCACCACCCTGGAAGCCGAGATTCTTTTCTTCACATCAAAGAACCAGGAGACAGAGAGAAAAAGTCTTCAGAATGGATCCCCTTTCATTTCCAGTTCAGTTAACTGCTTCTGAATGTTCAGTACATTCTATACTCTCAGACCCTGAAAGAGCTTGAAGCTCACTTTCCCACACTGGGAACTTAACTCAAGCAGACCTGACAAGAAAAGACAGGCGCCTCAACAGATGCAGCTTGTACAGGGTGAGATTATTATTTTTTTATCCAAAAGTTTTGCTTATTTTTCTAAAGAAAAAAAAAACTTTCCCTTGATAAGTTTTAAAGTGTGAAAAATGTTGACATTTTTCTTTACACATCACAGGTTTGCTGTTTTTATTTCTATTTTTTTTTTCAGCTAACATAATCTTCCTATGGTGGATCATGTAGGCAATACTCAGATTCTGTCAAAACCCCTGGGCTATTACCATGGTTTCAAAACTTCTAGCACTCTAGCGAGCTTACCAAGGGCACAGTTTCCCTGTTGTGTGAATTGCCGCAAAAATTAGAATCTAGCTGATGCTAGAATTCTGTTGACAAGCTGATGAGACCCATGTCCTTCGAGTTCCTCTCAAGTCTCACTCAACCTGTCACAGAAATCTCTATACCTGCTCTAAACTGCTGTCTGGGGAAAAAAATCAGGGCCTTATAGCACCTGAAGAAGTTGTGAATGAAAGGCACCGGGCATGGACAAATGATATGTAAGTACAATAATATCTTGAGCTGCTGTCAAATGCACTTGTGAGTGTGGGTCCTACATCTAACATGGGAGGAATCTGAGGACAATATGGATGATTCCGCACATAATAGAGGAGAATGTTTGAAATTAGTGCTTGTCAACCGTCTAAAACTAAAAATGTCTACTGCGAAACATAATGTTCTTGTCAAGTGATTGAGCTCATTGATAAATACAATCGCTCCACAAGCTAAGGCGAGAAGAATACCCATCCAAGTCCAGCCTGGGCTACAGAGCCATTCCAAAGCACTCCGTGGTAGACAGGGTGATTGGAAAATTAGCAGCAAAACTATTTGACTTCCTTATCTCTTGATGTTCTGAAGAAAGCAAAAACAGAAAAGCCCAAACCTCGTGTTCTATGCATCCAGTTTTCTTTCTTCATCGTCAGAAATCTTCCTTTCAGTTTCTAGAGCAAGAGCCTGACCAGTGGCCAGCTGCATTAGGATCACCTGGGAGCCTTTTAGACGCGCAGACTCCACCACCTTCAGAACCTGAAGCTGTGGCCTTCTGTATGCCAACCTGTGTTTCCACGGGCTTGCCATATGCTCCTCGTGAACACAGAGGTTTAGAATGCACTGCTCTCGTATGCATAATCAGTCTATTAGTCTGTATTGAATTATTCTCAGCAGCCCAAACATGTCCGCTTATTTATAGTCTCTGAAAATCTCCTCTCGACCTTAGAATCTGCAGCTATCTTTCCTTTCTCCTCTTTAACAGGACTATTCTTTTGTTAAGTGGTGCCCGAGACCTCATTCCCCACAAGCGCGCTAACAGAACAATAAAAACCAGCAGGAGAACTCCAGGAACCACTTTAAAACCTTCAGTACCCTGTGTATGTTCAAAATTAACAACAGACCCACTGAAGTGGGTGGGAAAAATCATTTGCTGTTACCCATGACAGTACTTCCAGTAAACTAACCCAGCATGGAGCAGTGGGCCGTGAGTGTGAGCTCTTGGCTTCTCCACCAGGGAGAGAAGAATGGAGCAAAGTCCAACATTCTGGCCTTTGGAGAGCTGCCTGAGACTGGCTTTGTCTCTCGCCCCATTAAGAACCCTGAGTAGCAGCGGGATGACTGCAAACGCAAGGGAACTGGTGAGAAGAGTTCAGGACTTGTGGCGCCCAGAAGACAATCAGTATTATAATCGGAGGACATGATGGATCACTGGCTTCTTTTGGGAGAGGAAATGAAACAGTGAAACATGTGGCTGATAGACTTCTAGGGAGCTGCCTGGAGGCGCGCTTTCTGCCTGTCTGTCTAAGGGTGCTGCTGTAACAGGAACAGGGTGTTCTAGAGAACACTGGAGCTCAGCAAGTTGCGGCAGGCATTGAAATGCTGCATTGACAGTGACAGTCTGGTGGGGGGGAGGGGAGAGGGAAGAGAGAGAGAGAGGGAGAGGGGAGAGGGAGAGAGAGAGGGAGAGGACAAAGGGAGAGGAAGAAGGGAGAGGGAAGAGGGAGAGAGAGGGAGAGGGGAGGGAGAGAGAGAGGGAGAGGAAGAAGGGAGAGGGAAGAGGGAGAGGAAGCACTCAGAAATTATGCCCCAAACCCAGACCCACAGAAGACATACTTCCTCTGTCAAAGGTATGAAAGGCCCTAAGAGTCTCTAACTGAACAGGTTAGAGAAATTCTTCTCTTGTGTAAAGACTCCAAGAATAATGTGAAAGTCAGATTTCCCAAATATATGGTCACCACCAAGAATCAATACAGATATGATGAAAGATGGGATCAGGACCTAATCCTAAGAACAAGATGAACATCCCTCCCAAAATCATGAAGAAACAAAGATCTATTAATTTACTTTACAAGTAACAATTACCTTAAGGAAGCTCAATATACTAAGCTTAGCAACCTAAGTGGTCTATCAGCAAAAGGGCAAGAGCAAGTGAGAGTAACGAGAAAGAACTAGAACTGTGAGGTGTCCTAGTTACTGTGAAGAGACACCATGAACAAGGCAGCTCATAAAGCATTTAACTGGGGGCTTGTTTCAGGGGGCCAGTCCATGATCAGTATGATGAGGAATGTGGTGTCAACTAGGCTAACATGACATTGGCACTTTAGCTAAAACCTTACATCTGATCCTTTGAAACCTCAGAGCCCGCCCACAAGGACACACCTCCTAGTCATTCTCCAAAATAGTTCCAACAATTTAGGACCAAGTGTTCAAACATACAAGCTTGGAAGAGGCACACTTTCATTCAAATCATGACACCAAAAACAAACAAACAAAAACAACCAACAAAATAAGAAATAAAACAACAACAAAAACAAACAGCCAAGCAAATTCTTGATTTGGAAAGTATATTGACTACATTTAGAAATTCAGCAGCTGTATTTACTAGTAGACCTAAAACAGAAAGAAGAATCAGTAAACACTCATGGAACAATGTCAAACTGACCGATGTAGGCATAGACCTTGGTGTAATAGTGTAACAGAAAGAGAAAGGAAAAACAGATGGAGAACTCATTTCAGACACGGTGATCAAAAATTCTACATTTGAGAAATAAAACAGAAAAACAAAGGAGTTTAATAAACCACAAGATACTAAGATTGAATATTTTACACAGGCTGAAACTAATATTTATTATGATATACCACCTGAAAGTAAGAGAACAAATCATAAAGCAGAGATGGAAGAGTCACCATTACATACAGTGGCCATGAGAGTAACAGTGAATCATGAAATAAAATTACAGGTAGGACCATGATACACTTAAAACACTAATGAAATAAAACATACCAACCCATAATAATATACCAGGCAAAACCGTCCTCTGAAAAAGGAAAGCTGTTATAGAGATGTTCAGTTGGTAAATGCTTGCTGAACAAGCATAAATACCTGACTTTGGATCTCGAAAACTCACATTAAAAGCTGGTAATCAGCAGACGTAGGTAATAAGAGATGGCCTAGCTTTGAGAACACTTGTTCTTACAGAGGACCTTGGTTTGATTCTCAACAATTACATGGTGGTTCACAAGCATCCATAACTCCAATATCAGTGGGTCTGATGCACATGCAGGCAAAACACTCGTACACAAAATCAGATGAATGGCTCTACTTTTAAAAACTGAAAATAAGCAAATAAATAATACTGCATGTGCAGTATATGCCTGCAGTCCCAGCTTTGGGAAGACAGACAGGTGGATTCCATGGATTCTCTCGCCAGTGAAGCTAGTCAAATCATTGAGAGATGCCATCCCAAAACTAAGGTCGAGCGTGATTGAGGATACCTCATATCACTTTAAGGCCTTTACATGTGCAAGAACACATCTACATATGCACTGCCCCTGCCACAAAATTAAAAATGAAAAGTAAATTTCAAAAACATTCTTAGGTAAATAAAAGCTTAATGTGTCAACCTACCTAAAATGAAATGCTAGAATTCTGTAGTTTGAAACAAAAGGATATTTGAAAGCAACAACAAAGCAAGTGAAAACATAATTATAATTAGTTAATATGTAAATGAATATAGAATATTATAAAATTTTAATGGTGTGTATATAAAACACATTTAATACTGATGTAGAATTTAAACACAAAAGCATAAACCAAATACAATCATAAACTTATACCAATAGATACAAATTTAGAAATATAACTTGTATCAATAATAATCTTTAAAAGGAACAAGTAATGAGTAGATGTTTTGTGTGTTACTGACACTGAATTATTCACTGCATATAAATTTTTAAAAGTGACAAATTGCTAGGTTTATTTTCTGAGAGTTTCATACATGTACACAATGAAATATGATTACTTTCAAAAAAAAAAAAATATTAAGCCGGGCGGTGGTGGCGCACGCCTGTAGTCCCAGCACTTGGGAGGCAGAGGCAGGCGGATTTCTGAGTTCGAGGCCAGCCTGGTCTACAGAGTGAGTTCCAGGACAGCCAGAGCTACACAGAGAAACCCTGTCTCAAAAAAAAAAAAAAAAAAAAAAAAAAAGAAATATGATTACTTTCACCCAAATTTGTCCCTTCTAACTCCTCCCAGGTCTCCCTTAGTACATCCCTCTCCCAACTTCATATCTTTTTCTTTATAATTTATTGATTATATTTATTAACATTCATTTTTAACATATTAATTTTTTTCTTTGAAAATGTATACATTTATATAGCATCTGTTGATCACATCCATCCACCATTTCCTCCATCGGTCTTAGGCTAGTACCTCACCCTCTATCTTCTGAACATCATGTCTAACTTTTCCTGCTATTAGCAATGCTCTGAAGCCTGGTTATTGATGCCCATATGGAGATGGAAGTGGAGCTATTCCATGGGGCATGGGCAACCTATCAATGATCAAGTTCTCAGAGGAGACAGCCTTCTTAACTCAACAATCATGTGCTGTTAGTTGCAGCTGTACCAATGATGAGGCCTTGGAGTCCCTCCCCTATCTACACTGGAATTTTGACTGTCTTGATCTTGTGTAGGCATTGAGTACGTAAACATAGCTACTGTGAGGTGATCTGTGTAACAATCATGTCTGGAAGAAGTCATGTGACCTGTAATCTACTATTCCCCTATCCTTAACGTTCTCTTCAGAAGGTCTCCTTTCAGTTGCCTAGCCTCCACTTGTGCTTCAAGTTAGACACATGCAGTTAAAGCTTTGAAGCTAGGATCTGCTTATGTAAGAGAATATGTAGCATTTGTCTTTCTGGGCATGACTTATATCACTCAATATAATTTCTCCAGTTTTGTCCATTTACTGCAAAGTTTCATTTGTCTTTATAGGTGTGTAATATTTCCTTTTATGTATGTACCATTTACTGTATCTATTCATCTGTTAATGGAGATACTATATAATACCTAGGCTAATCAATAACAAAATACACGTTGAAGATATACAAAAAAGTTGTGAGAAAGAAATCAAGACTGTCTATACAAAAAATAAAACATGTAACAAGTAACAAAAATAAAATAAACAGGACAATAAGAAAATAATGAGCAAAGTGGTAATTCTTTTAAGTGTAAATGGAGTTGACTGTAGAATTAAAAAATGAGCATGCTGTGGATGCAATAATAGGGAAGTGGGATCAAAAGTATACACCACCATGAGGTTCCTTTAGACTCAATGGTCAAAATTTGAAAATGTTTACATGGAAGTGGTAATTAAAGGGACAAAGGATGGCCATATTACACCAGACAAAATAGACTATTATTTAAACTAAGAAGAAACAAAGATAGGCATTATGTAACAAAAAAAAAATTGTGTCAATTCATCAGGCAAGTAGCATCCTTATGTGATTATATGCACCATTGTAAGGCATCAAGAATGAAAATGAAGTATTGCAGGACTATGGAAAAAACAATCAAACAATATTGCTATATTCATAGGCCTTCATTACTTCACTTTCAATAATGGATAGAACAGCTCAACAAGCAGATCAATAAGAAACTCAAGAATCAAGCACTGTGAACAGATTGAACCTACAACTCATGCCCAGAACACTCCATCTAACAACAGAATATGAAATTTTCAACACACATACATCCTGAGACTGCTAGAAAAGTCTTCACAAATTCAAGGTGACTGAAATCCATAGCAAATATGATTCCTGACAAAAGCAGAACCAAAGGACAAATCAATAGAGTAAAAGTATGCTAAACAGTTCACAGATACTTGGGAGTTAAATACTTCACTCTTGAAACAAAAGTCTTAGATCAGAAAAGAAAACATAGCAGAAATTAGAAATAAATTGAGAAAAATGAAAATATAACATGCTAAGCTTTTATTGTGTAACAAAAACAATATTTAGAGATGTTATATCAAGAAATACCTATATTCTAGAGGGAGAAAGCTCTTCAGTCAACAAAGGAATAGAAAAAGCAGAAGAAATGAAGCCCAAAGTTAAAGAGTAGACAGAAGACAATAAAGCAGCAGAGAGAAATAAAGAAAAGAGAAAAATAATTGAAAAGTCTATTGGACCTATAATTTGGTTTAATGAAATGATTAACAGAATTGAGAAGTCCATAATAAGACTATAAGAAAATTAGAAAAGAATCAATTAGCAAAAACCAGAAATGAGAGGAGATATTACAATGAATGCAACAAAACAACAGGGGCCAGAAGAAGGAACTGCCAGTAATTAAGTACAATATGGATAATATAGGAGAATAAAATAATAATTATAATAGCATCAAAAAGAATAGAATATTTAGAAATAAATTTACCTAACGACATAAATGATTTGAACAATAAAAAAACATACAAATAAACTTACAGAAACATAAAACACAGCAGTACTGAATTATGGATCTTTAAGAAATTGAACAAACCCACAACTAGTAAAACTATTGACCAGCTGACTAAAAACATCGCTCCAAAGGAAAACTCCAGAACAGATGTCTCCACTGGAGAATTCTACCAAAGAAAATTTAAAATTCTTATGAAATTCTCCCAAAACAGTGAAAAGAAATTAACTCTTCCAAACTGAATGTCTGAGACCAGCATTACATTACCCCAATGTCAAAATCAATGATAACTTAAGAAAACCTAGACTAATAATTATGTGAATATTGGTGTGAAACTCATCAAACAAATCCAAGCAATAGCACGCCAAAGGATCATTTAAACTTGGGTCAGGGGGGTTGTTCTTGGAATACAATGATGCCTCCGATGTAAAAATTAATCAATGCAGCATAAGTAAATTAGGATAGAGATGTTTGAAAACAATGCAATGCTCTTTCATAATAATGCTCAAAAAACTAAGAATATAAGGAACAATCCTACTGTGATCACAACCATATATGAACTTGAGCTCTCATCTTAGCCAATAATCAATAATGATAAACTAAAGCTTTTATGAAAGGAAATGATAGACTAATTTCCATTCAAATGACTTCTAGTCTATACAGTACTGGAAATTGGAGCCAGATGAGCTGGCTAGCGAAACAGATGCAAGCCATCAAACACATGAAAAAGTAAACTTACCTCTGTTTGTAGACAACAGAATGTATATAAATAGAACTCTAAAACAGCATCTGCATAGCCGGACCCAGTGACCAGCTAGTGTACCCACAGCTCCAAAGAAGTGTTTCCTCTCTAATGTCTGTTGCAAACTGTTGGCAGCTTCTCAGGGGGATTGATTCCAAATGGTTTTCTCATTTCCGCAGTATCACGACCATAATCTGAAGGTAAGAAAAAGATCATATGACCTTGGTGACAGCTACATGTTCTCAGGCTTACTGGTGGCATCAGGCCAAAGCTCTAGTTTTCCTGGTTTCTTCTCCTGTCCATGTGTGTTTGCTCCACTCCTACACAGGTTTTCATCTGTAAAAAATCCCTCACTTCAGGCTCTGCTTTAACAGTTCAACCTATACCATTATTATTTAAAACCAAGAAATAAACAAAACCCAAAAGATCCTCTAATATATTCAGTTAATATATATTTTTCTAAAATTAAACTAACACTGATAGTTTTCTCTCTCTCTCTCTCTCTCTCTCTCTCTCTCTCTCTCTCTCTCTCTCTCTCTCTCTGTGTGTTGTGTATGTTGTGTGTCTGTGTGTGTGTGTGTGTGTGTGTGTGTGTGTGTGTGTGTGTGTGTGCGTGCGTGCACACATGCACGTGTGTTCGATAGGAAAGGTGAAAAATCTCACAGTAACCTCAAGTAAGGAAATGGCTGTATTTATTGATTTCTTTGAACCAAGATTCAGGAAAACAGATGTGCCAGCCATCTGCCACCTTCTAGAGGATGTTCTTTCTCAAAATGTGCCAATGTAGGCAATGTACAAAAGACTCCAGACCTATAAGTTGTGTTGAGGGAAAATGGATTGAAGCTGCTGACAGCATTGATGCCCAGTGTTCTAAAATTCTGGGGCTTCTAGACACTCAGGCTGCACATGTGCCAGCCAGGCTCCTGCTGGAGAGCCACTCCATCACCCCTTACTGCTCATTGTTTGACAAGTATTAAACCTTTCATGCTGCAGATGCCACACCTCTCCTGTGCTGCACAGGACAGTACCCAGAAAGTAGACCGCTGACTCTGACCTAGAACAATTGCAAGGCTTTGTACTGGTCACAAGGAAAATCCTCAGGAAACATAGGGCAGGAAACAAACACCCCTTAGGTAAAAACTCATGACATTTCTGTTTATGTATTTAAAGAGAACTCACTCTTTGAAGGCATTTGGATTTTTCAGATCAATATTAACAGAAATTACACAGATTTGCTAAATGATTGAGAAGAATGGGAAATAAAGAATGGAGAGACTAATTTTAAAAAAATATAAAAAGAAAAACAAAACAAATTTCTAAGGAGCACAAACAAAAGCCACTGACTAATCAATGGGTGATTTCCCAGAAAGTCTATAAAAACCCAGAACCCTTCATTTTAGTTTTTCTTACTAATTAGAAATCTTTATCATCACTGATTGCATATATTACGATTCATTCAGATAAAGGAATACAACATAACTATTTATGATAAAAGGAGACAAACCTGAGGATTGGCTACAAAGGGTCCTTCAATTGTAACAAATGAAAAATAAAACTAAAGATAATATCATGATTAAGTCAGTTTACAAGAGCAATTGTTCAGTTTGGCTTACAGTATCACAGGGTTAGAGTCCATCATGGTTGTTTAAAAGAACAGCTAAAAGCTCACTTCTTAATCCACAACCACAAGGTGGAGAGAATACAGTGAATTTCAAGTGTACTTTGAAATCTCAAAGCCTTCCCATAGTGGCAAACCTCCTCCACAGGTCTTAATCCTTCCCAAAGAGTTTCCATCTAGGAACCAACTGTTCAAATATATAAGCCTATAGTGGTCATGCTCATTCAAGCTATGACATCATACTCTATGACATCCATAGGTTTATGGCCATATCATAATGTGCAAAATGCATTTAGTCCAACTTCAAAAGTCCTCAGTCTTTCACTATCACAATACAGTTTAAACATTCAAAGTCTTTCTGAGACTCATGGCAACCTCTTATTGCAACCTCCTCTTAAAATTTAAAATCATACTATATACTTCTAATATACAATAGCACAGATATAGTTTACCATTTCCAAAAGGGAAGAATAGAGGTACAGTAAGGAAGTACTAGACCAAAGCAGGACTGAAACCCAACAGGGCAATCCAAATACTCTATGTCTGATATATCAAGTGACTTAGATGGCTCTTCCCTTGTAGCTTTGCTGACTGCAACACTCTTCTCCTTCTGAGCTAGTGCCACTCTCTGTGTGCCACTCTCCTTGGCAGACATCCCATAGCTCTGATATCTTTCACATCATGGGATCTCCCATTCAATCCAGGCTTTACTTTCATAGCTTCACACAATGTCTTGCCAAGGCCCCTTTGGAGGGACTCCCTGCCCCATGCTTGGTCTAAGTGTTTCTCCTCACCCGTAGTGGAGGATTCCATAGCCCCTTTACTAGTGTGTCCCTCGTGACTTCAAGTCAGAACCTCATGAACTTCCCTGCTGAGTGTGACTAATAATATAGGATAAACTCTAACATCCTGGAATCACATTTGTATCTGCTTTGATATATTCTCTTTCCTTTAGGAACAAAAATATTTCTTAGGCCTTAACCTTTCCATAAGTTAGACACTTACCTGGGAGGATCTTACTCTGAAGTTAGGCCTACATTTCACCTCAGATGAGCTCACTCTTTAATCTCAACTCTTTCAGCACAAGTCTTCACTCTAACATTAAAAATATTGATGGCCTTTTTCTCAGTAAAATATATTTTATTTCTGTTTTTGTATTTCACTGTAGCCCTGCATTAAAGTGATTACCGATACTTCCACCGTCAGCAAGCATTAAGATGTCTTTAAATATCCTCCAGCGAAGAAATAAGTCCATTATCTTTTAACATAGACAAAAGCAAGTTCTTAGGACAAAGGTAAAGGGTAGCCACATTCTTTGCCAAAATATCACCAGAAAGGTTTCTAGCCCAGTTGTAAATATGCTTCCCTTGAAGACGCTTGAGTGGTACCTCCGCTTGAGTGGTACCTCCACAGTTCATTTTTCTCTCAGCACTAATGTCTTCCAAGATCCTACTAGGATGCTCTATTAAGCCCTACTTACATCATTCATCAACTTTCCTAGTCCAAATTACCAGCATCTTTCATTTTCTGCCCAAATCCAGCAAGCTCAGGCCTGTAATGGCAGACACCAATCTCTGGTACCAACTTGGGTCTTTGAGTCTTTGTGACTTTTCTACAGCTGTAATAGAACACTACAACCAAAGGAACTAAAAGAAAGTGTTTAATTTGGTTGTGTGTGTGTGTGTGTGTGTGTGTGTGTGTGTGAGAGAGAGAGAGAGAGAGAGAGAGAGAGAGAGAAGAGAGAGAGGAGAACGCACAGAGAGTTGCAAAACTCTTTTGAAGCCTCACAGCCTAGCCTACAGTGACATATCTCCCATATATCCTCAATTCTTGTCAAATAATTCCACTAACTGAGGAATAAGCACTCCAATATATAAGCCCATGGGTACCATTCTCATTCAAATCAAATCACTGTAGACACAGAAAAATACTTGTGACAAAACTAAAGGATTACTTTTGTGTGAATGTGTTTGTGTGTGTGTTTGTGTGTGTAAATGCTGCATGTGAGTATATATATATATTCTATATGTATTTGCTTAATGATATATAAGTATGTTTATGTGATAAGAATCTAGGAAAATCACAGAAAAAAATGTTGGAAGGAGACTACACTGTTTGTCTTTTCTTAGAATTTTTTTCCTACATGTACGAGTGACCTATTAAAACCCACAACCCACAAATCACAGTGGCTAATAACACACTAGGCAATATGTTTTCTTTTATGAAGAATGGATGATTAAACAGTGCAATTTGTACTAACCAAGACAAATTCTTATTGTATATGTTATTTCTTGGAATCCTCCAGGTGCTTTGAAAATTTATTTTGATGATTACAGCTTCTGTGATATACCATGTTGACCCTTAAGTGTAAGTACTATGTCCCGGCACAGTGCTGTAAAGACATGCCTGTGTTCAGTAATATGAATCAAAAAAGATTAGAGAAAATGTATGCAGTGAGGAAGGTTGGACTTTCCCATTCCAAAGATGATTCTCAAGACCACCTTGAAAAGACTCGTATTTAGTCTTCTAAATAATGGATACCAGCTCTGAATAATGGAGCATTTGCTCCCAGTAAGAAAGGAATTCCCAGGAAGATGAAGATCTCCAAGTCCAGACTGCTGTTTAGTTAAAACTGACTTGTTTTAAGAAGCAGCATGCTTAATCTTTTTGAAAATATCAGAAATGAAAACTCGTATCTCTAAAATGTTTATTTAGAAGCAAAGTATAGCATCCGCCTAGTAATTCTCAAAGATGAAGCTGCTAGGTCTAAAAATATCTTCAGGGGAGGGCTATGCAGATGGGGAGTGGAGAGAGGAGTGTGGGCACAAGAACCCAGAAGAGCAGCCATCTGAGCAGATTTCACACGATTAATAGGGAGTTTGTTGGCTGTTGCATGTTAAAAATAGAACCTCATTTCTGAGGGGTGGGTGCCCTGCTCCTGAGCCCTGGAAGGAGCCTGCTGAGAGAAATGATTAAAATGAAAGATTGTGCAGCTTTAAGAAAATGTTGGCATAAAGAAATGGCACCGATTACGGATGCTCCAGCCACCTTCTAAAAGGTTCCTGAAAATTGCTTTCCTTGGATGAAATACCAAATATCTGTTCCCAAATGTTATGAAGCACAATAAATCACATGCCATTGACACGTCCAATATGTAGCATCACAGACCCCAAATCCAAACAAAGCCATGGCCGCCTTTCCCTAGTAACGTGGGAGGGGTAGTTAACATTTCTTTCTCTTGCTTTGGATTAAGGTAGTGAGATAAAAACTTGTTCCTTGTAAACAAACAAACAGAAGAAATAATTCTGCCTTTCTGCCTGGTTAAAATAACTCAAACCTCAAGTTCACAGGTCCAAAAGTAACTCGGATTCTGATCACTTTCTTTTAAAATAAAGATGGTGAACCCCACAGAGGGCAAACCACATCGAAAGTCAGGAGCATACATACATCTCCCACTTTCGGCTAATGATTAAGTACCTTTTGTTAAACAGAAATATACCAAAGCATTCAAGATACTCTTTGCTTTGTTACAAGCCTGTTTTTATTTAAGAGTTTCATACATATATCAAATGCATCCAAGCCAAAGTCACCTCAACCCTTCCAAGTCCTCTTCCAACCTTCCCTCCAGTTTCATGTTCTCTCTCTCTCTCTCTCTCTGTTTCCCCTCCCTCCCTCCTTCTCTCCTTCCCTCCCTCCCTCCCTTCTCTCCTCCCTCCCTCCCTCCCTCCCTCCTTTCCCTCCTCCCTCTCTGTTTGTCTGTCTTTCTCCCACTGAGACCACTTAGTTCTACTACCTGTCTGTGCTTGAATGTATAGCCATTCACTGGAGCATGGGCAGCTTCTAAGACTGCATTTTTTTAAAAACCTGGGACCAAAGTTTAAGGAAAGCATGATTCTCAAGTGCCAGTACCTAAAGGTTTAGAGGAATGCAAGGGGAAGGGGGGGGGGATCGTTTCTTGGTGCAAAGAATACTTCAGTGTTAATATTCTGTTCCTTTCGTTACATTTCAAGGACAGAAATACTGAGGCCTTGCATGACTACATTTGTACAGGTAGAGAAGCTGCTGCTACACCACCTAAGTGACAGGTATATGCACCTCCCCACTGCAAACAGAAGCAACTGCGAAGAATCATTTTAAGAATTTGTCTGTTCTCTTGGAGATACCTAGGAGACTGCCACAAAAAAACCCAAAACAAACAAACAAACAAACAAACACATTGATATGGGGATGTAATTAAGTCTCTGCCCATTTTCCTCTACTTTGTGATAGTTCTACGCTCCATAGCTTTCTGATGGATTCAAGCTGAGGGTATGTGCCAGTTGGGATCACAGCCCTATTAATTCTGCTCTTTGTCACTCCTTTACAAGTCTGTCTGTCCTAGGGGAGCCTGTCTCAAATAAGCCTACTGCTACTATGGAACCTTCCCTAAAACAAAGAGATAATAAAAGGCACTCAGGAACATGCAGCATCCTGTGTTATTTTTATTCTACTTTCAGCATGGTCTCTATGCAAATGTGTCATGGGAACAGAGCTTTCAGATGTTTCTTCTCTATGCAGAAACTTGTGTTCTCCTAATCTAGCATTATGTGATATTTCCCAGATTTTATTTTATTTATTTATTTATTTATTTATTTTTTTGCCGGCTTAGCTCTCTGATTTCTGATTTGCCCATGCAACTCTGCAGCACTCTTTAAGTTGTCTTTATAGGTTTCCTTTAAAAAAAAAAACACAGCTATTTTAGGTATGGCAGTGGATAAACAAGCACAAAACACATCTAGGGGTACAAATGTGACATTTGAACCAGCAGGATGGTTCCCTTTTTGTCTCTTCAGGATTTTTTCTTCAACATGACACTGATGCTGAGAGCTTGCCCAACTCAGCAAACTGAGTCACAGAGAGATATTATAGATTAATCACAAGCCTATGGATTCTTCAACTTGCATGTGCTATCTAAAAAAGATGGAAATGGCTGTCAACTTATCCCGTAGGAAGGGTGTTTGTAGGTAGAGTATGGATGGCTCAAAAGATTGGAAGGACAGATGAAGGGGTGGTATAATGTGAGAGATGCTCATAGTCTTCTTTGAAGGATGCTGAGGACTGGTTCTTTTAGTCATTATAATGTTCAAGGCTGTGGTTGAGCATGTACCTGTCTGAGCAGAAGTTACAGTTGTCATCTTCATCTTTGATCCCCACCTCAGCTGCATATTAGAATCACTAGTAGGGGCTTTCCATAAGAACCTATTTTAAAGACCCACCATAGATCATTCAAGTCAGTGTTTCTAGAAGCAGGACTGGATCTATTGTTATTTTCTACTTCTGGATTTCTAGAATCCTCCAAGTAGTTGAATTTGTAGCCCAGGTTCTAAAAAACAAATCAAAGGGAAGCAGAATACCTCAAACCTTTTTGTAAGTGGACAGGACACAAATACTTGCTGTCTTCATCATGACTACATCAAAGTGGAACAGTAGTTTCCCAAGAGAAAACTGGATTATGTTCAAGAAGAGGAGAGTGTGAAGAATGAGAAGTAGGTCAACTGAAAATGGACAAACACCCACAGCTCACTCAATCATGGCAAACACGCTTCTAATGCTCGCAAAGATATGGGACACAATGGATGCTGAACAAATATTTACTAAATAAATGAATAAATAATGAAAAGTTCTTGAAATGTCAGGATTTATTCACACACACACACACACACACACACAACTTCTCACTTTTCTTTTGTTTGGGCCAAGAACCCCTAGCTTTTATTACTGATGAAAATTTGCCTTTATTAGGAAAGAATGGGAAAAATGCAGACCATAGAAATACATTTATCAGGAGTTACTAAGAAGTTTGTATAATTTTGTTAGACTTTCATGGGATGAACTGGCCCCTAATCTTTTGCCTATTCTTGCAATTAATGGTGAGATGCTGCCCATGTCAACTGGCTAAAATGTTCTGTTTGTTTGTTTACATTATCAGTATGAAAGCCTTCCGGGGTATTGTGGCATGATTTCATAAGATGCTTCTCCCAATTTCAACTTTTCTTTTTCTCCCAAAGCAAATACAAATGGATGCATTTGGCTCTGGCTGCTGAGGTCCTGTGCACAGAGAACAACATGGGTCTTTTGACTTTATAGTCTGAGTAAATACAAGGAGAACAGCATCAGTGCCCACTCAAAAACTTAAAAAGAGTAATATTTTGGGAAAGCTTGCTATAGAGATCTGTGGTCCTCTAGGAGAAGGTTGATAATCACATCAGTTTGCATATTCTATATCTCCAAAGGCAAGTGGAAGGAATGTTGGGAAGTAAACTAGAATTTCATTCCTTGCCATGAAGGAACACAGGGTAATGAGAAGATTGAAAAGTACAACCCTGCCTGCTTCATCCAGTTGGTAAAAATGGGTGATATTATCCAATCTGTAGGAGTCCATTAAGCCAGAGAGGATCAGGAAGAACTATCAAAGTTATACTCAATGAGGTAGAGCCAATCATTTTCTGTCAGAAAAATAATCACTATAAGTATTGTCATCAATGACAGAGGAAAGAAGATGTTTACATAATATCTACTTAAAGACAACATAAGTATCATTCATCTACAAAGGTGAACAAAAGGGACTTGGGAAGAGGAAAGAATTAGGAACCTATGGAGAAAACTCTCAAAACCTATTGAGAAAACTGTTGAAAAGATAGCACCCAACAATAAGTGGAAAAACAGAAATACAAAAAAAGACTAATGATGATTCAGTGTAGGATATCTACTGTGTGTATGTGTATGTGTATATATGTGAGAGAGACAGAGAGACAAAGAGACAGAGAGATAGAGACAGAGAGAGGTACCATGTGCACATCTGTCATCAAGCCTTGGAGAATGGATCACAGAACAGTAGTAGAATACTTACACATTTCCTTAGTGAAATTAAGGAAGGAGGTGAAGATGGTGAAGTAGGGTTTTTTGTTTTGTTTTGTTTTTTAACCTCATATTATTGGACATAGAAAAATGGGAAGTAAGCAACCGTACTCTTCAGGGTGGTAAACTTTCCTTTTTAAGCATGATTTGTGCATTGGAGAAATAGAGGTTTACAGGCATGTCATAGCAAGCATGCCAAGCATGTCAAGGGACAACTAACAAAACTTGATTTTCTACTTCTCTAATGTGAGCTCAGTGGAAAAGATACCAAGAGTAAGTCTGGGTGTCATGGGTCTTTGCCTGAGGAACCATATTGCTGGACAGATGATTCCTTCTTTAATGAATAGCAGATGACTGGTATCTAATTATTAAGATCAGAAGTATACAAATTAACTTCAGTGTCAAAGGGGAATAGATGATTTCATTTTTACAAAGAGGAAAAGAGAGTAAACAAGAAAAAAGAAAGCAACTCATGCTGCAATAGATCTGAAATAAAATAAAAGCAACAATTCAGAATCAGTGAATAAAATATAAAACAAGAAACTCCTATCATAAAAGAGACAGACAATATACCTCTTAACTAAACACAGCCAGGATCGTTTGCAAAGAACATTTAAAGTAACAAGTGGAAACAGAATGCAGAAAATTAAATCAAAATAAAAGAGCAACGTTAACATCAACAACATGGAAGGCAAGGGTCCCTGACAGAACTGAAGATGCCCACAGAGTGACATGGCACCCAGCTCTAGATGTGAAACCGGAGAGATTATGAGCAGCTTCAGTGCTGCTCCAGGCTCAAAGTGCTTCTTTTAAAAGCAAAGGGGACTTGTTGAAAATATAATCAAGTTAGAAGCATTTGTGTATTTCTTCCAGAACTGAAACCATTGAAATAAAAAACAAAAACAAATAAATAACAAAACAAAAGGGAAGAGTCTGGAAAACATAGGCAATAAGTTGATATATTTAGAATCTTAACCTTTGAATGCAGTTGTGAGATACTCCTGGAACTTGGTGGAAATGATAATACGAGCAGCTCCCCATATATTGAAGAACAGAGGATGTAGCCCAGTCTGCTCACACTAGGTCAGTGCTGTTCTGGTCCATTGAGATATCCATTCCCAGTCTATTTCTGTCGTTTTAAACGTTTTAATATGGCCTCTAGAGGTGAAGGTGAACTGCATAAATATGGAAGTGGACAATTGCTTTAAACCTGCATTCTCTGGTCATAAGCTAAGAATTTAGAGGTAGGTAAAAGGCAACAAAAAATTCCAAACATAATGACTAACAATAAAGAAGCACACAGCAAGACAATCTTTGATCAAAAAGGAAATTAAAACCTGTCAAGGAGGCAGTGAAAAACAACAGCCCCAGACAGAAGCTGAGAACATAGGAGAGCTTTATGCAGAAATGTACGGCCTTAATAACTTTCACCATTACAGAGAAAACTGCCTGGGGATGTAATGTTTCATTTAGACATAAATATAAAGAGCAAAATTAAATAACAGTTAAGCAAATGAAAATTTTAAATATTTCAAATGGGGAAATGTAAAAGAGGAAATGATTCTAAAAGGTAAGTTTCTAAAAGCACCAATAAAACAAATACAACAAAAAATGTAATTTATGATTTTGATAAAGAACAAAGAGAGAAACCTACAGTGAGCAGAATGAGGAACAGGAAAATCACGACCCTGGATACAAAGTAGATGAAACACCAGAGAAAAAGCCATTCCATATTGTAGCAACATGGAGATGAATAGCTTTATTTTTGCTTAGCTTTCCTCAGGTTTTACCGATTTAATTTTATCCTTTTTGTGTAAGTATTTTAATCAATCACATTTGCTTCTATACCCGTATTCTCTGTCCTTAGTTGGAAAATGTTTCCGTCAATCATGAATTATTTCAGGGAAGCAGAGACAGAGGAATCAAAAGTTTGGAGCAAGCCTGCTAGCCTGTTCTACATAATGATATCCAGGGAAAGGGGTGTGGGAGAAGGGGGAAGGGTTGGGGGAGAGAGAGAAGGAAAGGGTGAGGGACACAGAAAAGCTGTCATAACTTGCTCAGTGTGTCTGAGGATTGTCAATTCCAGGTCAGATTTAATGAGCTGTGAGCTTGGTCCCTCCTTCTCATGCCCTATTACCAACATTGCTGGGCCATCTCCCATGTGTGCTAGGTAGGCCATGTAAGGCAGCTCTCATGTTTCTTTTATTATTATAAAAGACATTTCCACATGCACTACAGTACAACCTGAAAAGGTTTTTATTTTTCTATTTTATATTTCGATTTCAAGGAGAAGTATTTTTTTTTTAATTTAAGATTATTAGCAAATTGTTTCTGCTCCAAGCAACAATTTTATATAAAAAGTAAAATGAATTGTTTTGACAAGCAACTTGAGAGGAACTTTTAATTATCAAAGGCATTTGGTAAATGCATAATACATTTCCTATGTTATCTTTTTATAGTTGTGGCAAAAATTTCTGAGAAAGAAAAAAAATTTCAGCAAGGAATGCCTTATTTGGGCTCATGGTTTCAGCCCATCATGATGGAGAGCATGTTATACACAGCAGTTCATATCATGTTGGTCATGAAATAAAGAGAATAGTGATGAGCTATGGTGATGGGGGGGGTGGCATGGTCTCAATTCATCACTTGAGTCTACCTAGATCCCTAAGCCATAAGATGGCTCAACTGGTTCATGACAAGTTCTCCTATACTTAGTTAATTCTTTCTGTAATGGAAATGCCATCATCCATTCATCTAGAGGTTCATTCTACCAGTATCCTAGGCACTTCTAATCCAATCAAGATGTTAGTTAAAATTAATCACCAGAAGTTCACCACTTGGGCTCATAAAATGGCTCAATCATAGTTTCTGAGTGTTATCAGATCTCCAGAACCTATGAAGCAAAGATGTCAGATCCCCTCAGACTATCTGAAATGGTGAGCTATGAGTTCAGCAAATAATCCTGCCTCTTTTTATACAGCGGAGAGTAATGATGCATGCCTGGAGTAGGCATTATTTAGTGTCTAATGATGAATAGTTTTTGACCAGTTCCTTTCAAGTCCTCTTCTTCCTCCACACTGAGCATCAGTGTTTAAGATCCCTGTTTACTAAACCTGTTTTAATTTAAACTCCACAAGTAAGTACCATCTTCTCCAAGTATAGCACCAAAGCATACTCATTTAACTGTCCCCAGAAGGAACAAAAACAGGAATGGTTTTTGAATATGTAACTCAAGTCCATCTTCAACTGAGAGTTTCTCTTCACCTCTCTTAACCTTTTTATTTTTCAGCTGTGGGTAATATGCTAGAAGCATATAAGCATTGCTATCATGACTTTTCTGTTGACTGAGTTTATCTGAAATCAAAAGGGATTAGTACACAAAATGGCAACCCAAGAAACAGACTTGAAAGAGTGCAATGCAACAAGGAGGCGGGTATAACAGTGGTACAGGATGTGTTTTTTCAATCTAATGCATATTAAAGGTGTCACACGGATCTCTGAGTTGTCCTGCCTGGGGAGAGTGAACTGAGGCACTTACACCTCTGGGTATAAACATTACTTTTGTAAAGTTTGTCAACCATTAATGGAGAACTGTAGGTGGAAGGCATTTGACTCTTTGGACTGTTCAGTCTGTCATGAGAACCTGTAAGAAAAACAGACTTCAGGAGCCAAAGAACCCATCAAAGGAAAAGGATGCTGGAGTTTGATAAATTTGTTTGCTAGACTAGTAAATGTGAGGGACAAGGAATAAATGACTCCTCCTTGGCTATTGTATCTATGTAGAATTGAGAGGAAGTCCATCAAACTCAAAACAATAGCAAGCACTGAATTTAAAATTCTGTTCCAGAAGCTTCCAGAACCCTAAAACATCCCTTTAGTTTGATATTTTTTCAAAATGAGTTTATTTCTCTAGCCAGTTTCTATTACATGTTTGCTAACTATCTGTATCCATAATGTTCTTTTTCCATTGTTTACAAAGCTTTAATTCTTGTCTGCAGTTCATCGTTCTCTTTGCCTGCACCAATGGTCTCCAAAACTTAAAGTCCTTGTTTGCTATCATATTTTCTTCTCAGCTGATGTCTTTGCATCTATGGCAAGCATTCTCCACATCAGAGACTTGAGCATTTCTTGAGTAATTGAATTAATAAGTATCATTATTCTTTGTAATCAAATGTCTACACTATTTTCCATGGCAATCCTGGATGCAAAGTATCATTGTATTTTCGCTTATCTCCCTGTGGGATACAGGCTTTCATTACCTGAAAGTTTGTAGTAGTTTTGACCCAGTAGTTTATCATGAAAGAAATGTGACATGACACTTTCCATTTGTCACAGTCATTCTATTTCCTACAACTCCTATGCCTATCACTTCGTATTTAGTAAGCTGCATTACTATGAATTTTATGCATTATGCTCTGGGAATGCATAAAGAATGGAATTTCTCTTTCCTTCCTCTCTCTCTCTCTCTCTCTCTCTCTCTCTCTCTCTCTCTCTCTCTCTCTCTCTCTCTCTCTCCCCTTCCATATTCCTTCTTTCAGCACACATATGAGCATAGAAGTTGAATTACACTTTCAGTTATTTTGTTCTCTCTGCCAAGAATTTCATTACTTTGTCAACACTGTCCCTAAATCTCATTGTTTCTAATATACATCGAGATAAATGCTCGAAGAAAATGCACATATAAGAATGATACTATGTGGGTTCTTAAGCAAGATAAGAGACAGTAGAGTGCTGTCCATGCCCTGGACAGGTCTCAGAGAGCATGGCAGGAGTGGGGCTGCTACCTACCCAAATCAGGCTTGGAGCCTACTCAACTCCACAGAGACAAAGACCATGTCATGATAAAGCCTGTTGGGCTTCTGTTTCCTTACCTGAGAATTGGCTTGTCAGAAATCATGTGACCAGCAGTTGCCTAATCTCACTGATATGCTTGGAAAGCCGCTGCCCTTGCTATAGAACCTCTTCCTTTGTCTTTTTCTTCTACCCTCCCTTGTCTGGAGTTAGATAATGTAGCCCTCTATTTCAATAAATGAACTGTCCTCTGACAGTCTCCCAGATCAATTATACTCCCCATACTCACCACACTAGAGACCCTATTCTCCAGCTCCTCTGCACCCTAAGGCCACCAGTGTGCAGCAGTCAGGGATCCACCACATGGCTGGGTGAAGTTTTATGTGTTAACTCTGTGTGGCCACTGTTTCTCTCTCAATCAGGGAGCCCAGTCCTCCACCACCTACCTTTGTCTGTTGAGCCTCTTCCAAAAAGACCTATGAGATCCCACTAAGGATCCCCTTCCTTCCCCAAAATCAATGCCTAGGGTGTGAAATCCCCCAAAATCACCTCTGGCCTATGGAAACCCTTTTTTGTCTCTGTTCTATTTATTGTTAATCACTGGTGTTAGTATCATTTCAGTCGAGTGGAGTCTGCACACTTTTAAGCTATCATCTGTTGTAGCCCTTGTTATATGAGTGTTCTTGTTCTGCGTACTTTCTTCAACTGTGTAGAGAAGAATTCACTATAGATTCTTTCTATAGGGTATGCATTCTGCCCTTCCTCAGAAGAAAGTGTCCTAATGCCTGTCTCTATTATGCTGTAGCCCTTTGTGCAGTGCAATGCCTGGTATATTACCTGTCTTTATTTATTGGCTCAGCTAATATGAAAAAAAAAAACTATCTTATTTACATTTGGATATTTTCAGCTTCTTTCTAACATTCAAATTTAGGCAACTCCATTCCAATATCCATTATGTATGCAATGATACAATTTTACAGAAATAGTTTACACTTCACAAAGACAACTTTTCCAAAGCCTTACAACAAGGTCAATAATACAACTTGAGTTTATTTGTGATTAATTAAAGCTATGCACTTAACATGCTGCTCTACTGTGTTCTCAGTACATCTCACACTCAGTCTGTTTTAAGTTTAACCTGTCTTTAAGATACATTATAACCAACCTTACTATGTATTGGATTTCCTATAAAATCATCTTTTATAAGCTAACCTATGTTATATCTTTAACCTTAAATCATGTAACCTTCTGGGTCTCTAATACAGAATAATGTATGTTTGTGTTATGGCAATCATTTGCTGAAAGCAGCCAACATGTTGGAAGCAACTTTATATGACAAATGTCTACCATAAGTGTTGAAAACAATGTTGAGCATAGCTCCCCAACTTCCCTTTGCAGTTGTGCTTGCTATTCTGGGTTAGTAAGAAGTCTTTGCCTTTCCTAAAACTCTGTTGTGAATTGCTGTAAAGTGTCTTTCATTCCCTTCCAATGCAGTGTTTCCTGTGCTATTCAATAAATATGGAGCTAAGTCCTTTGTTACGGACAGCAATAGGACAGTCAGACATTAGGCACAGATGCACACAGTATATAGACACAGATCATTCAGCAACCACAAATTCCAGACAAAACCTACAGGGAAAGAAGTGGAGGATTCAAATTTGCACTTAATGTTAGTCAAATGAATCCGAGAGGAACTGCTTTGCTTCATTCCTTATTGCAGCGTCTACACATTTTTGTGTCCTCTGACATTATCCTTAATGTGTTAACTGATGCAGATATAGACTACAAGTGTACAGTAACTGAGTAAGTAAACACATAACAAATTGCTGCAACTAATAGTGTGAGCATCACTCTGCATTTATCATGATTTACAGTGCTATTCTGCTATTGGTCATTCACTCTAGTGAATCTGTTTCCTTGACTACACCTGTTCTTTAGAGCAAGCATGTATCCATACAAAGGTACAGTGAAAAGATTGCATGTTCATGCCTTCCCTTTATCTCCTGCCCTACATATATGCAATTTTGAACAGCACATTTCAGGTGTCCCTTGCCCTCCATTTCTGAGACTCACCCTGCTCTGTTATTCTCCCAGAATACTCTGATTGTTTTTTCTAGAAGATACTGCAATCTGCTTGAAGTCTAAATGGTCTTATGCTTATTTTGGCAGTATTTATTTGTGTTAGTCTAAATTTACACCTGCATATCTGGAATATTTTACAGTTCATAGCTCTGAGCTTCAGCAATCACCAGTGTGTCAACTCCAGGATCCCTTCACCTTCTATCCTAGTCTTCTCAGGGATTTCAGGAGAAAATGCAGAGATTTGACCCTCCTCTTCTTCAGAGTATCTCACTCTGCATCTTTAAGAAGACCTTCTGTCACTAATGTTCTTGCTTTCTAGTTGAATGATCCAGTACTTCCTATAAACAAGAAGAACAAATTTCTATATTAATTTCATAGACAACAGTTGTCAAAAAGCTGTTTGTGGTGGTCATTCTGTTACCCTTAGTAATGGCCTTTCAATGTCTTCTAAAGCATGTTAAATGGCTGAGCCATGGATTTGAGTGCTTTGAAGTTCACTAATATGACACCTAACTTTCAATACTAACTTTCCCTGTCAAGATAATACACTCTTAGAGTGTAATTCCTCATTTCCCACTATTAAGTTGGAGGTTGGAAGAAGAAACGAAGTCAGAAAGCAATCATGTATCATTCTAAAGTTTAGGCAAAAAGACAAAATTGCACTGTTGAATCTTGGCAGTCTTATTTCTTGTTTCTACTTCTATAGCCAACTTTTCCATACATAGTCTGTGTCTTGAGGACCAAATATATGAATGGGCCCATGTGGTAAGGAAGTGTATCAATCTGTTGCTACAGAATTAGTGAATGGGTGTGGTGATTCCCTCTATTTCTCATCATAACTGGATGTTCACTGTTTCTTCATGGACACAAGACAAACCTGAACTGAATGTTTCAAATCTGTGGGTCACTTCTCAGACTAGGTTCTACACAGTTGTGAGGCAAAAAAAAAAAAAAAAAAAAAGTTTCATGGGAAGTGAAAATCAATCAAGGTGAAAAATGACTATTGTGTGAGGTGCTTTATGAGTAGCTCAACCAAAATAGCTTTGTTTTTATCTGCCCTATGTATGAGCTATCAGACAAAAGACACCTGAGAAGCAAATTCTATTGATAAGTTTTAAGAAAAATTTAGCCAAGCGAGGTGATACATACTTTAATCCCAGCCCTAGAGTGCAGAAGCCGAAGAATAAAAAGTTCAAAGCTAGCCTTACTTTATAGAGCTTGAGACCAGCCTAGGTTACATGATACCCTGTCTGAAGACAAAGGAAAAAGTATAGCCAAAATTATAGCCTTCCTTATGATTAACTTCAACACAAATGACTGGAGAGCTGGTTCAGCAATCGATAGCATTAGCTACTCTGCCAGAGGACTCTCAGTTGATTCCCAGTAACCAACATAGTAACATACAAATATCTTTAACCCAGTCCTAGGGATCCAAAGCCCTCTCCTGATGTCTCCGGGCACTGCTCACATATGATACACAGCCACACATGCAGGACAAAGCACTCATACACATGAAAAGTAAATACAGTTATTCATAATTTTATCAAGTACCATAATTCATAGTGAATGGAATACTGATACAAAATAATTTAATTTTCTTGTCCTTTGATCTGTCCCAATTAGTATGTCAGATCACTGGGTTTTTCCCCTCCATTTCACACTAAAATTTGGATGTCTGAGTTTCTTCCTCCTCCACCTAAATGATTTAAGAATATTATTGGATGACAGGTAAGGAGGATTGTGACAGTGCCACCCATGGTTGAAATGGCTAGGTAAGTCACCCACCCACAGAGCACATCAGAGGCTGTGTATCACAGCAGTAATTATCATCAGATTTGTTCTAGCTTGAACACAAAGCTCATAGGTGACTGTGAATTGTCCATGATTGCAAGATGATTTGGGCTGGTGGGGAAGACGTCTTTGGCTGTAGTCTCTCTGACCTGATGGCAGAGACAAGAACTTAAGCATCTACATGTCCAATATACTACTCTCCTGCTTTGATATATCTCATTGCGTAGGTGGCATAACATTCTGCATCAGACATTTCTGAACATTACTGTTTGCTCCTCTCTCAACATGAACATAGGAGGCACTAATAGGCTGTAGGTAAAGAATTTCAACATCCCATGAAAACCTACTCCAAATCCTGTGATCAAACAATAACCAAGTGACTTAAAAAGGTTCATTGGTATTAAAAAAGAAAAATAGCTGAGTTTATTATTAGCCAGAAGGTAATAAATCCTATCTTTTAATGGGAGATGAGGAAATGTGTGTGCACATATGTTTACCATGATTATTAAACTTAATTTGGTGCATATTTATTTGTAAAGAAAATGAAGAATCACTCCACACTCCTTATCAGCCAAGTACAGAAAGAAAGACTAAAACTCACATGGGTCTGTTTGAACAGGTGCATACAGGTGTTTCTTGCCAAGGAGATGGATCTGCCAGTTGGAACTAGAGGGAGTGTTGTGTTTGTTGGGCTTTGTATTCAGCTTGCAAGAGCACGTGGGTTGCTCGAAGGCAGATCTGGTGAGATGACTGTGGAGGATGGTTGAGTCACATAGATACACACCCACATACTCACACAGAGCGAAATCTAGGATGAGTCAGGTGCCACCTCAGAAGACCTCCACCCCCTCCCTTATTTTTAGCCATAGAGTAGAAGTTCTGAAAACAGAAAAGAAATGTGCTTTCTTCTAATCTACTTCAAATAGAATAGCAGATTCTAACTAGACTGGAATGGCAGCCACAAATATGACTTTATGAATGGCAGGTGGCTTCCTTATGGGAACATACTAAAAAATAGAAGACAAATTTTAATAGATTTTTAAACTTTTTGTATACATCAAAATATTTTTAAATGCAGGTATATATTTTGTTTCAGCAGGAATGAAATGGTTCTCTATTTTTTTAATGTTCTTTTCAATGATGTCAGTTTATAAAATGGTAGACTAGAAAGATTTTTGCTCAATCTAGAAGAATGAACACATGTTCAGCACACTCTGTGTCTAGGAGACAACTACCAAAATGAACTGTGGCCAACTCCAGAGATAGAAGGGTCTAATGTTCAAGTTGCACTGTCAATTATAATTATTATGGGATATTATGGGACCTTTTATCTCTGGTAGCCACTGAAAAATAAATGACCATTAAGGTCTTATGCTAAAAAAAATGAATCTAATAGCACACTATATATAGTATAGATTATAACCATTAATGGTTATAAAAGCAGTTTGTGATATAATTATATTAATCCTTTGTGTAGAAAAAATGAAAATTCTCACTACTAAAGGAAAAATATTATTAGTATTTTAGTATCTCTTTGTCCAAACTTACTAATTTTGTTTTGAAATATTTATAAACATATGCATTCACTACACACATATACAAATTTAGTGTGCAAGTTTAGTTTAATTCTTAAGCACTGGACTCTGGTAGCAGACGGTCTGTTTTCATATCCTGGCCTCAGAGTCACACAATATGTGGGCCATTTGCTGTGACTATCTATGTCTGAAGAGCAGTCTCTGTAAATTGAGGCAAATAATGATATGAAATTTATAAGGCTCTTAGGTCAATTGAATGATGAGTTAAAGATAATGTGCTTAGAATAGTTCCTGACACAACAGAAGCTCTACATGAACATTAGCAATAATGCTAATTGTGATGATTATTGTGTGTGTGTCTCTTTTGGTAGAGAAAATCAATGCAAAAGGAACAAAAGACCGCACGCCAGCATTTAATTCTGAACAAGCATTTTGATTTCATATTCAAGCATACAACTTTAATGAGCCAATCTAAACCTATAGAAAAATCCTTTGATTCTCCAGTTTCAGCTTCAAAGTCTATTTGAGAGTTCCTCTTCTCCTTCACTAGTTTGATGTATAGATGTCTGAAACCATTGCAGAACACTTTCATTCGTGTGTGCTTTATGTTTGACTATTTGTGTAAGGAGATTTATTGCTCAGTAGCTCTAAAATGTCCTGAAGCTAATCTTTGCAGTCTTACAAGTAAATTTTGTGCTTTTTTAAATCTTGTAAGTCAGTTTAGCATTGTTTTCTAATCACAATATGTTTTTATGATGGTTTGGATAAAAATAGAAAACTTTATGATATTAAATTTTCTCATATAAAACTTGAGATCTGTCTCTATTAATTCAATTCTTACATGTACGATCTTTGTAGTTTTATATTTTGAAATTACCTGCATATATTTTGTTTATGTTTAGACTGTTGTCATTCATAATAATATTTGTGAGTGAATTTTTTTCTCATTTCATTTTCTACCTAGTTATTTTTTGCTATAGGAGACAGCAATGGGTTTGAAATTTTAATTTTACACTTAAAAAGTTGCTAGACTTTTGAGAAGCTTAAGGTTTATTTAGTAATATTATCTGAAATTAATAGTCAAATCACATACAAATTTCTTCTATATCAGTGATTCACCAATAGTTTATGTTTGATAATTTAATTTTATTCTTTGACAATTTTTTCATAGATTAATTAGTAGAGTGACATGAAAATCCTATATTTTCTTTTTTTTTTTTAGTTCTTCAGGAGACATATGTACATTTTGATTAAGAGAAATGAGGGCCAGCAAGATAGTTCAGCCAGTGGGATACTTGCTGCACAGGCTGAGAATGTAAAACTCATCCCTGGAACCCACAGTGGAAGAATAGAACCAACTTACCAATATTGTCCTAGGAGCTCCATAAGTGTGTGGCCTGACATGTATACATGCAAACAAACACACACACACAGCACACACACACACACAACACACAATGATAGTAATAATAATTTTAAATCAAGAGAAATGAATATCAATGCTATTAGTTTTATAAAAACCTGAAATTTGTTTTAAAGAAATAATTCACTGCTTGAAGTCTAATGCATTAATTTTTCAGCTATCTTTCTTTCTTAAAATATTGTTTTCTTTATTGTTTGAAAATTGCAAACATCTACAATATGTTTAGATGAAATCCATCCCCACCCCATAACTCTCTAAATCTTTCCACAGGCCCACTAACACTTCCCTCCCATGTATTTTTTTCTTGTTGTCATCTTCCTCCTCCTCCTCCTCCTCCTTTTTCCTCCTCCTCCTCCTCAATGACTAAAAAATTAACAGCTCTTTTATTGATAGAGAATCACACATTAGATTACAGTATGAACATTTTACATGAAATTATTAGTCCTTGTGTAGCCCATGTCAGATGAGAAGATGCTCTTCCTATTTCCACTTGTACTTCCAGGCGTGGATGGGCTCCTATGTTCTTTTTAAAACCACTGACTCCACTTGGTGCTATCAGTATCTGCATAGGAGTAACTCCACCCAATTAAATACGAACATCCTTTCAGGGGCCACAGTCCTGAAGAAAACCAATTCTCTCTCTCCAAGCAGCCATCAACTGTCAAAAGCCCCTTAGTTAGGGGTGGAACTTCTTGATCCCATCTCCAACCCTATCCATGTTGGAATTTTTACTGTCATGATTTCGCTCATTCAGTTTTGGCCATCATCTGAGTGTGTGTGTGTGCAACTGTCCAGTTATTTCTAGGAAACACTGTTTGGCAGCATTGGTCCACCACCGATGGCTTATAATCTCCCATCCTTTATTCCACAAGGAACTCTGAGCCTTAAGTGTTGGGTATAATACAGATCACTCACTCAAGACTAAGCACTCCATAGGTCTGATTCTCCCTCCTCTCCCTCCTCTACCTCTCCTTCCCTCCCTCTCCCTCTCTCCCTCTCCCTCCCTCCCTTCCCTTCTCCCTCTCCTCTCCCTGTTCTGATGTGTCTGTGTTTAATATAGTTTCAAGTATTTTTTGAGAATTTCATGCATTTATTTTGATCATACCTCCACTCTTCTCCTTAATTCCTTGCAGATACACCCCCACCTCTGTATCCAATCTTATGTCATCTCTTTAATTTCTTTTTGTTCTTAATTAAAATAGAATTGTATCACATTCCCCACTCATCCATTTCTTCTCTTTTATTGTCTGCATTCTGACCAGTTGTGAGTCTTTGTATTAATCTTCATTTACTGTAAAAAGACAGTACCCGGGTGAGGGTTGATTAACACATAGTCTATGGTATAAAGATAAGCATTTATAGCAGTGGTTCTCAACCTATGGGCTATGGCCCTTTAGAGGATTGCATATCAGATATACTGCATATCAGATTTACATTATAATTCATAATAGTAGAAAAATTATAGTTGTGCAGGAACAACAAAATAGTTTTATGGTGGGTGTCACTACAACATGAGGAATTGTATTAAAGGCTTGCAGCATTAGGAAGGTTGAGAACCTTCCAATTTAAAGGGTAGTTTGATATTACAACCATTTAGCAGAATAACAGTGGTAATTTCTCCCGTAGGGAATATGACATACACAGACATGAATTCTTGACTCCAGGGTTAAAACCAAAACTTGGTTACCAATACCACGTGGATCATTTGTAGTTTTGAATCACCAGCATTTGTTTACAAAGGTTATTGAATTAACGATATATTCAGTAGCTGAGTGACTCTTGCCTCTATTTGTTTACAACATGGGAGCAGTAATTGTAGAAGTCAACTTATTCAGTGTGTTGATCTAATCATAATTGATACTTCTCTAGTGCTTTTTATCATTAAAAATTAACTAGCCATAATATCATTGAGATTCTTAAGTTTATTAGCAAAACTTATTAGTATAATTTATTAAAATACTTTAGTTCTATTAACACTTTAATGTACTCTTAATGTCTTTTCAAGTAAGTCAATACTCATTATAAATCTTAATTAAATTTTCCACACTGAAATGTCAATACTTTTCAGAACAGTCTTTCAAGTATATAATATCCCTTTTTTCCTTTCCAAATTTCTATTTATATCTGTATTATTTTGTTCTGCTATATTGTCTAAAATTTTAAAAATATAATTTCTTCACTGAATGTTTTCATGATTTAATTTCATTTTAATGTTCTTAACTAACTAAATGGGTCATGAATTTGCTGACAGCATACAGTGCTAGTTATACAATGCTAATGTCACCATGTTCTCTTCATCAGGATTTTCTAAAGAGTTATCTAAGCCATTGTTTTGTTTCTGGATGCAGACCATTTTATCTATTTTAGTGTTTGTATATTAAAACATTTCAAGTGATTTCTAAGTTGATTTTAATTTAGTATACTATTTTTACTTAGTATACTAATACAACTTTAGATTTTGATATTTGAAATTGTAGTAATGGTTTCTTTCCAAACTGGGTCTCAAGAAACCAGAGATGATTGTAACTCTAGGTTCTTAATAACAAGGTTCTTTTCAGCTCATCTACTCCCTCCTAAAAGCAATAGAAGAAGAATTCCATACTGACTATAGCTGCAGAAGATTATCTATCAAAAAAGAAATTCTAGACATTTCACTTAAGCATAAGACAATTTCACCTTCTGAAACTGAATTTTGAGGTATGTTATATCCTAAAACTATTTGCCCTCACATGCCATCTCTTCCATAGATAAGAACATTAAGCTGTTCTGGTTAGCTCTGCTTCACAGATTCCTAGGTCATTCTTGGTTGGCCTCTACCTTCTTTCCCTTCGTCAACTTAGGGTCTCTGTTTGGGAGGAAAACCAGGGTCATCACTCTCCAACCATGTCAAAAGGAAAATGATATTTGAACATTCAGTTCTAGATCAGCAGAATTATTTCCTTGGCATGGTTTTCCTTCCTTAAAAATGAAAATTGACACCTGAGCCTGAAAGAAAGTTGAGAGAAATAACCAGAAAAAGCTTTAGTAAGTAGCATAGTCTAGTTTCAGGAGAGGTGCAATGTGACGTAAATGACTTTGCACTATTGTATCATGCCACTTTCATAAGTGTAGAAGTCATCATATGATCTATGTCATAGCATTGTTAAAGACTTACATGTAAAAACCATCTATCATATTTGCTGCAATTGCCAGTCCTCCAACCTTCATGGATAGTCATTAGTCATCCTTATCTAAGATGTTAATGCTTTTCATCATATGTATCTAATACCATTCTCATTTTGATTGCAGAAATACTTTTCCCTTGGTCTGGTAAATTTCCAAAGAAGCTGCCTGTTTACAATAGCTTATAGCCTTCTGTTTCAGTGTTTTTCCACAGAGACCCAAGACTTTGTGTTAGATGCATGTATGTCAGGCCTATTGCTGATTTGAGGCCTATGGCTGATTTTAGGCCTTCAATGTATATGCAGGGCTGTTCCTCACATCTCCTCCCTTCTTTAAGTATAGAAGGGCCTTGGCGATTCTATTCTTGCGAAAGTGGAGATAGAGGCCTGACCTCCAATAATTGAAGGTATCTGTACTCCTCCTGAACACCTATGCTCTGGTGCCATTCCCTTCCCCACATCCTGCCTTTTTGTGTTTATAATCTCTGTGTAAATAAGTAACTTACGATGTGATTTAAATAACTAAATAATAAAAAAAAATTTTAAAAAAGTGGTAAAGGGAGACTGTTAAGGATATCATATTAATTTTATCATCTATATGTATTAAATGGCAAAAATAACTATCTTAAAAAAAAGAAGTACTTTTCCCTCAATGTTTTCCTTACTGTTTTTTTTCTCATCTTTTTTTTTTTTTTAAGAAATTATTACTTGGTTGAAAGAAGGTTATTAGGGATCTAGCTAGGCAGAAATGATGGAAAAGAGAAGCATCTATCCCAGTCACTTATTCCCTCCGACCCAGACTCAACATAATCAAATATTCAGTAACGGGATCCACACAGCTCTACATACAGATGTGCATCACAGCTGGTTTGTGTACATTTTCATTTGGGGGGAATCAAAAGAATAAATCCTAATGGTACCTATTTCATAAGGAGAGCTGAGTTCAGGGCAATTAGCAATAAACTGGTTGCCTTCTGGGAGAAGCTCAATAAATGATGGAGCTGTTTTTTTAAACTAATAAACTTTTATAAAGTTTTGATGTGGCTTAAGCAAATTAATATATATGACATGCTTTACACAAAACGGGAACTCTGTGACTTTTACTTTCTGCTTTTTTTGCTTAGTGGGAAAAAATGTCATTTGATGAGGGCACTCATGGTTAGTGTGTGTTATGAAGTAGAGAATGAAAGTGGGCTGTTATTTCTTTGATCCCATGCTAATATTAATGTCTAGCAGAGACTCACTTAATAGGAGCAGAGCTCACTGACTCAATAGCAGGCCTACTCAGTCTGCCTTTTTCTCACATGTGTTGGGAGTGCTGGAATTTGATTCCTCTTTTTTTTGGCGGGGGCAGTGAATAAAATTCACTTGTTTATTTTTTCTCACATTTTCTTTTTTATTATTATTTCTTTCATTTCTTTTTTTTACACTCCAGATTTCATTCCCCTCCTGATCCATCCTCCAACTATTCCACATCCCATACCTCCTCCCCACCTCCCTGTCTCCATGAGGATGTGCTCCACCCCCACCCCACCAGTCCTCTAAACTCCCTGGGGCTTCCAGTCTGTTGAGGATTAGGTGCATCTTCTCTGACTGAACTCAAAACAGGCAGTCCTCTGCTATATATGTGTTGGGGCCTCATATCAGCTGTTGTATGCTGCCTGGTTGGTAGTCCAGTATCTGAGAGATCTCGGGGGTCCAGGTTAATTGAGACTGCTGGTCCTCCTACAAGGTCACCCTTCTCTTCAGCTTCTTCCAACTTTTCCCTAATTTAACCACAGGGGTCAGCAGCTTCTGCCCATTGGCTGGATACAAATATCTGCATCCAACTCTTTCAGCTGCTTGTTGGGTCTTTTGGAGGGCAGTCATGATAAGTCCCTTTTTGTGAGCACTCTATAGCTTCAGTAATAGTATCAGGCCTTGAGGCCTCCCCTCGAGCTGGATCCCACTTTGGGCCTGTCGCTGGACCTTCTTTTCCCCAGGCTCTTCTCCATGTCCATCCCTTCAGTTCTTTCAGACAGGAACAATTATGGGTCAGAGTTTTGACTGTAGGATGGTAACCCATCCCTTACTCAATGCCCTGTCTTTCTGCTGGAGGTGGACTCTACAAATTCCCTCTCCCCACTGTAGGGCATTTCATCTAGGGTCCCTCCCTTTGAGTCCTGAGAGTCTCTTATCTCCCACTTCTCTGGTACATTCTGGAGAGACCCCCCAACCTCCTGCCTCCTGAGGTTGCCTGTTTCCATTCTTTCTGCTAGCCCTCAGGGCTTCAATCCTTTTCCCCCACCCAATACCATATCATGTTCCCTCTCCCTCGACCCCAGTTCGCGTTTCCCTCCCAGGTCCCTCCTCCCTTCTGCCTTGTTGTTGCTTTCTTCTCCCTCCCAAGTGGGACTGAGGCATCCTCACTTAGGCCCTTTAGCTGGTTGACCTTTTTGAGTTCTGCGGACTGTATCTTGGGTATTCTGCACTTATTATTTATTTATTTATTTATTTATTTATTTATTGGCTAATATCCACTTATTAGTGAGTACATACCATGCATGTCATTTTGAGTCTGAGTGACCTCACTCAGGATGATACTTTCTAGTTCCATCCATTTGCCTACAAAACTCTGGCTATCCTAGTTCTTAATAGCTGTGTAGTATTTCCTCTTAACCATTCAAAACTGTTTCAAGAAATAAGAATTCATACAAGGCAGAGTATGTGAATGAAAGAGATTTTTCCTTGACTATGAGAATGAATTGGAAATTTTACAGTTCATGTTTGTCTGAATATATGTTTTAAAGAAATGTCAAAGGGGAGAGGAGGTGGAGTTACTGTTCAATAAAAACAGACTGTTAGTTTAGGAAAATGAATATAATCTAGAGACGAATCCTGTAGTTGTGGTTACACAAGGTGAGTGTACTGAATGCCACATTCACTAAACATCTAAAGGACAGAAATGGTAACTTTCCTGATTTGAGCTTTATCACAACATAATGAGTGTGACAATAGCTTCAAACTTTTAGGGATTTGCATGAGGGAAGTAGAAAAAGAAAGGGGCACTTGTGGCTTTTAGAATCTAGAGAGTACTGTGAAGATACGCACAGAGGGAAGGAAAAACATGACAAAGCATATGTCACCAGTCTCATCAGTTTTGCCACAGTTGGACCCCTTGTCCCAAATATATTGGGCCTTTAACATGTTTTTGAGCTGTGCCTGTGGCTCTCATCCTAGAGAGGAAAGCACACAGTTTCTTGCAGATCCATTTGTCCCCACTTCATCCTTAAAATCTGGTAACTCACAAATGGATTAGCATGGTTCTTCCACTCTATCCTCATCCAGTTAAAGATCTGGGAACACATCTACATCGAATTCATGTCAGGGAAGATGGGACAAAACTACATCCTTGGCTCAGAAAATAAAAGGTGAATTACACAATGTTTCAACTAATGATTTCGTAAAATTACTCCCTACAAACTGGCATGCAAAAAGTAAAATGGAAAGGAAGAGGAAGAGGTGGAAAGAGGAATACACTTTGATTTAAAACAAACAAGCAAACAAGAACGTCTATCCCATACAGCAACAATAACAATTCTGAGTGATGATTTGGGGGGGCGGGGATATGCCTCTACATTCTATCAGAGTATCATAGGAAGGAAGTGAAGGAACTGCCCAAAGTTCCAGGAAAGGACTCATAAAACTAACAACACACAGCAGCAAGAGTCAGAAACCATTTCTTATGGTTTCTAATGCAAGTGTGAGTTGTTCTGTTTCTTTTCTAAGCTTTAAATGAAAGTTATTTATTCTCTGTTTGTGTGTCAATGTACAGCATGAAAACAGACATTTCTCTAGGCATGCCCACATGTATGACAACACTTCTAGAGCCCAAAGTGTATTTCTCTTTCAGTAAGCCTAGGCAACATTGGCGGAATGTGATTCCACATTCTCTGGACTGCAGCCACCTCTTCAGTTTCTCCCTATTACTGAGATCTCATGGTCACAGCCAGGATTTGTCTTCACTGCCTATGAGAAGATAGGAAGAAAAATACATATTCTATTTGGAGTTCCTTAGCTTCCCTTCCATCCTTAAATTCTCTTGCTTATCATCTGGTATCTCATCATCCTCGGATGCTAGATAAGAGAGCCCTGCTTGATCATAGGGCACATCAAAGATACTTAATGACAGAGCAAGTAGGTACAGCCGAAACCCAGTCTTTAATCACCTCCTTTTCTAGCAAATGCCATAGTATAATCAGGATAACTCAGAAGGCATTTGAAAACTGTATAGTGATAAATCCGAATTTGGAAGGTTGTCATATACTGTTTTCATGGTCCCATCCTAACACCAGAAGGAGGAAACACTTTCTCGATGTTTACAAAACTAAGGTAGGTGAGGAATAAATGAACAGATACCTACTTCCTTCTCCAGTACCCCATGTTTTTATGTCCTTTTCTCTTTTCCTTGATGAAAAATAGTCAGTGAATTGGAAAAAAGGAGATAGTATCCAAGGTCTCACTTTAGAGATAAAATACCTTGCTTTTCTTTTGTTGTTGTTTCCTATTCTCTTGCTTTGTTTTGTGTTAGATTTTTTTTAGCTTTTTAATGATTTTTCGTGAGTTTCACACCATGCACCCCAGTCCACTTGTCTCTGAGTCCCTTAAGTCATGATAGCCTTGTAACCTCTCCCCCAAAAGAAAATTAGAAAAAAAATAAACAAAACAAGACAATAGCATAGAAAACCTCTGACCACACATCTTCACTTGGAAATGTTCATTACAATGAGACACTGGTCTGACTCCAGACCTCTGGCTTCAGTCACACAATCTATATTGGTTCTTCATCAGAACTCCTGGTTATCCTATTGTTGCCCTGTGTCATGGGGATCCTGCAACTTTGGATCAGCAGGACCGGCCCTTTCACATGCTCCAATAGTTCAGAGATGATGTAGACTTAGGGGTGGGCCCACTCAAAGCCCTAAATCTGAGCCTTGATGATAGCTTAGCTGATCAGCCTGCTGACTTTTTCTGCATCCTACCACCAGGGTCAGCTCTCCTGCTCTCATGCTTTTGAAGCCAGCTACCAGCACCCTCACCTCTAGAAACAGGCTCCACTGTGCTGCCTAGTCGGGGGCATGTGCCTCAAAGACCATCAGGGCTGGTTCAGTTCTTCCTTCACCATCAGGCCAGCTCTACTGTGTTGCCCAGCAGAGGGTCAGGATCTCCTCTCCTGAGTGCTACAACCAGTGAAGGGCAGGGATAGCTTTCCTACTCTCATGACCTTGGGGCCAGCTCCCCTGACTACCACAGGTAGTTAGGGCAAGGTGGAGGAGAGCATCTCTCTCACATCCATTCCACAGCAAACTGGGAGGTGGGGTCAGTTCCTTTTCACTCATGCCCTCAGGGTTCACCAACCCCTCCACCAGGCCTGCTCTACTGTTCAGCCTAGATGAGGTACAGGGTCCACTTTCTCCAGTGCTGCAACTAGTGAGAGGCATGGACACCTTAAACGCTTCTCATGAACTTGGATCTTGCTTTGTTTTTTGAGGTAATCTCACTATGTATGCCTTAGTGGCCTGGAACTCTGGAACTCACTATGTAGAACTGGCTGGCCTCCTACTCATAGGAAATCAAGACGTTATTAGTCACATAAATTATATGTGTGTGTGGTGTGTGTGTGTGTGTGTGTGTGTGTTGTGTGATGTGTGGTATAAAATCATTTTCTGAATTTTTCTGAAAAATCATTCTGAATTTTTTTTTAAATTCAGAAAACAATTAAGAACACAGTGATCCCAGAATTCATTAGTGTAAGATAGAGGAGTTAAGGTCAGCCTGCCCTCACAAAATGAAACAGAAAAGAACTATTAAATCTGAGTTTCTAATATTTGAAATATATACCAGTCATTTCATTTTTTGGCATTAAAATGGTGTCTATGGGGTCCCCAAAAATGCTGTAATGAACAAACTACGTGAGCATGTACTTATTTTTTCAACTAGTAAGTTTCCTAAACAAACTACTTTATATGCTGAAGATTCTATTCTAGCGAAAAGTATTGCAGTTATTCATTTCATTGTCAAATGAGACCACGTTTAAAATATAGGATGTACATATCAGATATAAATTACTGATAATACTCACTGGATATGGATGATGATGCATCGTGAAGTAAGCCAGAGTGCCTGCTTCCCAATAAAATTGTGTTCTTGAGGTGGTATGTTCCCTATTCCTTCTAAAATGTTAATTTTACATTAAAATGGAAGGTAAATTTTATGCTTCTGCAAGTAGGATAGCCTGAATTCACAAACAGAAGCCTCTGACATGAGATACATTCAAACTATTTTACAAATAGAATATGCCAGCGTTAGCAGAAAATTGTCTGCTTTGGGGAAACTTCTATTATGAATAAAGTTGTTGTTTGTCACTTTTATTTTGCCAAGAGGCATATTAGTCATTGCATAGCCTGTTCTATTTTTTTTTTTCATTGAAATCAGGTCACTTAATCCCTTCTGGGATGTATTCAAAATGAGAACCTGTATTTTCCTCTCAGTTTAATCTGGAGAGATTTCAAGTTGCAGGTCTTCATATAATAGGCATATGGAAATGGGTCTAAAGTAGCTGACATTTTAATGACATAACTTCATTCACAATGCCATTACTTGTGAATACCATTTAAATGAAAATGTAGGTGAGCCAAATCCCCACATGACCTCAGCAGAAATGAAACTGTATTTTGCAATGTGTGTTCTACCTCCTATACTCTTAACTCAGCTGCTAACTTCCAACTGTTAATATTTGTCAAAGGACACCTGGCTCTGAACAAACATATTACATGTTTCTTGACTATAGAAGTTTATATTCATTTTTCTTGAGCAACAATTCATAGTTCTTGAAGAGTTTAGATTGAGAGCCACAGCTAGCAAATGCAGGCAGCTCAGAAGTAAGATGGGAAGCCGGTTCTTCCCTGAGCGTGGACTCATCTTTCTTTGTGCTTCTAGATTCAGTGTCATCTGGTGAGGGTAGACTGTGAGCATGCTTACTCCCTTTAGTCCTTTAGTTGAAGAAACATTGCAGAATTAATTATTGATACCCTCCCTAAAAGAAACTATACAACATGTATTACCATGCTAAGAATCAAAACATGGACCCCCGTGCTTTAGGACCCTAGTCACATAGGAAAATGATTAAGATAAACCCACCCTAGAATCAATAAACACAGAGATAGAATATTCATACATTAAGCAAAATTCTTAAATTTCTACGGTTTCCAGTCTGTCAAGGATGATATCTTTTACAAACTAAATAATAAATATGAAATAAAATTAAGCCAAGTCATATGAAACACAGTCCTCATTTTCAGCATTTAAACATTCAGTGTCTGTCACAGTTCAATGAGCATAGATCAATAGAAACGCACACTAGAGAGAAATGGCTACAACATTTTCTGAATGACTTTTCTCTCTTCTTTTTTTTTTCTCTCTACACAGTCTGACCAGTCCATGGACCACACATTAAGAAGGAAAGTGCTGAGATGCAAGAAGTATAATATCTTGGCTTGTGTTTTTCCTTATTTGTTAGCTCTTGGGTCTGTGTCTCAGCATTCTGAAACAATGAGCCAACAGCTGCACTTCAGCCAAGCAATCTTTTTCTTTCCATGTATGTTTGCATTTATGAAGTGGCTGGGACGGGGGTCATAGAGAAGGGGAAGGTACTACAATGCAGAAAAAGTCATGAGCTCTAGCTTCTACCTTGAAAAAATACAGTCTATTAGAAAAGGAAAAATCTCAGGAGCCTCTTAGCAATGCATTTTCTCACCATAGCCCAGGGTGAGGGTCACACTCACCATGGACTTCTTTCAAGGAGTAATTCTTCATATGCACCAAACACTAATACCAGGCAGAAAATGTTTCACATGTGCAGATTCTGCTGTTTTCAATAAGTGAATTATGCTGTGTTTATTCATTTAAAAATACTACCTCTGAGTCTGGAGAGATGGTAAGCACTCTTACTGTTCTTACCCAAGATAAGAGTTCAGTTTCAATCACCTGCAGGTGGTTCAAAACCAACCGCGACTACCAGTTCCAAGGAATTCAGTGCTCATTTCTGATCTTTACTGACACACATCCATACACACAGGCATGCACCATACACATTAAAGCTTAAAATCTACTACATCTGTCTAATCAACTATTTGCAATATTCATTCAGTCTCTCAATAAAGTCTAGAGATATAGCTACCACCATGTGGTGCCAGTTGGTGAGGATGAAAGCCAGCCACAGCTTTTAAAGGGGCATCAGCAACAGGAAGTCATGGTCATAAAAGAAATTTGAGTTTGTGATCAATGAAGAAACACTATTTTTTTTTTCCTTCAGGAATCATCCTAGTTGAAGATAACAAGTACTCAAGAACCTATGATCATAACAAAATCTTGTGTTGAAATAGGTTCTGTAGTTTTAGTGTGTGTGAAGGAAATGCAGAGCTCCATTATGTAAGGTGTGGAACACTAGTTGGACTTCACACATTTGATCAGGGAAAGTAGAAATGTCAACATAGAGGGGGGGGGGCGTGGTGCACACCTTTAATCCCAGCACTTGGGAGGCTGAGCAGGCAGATTTCTGAGTTCGAGGCGAGCCTGGTCTACAGAGTGAGTTCCAGGACAGCCCGGGCTACACAGAGAAACCCTGTCTCGAAAAACCAAAAAAAAGAAAAAAAAAAAAGAAATGTCAAAATAAAAGTTGAATATCTATTAATAGATCATCAGTTTCTAATGAGAAATGTTAAAGCTAACTGAAATATGACTAAAGAGAAAATGTATTGTTGATTGTTGAATTTTACCATTGGCATACAGTAGGAAAATCATGGCATAAACATTATTATTCTTCCACAAAGGTATGTTTTCTGAATTTTTCCAAGATTTTAAAAGAAATCAGGAAAACAAAACAAAATTAAAAAAAAAAAAACCATACAAACAAACAAAGGAACTCTGTGATCATGTAACACCTAGCATGTCATCTTTGCTGATCTTTGCTTTGCTGCGAGAGGCTTAGCCAAGAATTTCTTCTGGATCCCTACGGGTCCCTCCAGCTGACTCAAGTCAAAGTTAAGGCCTAGCTATCTCTGCTAGGTAGTGCCTCCTCTGCTGATTCATGTTTGCTATCCAGACTCTACCAAACTGGACTGCCAGTGTATCCATGAAGTGTTTGAGAGTGGATCGAGCTGTCACTGATGACCTTCGAACTGAGCTGCAGATTTCCAGATAACACAGATGTGAGTTGCTCCAAAGAACCTTTCTAAAAAGATCCACTTCCCCAGTATCCTTTCTTTCCCACTACCTCTGGTTGATGGTGGGCTAAAAGGGATGTTAAAGCATTTAAGAACCACCATTAAAAGTAAGGTTTGAAAAAAATTAAAGGTACACAGTGCTGTCACTATAACAGGCCAGGTAAAATAATACTTAGAGAAAATAGAGAAATGAACTTCAAATGATTTCTACCTGCTATAAAAACTCATTCTGTGACTTTTTAAACCCTGTAACTTGTGTAATTTTTGTGTAATTCCTGAAGGGCTTCTACAACACAAGAATGTAAATAAAGCTGTTTTTCTATATCTCCATATGGTGTGTAGCTCACAGGGAAACATGGGGGAAAAAGTACATCTCAAATCAAGACAAGGGTATATTTTATGACAACATTATGCAAAACAAATGAAAATAAACCTAAAAGACATCATTTAGCAAGTAAAATTCTAATGTACCTATGTAGAAGGGAAGAAAAAATTGATTCCCTGTGTCAGAGGATGAGAAACCATGCTGCCTATGGGAATGTGTGAGTGCATGTATGTCTTTCTGTGGTTGTTTAAAAAAAAAAAAACTTCATGCTTGCTACTTATTTTCCTGTAGAATTATTTCAAAAACTCTTAAAAGACTTATAAGTGACTCATGTCTATATCGATTTCATTATGTGACTCTCTAAATAGGACTAATCTGAAACCTTTCAATTTTGGAAGACACAAGAAAGAGGGGTGTGAAGCCCACTTTACATTTCAAGTTCTAAAGGCCAGTTGTAAGATGAGAACAAATAACTGAAAAATTTAAAACCCTTATTTACCATCCTGTTATTTGTTTTCATAGTGTCCAAAGGGACACAGTTTGCATTTTCTAGAAGGGTGATACATCTTTGATTGTTTTTTCCTTAGTGTCTCAGAACCCTTTAAAGGCAATGGAGAGCATACATGTGGGGATATTCAACTGTATGAGGTTAATATTAGGAACCTCGAAATTAAAGTCATTCTGAGGTCAAAGCGGGCATGCTTAAGGTGGTCTGCTCTGGCCTATGATGGTTAGCCACCTCATAGGATTCTAGCACATCGGAGCAGGTCACCCTCTCCTGTACTCATACCCCTTTCTCTGAGGTGGAATTTCTTAGTCAGAGTGCAGTGATTGTACCAGTTAGGTAGTAATGCCAACTTGTTTTCCAAAGTGGCTTTGCCAGTTTCCAGTCCCTTCATCTGTGTGTAAGAGGTCCCTTGTTCTGAAGTAAAAACAAAGGCAAGTAACCAAGAGGGGCACATGCCAACTCTGCTGGGGGAAAGCTCGCAGGAGGAAATTGCTTCCAGAGATGAGATGTATAGTAGTTTCACTCCAACTGTGCGCTAGGAAAACACATAGGTCTGGGCATAGCCAGAAGTCATTCTGGAAAAGGAGCCCCACATTTCAGTTCTGAGGACTATAAAGAATTCTTACTAGGGAAACATAATTCTCCCACCCCTCAACATGATCAAAGGGTTTTTCTAGGTAATGCGAATAAGAAGTGGCAGACTCTTGGCCCCAGGCCTCTCCTGCCAGCCCAATATTCACATCAGGGCTGTAACAGCTAGCCCTGTCCTGACCTGATTTGGGGATCACTACCCAAAGCTCTATTTACCCATTACATAAGAAAACATAGCTTGGTTCCATAGGAACTCCATTCTTCTTCTAGAAAGCCAGTTTACATGGAACCATCTCAGGCAAATTAACACTTAGCTCTCACACCAGAGTACACTTTGGCCATAATTTTTATCAATTTCTAACTTATAGACTAAATAAGTATAATATAGTTACATTTCTATCTTTTTATTGCTTGTGAAACAAGCTACAACCTTAGTGTATTCATAAGGCAAAACCTGGAGTATTTATAATAAGTAACATCCTGACTTCAGTCAGTCACATGTAGATATCTGATCAGATCATTAAAAAGTGAGGCCAATTTCCCATTATACCATGTCCAAGTAAGGTCAGATCAGACCAGCAATGGCTCAGATGCCTTTTCTATTGTGCTTTCCTAGTGAGCCTTTGAGCTCTGTCACTCCAGTTCTGCACAGAATGCTCTTACCTTTCAGTGCTGCTGAATGCTGCCCAACTCAGGAGCTTTATTGCACAAATATACTCTAAAACAGTGTCTTGGTTATTTATTTTTTAAAGCAATTCTAGTTTCTCTTCTCTTGCTATGATAAAATGCTCTGATCTGACCAAAAGCAACTTTGAGGAGGAAAGGGTTCATTTCATTTCATAGTATCCAGCTCACAGCCCATCACTGAGAGAAGTAAGGGCAGGAACTCAAGTATAAAACAGGGAGTAATATTCCTGACTGGCTCAGACTCCAGCTTTCTTAGATAGCTTTCTTGTAGAACCCGGATCCACATACTCAGGGATGGTGCTGCTAATGGCGGACTAGGTCCTCCAAAATCAATCATCCATCCAGACAATCTCTCACAGAAATGCCACAAGCCAACCTAATTGGGGAGTTTTTCAATTGATGTTCTCTTTTCTCAGATAACTCTAGTTTGCCTCAAGTAGACAATAAAACTTGTCATCCTAGCACTGGTACTGAAATTATGGCATGTTCGTATGCATGACTATAAACCATTGAGTGTTAAGGCTTGTTTTCTGACCTAACATATCATAAATTTTCATAAAGTTCCTATATACTGCAGGAATGATATTTTAAATATCTCTACAATGTATCAAACTCATTAGTTATATTGTTCAACATTCCTATAGAGTAAGTCATATACCCCAATAGAGAGATATGTTAGAATCTCTGTATATGGTGAAATTTTTTTTCGTTCTATAGTTTTACAAATTTTTGTTTATTTTTAGGATTAATTTTCAAAGCATACATATAAAATATTTCCAAGTGACTAAAACCTTTCTTCAACAAATGAATCAACTTCTTTATCTTCTATAATGCATTTTGTCTTAAAATGATTTTGTCTAATATTTCTATTGTTATTAATGCTCTTTAGCTAGGTGATCTACAGTTTTATCTTCAATTATTTTCATGAACTCTAATTCAGGAAAGTATTTTTTTTAATTTACCTTTCACTGACTGTGAGGGCAGATTTATTTTCATTTTTCTCAGCCTGATTTATACCCATTTGTATCTGTTCATTATTTGCATGCTTGCTCTTGGTTTCACAGCTTCATTTAAATTAGGGTTTATCCCCATTCCATTGTCAATACTTACTAGCTTAGAAGATTTGTCTTCAGTTTCCATTCTATTTCCTTCTGGAAATCTTAGCTTAAGTACCTAGTAAGAAATCTAAAAAGTTAACCAGCAAATCATGTCTTCAGCTCTTGCAGTTAGTTACTATCCTAACTCTTCTCCTATTTCAAGTATAGGACTATAAAGCAATTACTTCCGATTACAGCCCTTTCAGAATCAAATCTATCTTGATTTAGTAACCTCACAAATTTGATATTCTGGCTTTAATACCTAGTCAGTTCTTATTTACATCCTTCAATACGTCCAATGTCTAATGTTTTGCTTCATTTTCAGTGCAGATATACTGTCTGGAATACTTTTTTTTTTTCCTCTCTGAGTATGTTCATTGTTACAGCCTTTGTGAAGGTCTGCTGGTTGTACATCCTCTCAGTATAGCTCTGAAAATGTCTTTATTTCAGCAGTGTTCTCCCTCAAGGCATGTCTTCATAGAGTGTCAGGGATTTCCTTGCCGTACGTTAAAATAAGGCTCTGGCTGCTGCTGTGCAAAGCCAGCTGTCAGTCTAATAGCTATTTCTTTATAAATTGTTTTGCCTTCTATTTTAAGACTGACTTTAAGTTATTTTGTCTTTATAAAAATTCCTTTATTCTCTCATTTTAAAAATGTTTATAAATACATGTTGTATTTTAAGTATAACATTAATTCCATCTCCCACTCCCTCTATTTCATCCCCAACCTTTACTAGTACCCTTTGTCCCCATACACAAAGGTATTAAAAGAGGAAGCAAATAAATATAAAGAAATATAGAAAAATGCAATCAAACAGGTGAAGGATATGCATAAAACTATTTAATACCTGAAAAGGGAAATAAGAGCAATAAACAAAACATAAACTAGACAATCCTAGAGATTGAAAATCTTGGCAAAAGAACAGGAACCTTTAGACTAACTCATCCCTACAGAGGATACTAGAAGGAAAACTCCAACACACTGAGGCTAAGCACACTCAAGAAAACACAAGAAATAAATAATTTCACACCATTAAAACCAATAGAAGAGAAACATGCACACAACCACCACCAACATCAAAATAACAGGAAGTAACAATCATTGGTCATTAGTACCTCTCAGCATCAATAAAAATAAAAAGAATGAATGTGTAACCAGAGTACATCACTCTGCTGTATACCAGAAACACACCTTAGCAGCAAAAATAGTCCTCAATGCAGGAAGGATGTCTGTGGAGCCACCATTACAAGAACAAAGGGAAGGCCTAATCAAGGGTAGCGGGCACAATGACAGTAGTACAGGGTGAAAACCAAGGTCGAGAAAACAATAGACATAAGCAGAACAAGCACTCGAATCCAACTGGTGTCCATTGGGGTCCCTGTTCAGGTGCCAGTTGTTGACCTAATCCTTATCCCCCCCAGGATGGTCCTTGGGGTAGAAGGTAAGAAGATATAGAATCTGATTCTGGCAGCCAGGTGACAAGCAGAAGCAGACTTGTTTATTGTAGGATTGGGAAGTGCCTTTATACCCTCTGCCCATGTCCCCTTGGTCTGTAGCTATTCCTCTTAAATAGTTGGCACTAGCTGATTAGCTGCCCTGGTCTCTCTCTCTGTCTCTCTCTCTGTCTCTCTCTCTGTCTCTCTCTGTCTCTTTTCTCTGTCTCTCTCTCTGTCTCTCTCTGTCTCTCTCTCTGTCTCTCTCTGTCTCTCTCTGTCTCTCTCTCTCTCTCTCTCTCTCTCTCTCTCTCTCCTCTCTCTCTCTCTGTTTTCCCCAGGTGTCAGGCAGGTTCCTGGGGTTAGCAAATGTCCTTGCGTGGGCCATTGCAGACCACTACTCAGACCATGCTGCCTCACTCCTTCCACAACTTTTGAAATTTATTTCTATATGTTCATATCCAGTTTTTATATTACCATTTGGTAAAGCACCCATCTTTTCTCTAATGTGTACTTTTAACAGCTTTATTTTAAAACACAAGTAGTTATAACTGCACGGGTTTATATGTGTTTATTTTATTTTGTTCCTGTATATACATATGACAATACCATGCTGCTTTTCTTATTGTGGCTTTGTAGTAAAAAATAAATAAAAATAAAATTAGATTTGCCACCCTACATTCCATTTTGAGTGAACCACCAGTTATTATATTGACTCTGTAAAGCATCCTAACTTGGACTAAAGCTTACCTGTGCCTATACTGTGGTGTACAGTCTGTAGGTATGTATACATATATACATGTAGAGAATAATCTATGTGCATTTCTCTTTAATGAATGGTAAAACACACCTAGAATATTCATTTGCTTTTGTTGCTTGTAACTTTTTAGTAATTCTTTGAGAATTTAGTACAAGATACTTTCAGAAATGCATTTCTGTTTGAATATATGTGGATACCCATGGAAGCCAGAAGAGGATGTTAGATCCCTTGAAACTAAAGTTATAGATGGCTGTGAGCCACCTGACATGAGTACTGGTAATTGTGTCTTCTTCAATATAAGTATGTGCTCTTAACCACTGTTCAATCTCCTCAGGCCTCTTGGACAAGGTATTTTTATCATACTTTTCACCTCCTCCCTAATTTCTGCCAGATCCACACCTCTCTTTACTACCCAGCCAACTTTGTGTCATGCTTTTTTTCTTACCTATTAAGTCAAATTTGTGCTGCCAATGTACTTTTGAATATGTAGGCTTCCTAACTGAGTATAATTGACCTAACAGGAGCCAAAATCTTAAATAATGTTCTCTCTCTCTCTCTCTCTCTTTCTCTCTCTCTCTCTCTCTTCTCTCCCTCTTTCTCTCCTTCTCTTCTCTCATTATCATCTCTCTTTCGACCATGCCTTAACTAGGCATAGGACTTCATGTCAGCCCCTTGTTTTCATACTACTTAAGGATTTACACGAAAACGACATAAATGTCTCAATAATTTTACATGCATCATGTGTTAAAAAATACATTTAAGATGTATTGAGGTAAGCAAATACACTATTCATATAAACTTCAGTTATTTTACTTTTTCCATGTTGTGAGTAGTATTTAAAATTATATATTACTAAAATCATTGATTTTATAACAAATTTTATTTTATATTTTTAAATTAGTCTTTGGCTGTTTTATAAGCCAGAATAATTAAAGTATTCACATTCCCTTTTTACCTCCCCATGCTCTCTCATTTAAACAGAAAATACATTATTCAGATTTAATTTTTAGAAGTTGTAATGTTATTGGTTATTGTGGTCTGCTTCTGAAGTCTGTTGTTTCTGCTGACACACTCCCAGATGGAAGTCTGAACTCAGCAGATAGCCTCCATGCCTCCTCTCTGTGTAGTTTACTTTCCCAGAGCTTACTCTGCACTGTGGTGTGTTGAAGATCCCAGGCTTTTTCTCCTACTCCCCTTTAAAACCTTGGCTTGAGGGAACTTGTACATTTCTCAGGTAAATTTTGCTTCCATCACTTTAAAATGCCCTAGATTAGAGCTATTCTCTTGCTCTGTTTATATTTCTAATGTTTCCATAAGCACAGAAAAATGTGAGATATTAGAAAGGGGAGGCAAAGCAGGGAAATGTGTGGATGGTGAGGTGGACACTATTTTAACACTTAAATTATCATAAAGGATAAAGATGAAAATTATATGGCATTAAAAACCTATTATTAATCATATTTAATAATAGGTGGAAATATCCAACATCTCACTAAAAAGAAAGCAATTATCTATACCTATGAAGCAGGATCTTAATTTTGAAAAAAAAATTTAAAAATTTGTTTTGACCTAAAAATGCAAGAAAGAAATTAATTAGAGCTTTGTTTCTCTGAAGAATGAAGTCATACCTTCTTTTCTTTAATTCTTTTGCTTGTCTATGTTTTCTGTGACTCATTTCTCATTTATAAAATTATGTTCAAATTAAGAAGGAAAAGCAGGAGCTAGGAAACATTTTTTTCATCCACCCACCTGGACTCTTTGTCATATCTCAGCCTGTTAGTTTCATAAGGAAAACTAGGGGAAAATGGATTAGCTCCAAGATGCTCACCAAGGAAAGCTGCAGCCAAGTGGGCACAATACGGCTCTGCCTCTCATCCATGCTGGCTGCCATCCAAGGGAAAATGTGAATTCATCTAGGACAAAGCCCTTGTCTCTCCACCCATGGCTATTCTTTTGTAGTGCAGGGTTAAGTTGCCTTCTCCTGGGCAGCAAAATGCAGGTCTGGAGGGATACGACAACACTTTTCATATCCGTTAAGACTTGCAGTTTTTCAGTTCCTCACAATGACTGGCAATGGAATTTCACAAGGCATGAGATACAGAGAAGGAAGGACATACAGTCATGCATTTTACCAATTCACATCATTTGCACATACATGATTAGAAAGAATTGCATCATTTTTAACCTAGCATCGTTCATTTACAACTATGATTTTATATAAGATGAATAAAATAATTATTAGACAAGGAAGAGAGGAGAGAAGAGAAAGATTGAGAAAGAGTGAAGATTAGGAGGAGAAATTAAGAATAAAGAGGAGAGGGAGGGCAGACAAGGAGAGGAGAGGGGAGTAGAGACACTGTATATACAAAAGCTTTCCCAATTCTCTCTTAAGACAAGTGAGTTGGATTACTGTGGGTCTCCCCTTCTTTATGGGTCATTGGCTGATGTTCCATGAGGGTGAGGGGAGCAGAGACAACTGACAGATTAACTTCCGGGATCAGCTTCAAGGAGACAGCCCGAGTTTATTGGATTTCAGGGGTACAGGTGGAAAGGGCTAATTGGTCATAATACAGTACCTAATTATCACGTGGGCAGGAAGCCAGAGCAGGACTTATGTGCTGAGTTAAGCAGCCCTGCACATGGTCATTCTTCAGATAAGGCCAGGCACCTGTGTTCAGGGATACTCTCCAGTAAAGTTGGACAGAGAAAAGAAAGCCTCCATTTTCTGCCAGGCTCAGAAAGACATCTGGTCATGGGGGGCTGTGACCTTAATAGCAGGGTTCTCCAACAGTGTACCTCATGCCTTAAGGTATTGCCATCTAACCCATGGTACATGTACTTCCAGAAAGCAGCACTTCCTGAGAGTCTGCTGGTAATTCAAAAATCTCAGGGCTCATACCAAACTTAAATTATTAAGTTCACTAAGGAACTACGGTGAGTCTTTTGAATACTAGCACTTCAAATCTATTTGAGAGCATTTAAAAATAATAACAATCAAGGTTCAAATAAAGAACCATAAGGAGGCAATTGTATTCCTCTGAACAGCACTCCCTTATGTGCCAGAACCACTTATTCTGAACTCCCACCTAGCAGCAACAATTAAATGTGGAAACTTTTGAGAACATCCATAAACAGGGGTCAGGACTGCACGTAAGCAGACTGATCCATCCCTGCCGTCATCCCACAGTTAAACTCCAGGAAAGATGTTTTTGTTCAATCTCTGCTTTCATCCTCTTTGAAGAGATGTGGCTTTGAACTAACAGTGTTGCCGTTGGGACTGTTTTGTTCCCTGCCACCAATGCTCATGTCCTCTTTGTAACTCTCTGTGAAACAGTCCAAAAGTGGGACATAACCTACAGAAAGGCAAGCTAACCAGAGGCTCTCTACTGTACCGGATTTTCTCAGCTTCTCATTAGGTTCTTCCTCCTCTCGTGGCATTAATGCTATTCTTGGGGCCCCATCCTTCCAATTTAAGTATCTCCCAAAACCTCCACATCTTAATACCATCTCACTGAAGCATGGGATATCAACAAATGAATTGAGGAGCAAAAGAATTCAGTCTGTAACAGTGAGTTGTGCTACAAATATATTTTTCAATGTATTTATTGCCACAACTGCTGCACACATAAAGCCTCAGCGGCATAATAAAAAAGAAGTCATTGCTCACACATCAGGAGGCAACTAGGGATCTGCTGCAAGGCTGTGTGGCTTTTGGCTAGGCTCATTCTTTTGGTTCCATGCCAAACGTCTGTCTATTGATCCAGATCAAGGTTCACGAAGACGCTGAACATCTCGACTCTCCTTCATGCATCCATCATGTTCCAGCAGGGCACTCCGGGCGTGTTGTCACGGAGAAACAAAACCACAGGTAAGAGGAAAGCCTTAGTTGCCGGCTTCAAAGCCTCAAAGTTTATGCAGCAACAATTTCTGCCTCTACTGACCATGTTCACGGTTAAGAAGCCCAGGATACATCAGTTATATAGTACACAAAACTCTTGGGGATGTTAATTAACAGGAGTCAGAGTTCGTGTAAGCAGAGGGGAAGGTCAGGCTCATATTGACAGCTAATATATTCTTCTCCTCATCCAATTCATCCCAAATCCTGCCAACTCTACCTTAACAATACCTTCCACAGCTGTCTTGTTTTCTTTTATGACTGCTGCCAGTGTACTCTATCTCGCATGTGTGTCTCTGTATCTCTCTGTGTCTGCTGTATCTCTGTCTCTCTGTGTTTTCTCTGTTCCTCTCCGTTTCTCTTTGTGTCTCTATGTCTGTGTCTCTTTCTGTGTGTCTCTCTGTATCTGTCCTCTCTGTCTCTGTCTTTGTCTCTGTGTCTCTGTTCTCCTCTCTCTCTCTCTGTCTCTGTCTCTTTCTGTCTTTCTCTCTGTCTCTCTCTTGTCTCTCTGTCTCTGTCTCTCTCTCTCTCTGTCTCTCTCTCTCTCTCTGTCTCTCTCTCTCTCTGTGTGTGTGTGTGTGTGTGTGTGTGTGTACACCAGAGTCTGGATGCTTTCCTCAATAGTGGGCCACTTTATTGCTTGGTTCATTTTGTGAACAGGATCTCTCATTGTAAAAAGGTCTCACTGATTCCACAACACTGGCTAACCAGCAAACACCAGGAGTCCTTCTGCCTCATCCTTACCAGCATTGGGATTATGGGCTCTGACTGCAGCACGCAACTTCTTATGATCCAAACTCCGGTTCTCATGTTTGCACAGCAAGCCCTTTGCTGACTTAATCATTTCTCCAGCCCCAAGCCTCTTAACTATTCTGTCCATATCATACTTGTATTTTGCTCCTTAGATCATTCTCAATACAGGACCAAGAATTCTTTTTTCTTTTACAAAGAAAACTTGGACTTACTGCTTGTTTGCTTAAACCGTCTCAATGGTTTCTGACTATTCTCACAGTAAAAGGGGAAGTCATGAATACAGAGCTCAAGGCCTTTGCCCACTGCTGGGACTGCATTTCTTCTCAGCCTCCATTGGGCCTTGGCTGTCCCAGCCTCTTATCATCTGATGTCATACTTCTCCCCAGGAGACTTAGCTTATGTGGGGTCCCTTTTCCTATCTAGAGTTTCCAAAATTCCGTTTCGTCAAATCACCAATCAGTGTCACTTTCAACACCTCGCATTCACTTGTCACTGTAACATGGTGCAGATTTACGATCTCAAAACTGCTTGTAATTTTCCATGATTGCCTGGGATTTTCCATCACAGTTTACAGTGGATAATTACCAATGTCACTAATTGACAAATACCCACTTCCTACTAAAATAAAAACTTTCATCATATCAGAGGTCATGTCTGGTCATTGTAATTTCCTAAATCTTTTACCAAACTGCAGAGGAAGAAGAAAAAACCAGTTATGCTCTCTTTAATTTTGAACACAGGCTTTCTTATATTTAAGTGAATGGATGTAGTCAATGATGCCGTGGATCTCAGTTCCTTGAAAGGGCATTCTAAATAAATGGAACAAAAAAGCAATTATTTCTTTGCCTTACAATTTCCCAGCCAAACTCTCTTCTTTGTTTTTCTCACATATTCTTTGCTTAAGGGTATGAAACTATGAAACAGGTTAGCCAGATTGATGGTAAAATTATTCCTCTAGGGCTCATGTTTATTTCTTGGTCATTTCTTTGATGACTCCCTACATTTTCTGTAAAGTGAAGGTGTATATTAAAATTTGCAATGTGCAAAGCAGCTGTTAGATTTGTATCTGACAAATGAAGACTGCTGTGTGTTCAACACAAATGCTGTTGCTCTCCTGTACATAAACCTGAATTATAATGGGTTCTCAAAACCATGCAAACAATTACATTTAAGAGTGGTTTGGTTTGTACTTTTTGGGCCAACATTTACCCATTTTCTTACTTTCCGGTCACTTGCAGCCACCATTCTGCCCTGCTTTCTTTGTCTTGACCAGGGTTTGGGGAGAAAGATGGAGAGACTGGGAAGGGAGAGGCATGCTGTACTTTTATTTCTCTGTCCAGCTTACGTACTTAGATTGATATGCTCTAAGTTCCTGTTTTGTTAATGGATATTTAGATTGTAACCATGTCTTAACAACTGTAAATGGGGATTCAGAAGATATGAGACTATAGATTCCTCTTTTAAATGCTGACTTCTCTTTCTTCAGCTATATGCTTGAAACAATACTGATATTACTAGAACAGACACTAGCTAGTTACGTTGTGATATTTTAAGGACCCCACCGGATGTTACATTACTTCTAATGATAATTGCTACTTCCTTTTTCTCCATTTTTTCCCAAACACCAATGTCTTTTTACTTGTCCTTTTGAGAACAACAATCCTGGCAAGTGTGAGCTGATGCTTTCTTTTGGTTTTGATTTGCATTTCTCAGAGCATTTGTGAGATCACACACTTCCTAGTATCCTGTGTGTATTACTGGGGAAAATGAGTATGTGAGTCCTTTCCTTTAGTTTTAATATGATTATTTCCTTTTCACTGCTAAGTTGTATGGACTTCTTATTTATTTTGGGTTTAAAACCCTTCACTTTAGATGCAGGCTTTTAGACATCATCTACTGTTCTCCAGGTTTTTCTTTCATAGTGTTGATTGGCTCATTTGCTGTTCTAAAGCATTAAGGTTTATGTGGCCACACTCATTTATTTTTGCCTTTATTGTTGGCACTTTGTGGGTAATTGCCTAGACCAATGTCAAGGATCATTTTTCTCAGTTATTCCTTCTAGGGTTTCATGATGTGGAGTGAGTTTTCAATCCATTTTGTGTTGATTTTTAAGACAGGAAGTGGGTGGAGAGTATAGGTTAAGATTCACATTTATCCTTTTACATATAGAAAGCCAGTTTTCTTGGTGTATTTATTGAAATCCATTGTGTCTCCTCTGTGTTATCAAATCTCTTATCATATATTAACTGATCATATATGTTTTACTTACTGTAATTTAAAATTTACTATAATATTGCTTGAAATTAGAAATTAGATGATGATTTATTCTTCTTTGTCAAGGCTTTTGCTTTGCTCTCTGGGATTTTTCATGCATATATATAGATATATATTAGAATAAACTTTTAAATAAATCCATTCTTTTGCTCATGAGCATGTCTTCTATTTATATATGTATTCTTTTGGCTATTTCATCAATAATATGTCATTTGCTATATGCATATATCTCCATGTAATTCACAAAGAATGGTGATTTTACCTATTCCCTTTTCAATTAGATGTTTTTCTCTCGTTTTGGTCCCTACCTCTTGTGTTTAGGATTTCTAAGACAGTGATGAATAGAAGAGGTAAGAGTTGTGGGACAGAAACTGAAGGAGGGGCCATCCACAGACTGCTCCACCTGGGTATCTATCCCATGTGCAGTCACCAAAGGCAAACGCTGATGTGGATGCCAAGAAGTACATGCTGACAGAAGCCTGATACAGCTGTCTCCTTAGAGGTCTGCCAGATCCTGACATATACAGAGGCAGATGCTCACAGTTAACCATTGAACTGATCAAGGGGTTCCCAATGGAGCAGTTCGAGAGAAGACTGAAGGAGCTGAAGGACTTTGCAGCACCATGGGGAGAGCAATAATACCAACCAATCAGAGCCCCCAGGGTCTAAACCACCAGCCTGGGAGCACATTGGGAGGGACCCATGGCTCCAGCTGTATATGTAGAGAAGGATGGCCTTGTTGGGCAAAGGGGAGAGAGGAAGTGCTTGGTCTCCTGAAGGCTGGATGCCCACTGCTGGGGAATTCGTGGGCGAGAGGTGGGAGTGGCTGGATGGGTGGGGGCACATCATCATAGAATCAGGAGGAGGAGGGATGGGATAGGGGTTTCTGGGTAGGGGTAAATGGGGAAAGGGGTTAACATCTGAAATGTAAATAAAATATTCAATAAAAAATTAATTTCAAAAAAATGAGTTGTCATCTCTTACGTATTTTTAATCTTAAAGAAAAATCTTTTGACATTTTATAATTGGGTATAATATTACCTGAAGGCTTGCAATATATGACATACATTCTGCTCAGATATATTTCTTTTATATACACTTTTTGGGAAGTTTTATCATGAAAAGCACTGATTTTTGTCAAATGCTTTCTTTTCACTTAATTGAGATGATTTTTAACATTATTTTTTCATTCTGTTAATGGATAGTACAGCATTTACTCAATGAGTAGTTAGAACTATCCTAGAGTCCCAAGGACAGAGCCTACTTTTTCATAACATATGATCCTTTATAATATGCTTCTGAATTTGATTTCCTAGTATTTTATTGAGAATTTTCATGTCTGTATGTTCATAAGAGATGTTAGCCTGTAATTTTCTTTTCTTTTAAGGGTCTATTTCTTCTTGGTCTCAATATAATACTAATCTTACAGAATATTATTCAATTTCTTCAAATTATTTGAAAAGTATCAATCCATCAGTAATGTTTTATCACTGAAGCCATTGGATCTTGAGTTTTCCTTTGACAAGAGACTTTCATTACTGAATTGTTGATTAACGCCCCTTGTTATCACTATATTCAGACTGTCTCTTTCTCATGATGTGGTTTTTTCAGATTCTATGTTTCTAGCCATTTATGCATTTCTTCTTGTTTCCACAATTTTGGACCTAAAGGTGGTGGTAACAATTATTAGAATATTTTATATGAGTTCTAGGAGTCTATAGTTTAACATCATGACTACAATTAAAATATGATGTTCTATATTGAAATTTGATATCATAATAGATTTTATTCACTGCAAAATGAAAGTGAGATGACTGAGTGTGATAATTATGATGTATACATATATGAAATTATCATGTTGCATATTGTCTTAGTTACTGTTTTATTGCTATGAAAAGATACCTTAACCAACAAGACATCTTACAAAGGAAGTCATTTACTTAGGATACTTGCTTACAATTTCAGAGACGTAGTCCTTTATAATCACAGGCATCTTTGGTACCTGAGGCTGCTCAACTCAAGAAAGATGACAGGTACGTGTAGTACTAAAGAAAGATATAAAAGCTACATCCCGATATATAGACTGAAAATGAGAGAAAGAACTATGTCTACTATGGACTTTTGAAACCTCAAAATCCATCCCAGTGACACCCTTCCTCCAACATCTACTTTAACAAGGCCACACCTCCCAATCTTTCTCAACATTACCATTTCCTGATGACTAAGAATTTAAATATATGAACCCATAGAGGTCATTCTTATTCAAACCATCACAAATTGTACAGAGTTTTGGCAATTGTCTCAATAAAGGTGAAGATTGGATGATGATTTGGTAAGATCAAATGTTAAATTTTCAAAAAGTTAACTTGGAACATTTCTGTGTGATCATTTGATGAGCTCATGTAAATATATCATTCTATAAATGTCACTCATTACAATCATGAATCTCTTTCTCCAATTTCAACCTTATGTTTAATGCATCTGTTCTCAAATAGCTTCAGAAGGAACATTCCTACAGAATGTGGGAAGAGCTTGCCCTCTCAGCTGGATTGCTCTGATTTGGACCTCTGATTTGAACTGTAATGATAGAGGTCTTCCTAGGGGTAAGTTTTAATTAGGCCATAAAGATATGAAACTGGAAGCAGCCATAATGTGAGGTGAATTCTAGAACTGACGTTCCTGGTTCTGAAAGGTCTGTGGAGAAGTTAGAGGAAGTCAGTCTGGGAAACAAATGAAAAAGATGAAAGTGAAATAAAGGATATAGTCCTTCAGTCAGGAAATTGTGACAGCAAGCGAGACAAGAAGAGAAAGCATGGAGGAACAAGGGTGATATCATTTGCCCTTGAGGCTGGTCGACTCAGGCTAAGGATTAGTAAAGCACAAATCAATATTCTGAGAGAATTCTTTAAATTCATGTAATAATTTCTGTTAGTTATATAAGGAACTCTAATCTTTATAAAATATAAATAAATAAGTTCAAGCCAATATAGAGATTGTTTTTAAAGAAAACTGAAGAGTCCAGAAAATTCGTGCTAAGCCAACCAGATATTGTTTCTGCAGTTTAACTAGGGAGTCAGGGCCCCTTGGTTGGCCTAATATTAGTCTGACTTCATCTGGCCTTTCTAAAGGATTATAACCCTAAGGAGATAGCTTACTATGGAAGAATCATACATTCTGATGATAGAAGAAGACTGTCAAAGAAGTTGTGTTATCCCAGCTGTAATCAGAACAACTTGTGAAATTGGTAAGCACAGAAGTCAGAACCCAGCCTGTTTCTATAACAGATTTAGTCTGTTATAGAAATGAATCAGCTAGATTGACAGCCACAGATAATTATTAAGCATAGTTTTAGATAAAGCAGAGTGCCTCAGCTATTGGCCTGCTGGTCCTTCTCTTGAAAGAATAGCTGAAGTCAATATCAGGAAGATGTAGCTATGTGACAAACAATTTGAAATTCAATGAATTAATGTGGTAAGAATGGTTGTTCTTCAGTCTGTGGTACCAGCTGGGCAACTGTTATACTCTTTCTGGATCTTTCTTCTCCCAGGGGTCATTGGCTAGCCACCTGAAGGACAATAAAGACACACCAAGACCAGCTTCTGGAAGACAAATCAACTTTACTTGTACTCAATCAACGGTTATATAGTTTGGGGCTTAGGGAGTAGGAATATCTAGGGTGGGCAAAGGTCACTGGCTCAAGGCTAAGGTACTGAAATGCCTCATTAGCATGAAGAGATATTCCTGGAATCTCAGGTCCTATCTGAACTGGTTCTTATTTGGGAGAAAGGAGGCTGAGCCTGTAATCCAACCAAGGCTACATGACATTCCGCAGGTATGGACTGTGGGGTCTGGAATTCCCTAGGTTGAGAAGAGGAAGACTTGCTGACAAAGGGAATCTTCTATTTCGCACCAAGTTCAGGGCTTTCTGGTAATGTCATACTTCAATCTTAGCATCAGAGCAAGCCTTGATTGATCTACAGGTTTGCTTGAGATTGTTTCTCATGATCAGTCTCTCCTACATATGTGAGGTTAGGATGGGTAATTCTAATAGTATAATCTGGACTGGGATATATGAGTCTCATCCTCTAGTAGGCCATTTGAAGGATCTAAAGAGAAAAGATAGAAAGTTTCTTAAAAATCAAAACATGAATGTGACACATCCACTGAATTCAGTTACACCTCACCAAAACCAAACATAAACTAAAGGCTTGAGAGAATTCTATCATTTTTGCACGAGGAACTACTCTGGTTTAATATAATATGTCTGAGTGATGTGTAGCTATTTCTTCTGAGATTATACCTTTCCATCTTGAAGGAAAGCCCTTAAAATAGAGGACATTAAGGGGGTAGGATGGGTAAATTATAAAAATCCTCTAAAGTAGGGTAAAATATTCTATCCTGCAGGAAAGCTCATTGAGATTAGAGAGTAAGCAACTCAGAGTCTTTAGGAAGTTACTGAAACTGACTACTCCTCTAGGCTACTGTCTCCCCAAGCACCAGACCCACTAAATTGCCCAAAAGAAGTCAAGGCAAAATGAACATCAAGAAAAGGCAGAGACTACTGAGCTGCCTGGAAGGGACTCAGACAAGCTATTTACTTGGGAAGGACACTCTCCAACCTGCTGGTCTATCTATAGGATGTGTAGAGCACTTGTGGAAGGTTTCCAGTTTCCATAAGCTGTTGCCATGTTGTGGTGGGCTTTTGCTAAGATAGCTGTCTTTGAGTTATTTCTGTAACTGTGTACCAAGCTTTCTGCAAGCAAGGCCAGTAAATCTCATTAGATTAACAAGATGGACTTTGGTGATACCCTTTCTTTTGGTCTAACATCAGTTTCCCATCTGGGGATGGCATTTGTTCAAGTCTCCCAGGTATAGTATCATATAACACTTGAAAAGTTGAAAAAAGCTAAAAAAACAAAAAAATTACAAACAAAACAAACAAACAACAACATCAATTTAAAAAAACCCAGACTCCTTGATGAATTAAGTATCTACTACCCATGTTTAGATCTCATTGACATGTTGCAAATACATGGTATGCCCTCTGGTTCCCCTTGAAAGATCACACAAGAGTAGTAATATCAAAATTTGGCTTCAGTTACCTTTTAGTTCCACGTCTCAATGGTTATTGTACATCAGTGAGCGCTGCCTCAAGAATGTCACCCGCTACCAGGTGGCTTAGGAGGAATAAGAAAGCAAAGCCATAAATGCTTCTCAAGTTCAGCCTAAATGGCTGTCACCTCCATTGGGATGAACACACCTTGAGGTAATGCAAATTATGAAGCTTCGATTCTGCTTTCAGATGCAATTCCTGGGAGTTATTGCTTTGTCTACAAAGTAGCTTTTTAAAGGCAGCAGTGGATCTAAACCAAATAAAAGCTAGCTGGAGGCTCTGGATGATGTGGCATTAAAAAGAGAGTGGCACAATCCGTCAGAAGAAAAAGAAGCTACATGGCAGCTTTCTCTTTAGTGTAGAAAGGTAAAGGGCCATAGTTAACATTCCAGGTCTGGTGGCACCACTGTTACTATAGCAATACTTGCGAATTTCTGTCTCCCAATCCACATATTAAAGAATGCAATTATTTCACAAGCAACACATTGTAGAAACTTCTTCTTTCAAAGGGATTTGCAAGTTTAGTGAACCAGACGAATCATCTAGGAGCCTTGAGAATGCTGATATGAGCTCATCAGTAAGCCTAACTAAAATCAGGCTGAACTGAAACGTAAGTATTGAAGCTTCTTTTGAAGGCCTCAGTTAACGTTAATATATGCCTTAAAGCATATATTAAATAAATGATAAATAAAAATATTAAATAAGGACTAAATTAGATACCTGGAAATTCTTAGCTCATGGAACCAATGTATTCTTTTAAGCATTTGACCTATGTGTCCCATTTTGCCACAAACAGGGGTCAAGAGTAAGTAGTCTTTGGTGCCAGAGTTGGGGAAATGGCCCTGGAATTGAAACTATCACCAAGTTAAGCTACCATAAGGAAAAACTTAGTATAAGAAATGACGGATCTCGAAAGGTTACTTTGGATCACATTTTTCTTGGCCTGTTAAAATTTCAAGTTTAGCCATCCTGTTCTCTAACCACTGCCTCCTATCTGTCCAGAACCCACATTCTAACAGCATAATCTAACTCCCAATTTGATATGACTTCCAGTGATGATACCTTGTCTCTTCTTGCCTTATCTGGCTTAGATTCCATTCTTCACTTTGGTGACACATTCATGTTACCACTGGCAAGATCATTTTGTAATGGATTTGTTGGATTTCTTATGGAAATAATGATGTGTAACACAATCCAGAGTCTCTGTAGCTGATGAGAAGAGGCTCTACTTCTAAAATGTTCATCAGTCAAAAGTTGGGGACTTCTACCTCCCAGGCTTGCTTCGCATCTTTACCAGCTTCCTTTATTGTGGAACAGGTAGTTTTGTCTGGAGAAGACTGTGTCTGTCTTCGTGGAGTTAGAGAAGCTGCATAGAACCAGTCAAACCATGCAGATATTGTTAAAGCCTGCTCAAATGACAATGTTCTCATTCTAATGGTCAAAGCAAACTATTAGTTGGGTCCAAAGTCAATTATGTACTATTTCATGGCAGGTGTTATAAACATCCGTCAAAGCATCTAGAGTTGTAGTCCTATTTATACAGATAATGAAGATTGGCAAGAAGAGAATGTCATTTGTACCTTCACCATTCCATTATATCTCTTACTGCATTGTAATGAATAAACAAAATTGCAAGTCCTGTTTAACTTCTCTGTACCCATTAATAGGTGTACACTAAGAAAAAAATTGATGAATGACCCCATTTTATATTCATGATGTCTCACTTCAAGTGCAACCTCAGTGAGACCTGAGAGTTCTGTAATTGCCTGTCCAATTTCTGTCTGCTTCCTCCTTTTTCTCTTTCTGCTCTTTTTTCTTGGAAAAGGAAAGAAAAAGCGATGTTACATTTCATTATTTTCATTACTACAGTACTACATGGCCACTTCATCCTTCTCTAGGAGTTGTCTTCTAGCCTTACTGAGGAAATGGGGTAGGGAGAGAGAGGAGGGGGAGGATGCCTCAATCTTCCATCATTTCCAATTCACCTAACACTGCACACTGTTCATGTGCTCTCCCTCCTTGTTTTCATTCTCTGTGCTTAAGGGAGCACTGGACTTCATCATTACTTGGCCGAACTCTGCCAGGTATTTGTCTCCATCCTGTATCTCAGCTTCTCCCTTTTCATGACTATTTGGATCACTATATAAATATTCTGTTACTGAATATATCTCACCAACAACAAATCTCCTTTCCACACTGTTTCGCTCCATCCTGCAATACCATTTTTCCTAATGTTTCTAGAGTAAGTCCCTAAGCACTTCAATCTTTTCATTCTCTTATTTTCTTTTTCAGGCATTGAATGCTGTCAGTCCACTCAAATCAGCCTCATCAACATTATGCATGGACTATAAGGTGACAACAGAACCAACTGAGTTCTCCTTCTTAAGCTTATTGGGTCTATGCAGGAACTCTGTTGAGTCACTTTGATCCCTGGACATTTGGATGAGTTCAATGGAAGCCCTACTACCTTAGGTGGGCTTTAATTTGAGAATAAGGGTACCAGATCTGGACACATAAAACTTCCATTGAGTCATTGGCTTTCAGGTTCTTGTCTCACAAATCCCAAGAATAAAATTCAGGACCACAGTAGGATGAATTTCAGAAAAAAAAATGTACTTTATTTTAGGAAGCCTCAGAGAAAGAAAGAAGATGGGTATAATGTTATCAGGATTGGGTTTCAGTATGCCACTGAGTTGCTAGTCTGGGAACTTTACAAAGGTCTAATGACAAACACTAGGTTAAAATATGGGGTATAATCAGACTAGTTTGCACAACCATGAGATGCCCAGTGTGACTCCTTTCCATTTTGGTAATGTTATCACTTATAGCTTCCAGATGGGGGTATTATTTAGGAGAAAAAAAAAAGAACCACAAACCGGAACTTTGTTCCAGTATTTAGGGTCCCTGCCCTATTTAAGCAGTGTGGGTCTCTTGTTATCTCTTGTTCTCACTACATTATTGTTTAAGATGGCTTCTGACACATTGCATTTCCTATTTTTTCTCCTATCTTGTGATCTCAATTCAATGCTTAAGATCCCTAAATTCTCTCTCAGATAACACAGTTTTAAACCCTGGCTCTGCAAAACAGTTTTTGTTCTGAGGACCAATAGCATTGGCATCACATTGGGAGATGGTTAAAACTCACAGACCTGGTACAACACAATCTGCATTTTAACAAGATCCTCAGGTGATGCTTATGTACTCTCAAACTGTGTTAATGTTGCTGGCAGCTGACCCCATTGAGTAGTTCTGTAACTGCTCTGCATAAAAGAAACATTCTTCAGTCAGATCTAAATTATCTAAAGCAGTTCATAAGCATTTCCACTGTTTTCTACTGAACTCTTTCCCCACATGTCAGAATCCAATCTTGTTACTTACCCTTAATTGTTCCTTAGATGTTGGTCCACCTGAGGCTGAGAGCTCCAGTTTGAGATTACTCCAAATGTAAGGTCACTGGCTCAGTTTAATGACAAGTCTCTTACTGACTGTAAATCTACTTGGGATGACAGTTTTGAAAAAGATCCAACTCTGCTTATGCAGAATTCTGTCCCCTGCCAGCAGGATGCTGTGGAAGAGTACACATGTTATCTATCCATGGTATAGCCAACAAAATTGACAAACTGTGGCAATGGTGTGTCAGGTAGTTTTTTATGTTCATGGAAGGAATATGTGCTGATCTTTTGAACAATTCCTAACATTCCAGTCTTCCTTATGGAGTAGAAGGATGAAAAATAGAAATAAAAGGTATAGCATGCCTCACCTCATGTTTCCTTTTTATTTATATTTTATTTTGTTTTTGGAATAAACTGTAATATATTCCCTCAAAGGCATTAATTATTCATTGTAAAACATTATGTAGATGTTAAGAATACATTTTCTTGTTTACCTGAATGCAATTGTCTTTCTTAAGGACACTCAGCTAAGCTCTTTCCTAATATGTGCAGAGAATTGCAAACAAACAAAATATGGTTCCCAATTATGGAGTAGAGTTTCCTTTTTTATTTGTGTATTTTGAATTCAATTTCTCTGTCACCAGAACCTCTTTGTCCTTTTCCCACCTGAGAAATAAAGACTGCTTAGCTTATATTAAATACTCTACTTTTCCTACATCAACAATATTGGTATAGAGAAAATAAAAATCTATCATGAACATTAGAAATAGATTTATTCCTCATCAATGCACAAGAAACATCCTTGACACAGTAGACATTGTTGAATGGAATGAGACTACAGACAGGCATGAGGTATGTACCCTGCCTTCCATAAGTGTGCTACATACAAAGAACATTAGTATGATAGAATCAAGGCACAGGGGGGAAAATTAAGGGTATATAAGAAGACCTTTAAAAATGGAATACAATGGAGTGAAAGTAAAAAGAGACAATTTGGGGAAATGGTCAAAAGAATCTCTAGTAGTTTTGTCTAACATGTAGAAAAGGGTAAAGTTTTTTTAAAAAAATAACCCTTTTCATACAGTAAATTTTATAAAAAGGAATGAAGTGAATTTTTTTACAGATTAATAGAAAAACACAATTAAACCATTGTATTAACCATTTCTATATTAGGAATAATTTCATTTACATTACTCCATGGGGACAATAGCCAGTAAGAACCAAAGAAGAAAAGAACTTAAAGTATAAGAATAGCTCTTGCCCATTGAAACTCTGCAGGAATAAAACAGATTTATTTTAGTATATATACATATGTGCGTTTGTGTGTATTCATTTTATTGAAAGTAAATCTTTCCCTCAAATGATGTATCTTTATTATGGTTTCCCTCTCTCTATTCCTCTCAGTTTCTCCCTACCTCCCCTCCCATATGGATCCACTTCCTTTTTATCTCACACTAGAAAATAACAAGGTTCTAAAGAAAACAATAAAATATAATACAAAATGTAGTAAGATGAAATAACAACTGTCATGTTGACATTGGACAAGACAAACCAACAGAAAGAAAAGAGCCCAAGACAAGGCACAAGAATCAGAGGTCCACTAGTTGGCACACACAGGATTCCTATAAAAACACTAAACATAATATATATGCAGAGGGCATGATGCAGATCTGTACAGTTCCTGTACATGCTACTTTAGTCTTTGCACATTCATATGAACTTTGCACGTGTTGATTCACAGGACCTTGTTTCCATGGGGTCCTCTGTTACCTCTGACTCTTAAATTCCTTCGTTCATTTGTGGGGTTCTCAAAGCTGTGAGAGGAGGGATTTGATGAAGACATCCCATTTAGGGCTGAGTGTTTCATGGTCTCTTAATCTCTGAATAATGTCTGGCTGTGGGTCTCTATGTTTGTCCTCATCTTCTGCAGGAGAAAGCTTCTCTGATGTTAGCTGAATAAGGCACTGATCTTATTCTAGATCCCTGGACTACCTAGTCTTGAGTACTTGGTTGCTTAAGCAGTATCAGGTATGGATTCCATCTTGTGGAGTGGTCTTAAGTCAAATCTGACATTGGTTGGTTGCTCCCACAACTTTTGTGCCACCATTGTTCTAGCATATCTTGCAGGCAGGACACCGTTTTTTTTTTATCTAATTGTTTGTGGCTGGGTTGGTGTTTATACTTCTTTATTGGTACCATTCAGAGTACCTTCTTTACCAAAGACACTGGGACATCAGGGTAAGGGATTTATATAGACACCAGCTCAACTTCTCCATGTTCAATGAGTTGTGTAGGCATTATCCTCAGCAATAAGGCATTACAGCCAGTTTGTGAAGTGCAACCTATTGCCTTGGCAATATCCTGGATTGTTCGAGGATTCCCACGGGACACCTTTGGCAAAAAACTCATTTAGATGTAATCCAATCCCTATACTAAAAGCTATATTTGTGACAAGAGATGAACCGTTTATTTTATTTCACAAATTGTGTACATTTGTCTGTCTGTGAGTATGTGTGTACATGTGTCTGTCTGTGTGTACATGTGTATGTGTATATATGTGTCTGTGTGTGTATACATGTGTGTCTGTCTCTGTATATATGTGTGCATATATATCTCTCTCTCTTGCTCTCTCTCTCTCCCTCCCTTCCTCCCTCACTCCTTCCCTCCTCCCCCCCATGTGTGTGTGTGTGTGTGTGTGTTGTGTGTGTGTGAGTGTGTGTGTGCACCAATCTATGCATGGGATGATCCATATGAGGATATCAGAAGACAGCTTTCAGGAGTCACTCTATCCTTTCACTGTGGTTCTGGGCACTGAACTGAGGTCCTCACAAAGTGCTACAAACAGTGTTATCTGCAGAGCCATCTCACCAACCGCAGTACCTTTGTTTTTTGTTTTTGTTTTTGTTTTTTATTGGATAGTTTATTTACATTTCAGATGTTACCCCCTTTCTCCATTTCCCCCCACCCAGAAACCCCTATTCCATTGAAAGGACCTCACAAGGGGGAGGGAGTCCCTCTGAAAGGACCCCACAAGGGGGAGGGAGTCTCTCACTCTGGTCCGGGAATAAGCACACACCCAAGGACACACGATGCAATCAGCAAAAGGCAGTTTAATAGCGAGGGCCCTCGGGTCTAGACGTGTCCCACACAGGAGACAGAGGAATCAACCCAGGTCCCAGAAAGTTTGGGACTTTTATAGGTAGAGGGTGGGAAGAGCAGGAAGATTTGGCGCCGTTACATGTGATTGGATATTTTAAACATCAGCAATTTGCGTAGACTAGTTATTTTTGACCATGAAACCTCGGACCCAAGAACACCAGATGACCCATTACTCATTTGCTTGTTTAGACTTGTATGTCTTTTCGTCCTTGTTTCCTTTTTCGTTTTTTGGTCACTCTGCCCCTGAAGGGGCTCAAAATTATTATTATTATGACTAATTTTAACAAGTTGTTGGTGGTCTTTGCTGACCATGAATTTTATGTTCTATGTCTCAAGATGTTTTTAATTTTTATTCCCACACCATCCCCCCTCCTCCTGTTTCTATGAGGATGTGCCCCCACCCTTCCACCCACTCCCACCTCCCTGCCCTCGAATTCCCCCACACTGGGGCATCCAGCCTTCACTGGACCAAGGATCTCCTCTCCCACCTTTGCCCAACAAGGCTGTCCTCCCCTACATATACAGCTGGAGCCATAGGTCCCTCCCTATGTGCTCCCAGACTGGTGGTTTAGACTCTGGGAGCTCTGGTTGGTTGGTATTGTAGCTCTCCCCATGGTGCTGCAAACCCTTTCAGCTCCTTCAGTCTTCTCTCTAATTCCTCCATTGGAACCCCAGGATCAGTTCAATGGTTAGCTGTGAGCATCATGACATAAAATATTCTCTTAATACAGAACAACCTGCTGACCAATGACAAAAATGGATGACTTGTATGGATTCTCATTAGCAAATGTTTCCTGATCGTTGTAGATCATTTTATATCAGGAAATTTTCCTTCTATTCACTGTCATGCAGAACTTTACAAAGACATTTTGTTCATCTCTGGTTCTTTTGCCCACACGTTAGTTTTTTTGTAGTGTGTGCATGTCCTTTACGACTTTGGGAGTTCTCAGACATTTTATGTGTTCTCCATTCTATTCAAGAAATCAGCCCTAATTAATTTAATCACTAGAAAGAGGCCATAGCTTTAACACAGACTAGGAAAATAGTTATAGCTTAAGAGTATTACAGAATTACTTTTCCTCTTATTCTTAATAAAGATTCCAAAACTAAAGTAGGAAAGAAACTACTGGTCCAAAAGAATGCGAAGACATAACGTACCACACAAGTACAGTGCCCACACTAAGGAAAAAGACCACTTTTCAGGAGCAACCGTAACATAAGACAGTGTCCTCGTGATGGTACTGACATATTAACTGAAGAATTTTCTTAAAATCTGCGTCTTTCAGGAAAAACTCAGCTTCACTAATAAACAACTCATGTAAACTCTCATTTTATACTTTAATCTGTGTGGTTGTGATTCATGATATATAAACATAAGCATTTCTTAAGTTTGTTTTGTTTTTCAGATAAAAATAATCTAAAGCTAAAACAAATTGATTTTTTTCTCCCTAGTCATAAAACATATTTTTTTTCTTATAATTCTGGACATTATTTTTGGCAGGCAGCTGAGGTTGACAACAAAGACTTGGGCAGCTGTGCATTCTCCCTTTGCTTCTATTAATATGCTTCTACGAGCAGAAAAGAGCTGAGTGGCATATAATTGACAATATAAACATTTTGAATAAAAACAAGAATCCAAGAGGGAAGAGAATGCCCTCAAGAAGTAGACTGCATTTATCATTCAGGAGGAGGCCATCTCCACACCTGTTCTCAGAAGGGAGGGGGCTGAGGCCACATACATGAAGAAATGGCTTTTTTCAAGCTGATTCTTTCTAAATGGGGCTGAGTACAATAGATCCCCACAGTTTTGTTTCCCTTTCAATAAAACGTGAACATCTTTACAGTTTTGTTTTGTTTGTAAAATTCGATGCTACTTCACACTACACACTCACCTTCCTATTCAAAACTTGTCTCATCTCTATAATGGTTAAGACTGTCCATTTCTGACTATCATTCTGTCAGACTGTTGTTGCACACCTCAGTTGCTTTCTTAAGGTGTATAGGAGAGAGAAAAGGGAGCCTCACTTCTGCATAAGTAGTGGCAAGTTTAGCAATGTTTTCAAGTCACACTCCGCTCGTTCCTTAAGATACAGATGGAAGGCTTTTTTTTCATTTGTGAAAGCTGCATCCCCGAAAGAAATGGTGTCAAAAACAGAAACTACCTTATTTGTCTAAAACCTTGATTAGTTTGAAATGTCTGCCGTTGGCAGTTTGAAAGATGTTACCAATAAATGAAAAGTTCCAGGCTCTACTCTGAAACTTGCCTGCAGCCCAGAACTTTTAATATTTATAGGGCATGACCTCCAACTGTCAATGATGGCTTATTTTCCACCAAGCTTTTCTGGGGCAAATGTCAGTTGCCGGAGGAGCCAAGAACACATTAGGCTTTGGATTCAATATTGTGCTTGCAATAGAAGAGTTTTACCCGCATAGAAACGGCCATCACTTTGACAACAATGGCCCACTTGGGTTTTGTCAGGAAGTGGTGATGATACCCAGGCTTTATAATGTTCCAGCTGTCAGAACTTTTTCCACTCAAAAAAAGCAAAAAAAATGAAAAAAAAAAAAAAAAAAACAGTCCCATCAATTTTAAAGCGGCATTTGGGAATATGAAAACCCAAACATTATGATTATATAAATAGTTGGGGAAAATAAAACTGTAAGGGTATGAGGCGAAAGTGCTCACAACGAATATTTTTTAAGTCCTCAATAATGGAACTTCCTTCTTTAAAATAGAAGACTGTTAATGTTTGAAGGAAATCTTTTAAAATGAGGAAAGACCTGTAAAAGGGATGGAGATTTTTGTTAAATCAAATATAAAATATCTGGGCCTATAGTGATCTTGATGAGATATAAGATCCAGAAATCAAATCAATCCCAGAGTCCTTACTTTCAAGACTTCATGGATACTTTGAGTTTATTCTCCCTAGGGTATGTTTTTAATAATGTATCATGTGTTTGCATATTTTATGAATGTGGTGAAGTTCATTATAATATGATTCAGTGGTTATCAAGTGTTCTAATGTTGTGAGCATTTAACATAGTTCCTTATGTTGGGGTGACCACAACCATAAAATTATTTTGTTTGCTACTTCATAGCTGCAATTTTGCTACTGTTATGAATTATAATGTAAAGGTCTGCTATGTAGGATATCTGATATGTGAAAGGTCATTCAACCCCCACTGGTGTTGAGAATAGCTGATATGGTTCTTTCCTTAGCACATCTGAACTAGAATGATGAGCAAGGGAAATGTAAATAAGGCATTAACAATTCAGGCCTATGGGGACTGTGGATTTTGCTGCACTCTATAGGCAGATACAGTAAAAACAGTTTCTCCCAAAGCATCTTTTCCCCAGTGCAACGGTGCTAAGAATTAAGACCTTTGAGAGGTGCTAGGGTCATGTGAGTCAATCTCATGAGCAGATTAAGGCTGATTATGAAAGAGCTTGAAGCTTCAGATCATTCTCTTACCTCCTTATTCTCATGCTGTCCCAAACCTCTGCTTTCCATCATGAGATGAAAGAGAAGAAAAAATATATTATGTCAACCTTGAATTTTTCGCATCTAGAACTCTGAGAAAGCCAGTTATTTCTTGGTAAATTATACCATTTTTTGGTATAATTTACAGCAACATAAAGTTATTTTTGCCAGTCACTTAAAACACACTGTTAATTCCAGCTTGATCTTTTGATCAAACAACAAATGTTGGTCTTAAAATGGGAAAATTTAATTTAACAAATGTTTATTAAGTGCTTACTCTGCTTTAGGCATACAGGATATACCAATGCTCACAGATTCAGAGCCTTCTAAAACTCATTGGGTTATCTTCTGGAAAGGAAGAGAGGATAGTAATTGAATAAATAAATAATTCATAATGAAAAATCAATTGCTAGCTGAGGTTGGAATGCAATTTCAAAGGGTGATAATTGAATGAAAAAAATCTCTAGATTGTTAAGAGAAACAGCCAAACAAATGACTTAATAATAGTAGGGAGAGGATGTCACATGAATACAGTCAATGTGTTTGAGGACCCAGGAAGTCTGTGCACTGCAGTGGGAGAGAGTGAGTGAGTGGCTACAGAAAAGCAATGGAGGAGAGTGGAATATTTCATAGACGATTGGCTGGCCTGGCCATTTTCTAGCTTTCTTTCTCTAACTTAAACTTTTAAAGGTTTTCTTAGCTGAGAATGAGCTCCATCAATAGCAGAAGAGACGAAGAGGTGATCAGAGCAGTTAGTAGGCTTTTTCAACAATTCAGAGAAGAGAAAAAAAAGATGACACCTGACTTATAATAGCACAGGACAAGGAAAGGGGGTCAGATTCTGGCTATATTCTGAATGCTAAAGAATAGAATTCATCCCCAAATGGGTTAGAAGTAGGCATGAAACCAGCCAAATTAAGCACACTAGAAAGGCTTTCCCCCTAGGCAGCTGAAATGCTGCTGCTGATATTAAGTGAGATAGAACTAGCTTGTACAAAGGGCTGCTCTGAGGAAAAAAAAAGAAAAAAGAAAAAAAAACAGCTGTAAAATCACAACTACCCAGAGTCTGAGATGCCCTGGACATCCAAGTAGAGGCGGTGACAATCTGGAAACAGAAGCCCATAGCCATGAGCACAGTGTGGGTACTCAAATACAGAAACATGAGTATTTTAAGTATTTCAGTTACCAACTAATATAAAAAGATTGGGGAGTGGAGAGAAGCTGAGATTTTAATGGCATCTCTTCCTGTCTGACGTGGGCTAGCTTTTACTAATTTGCTTTCACAAACTCATCAATGTGATTGGATGTCTGGCTTTGAATTCCCTTAAACAGACCTTGAGATGGGGAAATACGTGGGAGCAATTTACTAAGAAAGGAAAATGAAGCCAGAAGGTGCTAGAAAAGGTGGTAATTCAAGTAAGACACCATGTGCACCTCTACAACTGGGGTGACAACAGTTAGTCCCATCTTGAGACAAAGGACTCAACAGCATTCATACATGAAGAGCCCGACATATACCACCCACATTCACAGTGAAAATTAGGGAAGTAGAAAGACTCCTCGATCCTGTGTGTGTATGTGTGTGTGTGTGTGTGTTAGACCTACATGTGTAAGGCAGTGTACAAACACACAGAAGTCAAAGGAGGACATAAGATACCCCCACTGTCTATTGATTTTTAAATCACATTATTTATTATTGACGAGGGAGCACTTGCATGTAGAGGCCAGAGCACTTGCAGGACTTAGGTCTCTACTTCTAACTGGTAGATCCCAGGGATCGAACTAGATTTGTCAGGCATGGCAGCAAGAGCCCTTTACCCAGTGGGGCCTCTTCACTTGCCCTCTCTGCCTTGGTTTTTAAATAGGATCTCTTTCCAAACTTTAATTACATCTTTCAGCTAACTGGACAACCTGTGAATTCCTATGATCTCCTGTGTCCATCCCTGGAATTTTCTAGAATGCCCGGCCATGCACAACTCTACGATGTTCCTGGGATTCAAATTTAGTCCTGTGTAGAGACTGCAGTGTATCCAAAGCATATTTTTAAAAAACAAATGCCCATGAACTACTGTGAACCAGATCAAGAATTATCCAGTTGCTCCACAAGGATCTATAAAATGAATATGTCATACTAAGTAGTGCTAGAGCACCCACTGCCTTGCCATGAGATGATGGCAGGTGTCACAAGATTGAGAAGTGATAAACTCCCAACTCTTACTTGAGATTCAATCTCTTTGCGTAATGCAGTTTGCTCAAATTGCCATTAGTCCAGATCCAGTCCTCAAGCTTTGAGAAGTTCTATATCTTGCCTTGAACCTTCTCTGTGCATCTGAAGCACTCTGTGACTGGCTTCATTAATATCTCTCTACGCCTGCCAAGGCTCTCTGCATCTACATCTACATCTGCATCTGCTTTCTGCTCTTGCTCCCAGGGCCTTCTTGAACCTTGCAATTCTTTTGATGCTTTTACTGTCATCTGTAATGTGTGTGTTTGTGTGTTTTTGTATGTGTTGCAGTTGTGTAATATGAAATTGATTATGAATTGCTAAAATAGGAAGAAAAGAGCTGTGTGTGATAATGGTCATGCCTCTTGAACAAAATCAACAGGATTTGGTGATTATTTTTTCATCCATAATTTGATGTGGCTTGTATTTTATTGTTATTCAATAAAATTTGACATTATGAAAATGCAAAAAAACCAAGGTGTCTATCTATACTTCTAATATAGTACAATGTTGACAGATGATTCTCAACCTGTGGGCTTTCTTGTTCGCATCAAGTAAATGGTGCTAGAGTTGAGTTAGAGAACACTCCACTAGTGTTGGTTGCAGGAAAGAATTCATTATTTGCTTGGTATGTATGGAGAACTCCCTACACAATTTTGTCCTCAGAATAGTATGTACTGTTTGTGTTGTAAGAGGAAAGGAGTGAATGTCTCCTTTTTTTTTTTTTTTTTTTTTTTTGGTTTTGTTTTGTTTTCTGTAACTTCAGAATAACAACTCAGCATTATTCTTAATGAATAAAAATCTTAACCAAGTTCTTAGTATGTAATAGGAGCTCTATAGGGTGTCTGCTGAATAATGGTTAGGAAACTCCAAATGAGGCATTATATGTAAAGAGACCTATAAAAACTAAGGAGAAACAATGCCACACAAAAATAAACTTCATCCTCATTATCATGTTTCACTTGCAGCCCTGGGATGGCCATGTAGATGTCTCCACTCACAGATGCAGAGCATGCGCTTTCCCAAAGCCCTGCACTCACACTGCGTATCTCTATCCTTAGATCTAAATATTCCACAGCTGAAAAGTCATGTTTATTTCTAGATTGCCTCACTCTCCAGGGTTTCTCATGGACCTTTGAGTACTCACTGGCTATCTTCATCACACATGGCTTGGCTGTGAGTTAAGACTTGGAGGTTGTGAATGGGGAAAGGATCTGCCCTGGAGAAAGGACTGCAGGGCAGACAAACTAATGGTGTATATGAAGGAGAGGACATATGCTAATTATTTTTTACATAATGAAAAATAAATGATTATAGGTCTCTTCTTTCACTCAATTACTCTAAAAACTTTTAAAAGTTGAGATGGTATAAGCACTATGACGGCTGCATGCTTCTTAAGTAGAAAGATAAAGGATATTTATATGACATATACTGCTCCTTCCAAAGTTGAGGGAAATTTAAAGAGCCAGATTTCAAGAAAGCAAGCAATGTCAGCTTCAACCACATTCTCTTCTTACTTAAGTCTCCAAGATAGATCTTATGAAACAGTCTTATTGCCACAGCCGGACCATTTTGTTTACTTTAGCCAGATTTTGAGTTGGAATACCCACTTAAGAACTTTAAGTCCACATGAACCATTGATTGTATGAGTGTGAGGCAGAACACTAAAATGTAAGAGCCATTAGTAGATAAAAAGGAAAAGAGAGTCTGGAAGGTTAAAGCCAATAAGGATCTCAACTTTTCAAAGTTATTAGAGTAATTGAGTGAAGGGTAGAGACCTATAATCGCTTACTGTTCATTATTAAAAATGAACTAATTAAAAGATAAAATATAAGCCCTCCCTTTCATTCTAAACACGTCTGTTGATGCTAAAAAAATAAGATTACATATCACCTTATCTTCAAAATATTTTGGATTGGCAGCAGACAAATATCCACATGATAAGGTACAAATAGAGAATATCCATCACACACACAATTCCAGTTCTTCACCCTTCTGTGAACTATGTTCTTTCAAGTAGCCTGTTAATTCCTTCCTTTGAGAGGTAGGGCTTATTTCTTGTTTCTTGAACCTGTCTGCTTTATGATTTAATTTAATGCAAGTGATAATTCTCAGGCCTAGGGCTCAAGAAGCTTTGCATGTTCCATCTCTTCCAAAATACTGCCCATCTAAACAAAACTGAGCTAGCTTACTGGATCTTAGAGAACATGAAAGGTATCTATTTGCTTCCCGAGCTATTCTAAATTGCAGAATAACTTATAAATAAAAGCTCCAACTGTGGGAGAAAGTCCAATAAAGAGAGGAAAAGCCACGCCTTAATTTGTAGCCTACCTTCATAGTGTTCTTCATCATATCTTGCTCACAAGAACTACCCACAATCCCAGGAGGACTACACTGTCTTCTGAAGAAACTACCTCTAAATATCTGCTAAGTCTGCCCTTTCATGGTTTCATGCCTCCTTTTACCAACTCCACACTGAAGACCAACCTCCTAACATAGGGACCCTTGAAAACACATTGACACCACATCCAAACCACATGAGACAACCAAAAGAGATTGGAATTAAATTCTCCAGGAACTGGAGAAAGAATTGACTTCTGGATTAGGAAAACAGGAATTGTTATTCTCACCCTGTCTTTCATAGAGGACGTAATATCCTGACTTAGCTTTGAAGGTTAAGTAGGATTTCCTCTAGTAAAGATAAAAGGAGGGCATAACATCTTCATTTTTTTAATAAGAATAATTCTTCACTTGAAGCTTGCAATGCCTTCTTTATGTATTTAATATCACAAATGAAGATTTATGCCCTTCTGCTGACTGGGAATAAATTATATAGATACATAAATGTCTCCTCCTCACATGGCAAGGATCAAGACCAGCGTCACAGTTTCAGAAAGATAATTATATTTCTAGTAGATAGAGTAGTGCTGTGCAGAAAACACCTATATCACCCCGGCACTTGTTGAATAAAAATGTGCATATTTTATTCATAAAGGTCAACTAATTAGTAGGACTGAAATTTTACAAAACAAAATTTAAAAGCCAATTATTCTAAATGGTAGAAGGCTAATGGTTATGTATTTAACATACTGGTTATCCATTCAAGGATGAAGGGTTGAGAGAGACAGAAAAAGTGGGGAGGGAGATAATGGAATTGAGGAATGCAGAAGTAAAGTGATGGCAGGAGGGAAGAAAGCATTGTAACACTGTTTAGTTTGTAGACTATTAAATGCAATCACCTTTGCTAGTACACAATCAATTATTAACACCTTATTCTAAAAACAAACTAGAGGATAAGAGTGTTTTAAAAAAAAAAAAAAAAAAAAAAAAAAAAAAAAAAAAAACAGAGAAATGAGAAGCAATTGTGCCATAAGAAAAAATGATAAAGCTCCTATCAGCAAAAGTAAAGGAAAAAAAAATCTGGAGCATAACCATAATGAAAGGAGCACATAAAAAAGGAAAACTCAAATTATTTTGCCAGATATAATCACATCTTCTTAACAAAATTAGAATCAACACACACACCACATACAAGAAAATGCATATGCACACATCCCATACCTGTCCTCACATTGAACATCAAGAATTTTAACAAAGTAGTGTTTAAGAGATATGTTTTTATGTTTAAAATAAATGGGAGGACTCATATTGAAATCACGCTGTTCATTTTACAACCTATGGGTATGATGGGGTCACTTCACTGATTTAAAATCTTTAATGGTTTCCTGTTATTTACAAAAACAAACATGAAGTTGGCCTGAGCTGAAGCTGAGGCTGGAAAAGGCCCTGTGTGTGAATCAGTGAGGTCTACTCAGAGTACAAGGGAAGTGAGAGCAGCAGGACAAGAGCTGAGTAGCATGTACACACACTGAAAACAGGGTGCAGCCTGATGCTCCAGGGTACCAGAGCATGAGCAGCACACATGGGTGCCTAATCCTGAAGTTCAAGGATCCCTTATATCCCAGGGTCAGAAGCTATTGATTGTATGATGCCCCAGGAGGGATATCTTATATCTCCTCAGTTCTGTGTGGCTCCTGTAAACCAAAGGAAATGCACCAAAGGAAGCAATGAGTAACTTACCCAGGACCTGGACACACGGCCCAGACTGAAGACAACATAGGTGGTTCTGCTGTTATTTCATAAATTTTAATAGCCCAACCTGAATCCCTCTCCTCCCCTTTAATCACCAATCTTGGTCACTATAACTTGGTCCCCAACAACCACACAGCACCACTTCCACTGTAATGATTTGACAGAGTTTCCCTGAAGGCTGCACCTCTCACACATCTCTTTTGCTTCTTGGAAGGCACTACGTTATTATTTACAACCAGCTACAAGGCTTCTTTGATCTTTAGAAATATCAATGTATTCATTGTATTTTACATAGTAATAGCACCTGTGGTAGGATATAGATTTTTGTCTGTTTGGTTTTTGTTTTTGTTTTGTTTTGAAACAGGATTTGTCTGTGTAGCCCTGACTGTCTTGGAGATCACTATATAGACCACCCTGGCTTCGAACTCAGAGATCTCCTGCTTTTGCCTCCTGAGTGAGGCAATTAAAGGCATGTGCCACCGCTGCCTGGCTGGAAATCGCTATTTTAACTTATGGTCAACTCATTGTTCCATGAGTTCATGTGCTCAGACTAGACAATATAGTGGCAAGATTATGTGATGAAGCTATCATTTCATGGGCAATCATGAAGTATAGTGTAGCACAAGAAGAAACCGGGGATTTATTACATCAAGGCTTCTCTTTCAGGATCTCCCCCAGAGTACCACTCTGTATACCAAGCATTCTAATCATAAATCTAAATATTATATGTTCAAGTCATAGCAATCAGCCATCATTTTTATTGTTGCAAGGACATTTTGTCTAATTTACTGTTGTGGCATTCTGCGCCATCTCTGTTCAAATTGACTGATCAGTTGGATTATTAGTTCTATAAAGACAAGGATTGCATATGGCTTTGATCCAGACTGAAATAGAGTCTGACATATAGTAGATGCTGTGTGGCTGATGGTTGGATAAATCCATGCTTCCACAGAATAATGTTCTGTAGGAAAGAACAAGCCATTCACCATAGTTCTGCTTTCTGCTTACAGTGACAGTCTGTGGCAAGGTCTCTGAGCTAGCTAGTACCAACAGGCTATCTGCTCATAAGAAAGGAAGTTTTAAGTGAAAAATAGATTGTCCCTCTCATTGACTCAGGATATGCCATTTAAAGACAATAACGAAGCAGTTCAAGCAACTGTTCATTAAAATACCAGAGCTCCATTGGCATTAGACATTGGATTCAGTTAGCACTAAGAGAAAAAAATTGGATCTAGGATCCGAAGAAGTCATTTATGTTCAACCACTTTTTCAGATCACCTTTGCCTCAGTTCTGCATAGAAAGAAAATACTCTTACCTTGATAGTGGTTCATGGACTTTGGGCCATTTTCTTTCTTATGTTCTGTTTTATGAGGGAGACCTAAATGCTCTGGTAATTTTTACTAAAGTAAACTCTATAAATCAACATGTGCACTTACCAAATTACTAATTAATAATGATAAATGAATTGTATACGAACCATAGGAATCTTGATCAAGAAATAAAGCACCAACCATGCATATCCTATGCCCTTCCTAGTGATTATTACCTTCCCTAGGGTTACCAGTATTCCTGGCATCTGTCACTAAAACATAATTCAACACTTTAGGAATGTGGACACGTCTCAGGCCAAAGTTTGAGAATCTTATCAGCAGTCAATGTTTCAGATCAAGCTGGTGTCTTCAGTTTCAGAACAGAGTATTAGCATGAGAAGAATGAGCAAAGCTCCAAAGACAGAGAGAAGCCTAGCAAACAAACAGAGATTTTTTTCACAATCAGTAAAACCCCTGGTTCTCAAAAGCTTTGAAATTCTCAATATACCTCGTTATAGTTTTCATTGCTAAAAAGCCAAAATATTTCATAAGAATGAAAGAATAGCCATCTTATTTAGATACAACCCTATTGGATTTATAAATTTCCTGTCCTGTACCTAGAAATGAGGTCAGAACTTGAATGCTTAGGATATTAGAATATACTTTGGACTGAAAAGTTTCACATAGTAAACACATTGCAGGCATCTACATTTAGGGTTTTGTTTCGTTTGTTTCCTTTTATTTTTGATCAAATGTAACTCACTTAAAACTTTTATTGACTCTTTACCTGACCTCTTGCATTTTAGCATAGTCTAGATTGTTTCGTACTAAATCTGCATTAGGTTATCAGGGTTACTTTAGATTCTAGATTCCAAAGATATATATTTCTCAGTTCTATTTTAATATTCGAAGGACTAGATAACCCTTCAGGATGCCGGAAACAATCTGCCTTAAAATGCTCATTGAAATGTAACTTAAAAGTAATTAGCTACATTTTTGAAAATCCCATTGCCAATTGGAGATCTTTGCAATTTCATCTATTTTATAATGCATGATACTATATTAAATGTTCTTGAGTGGAATACTAATTCAACTAATAGATGAGTTCATCATGTTTTCAAAAAACAAAAGACTAAGGAGACTCACATGATACATAGTTTTCCTCTGAAATATTTTCTTTTTTAATTAGCAGTCTATATTATTTTATATGTTATGTATTATTATGATTGTTATATTTGATATATGCATACTGCATGTAATTTAGTATACCTTCTTGTCTTTAGTTTGGGTTTTATTACTGTGAAAAGACACCTGATCAAGGCAACTCTTATAAAGTACATTTAATTGGGACTGGCTTACAGGTTCAGTGATTAAGTCCATTATCATCAAGGAGGAAGCATGTCAGCATCCAGACAGACATGATGGCATAGTAGCTTAGAGTTTACTTCTTAGTCTGAAGGCAGCAGAAGAGGTTCCACTCTTTCACTGGGCAGAGCTTGAACATGTGGAGAGCCGTTTGGCCAGCCCCTAAGGCGGAGTGAGCCTTGGCTTGTCCTTGGCCCAGTGACATCTCCTTGTATGGCGTGGGGCTGTGCAGACAGTGGCGTGGGCTACATCTGACTGCTCTGGACCTATGGGCTTGGACCGGCCATGACCCGTGATTGGCAGTATGGGTGTACTTTTAACTTTTCGGCCGCCATCACAAGATGGCACCGGTTTTCCAAGGCCAGTTCAGCTTCCTGAGTAAACAGTCTGTTGCGCATGTGTCGGCAGTTGACATGTTATGCTAATGATCGTGACAGTTATGCAATTGAGGTATTGGCATGTTATGCTAATTAGTTTATGGCAGTTAACCAATCCTGAGAGAAGCACGGTCCTATGCTGGTGTGTTTTCTATTCACCTATCTGAGCACCTAGCCCGCCCGGGCGGATATATAAGCAGCCCGTTTCTGCTCGGTCGGGGTCCCCGTAGTCAAGTTTCGTTCCTGAAATAAGCTGTCTGAGCTAGGATCCGCACCGTGTCGTGTCTTACTTGCTGGTCGAGGTGGACGCGCATGAACATAGGACTGCAAAGGCCTCCCCATAGTGAACACACTTCCTCCAACAAGGCCACATCTATTACAATAAGGCCACACCAGCCAATAGCATCACTCCTTGTGGGCCAAGCCTTCAAACACTTGAGTCTATAGGAGCAAAACCTATTGAAAGCTTCACACTTCTAAAACACAAATTGAAATATAACTGCTATTATAGCAGTAGTAAGAAGTAGAGTCTTAAAATATTGTTACAGAATGGAAATAGCTCCCTCATAAATATATTAGCGTTGTTATTAATTTCATAGGTTAGTTAATGTAGGAGTAGGCTCATGATGAAAGGAACTGCTTGGCTTGGTTTTCCCATCTCATTGTTTATCTGTCTTATGATGCCCTTGACCACTAAGCTGGTTAGTTTTGATCACATAGCCTGTATGTCAGTCTGTAAGGCACTTTCATGCTTAATTATTTATGTGGGATTTCTGAGTGCACAGTAGGTGGTACTGCCTATGGGCAGGTGGTTTTAAGTTGTGTAAGAAACAACCTGTATAAACAATAAATTAGCAATCCAGTAAGCAGCAGCCTCCTATAGCCCCTGTTCCATTTTATGCTCCAGTTCTGCCGTGAGTTCCTGCCCTTACTTCCTTTCATGATGGACTATAAGTTGTAAAATGAAATAAATAATCTCCTTCTCAAGTTGCTTTTGGTCATAGTGTTTTTTCAAAGCAATAGAAAGCAAAGGAAAAAAGCCACATTTGATATAACATATATTCCCTCATCTCATATGTGCTACCAGATTTTACTTCCCAGCCTATAGAGCTGTAGAAAATATAAGTAGTTCCCCTTTGATAACCTAGATTGTGATATCCTGTCAACATCAAAAATGAAACAAGACACATACAATATAAATCTATTATTATAGTAAGGTAATTAGCATAACTATTAGCTCACTTATATGAAAAATTTGTGGTACTTCATTTGAAATTTGAAATATTTTAAAATATGAACATTATTATTAACTACAATTACTCTCCTCTGGACAAAATTTCAAGCCATGTTCTTCCCATCCCTTTCTGAAATTCTTGAGGGACATGTCTTAGTCAGGGTTTCTATTCCTGCTAAACATCATGACCAAGATGCAAGTTGGGGAGGAAAGGGTTTATTCAGCTTACACTCCCACATTGCTGTTAATCACCACAGGAAGTCAGGACTGGAACTCAAGCAGGTCAAGAAGCAGGAGCTGATGCAGAGGCCATAGAGGGATGTTACTTACTGGATTGCTTCCCCTGGATTACTCAGCTTGCTTTCTTAGAGAACCCAGGTCTACCAGTCCAGGGAGGCACCACCAAATGGGCCCTCCCCCTTTGATGACTAATTGAGAAAATGCCTTACAGCTGGATCTCATGGAGACATTTCTTCAACTGAAGCTCCTTTCTCTGTGATAACTCCAGCTTGTGTCAAGTTGACACAAAAACCAGACAGTACAGATGGATACTTTGTATTTATCTTCACTCACTTATTATTTATAGAATCAGAATTTCATTGTAAAGAGGGAGCTGTGAGTTCCTGATGCAAATCCAACATGGATGACCAAGCATGAAGAACACAGTTGTTTTATCGGGTGAAAACATTCTCCTCACTAAAAGTAAACTTATCAATAGTGTGATGGTTTGTATATGCTCAGCCCAGGGAGTGACACTATTAGAGGGTCAGCCTTGTCGGAGTAGGTGTGTCACTGGGTGTGGGCTTTAAGACCCTCATCCTAGCTGCCTGGAAGGCAGTAGTCTTCTAGCATCCTTCAGATGAAGACACAGAACTTCAGCTCCTCCTGAACCAAGCCTGCCTAGATACTGCCATGCTCCCACCTTCATGTTAATGGACTGAATCTCTGAACTTGTAAGCCAGCTCCAATTAATGTTTCCTTATAAGAGTTGCCTTGGTCATAGTGTCTGTTCATAGAAGCAGAACCCTAACTAAGACAAATAGGAAGGATAGGAACCTACTTTGGACACATTATTTAATACACATATTTCACTTGTGTCAAAGAGACACCACCAAATTTCCAATCCCCCCTTACTGTTCTGCCCTTCCTCAAAAATCTTTACTCTAGTTATTTGAAGCATTTTTTCCTTAGTCAAATAGCACAGCCTGCTAACAAAGTATATGATCTTGAGCATTATTACATTAATAAGGCATAGCTAGTGTCCTATAACTGAGAACTGTGCTGTGAGGACACTGACTTAAATTCTGTTACACTTTCATAGAAAGAAAGACAATTTTTAAAATTGTGAAGGGTATGTATTATTAAAGTTTTGTTTTCTCTGTAACATCATAAACCCTGATAGGACCATTTATCTGATAGTGGCATCTGTTCATGCCACTGCCCAAGCACCTTCCAGAATGCCTGACATGGAACATCTTTAAGCATAATGTTTGGATGTAATTGTTCAGGATATTCATCAGTGTCATTCCTGAGTACTCAGTAGACTGTTCTTAAAGATCGGTGAATTTCTTCCATGGAACAGGGAACAGACCATGTATACATATATACACACATATGCATATATATATAATGTATTGTGTGTGTATGTATATATATATATTTGTGTGTATGTGTTTATTTTATGTATTGATGGGCAATATTACCATATATATGCATATATATGTATGTATGTATGTATGTATTTGTGTGTATGTGTTTTTTGCATTGGTGAACAATATAACCCTAAAGTCATTTTATATTCCAACCCCAAAGTATTACCAAGAAGAACATGTATAATCCTTCACATGATCTCATTGAAATTCATTAGAATCCAAATGGAGGCATAAATAAAAGAACTTAAATTGAATTCAGTCTTGACTAAATATAAAATTTCATCTGAGCAAAAAATTATTTCAGTTTCCATGTATACACTCAGTTATGATAAATGAATGCTTAAAGTTTTATAGATACAGTACCTAACCTTGATAATCTAGCAGTACTCTATTATTACAAAAATATTTAAGGTAATTAACTAATAAACAGAAAAGGCTTGTTTGCCTGCCCATCCTCTTATTAGACATCCCACTGACTTCAGAACTCAGCCTGCATATTGTACTGTGACATGAATCCCAGGTGAAGTCACCAGAATCAATCTGCCTGCCACCAGTCACGTACCACATACACCCCAAGGACCACATGGCGTTCTGCCCTGCTGGCCTCAAATAAAGATTCTCTAGCCTAGTGTCCACCACATCCTCTTCCATCAGAAGATAGTGTGACATCCTATTCCCTACTCTCACAGACAACTACCCACACTCACTGCTATCCAAGGTTCACTTGAAGATACTATGACACCTCCAGAGACATCTGAAGATAGGCAATGAGAATCTTCTAAGCATAGTGAAAGTCTCTGCCTTCGCCCTAAAATTAGCTTTATCATTATGAGTGAGGTAACATAGACTTAGGAGGATAAATATTGTATATGTATGTAGTGGAATGAAGAAAGTTAGTGAGGATAAAATGTTGAAAAGAATCTAGAGAGAGTTAGAGGAAGGAGTCGGGGAATTATATGTCAAAATATATTTTTTACATGAGTATAAAATTCTCAAAGAGTAAATAACATTTTAAAAAAGAAAATAAAAGAAAGGGAAAAAAGAAAAGGGATTGGAAAGATGTGCATCATTATGAGTACTTGCTGCTCCTGTGGAGGCCCACGTATACTTTCCAGCATCCAAATGGAAACTCACAATCATCTGAAACTCCAGTTCCAGTGGATCTGACACAGTTCTCTGGCCTCTGCAAGCACAAGGCACACATGCTGTACACATACATACATACATACATACAAACAACACACACACACACACACATACATACAACGCAAGCAAAACACTCATGAACATTAAATATAAATAAGTAGACAGGAGAGATTCTATTTTGGATCACTATTTCATGATTAGTACACAATTAACCCCTTCACCTTAAGGCAAGAATGCGAAAATAAAGAGGAAGGCACCAGGGCCCTACACCCTTCTTTGAGGGTACATCTTTAGTGACTTAAGCCTTCTCATTAGTAGGCTTCCTGGCCAGGTTTCACCACCTTCCATTACTACTGCTCTGAGGTCCAACATTCTTCAGGGAAATATTCAACATTTAAGCTAGAACAGATGTGCAACATTTAATGCTTAAATAAATGCCACAGGCAAGCAACATGAATCATCATCCAGCTGCAAATGAGATAAATAAGTGCCTGACAAGGCTATGTAGTTAACAAATGGCAAAATGGAATATAAACATGCTTCTTTTTGGTGCCAAATCTGTCATTTCTGCTTTATTTCTATATAATACAATCATCCATATAGTGTCATGATGAAAAATTAGTAAAATAAGCAAAGCCTAATAAGTTTGCCAGAACCTAAGGCTGAGGTGTATAGAAGATGCTCCAGGAAAGCTTCTGCCAAGCATCCCAACCAGTCAGCAATATCCCTAAGGCATCAAGCCAACATGCAGTATCTTAATAGAGGAGCCTCAGATTATGGATGCCGCTTTTCTAGTTGGCGGTATGTACGTGCATATGTGTGTCAACCAGAAATTTAAGATAACAAAATTTTTTATTATCTTTGTCTTTATTTGAAAACCACTTTGCACAGACCTCTGGGGAAATGAGGTTCCATCTTCTAAATGCACATTTCCATTTTTGCCCACAGAAAATTGTGTTGGGGGAGGAGTGGAGGTTTGTCCCTGAGAATGCTCCAAGGCCCTTTTCTTATTTCAAGTTTTAAAATGCTATGATTTTACATCCCATCAAATATAAGATTCCAAGTTTAATATATCTTACGAAAATTGCCTCCTGCAGATTATGCCCTCCAGCTATCATCATGTTAAGTTGTAATTTGCAGTTTTGAAATTCTCCCTCCAAAGGACCTGTTTCCTTAGTCAAAACAAAGAATTTAATTTTTATTGTCTGTTAGATTGAACTACTTCCCTCTTCTTTTTTCGAAAAGATCATCATTAATTTGTTGAGTGGAAACAAAGAAATGTATGTTCCTATTTGGGTCTCAAAAAGACGAATAAAATGTGATTCTTAAATATACTTAGGATAAAATAGCTAATTATATTATATTGAATATAGTTCTAATAAGACCAGTGTATTAATGAGCTCAAGTGGACATCAGTATAATTCAACATAGTTTGGAGCAAACACAAAGCGTTGTGCACTTCCAACACTTAAGAGTTCAGAGGATCCAGGTCACAGGAAACAAGTTTTTGAGAGGAAGGCTTTGCAATGGTTAAACAAATACAGTGAGGTTGCCAATGTGTTCTGGTGTGTTTCTGTTAATATAGCTCAGTATCACAGCCTTAGTGATGAGTTAGGGATAACTTTGTTTTATTACATCTTCAGTTGACTTTAGAGAGTGAGAAACTATTCCTCTTTCACTGATACTTTTCTCAGATCCCTTTCCATTCTGAATAAATGTGCAAAGGCCAAAACTTTCCCTGATATTACTGAATTTCTATGAAGATAATTTCTAGTGGTATTGAAATGGAAGCTTTAGTTGCATCACAATTATTCTTGGTTGAAATACAGTTGATGGAAATCATATAGATAAATATACATGGCACGCAATTAAATCAAATGGAAAAAGGAAAAGTATTGGACAGGAGCTATACCACTTTGTAATAAACTAGCACAAGCTATGAACTGTTGACATTTATTTTTCTCAATTCTTCAGGATGAAAATCCAAGACAAGGGTGTTAGCCTGTAACTCCAGTCCAGTTGTGCCCCACTCACTTGACCTGACTCTAACCTTAATTACCATTGTAGAAACCGTAACTGCAAGTACTGTCAAACTGGGACTGAGTGCTTAAGGATGTGATTGGGGCTAAGGAAACACTGACTTGTATTCTAGTGGGCCTTTTTACTGTTCATTCTTAACACGAAAAACTCTAGGACTATAGGAAACAAACTTCATGAATCTGCCAAGATACTTGGATCCAGGTATGTGAGAACAAAACTTTTTTTGAACGTTATGAACCCCTAAGATTTAGGGACTCTCATTAGATCTGGTCCCTCATATTTCAACATTGTTGGGGCACACGGGTCCTTGTATTCACAGAGAAGCACTAAGAGGCCCAGGATTGTTAATCGTGCAGGGGTGTCTCCTCAATGGAGGAGATAAAATCAAATTCCTTCATTCCCTCTAGAAAGCTGAGAGTGGAGGTTGCTAACAACCTGGTGACCTTTTTGTTATCTGTGGAGGCAGACCTCACCCACCTTTCGTAATAAAGCAGACCTCACCCAAATTCCTCAGAATAATCATTCCAACCTCTTCTCTCCCTAGATCATTAGCCACCCTTAGGGGAGAAGTCTCAAGTACTCTATAGCCTGCTGACCTCTATGTTATCAGTTGGTGATAGATAGATTCTAGGCCTTTTAGCTATAGAACCCACCCTCATGGTCACATGCATTTTGTAAAAGAGTCTCTATGTAGTCACACTTTAAGCTTTATTGTGCACCTGAAATTGGACTGATTAGATTGATTATTGCCTAGAAATCTTTTCCCAAATTGTACTGTTTTAAATATACCAACAAGGAACTGCCTGGCATTAGACTCTCCGAAGGCTAATCCAAGTTGACAAAGTCAGCCTGCAGCAGATTTTCATTCTTATCTCTTCACAAGTTTGCTTTCCTGTGTGACACCTGCATGGTCCCCTCACAGCATATTCTTGATTGAAATGGTGACATTCTAATAGCTGCTTGAGTGCCATTCTACATTCATCAAGAATTGGCTCCTCCTCCTCTTTCTCATGGTCTTCTTCCATTCACTTCAGAAAACTCACACAGACTATTCCAAAGTTGACCATCTTTTCACAGGAACAATTCCCCTGTGAGCAATGCTATTCTTTTTACAATGGAACTCCGTGTATGCAATTATCTGCATTTCAGCTTTTGAAATTAACTTTCTTTTCCAAACTTGGAGAAGTGAAAAGGAAGCATTGTTCCTTCAACAACTGCATGGTAAATTACCTCTCTAATAACCTCAAGAGTCAAATGCCTTTTGTGCTCTCTCATGCCCCTTTTGGGCAGGCTAGTCTCCATTTCCTCCCATTTCTCATTGTGACTTTGTAGGGCTGGTCATGTTTGAACAGTCAGAACTGCTTTCATCATTTCTTTGACTTGTTTCCTTGAATTTTGTTAGACTCACTATCTGTTCTGATTTAGAACCAAGAAATTTAAAAGACACAATAAAGAACCATATTTCTATAGGTGCCATGAGAAATGGTGTCCAGGCAGAAGATTAGCATTTGGGTTGAAAAAAAAATTATATATATATATATATATATATATATATATATATATATATATATGTATGTATGTATGTATAAATTCTGGTTTTGCCAAATAGTTGCTCTGTGCCTTTGGGAGAGTTACTAGCATCTCTGTGCCTCACTTCCTTCATCGATCATATAGAGAGAATAAAGCAACTTTGAAGAGTGGCTTTAAGCACGAGGAGATATACATTATTGGTCATATATATGAGGCTCAATGGGGACAACTAAAATGTCTTCAGTCATAATCCACTCATAATGTTAAAGCACTCATATATACTCATTCACTGTAATAAATCAGGCATTTCTTAATGGATAAGAGTGGAGGAGAACAGTATGATATAGATCCTTAGGACTCTCTAGGAGTGGGTCTCATTTGAACTCACTACCTCTTAGAATCTTACTCCCTGGTTACTCCTGGTTATGATCTCCTGGATCTCTAATTGAGAGGACACTGGCAGCATCATCCACTGCAGAGTGGTGTCAATCATAGAAAGTGACAGATCACTGGTTAAAGTGGTAGGGGCAGTTTTAATTAGTGGTATGAACTATAATAGTGAAAAGATCCCAATGAGAACTGAAGCGCAGTCATCTGCATAGATATGACACGGTGCCTTAAAGAGAACACTGGGTCAGAGAAGCAATTGAAGGTTTAGGAGAGTCATAGAAGTAGAAACTTCCAACTGAGTTAGTAAGACAACAATCGAACCAGCCATGTCTGCTAGCTACTAGTTACTAGAGGCAGGACTCTCTGAACACTGAGTTTGGGAGACAAAGCCCCATCTTCAAAGACTGAGAGGAAGAAACAACTTTTTGTATGTGTCATCAGTGTGTGGTTTATCAAAGCAGACATTTTAAGGAAGTTGGACTCATCTTATGGGTGTGCTCTTAAGCTGGTAGAAATTATGTCAGCATTACAGGACTTAGAAGCTATGACATGGATGGGCTTTGGACAAGGAGAGACTGTCAAGGAATACATTCTTAGTTTCTGAGACTTCAAACCATGTGGCTGCTAGACATTGCTTGGAACTTGCATAGAATTCAGAGGGAGGGGCATATTCCTCTTTAAAACCTTAGAACCCAGACATGTACACATCGTGGATCAAATGAATACCTTGGCTCATACATTTGCCTCCAGAGACCCTTGTATTCAGCAACTAGGTGCAAGTATTAACCAGTAGTTGGACTTCTATTTTATTGATAAATATTGTGAGCGGCAAAAAGGAAAGGGAGCTGGGGACACAGCTCTGTATGGCCACCTGTAGCAGCCTAGGGAATTTGAGGGGCATTTCACTACAGAGTCCTTTAAGCTAGTGAAGCTAGAATTTTCGTCATAGAAAAGCATGACATGTCAAGTCAATGAGACGGCAAGTTGAAGTTTAGCACTAGAGAGTTCACCATAGATAGAAATGTAGGGGTTACTAGAGCAGCATTTTGGAAGCAAGCACATATATGGATTTCTCAGGAGAATCCTGAGTGTTGGTGTGTTCACAATACCTTTAAACAAAATTTTGGAAGCTTCTGAAGTTACATTTCAAAGAGCAGCAAAGGGAATATTTTTCCCTTTATTTCCCCCAGTAAATATAAGATAGTAGGGTATTTCCCAAGGGAAACAGAATAAGATTATAAATTATAAATCAACAAACAAACAACTTTTGTAGTCCCATTTATGAGATGCTCAACAAACTGCTATTCACATCTGGAAAAGGAATAAAGTCATACGTGCTTGAGCTTAAGCATGCTTCATTGTTATTCTAGTATTCTCTAATACTCACATTTGAAATGTCTCTAGATTAAAGGAATATTGTTTCCATGTTGTCTACTTTCACAGCAAATGTTGTTGGTTGTACTAGACTTCTCAAGTCTCAGATCACATTAAATAAAAAAAAAAAAAGTCCTGGCCCCAGGATATAAATGCAAACAGTGGCAATCTACTGGTGACAAACACTGTTACTTCAAAGCTGCTTTCTGAAATTTCATCTAGGGGAAACAGGGGCCTTGACAAAAAATTTTAAAAGCGAGATCTTGAGACAAAGATAGCAAGAAATGTGGGCAAGCACTGGCATATTCAGGGTATGCCCAGGAAAAGGCTGGAAGTTCACAGTGACCAATACTGACATACTGCACCAGGAGGAAGTTAAATCCTCATGAGAACTCTGATACTGCCTGAAATTTAAAGGTGAACCTTCACCAGCAGATTCGCTGGACCAAGGAAGATTAGCTACAGCACCAGGATGATTAGGAAAATCTTGTCAATTGGTGATTGCTCCTTAAAACACCTCTCTTATTACATATTCATGCCATCTGCAGGACTGGGGTCAATCTGGTAAGATCAATTATTTCCCACAGAATTATTATAAGATAATTCCAAGACCAGTCCCCTTTCTGGCTTGTTGCTTCCTTTCTCTCTATTTCACACTTTCCCATACCATGAGATCATCTGTACATTGGGGTGTAACCAAGAAATCCTTACTAGGTGCCTAACTTCCAGAGCCACCAAATTTTACACTTTCAGGCTCCAATGCTACAAAATCAACCACTTTCTTTTCTTTGTAAAATGCCCAGCTTTGGTATTTCATTACAGCTACTGAAATAGACTAAGTCAATGTGCACAGGAAGAAGTTACTATGCCGGAAGAGAAAAAAACAGCCAGGAGACTGTGTCCTCTAAATGGTCCAGATACTGAGAAACAGGAGAATCCCATTTATTTTATTTTATTTTATTTTATTTTATTTTATTTTTTATTTTATTTTTTTTTTTTATTTTATTTTATTTTTGTTTTGTTTTGTTTGTTTGTTTGTTTGTTTGAAATTTATTTTTTATTGGAAATTTTATTTACATTTCAGATGTTTTCCCCTTACCCCATTTTCCCCCTCCCTCCCAGGAACTTCCTATCCCTTCCCCCTCCTCCTGCCTCCAATTGGTGTACCCCCACCCACCTCCCCCGTACCTCATCTCCCCACCCTCAATATCCTCCCCCCAACGACGTCCAGCCTTCATGGGACCAAGGATCTCTTCTCCCACTTATATATAAGCTGAAGCCATGGGTCCCTCCCTAAGCACTCCCAGGCTGGTGGTTTAAACCTGGGGGCTCTGGTTGGTTGGTATTGTTGCTTTCCTCATGGTGTGGCTAATCCTCTCAACTCCTTCAGTCTTCACTCTATCTTCTCTATTGGGAACCCCATAATCAGTTTAATGGTGAGCATCTGCCTCTGAATATGTCAGACTCTTGCAGACCTCTAAGGAGACAGCTATATCAGGCTCCTGTCAGCATGTACTTCCTGACATCCACATCAACGTCTGCCTTTGGTGACTGCACAGGGATGGATACCCAGGTGGAATGGTCTGCAGACGGCCCTTCCTTCATTTTAAAGGCAGCTAATTAAAACTCACTTGTGTCTATACTCGTATTTCCAGCTCTCAATGCAACACAGCATATGATTCAGATTATCATTCCACCTATCAGAGATACATAGTCATGTAAACAATGTCATTGCCAATACCAGACAGCTTCTTATTCCTGCTTTGAGCTTGACACTCTTCAACCTCAGCCTCTGCTCTGTTATGCACCGTCCATTTACCTTTTCCAGAAGTCGTACACACAGAAACAAATGCTAGCTTTCTTTGGAGTCTGGCACTGTAAATTAGCATACAGGAACAATTACTCATCTGCGGATGCCCTTTTTCTTTAAGGATGTACCTTTCCTCAGTCTGTTGCTTGTGATTTGAGAGTTCATAAGTACATTTGATCACAAAAATGTGTGTCCAGGCGAATAGAGAGTTAAAAACAAATGTCTAAAATATTCAAATAACTCTACTTAAAGGAAAGAAACTAATGGAAGTTTTGCGCTTTAAAACAAAAAAACTGATTTTTTTTTTTGTCTGTGTCTTTGGTGGGCTCATACACATAGAGATCAGAGAACAACTTAGAAGAGTCATTTGTCTCCTACCATGTGGGTTCTGAGGACCAAACCAGATCCGCAAAGTTTGAGGCAATATGGTGCATTGAGCCATCAAGTCCCTTTGTCCATTGAGCCATCTTGCTGACCCAAAATTTTACTTTTGATTTCTTTTTTTGCCTGTACCTTTTTGAAGTAAGCTGTGGCTGCCAATTTGAAACTCCTTTTCTTCTGATACAAGTGTTTAATGTTATATTTCTCTCCTTGAATACTGCAATAACACCCCAGAAACTTTGTTATATTGGGGTTTCGTTCTTATTCTTTACTATTGATTGATGTTGATCATAGATGCTTCAGTAAAGAGAGAAGCTCACCAAGATGATAAGCATTCATTTTCTGAAAGAGCAGAGGAATACAGCCTCTCAGGGAAGACTCAAACCCAGCTAACTCACTCCAGTTACTTTATTCAAACATTCTACAAGGTTGATTGGGGCTGGATAAGTTCCAGCTACCAAAGTTATCTTGACCTTCCGTGCTCATGAAAGCAGACAACCCACACAAATCTCAGTCTCTTTTGACTATGGCTAGCCATAATCAAAAGTAAGAGCTCCAGGTCTGCCAGAAGTGTCTTAGGACCAAGATTAGTACAGCTGCAAACTCTCACTTAGCATTAAGTGCAGACTTTCTAGAGAAACAACATTTCTTCAAGGTTCAGTCTCATAACAATTTCTCAGTCTCTACTGATTAACCCAAACATAGCAAAGGCTTTGCTGAGACATTTTACTTAAAGCCAGACATAAAGGCCTTATTAAACATTTTACTTAAAGCCAGATAGACATAAAGACTTACTATACATATCACTTCACAGTACAAAATACTTTCTAATTTTTCTTTTTTTACTTCTCGTTTAATTTGGGTGTCATTGGAAAATATGTTGGTTTGTTTCTAAATAATTTACAAAAAAATTCCACAAATGTTTCTGATGTTTGTTTTCCTTTATTCTTATGGTTAATGGATGTATTTAGTATTACTTTTATCCTTTCACATATATCAAAACTCAAAATACAACCAGAATATGTTCTACCTTGATAAACATCTCACTCACATATATGAACAAAGCATTTTTTGAAGTCTTCTATGCACTACAGCTTATCTGAATAACTAGTTTTTCAATTAACAAGATAAGACCATTGACATATCTGATCTATCAATTGGAGATTGATTAATCAATTTGCCTTCCATATCTTCCATTTATTAGACATTGTAATTCATTACCAAGAAAACATTATGAGCTACTACTCTTTCCTGCATTAGACCTTCATCATTGAAGTTTCCAGTAGTAATATGATTTACCCTAAAGCACTCTCCTCCACCTTTGTTCACTCACCATTAATATCATAAGCCAATGTGCACCTTTGTAGTTGAACAGTGCTATCTTAGAGACAGTACACAATTATTATTTTATTAGTCTGAAAAATATCTACCTTTGAATATGTAGACATTTATTCCATTTATATTTAGTGTGATCTGTTTAGGAGATATTTAAAATCGGTGTCACCCAATCTTGTATTGTTCTTAATCAGCCGCCATCTTTCAGACTAACAAGGCCTGTGGCCATGAGGGGAGTGGTATACTCGCCACTGCTCGGCTCAGGCACCTACTCACAGGTGACCAGAGACACCGGCCCTGGCACCCACAAGACACTGGCAAGGGAGATGACTCCAATAGCTTTATATATTTGGTAATTTCAAATATCAAGATGCCCACACAATTGGAAGTGTTAACCAATTAACTAACATAGATATAAGTTGTTACCCAGGACTTACTCTCGGTACATGTATGGTCATCTATGGCTCTTACATCTCTGTCCTCCCTACCTCCTTCCTCTTCCTTCCTCTCTCCCTCTCTTTACTCCTCCTCTTCCCCTCCTTACTCCTCCCACCTTAGCTCATCCCAAGTTGCTGGAAAATTTTCCACTACAGTGATTATTTATTATGCCTACATTTATACCTGCTGACTCCTATTTGCCCTGTCCTATCATTGTTCCCTTTGGCTTTTTCTGCCTATGGCCCAAAAGTTGTGAAGAAATTGTCTCATTTTATATTAAATCATTTGTGACTTCTTTAGTAATTTCCAGTATTGATTTCTGACTTAGTTCTGTATTGATAGAGAATGCTATTCATATTTTTTAAATATTTGAATTCACTACTGAGCTTGAATTTATTAATATTACTTTCATAAAATTAGGGAGTTTTCATTGATTATCTATTAAAATATCTTTTTCTCCTCAAGTCTTTTCCTTTCTAGTGTTTCTTTCTTTTCTAAAAGTTCCAAAGCTTATAATATTAGACTATAGAATGCAAAGTAGTTATCAATTATAAGGGCTAATATTTTTCAGTTCTAAAATTGAACTTGACTACATTTGGAATCAATCAAAAACCAACCAAAAACTATGAAGGATTGTCTTGATTGAATCTTTGATGTCAGAAGACACATACTAACTCTAGATCACACTTTCTGGTAACAACACATGGAAGAAGATAGCTTTTGCTTTTATGCCTGCTTCTACCCACTCTCACTGGCAAGTTCATCTGCCATGTTGCTGAGGAATCCCATTGCTTAGATTATAATCTACTTCTTCAGTATTCCATTATAGACTGAAGACCAGCAGCTCTCTAGGAATTCCCTGGAACTCCGGCACCAGATTGAGATGGCTGAAACATCCAGTCTTGTGGACTGAAAAGTTACAGTATCCCTGCTTTTCATGTGCAGACAACCATTGTTAGATGATGTGGATCACAGCCTATAAGCTATTCTAATGATCATGATATATAGAAAATGTCAGCCAAAATATAAGAATATTCAAAATGTAATGAATGAAAATTTAGAAACTGAAAAATATCATATCTGACATAAAATATAAAATATTTTTCTATCAATTCTGTGTCTTTAGAGAACCCTGATTAGTACTATTACTTCTATGTGATTTGCAGACTATATCCATAAATGTGTGTTGTGTGTGCATGTGTGTGAATTATGTATGCAATGTATGAATATCTGTGTATATAATTATGCAAATTTTTATCCACATGCACATGCACATTTCACATACATGTGGAAGCTAGGGGACAGCCTCAGATGCTATCCTCAGATAAGCAGTCCCTCTCCTTTTATAGAAGATCTCTCACTGGTTGGAAACTCACCAATCAGACTAGACTGGCAAGTTAGAGAGTTCCAGGAATGATCCTGTCTCTGTCTCCACAGCACTGGAATTACACACACATACACACACCACACACACACACACACACACACACACACACACACACATACCCTTCCCAAGTTTTTACATGGATTCTCAATATGAAACTCAGACCTTTATGCTTACAAGGCACTTTACTGATGGCTGTCTCCCCAACTCACTAATTGTGCACTTAATGTTAGACTCTTTCCTATACTCTGCTAATGATTCATTGTAGTGCATTTTATGTCAGATATGATATTTTTCAGTTTCTAAATTTTCATTCATTACATTTTGAATATTCCTATATTTTGGCTGACATTTTCCATATGTCATGATCATTTTTTAAAAAAATATGAATTTCAACTTTATCTCATCAGAAGGAGTTATAATAGCTATTTTCACATGTTCGGCTGGCAATTTCAAGATGTAATTAATGTTGTACCTTTTGAGCATTTTTTTCAAATTCCCTCAATTCTTATCATGTCACATAATATTAGATTGTATTCGTGACATTTTAACTTGATTTTGTAAGTTTTTTAAGTGTTTTTATACTCTACTAGAAAATATCAATTGTTTGACAGTGACAACCAGCATGATGATATTCGAGAAGTCCAGAGGTTTACCTGCACTGCTATGATCAATGCCAGTTCTGTACCCCACACCTCTACGTTGCTATGTGATCAGGCTCCGCTCCAAGGACAGTTAGATTTGACTCTGAGTTAAAGCATTAGTCAGAAAATCTTCAAAGGCACTTTTGTGCCCTGCTGTGCTTGTCTATAAATGCCCAGCTCAGAGTTAGTCCAACTGTTACATCATTCCATAACCCATATTTAGAGACCTAGCTTTCTCCGTCACATGTCTTCTCCAGTAAGCTCGAATTCCAGATAGCTTTTTTTTTTTCCTGTTCTCATAACCAGAAAATAGTCTTATGACTTACTCTGCCCACAGCTCTGTGAACTGTTGGATAACTATTGCTAGGTAGAGATTAAGTGACAAAAAGAGATAGAAAAAGAATGTGGATATTGTTCAGGCAAGACTTCTATTTTTTTGCTTCCCCTGTTTGGAGAAACAGTATTTCTTTCCATGATGTGAGTCTTATGTGTCCTTCTAACGTTCATATACTGAAGAGCTAGTTGTCACCCTGTATGTTGTAGAGAGATGGTAGAAACTTTGAAGATGGTGTCTAGGAAATGAAAATTTGGTCACTGGGGATGTGTCCTTGAAGGAGATACTAGGATCCCAGAGTCTCCCTTTCTGTCTCTGCTTTCTTTCTGCTTTAAACAAGCAGTCTTCTCCTCTATATATCCCTTGCAATTTTATGAGTCACAGAACAACAATATGAAATGACCATGAACTGAGAACCAGAAATCATAACCCAAAACAAAGCTTTTGTCCTTATAAATTGACTTACTCAATATTTTGTAGTAAGAGTGGGAATCTGACTGAGCAATTTTACCAAGGTTTAATTTGCTGCTTCGTTGCCAAGTCTGTGAGTGACTGACTCTGATCAAGGCTGAGAAGAAAAAAGAGGGATAGAAAGACAGAAAATAAAAAGGGTAAAAAGCAAAAGAAAGAAAGTAGGACATTTCCCTAAAGTCACCCACATCAGAGGCCTATTTTACTAGACCATTAGTCAATATGAGATTTGCCATGGTCAGTTTTGCCTTCAGCATCTGCTATGCAATTCTGAGATTTTGCTCATCTTGAGTTGAGATGGGATACAGAGATAAAAAATCATCTAGGTTTGGAAGCCATGTCTGGTTTAAACCACATTGGCTACTCTGTTTTGAATTTGATCCCTCAAGTGCTTGCTAGTGTTACATTCCATGATCTCCCAACACTGTTTACTGTGTTCCGAGAAATTACTATAATGTTAGAAATGCCTCAGTAACCTCAATTACCCTAGCTAGCCATCAAATGTTAGGATCATACTTTTTATTGACTGCATTAAATAATGACCACGGAGAACTGTATAAAAATGTATTTCAGTTAGCTCACTGTATTTATATTATCATTGCAAATGTAATTAATATAAAAATAATTGAAATATTTTACATTACTTTTCTCACATTATCTTTTTCAGGTGACTAACTGCATTTCAAGTGCTTCATAGCCATATGTGGCTAATGCTTACTGTGTTGCAGCATATAGATCTGCACTGTAGTACAGCCTAGTACAATTCTTCTCTTTATGTACATATTAGTACTGACCCATGATTATGGGTCAATAATTCAAGGGAATAGGTCAGAGATTCCCATGTCATTGACTATATATTTTGACTGATAGATCTCTAGAGCTAAATCTATTACTTCCTAAAGTGATCCTGAATTTCAGCTAGCAATGTAGGTGTATGAGATATTCTAAATGATTATAGCTGTTACTCTAATTCAGCAGTTTTCAACCTATGGGCCTCAACCCCATTGGTTGTTGCTTCAATATTAGATATACCATGAATATCATAATTTATTTTATATATACTATTCATTAAAAGTATGCGAAAATTAACAGTTATGAAGATAGCAATGAAATAATTTAATGGTTGGGATCACCACAAAATGCACCTTGGTAGCCACTGAGACATGATGCAAAAGGAAGAGATAACCTAATATTTGATTTTTGAGACCTATGATGAAATCTAATTCTACTGTTAGAATTTTTTAGCAGAAAGATGAGTTTACTCACTCCTTTTTCTATGTGATAATCAGCTGAATCATTTCAGGATGTCTTTTGGGAATAAAGTTTGTGCGGTGGTAGGTCAAAATGAGATCCAAAAGTGAACTACACTGGAATAACAATTTACCTTTCCTATTAATCCATTCCCTTCTCCCAAATAGAAAAATAAGCCCTAAGTATGAGGTATTGACAAATTCTACAGTGCAAGAAAACTTACATTAGACGGGATGTGACCACCTCCCAGAATGTGATAACTGTTATATCTAGTCATAGTGTGGTAACACCATATATGAGGACTTGAGTTTTCAAGGCCACTGATACAGTGAGAGCTCAATAATATTCATATAAACGCTGTAGATGTTCACAGGAAAACAAATTATCCTTTGTCTAATATTTGTGGTGTAGACTTTTATAACTACTGCATTATACACAGACATTTTCATGGAAGTATATGTTTGATTTTGAGCATCTTCTCCCACAAGTCCCTCTTTTTCCCTTTTGTACTGTGCCCCAGCATGAAAGCCTTAATTTCCTATTGACAGTTTCCTGTCATATATTCATGTATGATGTAAGTATCTGTTAAGAAGAATAGTAACACAGATAAGAACATATCTATTTGTCTTTCTGAGACTGGCTTAATTTTATTAAAGTAATTTTCTCCAGGTGCATTCATTTTTGTGGAAATGACAAAGCTCTATTTTTCCTTAGAGGTGAAAAACAATTCTATTGTGCCTATATACCACATTTTATTTCGGTCTCTCCCTTATTGTACACATAGATTGGTCCCATAAATTAGCTACAGTGAATAATGCAGCAATAAACACTGATATTCTTGTATCTTTTGTGATAGGTTGAAGTGGAGACCTTCAGACAAATTCTGAGGAATGATGTTGCCGGGCACTATGGTAGATTGAATTTAAATTTTTGAGAAATCTCAGAGTGTCTGGACTAGTTTACATTGCCCTTAAGCCACATAAGAGTTTTCTATTTGTGTACATCTTTCCAGATTTGTTACTTGTTATCATAATGGTTGTCATTCTGACTGGGGTGAAATGGAAGTTCAAGATACATTTGATCTGTATTGATTTCATGGCTCAAGAGGTTGAGTATTTTTCCATGTAATTGCAGGACATTTACATTTCATTCTCTAAGAACTGTTTATTTCATTAGCCCATTTATTAGTTGGATTGCATGCTATTGTGTGGTAACATATCAATCCTCTATCTGACCAACAGCTTTCCAAGATTTTTTTTTCTCCCATTCTACACTCTGTTTCCTTATATGATTTTAACTGTTTCCTTTGCTATAAGAAGGTTTTGAATTTCATGAGATCCTATTTGTTAATCATTGGCATTATTTCCAGAACAAATGGAGCCCTGGTTAGAAAGTTCTTGCCTATTCTTATGTCTTGACATGTTTTCCAAATCTTTGCTCTATCAGTTTCAGATTTTGTAGGCCTTTGATCCATTCAAACTGGATTTTTGAGTAGGATGAGAGAGGCCTATTTTCAACCTTCTACATGTGGATGTCCAGTTTCCCCAGCACTATTTGTTGAAGCTGATGTCTTTTCTCAAATGTTCAGTTTTGCTGTCTTTGTCAAAAATTATGTAGTTACAATTTTGTGAGATCAGCATCTCTGTAGTAAAGCCAACTTGGTCGCAGTGAATGTCTATGGTCTTGAACTAGGCTTGCTTTTATTATAATTTATTAAGATATTGTTATTGTTCTATAATGTTTTCCCCTCCCTTACAGATTTTTTGTCTGCATTTGCCTCCAGAGAATTAGAATTTCTTCCTTCCTTCCTTCTGCCTGTCCTTTCTTCCTTCCTACCATCTTTCCTTCTGTCTGTCCTTTCTTCCTTCTTGCCTTCCTTATTAACTTCCTAACTTCCTTCCTAACTTTCTTCTTTCCTTCCTTCCTTTTGTGGTTGAGTGACAGTGATAACGGTGATGGTGGTGGTGATGATGTGATGGTGTGTCTTTATCTTGTTTGAGTATCAAAATAACACCAGCTTCACTGAAAGAGCTCGATAGTTTTCCTTTGCTATTTTATGGAATGATGTGAGAAACATTGTAGTTGGTTCTTTCAAGCTCTGGTAGACTCAGCACTCGAATCTGTGTGGTCTTGAAATGTTTATAGTTGGAGAATGTTTTATTACTGCTTCAATCTCAATGTTTGGACTAGATCTGTTTAAAATGTTTCTCCATGGTTTAATTTTACTCTGTCACATACATCTAGAAATTCAGCCATTTCTTGTAGATTTTCCAATTTACTAAAATGTAACTTTTTAAGATATATCCTAATACTTTTTAAAAAAATTCAATGGTATTTTTGCAATGTTTCCATCCTTATTATTAATGTTGCAATTTGGTTTTATCTTTCTGTCTGTCAATCTGAATGCCTTTCTCTCTTTCTTTTCTTCTTTCTTTCTTCCTTTCTTTTGGTTAGCTTGGCTGAGAGCTTTTCAATTTTCCTATTCTTTCAAATATCTGTTTTCATTATTTATTAGTATTATCTGTTTTTCATTTCATTAAATTTTGTCCTGACCTTAATTTTTCCTATCTATACATCTTGGATTTGTTTAGTTTTAATTTTTAAGAGCCTCAGGTACACTATTAAGTTATCTATTAGCATTCTCTTTTTTTTTGTTTACTGTAGATACTTATAACTATAAACTTCCATTCTAGGACAGATTTAAATTGTATCCAATAGGGATAATAGATAGATTAGATAGATAGATAGATAGATAGATAGATAGATAGATGATAGATAGATTTCATTTATATTCAATTCTAGAAATCTTTTGATTGTTTTATGATGTCTCTAATGACTCGTTTTCACTCAATAGTATATGGTCTAGTCTTCATGAGTTTATGTTCTCTTGTTCGTAATTTTTAGTTTTATTCCGTGGTGGTCAAATAAAATGGAAGACATTGCTTCAATTTACCTACATTTGCTAATATTTGCTATCTGTCCTATTATGTTATCATTTGAAAGAATGTTATGTGGGATGATGAGAAGAGAGTACATTTACATTGTTTAAATAGCGTTTTCCTTTGATGTTAGTCCTTTTGTTTTATCATGTCATTTAGCTCAGGTGTATCTCAGTTTTGTTGGAATGGCCTGTCTATCAGTCAGAGTCTAGTATTTAAGTCTCCTACTCTCCCTGTTTGAGGTTAATATGTGTCTTTATAGATATTAATATTTGTTTCATAGAATTTTATGCTTCTGGGTTTAATACACAGAATTAGAATTGCAATGTTCTCTTGGAAGATTGTCCCTTACTCCATATGAAGTGACCTTTAAGCTTCTGAATAATTTGGACCAAAATTGATTTTGTCAGATCTCGGAACCATGACCTTGACTTTTTTTTTCCTCCTACTTGCAGTGGCATGAAGTATAGTTTTCAGTCCTTTGTCTATTGTTGCATCTGTCTTTGGTGAAGAGGTATATTTCTTGGAGGCAACAAAGAGATGGATACTGTTATTCAATACAATCTGCTAGTCTGTATTTTGCTTGGAGGATTAAAGCCACTAGTAGTCAGAGTTCTAGTATTCAGTTAATGTTGAAAGTTGTGTGTTAATTCCTGCCATTTGTTGAGTTTCTAATGTTTGAATTACCCCCTTTGCTTGACTACTGTTTGAGTATTGTTTACTCTTTTCTAAGGCCTGACAAATAAATGTGCTTCTCTTTCTCTTCAGTCAGAAGGATTCCTTCAAGAACGGGCTTAGTGATATGAATTCTTTTGGTCTTTTTTGTCATGCATATTTTTTTCTTTCTCTTACATTTATACCAAATACCTTTGCTAGATTAGTCTGGGTTAATACTTGTTCCCTTTCACAGCTTGAAATACATCATTCTAAGCCCTCCTTGCTTGCAAACTTTTGTTTAAGAAATATGTTGTTATTGCCATATTCCTGCCTTTTATAGGATGTGGTGTTTCTCTCTTACATCTTTCAATATACTTTCTTTTGTTTGTGTTTAGTGTTTGCAGGGGCTAATCTTTCAGAGGATTGCATCTGAGGCAGGAGAATGCATCTGAAGGCACTTAAAACACAAGCCTCTGGTCACTCCTGGAAGTGATTTGTCTTGACCAGATTATTTGAAGCAGGAGACCCAGCCTAAATGTGGACTACATCTTTTGGTGGCAGCCCAGGTAAAAGGACATTAAAGGTGATAATTTTGTTTCCTCTGCTTGTCTTCACTCTCACTGGCAATTTTATATATCATATTGTTGTATCATCCCTTCTTGGTTGTTATAATAGACTTCATCAGGATTCCAATGTAGATTGAAGACCAGCAGCTCTCCAGAACTCACTCAGGCCTTCAGTGCCATAATGAGACTGCTGAGACATTCAACAACTACCATAGTTGGACCACTTCCTTTAAATCATTTTAATAATATCTCTCTCTCCTCTCTCTCTCTCTCTCTCTCTCTCTCTCTCCCCCTCCCCCTCCCCTCCCCCTCCCCCTCCCCCTCCCCCTCCCCCTCCCCCTCCCCTATCCCTATCCCTATCCCTATCCCTATCCCTATCCCTATCCCTCCCTATCCCTATCCCTATCCCATCTCTGTGTGTGTGTGTTCTACCAGTTTGTACCCTTAGAGGATGCTGAGTACTGTAGGATTTTCACTAGAATGGAATGTAGGAGGTTTCTCTTCTGCTGTTGTCTGCCAGATGCACTAAATGGGTCTTCTACATAGGTTGGCATCTCTTTTTTCAAGATCTGGACATTTTCAAGTATATAATATTTTCCATAGCTCTCAGAAATTTTCTTTGATATTTGTTTATACATTCTTAACCAGAGTATGTATGTGTCAACAATATCTGTCTGTTTTAGATCACAGAAAACTTAATCAAATTTCTGGTAGTTGTTATATCTTCACATCTAAGGTTTAAAAATCCACATGGATATTCCTTTCTTAAATTAAAAAAGATCAGTTTGCATATCATTTCAGGTCTTTCAAGCAATATTAAAATATTTCAAGGAAAAATGTCAGGATTGTATATAAATATTGCTTTGGGCAAAAGTGAAAAGTATAATTATAAAATACAAAGCTCTCTGTTTATCTAAAATATTGAGATCTTCACAATGAGACAAAAAAGAAGTGGGAAGAAAAAAGAATATGATCAAATATACTGTATAAATTTTTTAATAATAGTATTTTATAGTGAACATAGCACTTATGTATGTAATAAGCAGGCATAAATATTTTCGTGTCTACCAGGAAACATCTGTAGGGAGACCCTGCAAGGAAGGCAGCAATCTTGAGTGCCTTGGTATCATATGAGCAGCTAGAGCTCCAGCCATCTGAGAAGTCCTGGAGCAGCATGGGAACATACCTCACTAATGCGTATCTTACACGCAGGGAAGGCAGAGGATCACTGCACACATGACCTCTTCCCTACATCACCAACACATCTCTCACTTGCTTTGTGCATGTGCTCATCTGGATCCCATAGCCAGACAGCTCTCAAAAAAGCACTCAAGAGCTTGCAGAGGATGGAGAGGGCCACCATCTTGGCCAGTGTCCCCTTTGTCCCTCAGCATGCATAACAATTAGAAGAGTCTTAGTTCTCAACACAAGTCAAAGAGAAACTGCTATGAGGAATGGGGGGGCGGTGCGGGGGTACAATTGTCTAAATGCCTCCTGTGACTCCTGTCTGAACTCTTGAGTGTGAAATTAACCCTGAAGAATGAGACTGTCTGTCTTGTCTGTTCTAATATATGTGTTGCCAATACAGTAACTAACATAGCTAAAGTTCTTCTTTTTTTTTTCCCCCTTTTCAATGGGTATCTTACTGTTACTCTTGTTTAAAGGTATCATTTACAATGTTTCCATTCTAAGTCAAGTAAGGAAAAGAGCAATCTGTTTCATCTTTTATCTCCTTTATGTTGGTTGAAAGGACCCTACAGTATCCTCAGTTCTACATTTATTAGAAGCCACCAACCCCATTGGTGGCCTATTTAACACCATCACAAAACCTGGAAGATTTAATTGAAAGCACTTGCATTCAAACTGTGCTTAGTAGCTTTAAGGAAGAAAAACCCTCTCTATTTAAGGGCATTATTGAGTGGAACCCCATGAGTCTCAGGGCACAGAGCCCAGGGAACAAGAGCTAAAAGAGCTGAGATGTCCATCATTGGTGACCACAATTGATGGCTTAGCTTAATAATGCAGAGTAAAGCAATTGCTAACAGTTTAGGTAAGGAACTGTCAAAATAAGATTAAAACAGTCTCTCTCTACTAATAACCAAAAGGGATTATATCATGGAACTGCTCTTTTTTTTTCTTTTACAGCTAGTAATTATTCAAGAAACAAAGGAGATTAGCACATGGATTTTTCTGTCACTGCACTGCTTGACAACACCTCCTGATTATTACCCATTGTTTGGGATTAATGTCATTTTTTTCCCATAATACACAAAATGAGAAGGTATTTATTACTATAATTTCTATCCCAGTGAAACTGAAACAAAACCAAGACATTTTGTATAATTATACCTACAGTGTTTAAACTGCCCACTTCTGAATTGGTAAAGGGATATTATGCATTAAAATACAAAATTGAAGTCACTAAATAAGAATTACATATTAAGGTATAAAGAGGCAACACTTTCTACAGAAAGTAAGCTAGGAACATTTTTTTCTGAGTTTACTTTCTATTTTCTGGTTAATATTTCATGAAATTACTTTTTATAGAAGCAATATACTAGGAGTACACATGTATATGTATATATGTGAATGTGTGTGTGTGTGTGTGTGGTGTGTGTGTGTGTGTGTGTGTGAATTTGAAGCTAAGATGGGATGTAGAGGTGACCCTGCTTCACAAAGAATGTAATATACTTATTTCACATAACTATTGAATGTATACAGGCTTCTCTTGTCATTGCTCTATAAGAAATGCAGTGTAACTATTATATGGCACACCTTGTTCTACAGATTACAATACTTCCAGTAATGGCTGAAGCATACACAAGAGCCTTCATGATACATAAAATCCACTACTGTTTTATATAAAGGGCTGTAGCAGCCTCTAAGTTAGCTATCTGAATGGGAGGGAGTACCGACCAATCTACAGTGGATACTAAGGAGGATTTATACATTATATTCAACCAATCACTTTTCTGAGCTCAGAATCCAACTTTGGGAACTTTGTTAAGTGGTCTCAGTTACCCATAGTAAATAAACTAATCATTAAGATTTTCTTTTTTTAAGGAATGGCCCTAAACTCTGGTTGAATCATCACTGGTGAATATTAAGCATCTAATGGTTCTTGGTATATACATCCATGCTTATAATATATAGACAATAACACCATCATCAAATATTTTTTGAACCTCCATCTAGTTATAGGATTGTATTACGATTTAAAATAGCAACAAGAATCATTCTACTGCCCTTCTTTATTTTTCCTTTAGCATTTATCATCATCATACACTATGCATTGTATTGTTGTGTTCTAAGAGTCCATATTTACAGAAAGCTTAGTAATTAATGAGCAGTCCAAATCAGAGATGGTGCCAAGGTAAGCATCAAGGTGTTTCCCACTCCCTGGTTTATTCGCTTTCTATTAGCTATAACAAAATAGCTGAAATAATCCTAAAAAGAAAGGGTTTGTGTTGATTCGCACTGTACAGTTTATTGATGTCATTGTTTGGATCATATCATGGTGGAGGCATGTAGTGAGGCAAAATTGCTTATATCACAAGGCAGGGAGAAAAGAAGAGTACAAAATGGCCAGTGTCCTACTGTCATTCTTGAGGGTATGTCCCCCATAAATGTCTTTAAGATATCCTACTAGGTTCTAACTCCTAAAAGCACTACCTTCCAGTAGTGCCAACTGGAGATCAAGGCTGAAACACTTGAGCTTTGGGGGCATTTGACATCTAAGCAATAACAGGTGGGATAACAGCTGTATCTTCTCAGAGCAGAGGTTAACTTGATGTAATATAAACATGTTACTAGAGCTTCCTTTGAGTTTTCTGCTTTTCAACCTCCTATTGGTGTTTCCTAGCATTAACCCTCAACTTGTATGTAGATAAAAATCTGATCTGCTTCTTGGAGAATTCAGCCCAAGGCAAAAGGTTTTAGAACACAGTATGCATCTCCAGAATTGAGAACAGTGCCTAGCTGGTGGATGATAAATGCATGCAGTGTTTCTTAACGAGAGAATTAAAGAAGTAGAACATTCATCATTTGTCCGCAAAGGTCCTACAAGATGGGGATGAAATTCAGAAATTAAGAGTAACAACAGATGATTTCTTGAGTATAGCTGTGCAAGAAAGGCCAGAGGAGAGGTTGGAGAGACATGTAAATTGATGAACACAGACCCTGAGCACTAACATCCCCAGCAGTGAAAGGGGAGAGGGTATAGAGGGCATCAGGAAGCCCGAAGGGATTACTAAAGGTTGGTGGGCTCCTGTGAGAGAGCATGAGTCACACACTAATTATTAATGAATGCAACTTCAATCCCCCTAAAGAGTAATACTCTGAAATAGAAGAATCCAACTCAAAAATGAGGTTATAGTTGTGCAAAATGCAAAGCACTTGCTAGTTCCAAGTTCTGGAATGAGTCACTGGCTGAACCAAATACAGAACTGAGGGATTATTTTTAGAGAGAACTTGATTTGGTTTCACTTAATTCAAATCAATGTACATTCATCAGATGCACATGAATTGCTCAGCACTGATGCTTATACACTCAGGTAGAAACCTATATATTGTGTCCTTTAGGGACACACAGAAGAAAACCCATTGAGATGATTCCAAATAGATAAGTTTAAGAACTCGTTGTTGTTCTTTTTATTAATTTCTATCTCTATCACTGTTGCTTTACTGCTAAAACCAGTTGCTACATGGCCAGGTACTCTGCTTAGTTTTCCTGTATTGCCTTATATAATCACCATAGCTACCCTGAGATTTTAATAAAAATAACTTCTACACATAAAACCATCTTAGCTGAAAATAGCAGAGCTGAGATCCAAACTCCACTCTTTCCAATGACAATACATGTCCATTTGCAACAGTGTAGGGCATGATATGCGATCATAGTATTTTCCTGGTCATTTTATTATTTCCACTCCTATTTGAGAGCCAGAGAATCAGACTTTGGAAGCTCTGAATTATCTTATCCATCAGACAGCTGAAGAGATGCCATAGATCTGCAGTTCAGCACACAGTAGGAAAACCAAAATATGGAAGGAAGTATTTTTCTCAAGACTGTCCCTGTGTCCATTCTATGTCATGATCCACAATGAATTCTCACACTGAGAGTTCCAGGTCTGTGTCTCTCTCACTTGGGTAGATTTATGTAACTCCCTTGATCAGTATATGTGCATTACTGAGAAAAGCCTGATATTTGTGATTAGGTAGACTAAGTAGTAAAGACCAGTATGGTTTGCCTGACACTGTGTCTGACCCAAAGGACAAGAAGTATGGCTACACTGGAGCTTCACAGCAAGAGTAGCCATTCTGAGACGTCCTACACAGACAAGAAACTGTGTCAATGAACACTTGCCTGCTGGGCCCAGACAGCAGAGTCCTCTTACAATCAGGTGCCTGACAAGTCAGAGACCCAGCCTTCAGAGAGCCCCAGCTCTCAAGCATTTTATCCAGCAGGAACTGGATAAAGCAATCAGGCTACTGCTTATCAATCCCTGCTCAATGATGATTTTTTAAAAATAAATAAATAAATAAATAAATCTACTTCTTATTTATATCACCATCAAAAGGAATTTCTTAAGCAGACATGATGACGCAGGTTATAAATGAAAGGTTCTTAACATGAAGCAAGCTAACCCAATATGAACAAATAAACTTTCCATAAATGACTTTCTCCCAAAAACACCTGTAAAGAAGACATGAAGATGGGCTGATGACATTGTGTCTTTTCCTGTTCACAATACAACTTAGATCCTGAAAGTCTCCATGCAATCAGAAATGAAGTGGACTTTGAGACCTTTCAACTTGGCCTCCAGGGCACATACTCCTCCTTGCAGCTTCTGATTCTAAGAGATTTTGATAAATTCTGAGATAGTGGTATTTCAGGTCAAAAATGAAATCTATTTTTCAGCTCTGTAGAAAGGATTCATGGCCTCTAGTGACAGACACAGCTGGTTTGGGTTAATTCCTTTATCCTCTGATTTTAGAAGGATTTATGTCAAGCTTTAAGTTGATTCATTGCAGAGATTAATAACACGAGAACAGAGCACATTGGAGAGGTAACCTGAATGTAATGACAGGTACATTCCAGACTGAGAGTATGTCACATTTCTGTCCATCTATAAACTGTCATTTTGACCTCTCCACACCATCTAATAAAATTACCCACATTCTAATTTTCTATCAAGTATCAGGTTCCAGTTTTCTAGGCAGGCATGTGGTACATACCTCTAATCCCTGCATTCAGAATGTTGAATTGGGGAGATCACTGGATTAATGTCAGCCTAGACAACATAGAGGGTTTGGCCCTCCTGAAATATGCAGTGTGATCTTGTCTCCAAAAAAGAAAAAATGTGTTTTCTAAATGGTTTGATTATACCTATCAATAATTTTAGAGTACCACATGTTACATATAGATGTTGATAGCATTAATAATTATTAAATAAATAAATTATTATTAAATCAATAAATGATTATAAAACAGGACAATAACAATTCTATTCTATTACATGTCTTCTTACTTGTATCCTTCCTTCCTGACAGAAGAGGCAGAAATACATTAACTTTTCTGAGTGAACTCATCTCTAGTTCTTTTATTTTTATTCCTATGACTCTCTTCCAGACCTCCTGAGTTAGCCAAAAATCCATTGACAACATGCCTTATCTTACCGTGCTCTTGGTCAAGTTGTTCTCTTGGTTGCTTTCTCTTGTAATAGCTCTTTATCTTTAAAGAGTTTAGCCATGTTTAGCCAGAAAGATGATGGTTAAGTGGCTTATTGTCCTCCATGGTAGATGAAGACACTTGTAAACTAATTTGGAGCAATTCAAAAGCAAAACCTAGAAAAAATTGCATTAGTTTGGAAAGGAACCTCAGAAAATATCAACAGGAAAGTAGATAAATGAAATAAATAAGGAAAGCCAGCCAATAAAAGGTGGATTAAGATTGTAACTCAAGGTCAACTGGGACTTTGTCTCACTTGGGAACTTTATGTAAATTGCTGTCCAGGAGGAAGGAGGATGCCAAGAGGAAAAAGAAGTTTCCAGGATTTGCATATGGCTTGAAAGTTAGGCCAGTTTGCAAAGAAATGCAAAGTGGCCTGTGGACAGGTTGTTAACAGAATATGCCAGGGTGCCTCTCAGAACTATTTCTAAAAGTATTATGCCAGCTTAAGGAACTAATGATTATGCATATCTGATAAGTGAAGAACAGTGGCATGTAGGTCTGAGTCCTTTCAATGCTTTGATTTACCATCATGGGGAAAGATACCACGCAGGATCAAAGAGCAGAAGAAATGACTTTCCCCATGGCATAAAGATGAGAAGGTATTTTAGGTACCGTTATTGCTGTGAATAGACACCACAACCAAGGCAGATTATTATAGAAGAATACATTTAATATGGGGTTTGCTTAAAGTTTTGGAGAGATAGACCATTTTTGTCATTATAAGGAGCATGGCATCAAGAAGACAAGGGTGGCACTGGAGCAGCAGCTGGGAGGTTATGTTTTATCTATAAGATGGAGGCAGACAGAAAGTGAGAATGTGCCTGGTTTGGGCATTTGAAACCTCAAAGCCCATCACCAGATTCACTTCCTCCAACAAAGCCACACCTCTTAATCTTTCCCAAACTACCAACTGAGAGCCTTTAGGGGTCATTTTCTTTCCAAACATACAGAAGGAATAGACAACCCAGAAGAAGAAATGAACTGTTTGTGACTACTGGAGAAAAAAAAAAGCCTGAAATAGAGGTCATTTAAAAATGTATTATAGAGCATGCTAAAAATAGTGCAGTGTTTTACTAGGCAAATGAGCAAATTTCTTCAAAATTAGCACAAAAAATGAGAACATATGCTACTGACAATGCGCAAAAGGAAAATAAACAGGTGCAATATTGTCCAGCATTACCAGCCACTAGGTAACTGCAGGTTAGAAACAGGGTGGAGTATCACTATTTATTAGAAAGTCTAAAAATTTTAAAACAATGATAATATTGAATGCTGATGAGGTTGGGGAGAAATTGGCTCTTCCTTATACTATCTGTGAAAAGATAAATGAAGTAACTGCTCTGGAATATTATTTAACAAATTTTTTAAATGAAAAACATACTTTTCACACAATTTGGCAATTAATGCCCTGGATATTTATCCCAGATAAATAAGTCTACATTTACACAAACACATATACACACAATTTACATGATTCTTCATAGCAACTTTATTCATTATCTTAGGAGCAAAATGTCCCTCAATCAAGCATGATACAATCAAGCACACTTATAACTCCCCCAACTGGAAGGCAGAGGCCCATTGAGGCAATCTTTGGCTCAACAAATTTTTTTAAAAAGTCCCATATTCTGTGTAAAAAATACTCAACAAACTGCACTCCTCAGCAAAACAAGAAGAGTAAACTTCGGTTACAAACAACTTGGTTGGTTCTCAAGGACATAAACCCATAAAGCTAATCTGATGTAATTACATACTATATGATTTCACTTCCATAACATCCTCAAAGGCAAAACCTTTGGAGGTGGGAGATAGCTCAGGAACTACAATGAATGAAGAGTTATGAAATAGAGAAGATTGAATGTGACCATTAGCACATATCTTCTGGTGGTAGTCATCAGGAGATTCGATCTGAGTTATGAAATACTACTGTGTATTTCCTGTTTTCAGCATTATGATATAATTCCGTGAAATATAAACATATAGCAATTCAGGTTGCTATTTTAATACAATCATGCAGTCTAGCCAAAGGTCAAATTGATCCCCATTGTTCTATCTCTGCCACTTCCCACCAATATGTAATTGTTTCAAAATACAAAGACCTTTAAAAAAAGTTAAATGCCACCACACAGTTTGATTTCCAAGTACACAATAATTCTTGGATATTTTTTCTACTCTCAAAACTGATTATAAAGCTTTCAGAAATACTCATAAGAAGTGGATTGTCGCATGCCAGAAAGATGCCATGTGTGAGTAGGAACAAGAAGAAGAAACCAGAGAGCCAAAAGCAGAAATTTACTGTCTCTTCCTCTCACTAAACCTTAACCCAACAAGAGTTACTAATATCCTCCCACCCAGCAGTGTAGGTAAAGATTTTGTTTATATGAACAACTTATTGTTTAAGGCTGTCCCCTGTCCATTTCAATGTAGCTTGTTCCATGCTTCCATCTAACTGAATCTTCTTTGAGCCTGCCACTAGAGACTTAAAGAGAAGTTCCTGGTTTGGCAAGCTCCAATATCCTTTGCCAATACACCAATTAAAGATATAAGAAAGATGTTGAATAGATGAAATATTAGGAAAAGGAATAGTTAAAAGATGTGGTAGATTGAATATGCTTGGCCCAGTGAGTGTCACTATTAGAAGATGTGACCTTGTTGGAGTAGGTGTGGCCTTGTTGGAAGTATATAACTGTGGGGTTGGGCTTTGAGACCCTCCTCCTAGCTCCTGGCTTCCTATGGATGAAAATATAGACCTCTCAGCTCCTCTAGCACCATGCCTGCCTGGACGCTGCCATGCTTCCTGCCATGATGATAATGAACTGAACTTCTGAACATGTAAGTCGGCCCCAATTAAATGTCCTTTATAAGAGTTACCTTGGTCATAGTGTCTCTTTACAGTAATGGAAACCCTAACTAAGACAAAAGGATTCAGTAACCAATATCTCTCTTTTGTGTACTAGCTTTAGCTTTATGTTTAAATAAAGAAAAAGTAAGAACCACAGTGTAGTCTGGTTGATAATTGTCTCTGTTTTTTTCTGTAACATGGTCTGACTAAGGTTGCCTTGATTGAAGCTTCACCTTAGATGAATGCTCTTTTGCAGAGATGATCTGCCCTGCAAAGCTGGCAGTTGCTTGTGATAGGTTCAGTCCTGTTTGCTACAGTAATGCAAGATGACTGCAGAAGAGATTGACTGAAAATGATCAATTCAAGCCAGGGACAAGATGTATTTTAGGCCAGTATATGATGCTTTCCTTGAAACTCATACTATCAAAAAAGAAGTAATATTTGTCAAGACTGAGTCGTAAGTGGTCCATTTGTACTCAGAGGTGTCAAAATGTATTTGCTATCTTTAACACATAAAACGTAACATCTTTGTGTTTCCCAAATATGAGGTCAAGGAAGGTGGCAGGGACATCAAACCATTGAGGAATCTGGGGCAAAGGAAGTCTGTAAATTTGGGTTTCTGAACTAAGTTTCAAATTAGTGAAATGTTGTTTGTGAAACAGCTCTATGAGAAGTAAAATTGTTGGCACCTTCATTATTTTTTCAGTTCGGTGATGGAAAATGAATTACCAAAGACACTTGGCTAAACAGCTTTCATTTCCAGCACACCTGGAAAATGTATGTGCTCTAGATTCAAATAAACTTTCCATTTGAGACATGACTAATGGTTGACAGAAAGTGATATGCAGATAACCTCTGAAAGAAAAACCAAGGCTAATGTATGGTTTCTGATCTGACCCCGTGAACAATGGTTGTAAACATCCAGGTGAAGTTTCTGTCAGCTTCTGGACCCCATGCATAACTCACTAAAATGAAACTCTCTCAGAGGATCATTATTGTCTTGAAGATTATTGTCAACCAGCAGAGAAGATTCCTTCCCTTGGAGAAAATATAAATCATAACCATGAACATTTCCAATACACTGAAGAGTTTTACAAAGAATTACATATTTCACAATATTGCATTACAAATGGATATTTGTAAAACAGAATAGATAGATGGGTGTGAAGACTTACTTTCCTGTTATATCCTAAAATAAGGCATATATTTTGAAGCTACTATAACTCTTCCCTGCTAGAGCATTTGCTTTATAGAAATAAAGAATAACAGGAAACTGTGTTCAAGGTATGTGCTCACATGGCATGGATGTGGACCGGGGAGATAAGCTACAAGTTAAATTTTAGTCAAGAAATCAAAACATCTTTGATGAGTCACTTCCTCCCAATTCTTAAGCACTCGTACTATAAATAACACATTCATATATAACTCTTAAATCCAAGGATCACAATGTCAGCCTTACAGTGTGATTGTCATTTTCAGATTGGAACTCTGGTGTGGTGTATAAATTAATCGATTTCCCATACCCTCTTTTAAAATGTTTAACTATAATTTACTCTGCTATCCAAAATATGACTTGGGGCACTAGCATTGTTGAAAATTTGCTGTGCTTAATATCTATTTAATGACAATCATATTCTCTGCTGTTAACAAGTCTAGATTCTTGTCTTTGTATTTTTCCTAATCTTCCTTCTTGATATTTTGAAACAAGATGAATACAAACAATCAAAGAGAAACACCATAGCCATAGACAAACTAACACTAAACTTTTCTCAGGATCAGATCAAGTAAATGGCCAGGACTACATTAGAAATGGCTTTGCACAGAACAAAGAAAAACAGTCCGGTAGAATTCATTTTTTTTCCATTGCTTACCAAGCAAAGGAAATATATTTTCTAAAAAGGAAAAGGAAAAATCGATATTGGTTTTGCTTTTTGTTCCTGTACTTTAACTAGAACAGGAACAAAAATAAGCTGGCCTTGTAGAATTATTGGTTCCATCCATTTGGATGAATTTATTGTATTGCTGTGAGACATTTTCTAAATTTTAATAAAAAATAATAGTCAGAAGGATGGATGTGATTTGCAGTTGTGATTCCAACTGTGAAAGTATAATAGTCATGATTACTGTTATTACTATTATGGCTATTATATGATTAAACACTGCTTTATAAAAACATCCTTACATTCTCCAAATTTAATCCATTTTTCTCAGATGGAGTTTCCCTTCCTTTTGTGGGAGAATGCTTTTGGCCAAATAATAATAATAATAATAATTCAACAACCAAGATATTTTCCAAACACATATATAAGTCAGGGTAGGAGGTGCAAGATTCCTAATGAATTGCTTTAGTTCAAAAATCTTGTGGATAGTTCAGTTTTGTTTCTATCTAATAGCTTCAGGAACATATGTTACTTTGTGCCTGTATTTTACACAGTTAAACATGTTTATTTCATAGTATACCTCATAAAATGTTATCTGTTTAAGTTTTTAAAACATTTCGTGAGTATTGGAAGAAACAATAATTAAGCTTCTAACTATAGATGAAAGTGAGAGAGGGAAAATTTATGTGTATGAATTTTAAGTAGAAATGGCCATTTTTAGAAAATGTCACAGGAAAATGTTAGGGCTCAGTCTTGAAGCGTTGTGATTTTAAACCATCAGATTTTGTAGTTTATTTTGATTACTTGAGAATATTTCTCTTTACTAAGGGGACCATAATATCTACCACCACACTAAAACTTGAGGGTCTAATGAAGACTCTTCTGTGTTCAAAGGGGACTGAGGCCTCTTATGGTGCCTGAAAATCTACAGGTCTTTCCAGAACAACTGTGTGTTGAAGCTTGGTTTTTTTTCTTAAAATACTTTATTATTTTATGTGTATAAATGCATACACACAGTCACACACACACACACATGCACACACATATGTACACCACATGCATGCCTGGTGTCTACTGAGGTCAGAATGGGGTGCTACATCCTCTGGCACTAAGATACAGATGGTGTGAGTCACTATGCGGGTGCTGAGAATTGAACCCAGGTCCTCTAAAAGAGCAGCAGGTATCCACAATCAATGACCCATCTCTCCAGCTCTTGCTGAGACTCCTTGAAGCTTTCCTTTACTTGAACCTCACCCACGACTACTGGGCAATTCTATTTAGTGCCATGAAAGGAAACCAGAGTCACTAGCTCTGTGACACAGGACAGTTTAAAGGGACTCTTTGATGTTGAAGCCTTAGGCTCATCGTATCTTCCACAGGGCTTTGCAGGCACTCTTTTGCTTAACTGTGTGATCAATGTAAGATCTGTCTTCTGGGGGTTATGTGAGGACAGTGCTCATTATATGAAACTGAGCTCAGATCAGCATTTTATGCCTTAGTCTTTTATTATACCACAACAGTGCTCTTAATATTTAAAGGCATGTTATAATGTAAGCTTTTTTTAAAGTAATTTTGGAACTTTTACTAAATTAACACTAAGCCATATGTCAAAATTTTCTTTTACATTTTTTCTATAGAATTCAGTGTTCTAACTTAAGAAGCACACTACTTTTCTATGAAAAAAAATTGAAAACCATAATATTGACTGTCGACTCATTTAATGGCTATAGCTCATTAACTACTTAATAATGCCAATAACTCTTTTTGCATACGGACCTCTTTCTAAAGAAAAATCAATTGAGTAGCTTATACACAATAGTGATATAATTTAGTATTTATTGATTCATAAAATTAAGATGACAAGATATTATTTAATTCATTCAACAAAATAACATGCAGGCAGGATTATTTGTTCATTAAATGACATGGAGATCCAGTACTTGAAAATTCTTAACAACAATGGATGAAATATAAAGCTATGTGAAGGAATAAGTCAAATACCTATAACAAATATCTATTTGTCTATTTCTATCTTTAGCTGTAGCTATAGATATTAGACATACACGGATACAGAGAAAGAAAAAGCATGTTGCAGTCTCTGAAGCCAGATCTTTGTTTGATAAAATGTATCTCAAGCATCACAGTCAGATTTATGGGAGCTTCCTCCTTACTGGAAGGAGGCTGCTGCAGAACTCTTGCATGACCTTCAGGAGCATCTGAAGCATTATACAAAGCCGCTGCTGCTTTGAGGTTTCTTGCAGCAGTAATTAACGTTTGTATAATAGTTCTGTTTCACTTTTTTGCATTTCCTTCTTGATTTTCATGTGATTTCAATTTCTTACAGAAGCTATAGTCTATAAAGTTTTGATGAAAACCTAATTAGAGAATATAAACCCTGTGCTCTGAGGGAAAATACATATAGCATTAAGTTCTTAGGTCCAGACATTATCAACAGCTAATCAAGAAAAAAAAAAAAAAAGGCTTGTTTTCTATGGGTTTTTTTTGTGTGTGTGTGTTTACCATATTATTATTGATTTACTATCTCAGCTGTTGTGGCTACAGCATTGTGAGTCACACACTTAAAGCTTATTGCACACATATATGTTCTCCAAGAGGTATGCTAGAGTCTTCTTGCACTACAAACCTTTCAACATCATCCTTGATATCCATATTAAAGAGTGAAATTACAAACAAATACATGAACAACAGAGCACTCGCCAGACCACGGAAAGGGCATGTTTGTAGTAGGAAAGCTGAGGCAGGAAGGCAAACAGAACCTGTTAGCCTCATTGAATATGTATCTGAGCTGAATATTTTGCTGCTCTGTGCATACCCACAAATATCTGTGAAAGTACTTTGTGTGCTAACTTGATGTTACAGGTTAATTTAACTGAGCACATAAACTCTCAAAAATGGATCTGCAAGTAGTGAGGATAAAATTTATGTGTACAAAGTATGTGTGCATGCACACACACACATACACAGCGAGGAGGAGAGAGACAGACAGACAGACAGACTCTGTGTTATATAAAATGGATCTATATATACATAAATATATTTGCTAGATGTGTGTGCACATATGCTACACTGTATCTTAACCTTAGAATTATGGAAAAATGATATTCACTCAGTAAGAAACATACTCTGAACATTGGTTATTTCATTTGCCAGTTCTCTTGTGATGCTAGGAAGAGGCAGCTTCTGATCAGCCATTTAATCATAAGAGTTGATAATCAATATTATATAATATTAATAATATATCAATGTCTTTTGAAGTAAGCATTTCATGCTTCCCTTTCCCAGGAAGTCAAGAGAATTTTCATTTTCATTTTCTCTTCCCCAAGAATCCTTCCATTTTTCATTCCCCATATAATCTTTAGCTATTTATGTTAGATATTTAACATATTATTTTAAAATTCACCAGGTTTCAGATGATTTTGCTCAATTACAGATTGATATTTTTAAAGTGGACAAATATAGAGATGTGCAGGGTCTTAATCAAGAGGCTCTTAAAAGCAGAGCCTGGGGTGGGCATTGAATACAAGTAGTTTACAAGGAATGACTTTCAGAGAACAGGGGAAAAGGCAACAGAGAATGTAATAAGAATGGAGACAGGGGCTCAGTTCAACTGTCCATTATAGACTTTTCCAGAGCTGTGTAAAACTGGAGCTGAGACTCAGCAGAACCAAGATCTATGACCATTTTTCCAGGGCATGTATGTAACTAGTTACTCCCAAGGTAGGCTAGAAACAGTCCTGCAGTCCTGCATAAATGTTCAAAGACAAAATAAGGGACTCTATGTTTTGTTTTTTGTGTGTGTGCATACGTGTGTGCATACGTGTGTGTGTGTGTCTGAGAGAGAGAGAGAGAGAGAGAGAGAGAGAGAGCATGTGCTTTCTCACAAATGTGAATACACACGTGTGAATATATGTGAGCATGCACCTTTAGTTTTGTTTTGTAAGCAAAAAAGATGAAGTTAAGTAGGAAAGGATGGGAGAGTGTTTAGAAGGAGCTGGAAGACAGCAAAGAATATGATCAAAATATATTTTATGGAAACATAAGAAAAACAGATAATCCCAAATGATCTTTGTACAAGATACTTCATAGGTGAACCTGACATAATATGAGGAATGGCTTAGATATTAAAAAGGTTAATAATTTTAAATGACCTTTCTACACTAGGCAACAAAAGTCCACTTCCATTGTGTCAAGAAAAGAATCGAAAATATTAGTGAATAAGAGCTAAGCTCAAAATATTAATAACTGGTGTATTCCCAGAGCCCATTGTTAAATTCTCAGACATTTTGTGAACCAATTCAGTGATTCTTTAGAAATGACATGGACTGCAGGTGCTGCTTACTGTTGAAATATATGTGTTTAGTATTCATGCAGCACTTAACGTCCGCATCGCAGAGGCTGCAAAGTAAGTGGTTACTGCTGATCGTTTTGTAATTGTGTTGCTCTAGGCATTGCCTGTATGCTGTTGGCATTCCTCCTGAAGTTGGGAATTGTGTGGTAGAAGTACGCCTGATGAATCAGGGCTGCCATCCCTGTTGAACCCAGAGTTCAGTGTTGCCATTCTGACAACTCCAAACCAGACACAGTTACCAGTGCGAGTTATTTACACTATAGAAACCAGCACCTCTCCACATCAAGCTTTTTTTTTTTTTTAACTCTTTGACAGCAGGGTGTTAAACATTTACCAACATACCAGCAATCATTTTCCCTTCTGCTACACTCTCCTGTATTCTGTTTACTCCATTTGCCCCCTTCTGACAGTGTTTTATTTATGTTCCTTGTTTCAAAGAACATAAGACAGGATAAAAGGACAGAAACTGCATCTGTTTTCCAGGCTTGAGTTTTAAAGGGTTGGGAGCAGAAGAGGAAAAGGAGCCTGTGTTCCAAGAAATATAGGTTGAGAGTAAGTAAGGTGTGCAAAAACAGAGTTCACCAGCTCATGTGTCCCTTAAACAAAGGAAAGGAATTAGAGGGACACGGGAGAATGGGATGCTTTCCTAAAAGAAGAAAACAGTAAGATTTGGGATTCAAATGCTTGGGACAGAGTCATTGGAAATTCAGAACATGTTCAGAGGAATGAAGTGAGGAAAGATTCAGACCTCCATTGGTAAAATTGCAGTTCATCAAGAACACCCGAAGATAGCAACAAAACTGATTATGCATAGATAATTGGACCTGATCTAGACATGGCAATAGTAAGGAATTCAAGAGTCTCTCCAGGTTGTCTATTAAGGATGTGATGGAGGAATGCATGTCTCCATTGTATTAAAATGAGACATAAAGAGTTCTGTTGATAGAATCTTATGTATCAATAGTAGGTACCAAAGACCAAGGACCGGGGTGAAGCCTGACTCTCAGGTGGTGATGTGAAAAACCAAAGTGTTCTCAACCCTATACTATGCAAGCCAAAAAAGTGAAAGCCTCAGAGACTAACATGTAGTGCGAAGCAATTGTATGGAATAACTGAAATCAAATGTGTGCCTTATTGTGGCACATTGTCTCATCATAGATGTTAGCAAGAATTCCGGAAAATAAAAGGAGGTGAATTTCATACACACCTGAGTTTGTGAAGTTAGATTGGTACCCAAATACCATGACTCAAACCGTGATTTTAACAAATAAATATTTCTTCTCAGATCCACTTGGCTATTTGCCACTTCAACCACAATGAGTATGCCTGCTACTTCAGAGGATCAGAAGTATTTACGGTTCATATTAGGACATACTGATAATAAGAAATATTGATTGAACTGATAATTATGAAATGAGTATCCCAAAATGTCCAAAAGATACCAAGAGACAAACTTGCAGAAATATGCAAGTGTATTATGAGTCCTCCCATACCCTATTCATTGTCTAGTAAGCACGTTAGAAACAAATTTTACTAGGTCAGCAATGTACTTAAAGAAACCTATGTTTTCCCTTTTAACTTCTATGCACGACTATACTATTTTTAGAAATATTGATTGTCCATAAAAGACTTTGAGGCTGCCAACTAAGCCTCAAAGGGTAATTGGGCTGACCAGCACAACCATAAGCTGGAATGCAGACTTGGGAAAGAAAAATGTGTCTATACCTAAGTGAAGCTGAAATGAGTGTCAGTTTGAAGTTACATCGTTAATGAAGCAAAGAGATAATTCATACATACAAAAATAAGTCTTTTCTGTCAACCTACATCTCAGGGTATGACAAATGTGGAGAAAACATACCAAGGGCAAAAAATACGAGGTAAGAAAGGGTTTCTGATAGAAGCCCCTAAAATAACCTATGATAAATGATTTAATAGTATTAGCTGCTTTCATTCTTTAGCTTCTTTTATCTTTTTCCTAGAATTTAATGGCTATGGTCTAATACATAGAATCGGGCAGCCACATATTGTCTATGGCATAGACACCAGCTGCTTCTATCTTGCTTATCACCCTGAGGTTTTCTTGGGATCAGGTCTCAAGAGTAATTCTTATCTTCTGGTACTGTAGGATTTCTAGACCTCAAAATTAGTTTTTAAAAGCTATGCATTTGTTTAAAGATGAGGCAATGCATGAGAAAGGCTAAGACCATCCTCCTGTGGGCACTTGATCATTATCTTTAGATTTTTTTAATTACAAGAGGATAAACAATCAGCAATTTTGTTTTTTTTTTTCTTCCACCTTTCAAGTTACTAAATATTGATGAACCTCCTGTGATATTTCAAACAAGGTCCTCTAGTCCTACAATTTAGATTCTATTCAACATTCATTTGGCAGAGATTTAAAGAAATAAGCCTGCCTGACCTACATAGCAAATTCTAGACTAACTAGGTAATACACTGTGAAACCTGCATTTAAAAGTGGAGTCTACCAGACAAAGTGTGCCCACTGATGCAATAATAGTTGGACTGGTATGTGATAAACCATTATAGAGTAACCTATGGTTTTCTGGTTGGATTTTAGGCCTACTCCACAGGAGGAAATTTTATTTTACACATGGAACTGTAAAACTGGTCAAAAGTCCATAACTATGGAGACTGTGGGCCCTGGGGACTGTAGAACTGGTCAAAAGTCCATAGCTATGGAGAGCATGGGCCCTAAGAGTAGACTTAGACTACTCTTAGCCTTGGTCTGCTTAATTTCTTTGTGTAACAGGCAGCAGTCGGTGCAGAGATTTATATCTAGCCAAAGTGATTAAAACAAGTGTCTATGAGTGACCATCACTAAATGGAGCATCTTTGTCATACCCCAGCTGAGGATCAGGGAACACTGAAAAGAGGAGGGAGAAGGAAAATAATAGAAGGGTGCTATGAGATGTTATTTTCAGGATATGACATGGCTGTGAATCCAAAAGGACAACACTCCATCACAGGCAGCACAGGAGCCCTTGAGACTTCACATCTTACCAAATAGCTATAGGTAGCTCATAAAGGCTGATAGAGGGAGACTCCTTCTTGCCTCAGGATATAGCCCCCTGGTTGATTACCGATATTCCAGCCGTATACCTATCAGCATGTGGGCAGAACAATTTGACTTAGTGGGTTAATTTTTTTAAATAGCAAAAGAACATATTAAGTAAGATCTAGGGAAATGTGGAGAGGGAAATTGGGTGATAGATATAATTTGTGTAAAAAAGAAAGAGCAAAACACAAGGTCAACACAAACACTCAGCAATGTTTAGGCTAGCTGGATACTCAAGCATCCTAATAGCCCATATGACAACTAGGGGTGAACTCTTGTAAACATCCTTCAGCCTTTCCAGTTTTAGGATCCACAGATGTGAACCTTAATTCTTTCAAGTGCTTTGAAGAGGTAAATTGCAACATGGCAGCCTCTCAACAATGCCTATTTAACTTTATGAAAGAACAGAGTCCACCTTAGTGAGTGAGGCTCCCAGGATGAAAGGTAAAGTTGGTCTGTCTACTTTTGCCCAAGAAGAATTCTTTGCGAATTCTCAGACTAGAGCTCTATATAGCAAGTGGCCCACTCCTGTATATTCCCTGTCTTCTTCCCCCTTCTGAGTAAGAGAATTGTGGTCAAATTTACTGCAATTTTTTTTATTTTGAGATAGAGACTCTCTATATAGCCTAGAATGTCCATAAAGTTTTTGTTACCAAACTCACTTGGAATTCATGGCAACCTTCCTGCCTTTCCCTACCACATGCTGGGATTACAGACCTGAGCCACTATACACCTTTTTCTGTCTTCTTCCCCATCCTCTTGGTACTGCTAGGGATGATCAAACCTCAGTCGAACATGAGAATACTGAACATTCCCTGTACCCACTTACATCTCTAGTCCTGAATCTTGAATTGTTTGTTACCTCAAGAAAAGAATTTAAAAACATCAAGACATGAACTACATTCAATTAAGTTATTTTATTATACTTGTTTGTTCTTGTGATTTTTTTTATTCTTTTTTTATTATCTTGAGTCCATCTTTCTAATAACTCCATGCCAAGATCAATGGGAGAATTCCTTGGGGATTTCAAACTAAAATAAGAAATAGAGGTGATTGATGACTGCTGGGCAGTAATAGAAGATCAGTCTTCTCCAGGGACAAGCCTACTGGTAGGCTAGCCAATCCAAGTGGTCAGCTCTAAATACATATGAGCAACACTAGATAGACTCAGCAATTGTATGTATAAAGTGTTTTATATGTATTTGTGCAGCAAACATAATTAAACAAAAAAAAGCAATGAACCAGAGGAGTGGGGCTAGTACAGAAAGAACAGGAGTGAAGAGAAGGAGAAGAAAATGATGTAACTAAGTACTTACATATGAAATTCCCCAAAACTAAATTTTAAAAAGTAACAAAAGAAAAGAAGAAAATGTAGAGACATCCACCTATAATCAATCCCAGAACGTGGTAAGTGAGCTAGGACTACTGCAACAAGTTTGAGGCCAGCCTGGGAAATAGAGCAAAACCCTGTCTTGAAGTAAGATAAAGTAATGGAAGCAGCAATGGAGAAATAGCAAGTTGGAAACAAAATTTCTACTGTACCATGGATCTTCCTGTGAAATGTCAAGAAACGGAGGATTTGGGAAAGTGTCCTCTAACTTTCCTCACTGTGGCTCAGTCGGCTTCCAGCTGGAGAACAGTGATTGCTCTCCTTAGTTCTCCTTCCACAATATCCCATGCTCAAGAGGGAATGGGATGTAAGTTTACCCAGTATCCTCTAGTGCCAAGGAGAATGCTAGGGACAAATGCAAGAGTGGCCCTGGTTAAAAATCACTATTGACTGGAACTCCCAGGTGCTAGCAGTGGGTATGGAAAATGATATAAGCACTTCGGACAACTGTGCTATCTACAGCTGGTCAGCATTTATACTCACTGCAGCTGTCAAGTGTGTCTACTCAGCTGAAATATGTATGTTCCCTTATCAAAAGATATGTGAGCAGATATATGTAGCAGCAAGATGTCTGTAATTTGGAAACTACCTAGATTCCCAAGGGAGTAAGATGGAAGCCTTAAATTATATGTTCACAGCACATAATACTCTCAGGCAATGAGAGTAATTAACTCCACAATATGAAAAATATCACTAGCTAATCTCATTGGAGAAGGATTTGTGCTGTCTGAGCCCATTTTTACTGTTTCAATAACTGAAATAAATAAACAGCATGAGAAGTGAACTGTCCGTTATCTTTGGGTGGGTGATGTCCTAAAGGGAATGTGAAACGGCCACAGAGGTTGAGGATAGTGTCTTTACTGGGTTACATGGCTACATGGTTTTCACATCCTATAGCCTGCAGACTGTCATTGTTGGCTTACCTCACACTTATCCTGCAAGCCAGTTTAATAAATCACTTTCTATTATTTACATATAAACAGTCTATTGATTGTGCTCCTCTAGAGAACCATATCTAATATACTGTGTGCGAAACAATGGACTGACTAGGTATTTGAAGATTGGGGCAGTGATGCTCAAATCAAATGTATTGACCACTTGTCCCATATCCTTGGGCCTAGCTACACCTTTGTCATGCAGATTTCATTTAGCAACAATACATCTTAGTATTAATGTGAGACTTTCCTAGTTTGATTTCTGTTTCTGAGATAAAATATCTTGACAAAAAAGCGCCATGGTAGAGAAGGGTTTGATTTCACCTAACAGTAGAGATTACATCATAGAAGGTCTATCATAGAAAGTGGTTAAAAGCCGCAGGGACATCAAAGAACTAGTCCCATCATATACACAGACACAAGCAGAGAGAAATAAACATGTGCTTGCTTGCTTGAGTTCTGGTTTACTTCTAAATCCACTCATATAATGCTATACCTAGGAAACAGTGCTGTTCTAAGTAACTTGGGTCTTTCCATTTCAACAACTTACTTGAGACACACAAAGCCACCGGCCAACCTGTTCTAAATAATCTAAATAATCATTGAGGCCCACTTCCCAGTTGACTCTTGGTTATCTCAAGATGACATAACTAGCCATCACAGGCAGAGGACAGCAGACCCTCTCACCACAGAGTTTACATTGTTCAGAAAGTTACAATAGATGACAATGGAAAAGCTCTCACACAAAAAAGCTCTCATCCTTCACCCCCATTTTCCTAAAGATGGGACATAAATTACAAAAGTGTTCCTTTTTCCCTTTGTCCTAGGAATGATAAAAGTTACATCATCTAAGTAAACTTTAGACCCTTGTGTTGTAGTAATTATTCAAAACGGCCTCTGGTTCAGGTCGACTATCTAAGCTGCAGTGGCTCTGCCTAGCCCAGCCACCATGTTTCTCGGCCTGAGGCCACATGCACACTGCAGCTAGAACCAGCCGTCAGAAACACCAGCCCTGCCACCCACTAGATGCCAGCGTGAGAGATGGCTCTGCCAATCTTCCACACAGTCTCCGCAAAGCAGGGCATTGCCCAGACCATTCCGCCATCCATGCAGGCCCAGTAAGAGAATGAGACTCTAATTCTTATAGATTAATCAAAGGCTTTATATGTTTGATAATGATTAATAACAAGATGCCCATACAAAGAGAATTGTATCCCAATTAGCTAACCTAATTATAATTTTATAAGTTGTTCCCCACAAGTGCTCTCCATACCTGTATGGTTCTCCATCCTCCTACATCTCTGCTCTCTCTCTCCTCTCTCTTCCTTTTCTCTTCCTCTCCTAACTCCTCCTCTTCCTTTTCCTCTCCTAACTCCTCCCACCTTAGCTTCTCCTACACCCTTGTTAGCCCAGAAATGTTTCAGAGCAAGACACAAAACTTTATTGACTACACATTTGCCTTCCCACAATTTCTACCCTTAGTGATACAAAAGCTGCCCTAATCCTGAACACTTCTTCAAAAATTGATTATTCTTTTTTGCTGTACCACCTAGAATTACTCATTCTCTGGGTAATTCCCACCAACCATGAAAATACATGAAATACATATATTATAGATGTAGGCTTTTCTTGTTGTTAATCAATCTTTTGCTACAATGATTCTTACCTAAGAATTCATAAAAAATCAAAGAAAATAATTATCTTGTACTACAAACATACAGGTGTGCATGGGAAGGCACCATGTCCTGGGAACTATTTTAACCTGTTCATTTCCACAATAGCTCCAGGAGATTCCTGTGAGTCCTTTTCTACTTCAGAGATGTATATGCTGAGCATCTTTTTGATTAACTATTTTTGCCTTAAATTTTAGAGCCATAATGGACTGGAGTTGGTATGCAAACACTAAGACCTTGTATTCAGTATCTCCACCCATTAGAAAAGTTGTCAATATGTATCAAAGTAAGTACTTAGATAATGGTGCAGGTCCTTTTTGAACACCTATAAAATACCAAATACTTCTCCATGATCATTTGAATTCTACATTGCTACTGGCCTTCCTAGAGATGAGGAAACAGACACAGAGGTTAAGTGTCACAAGATTGGACACCTTGCACATGAAGGAGGCAAGCAGCCTAGCTCCAACACCTGTGACTCTAATTGCTTCAGTATCCAGTGCCACAGATGCTGTCTCATCTTACTTCATACTTTTCAAACCAGAGCTTAAATTGGAATCAGAAAGACCCTGAATCCTCAGATTTTAATTATCAGCTTTGGGATGAAGCCAGAGATCTTCACTTTTAAGCCAGCATCCCAATTCTGATGGTACTTAAAATCCAAAGACCACACCTTGAGAAATAGTACAGCCCCACAGAGAAGATTCTAGGACCTAAATGTTTTAAAGTTTTGGCACAAAGATTTCATCATCTGAACAAGATTTGGCATGTGTTGAATTATTGATCAATATATTTTTAATAAAGCAACAGCAATGACTTGTCTAAGATCAAATATCCCAATGTTTCTGAGAAAATTTAAATCAGCACCACATTTTCCCAGAGAATAAGCTTGTGATGACAGCCCAGGGAACCAAGTCAATTAATTCTCTCCATCTCCAGAGGATCTAGAATCAATTCTGAATATAACTAACACACAGGAAATATGGGAAATTGAATTGGAGTTAGAACATAACTTGCAAGTCAAGACACAAGTAATTGTGTTAGATTAGGACATATTTGTTGTTTTCTTCAAGACTGCCTGTCTTCCCTTTTCATCAAAATCTAGCTTATTGCTACAAATTTCTCCTGTGTATATTTCAACAGACAGCAATTTTTTTTTCATTTAGATTATCCCTGGAGGCCAGAGGAAAATGTTTGCTCATTATTGTTTAACTTGAACAATATACTAATGTGATCAATATCTACTTCAACTCTTGTTAGTAGCAATAAAACATTGTAATTCAATTATGTTTCATTTGAATCATTGAAACCATTTAATAATGCTTCATTTCAATCATGCTCTTGTGAAAATTAGATAATTTTTGAAAAATAGAAAAATTCAAAGCACTGAGATGGAGAATGGAGACTCACTAATGCAAGAACCTTCATGTGACTTACTCATGCTTGGGATTTTGAATCACTTGGAAACTCAGCTAGGATCTGGCATTTTAAATAGTGAGTTTATGAAAAAAAAAAAAAAACTATGTATGTATGTATCCAAAATGGGCCCAATCATCTCCCCTTTCTGAATTTGTTCAACCTAATTTGCTTCCTAAAGTAATTTCTATTTCATGGTGACATCATTCTCTCAAAACAAAATTCTTGAGAACTGATACAGGCCTTGACTTTCTGTCGACTCCTCTACCTATCCACTGCTTGCTCTCCACCTGCAACATCTTTGTAGCCCATGACACTTTAGTTCTCTGTGCCCATCTTCCTGATTCTGCTTGCTTGGATTCCAATGGTTTCTGTCTCAACTCTTACTCATAGAGCTTCCTGAGATCACCAGTATCATCTCCATGTTTCCTGTTTGTATCATACTGGGGTGGCTCATAGTCAATCACTGATCTGACTGGTCGAGTAGCATGAAAATCCTGCTTTCCTACATACAAATGAAGCATCACTCATGTCCATAATCCCCTGCAGAACCAAATGAATCTTGAAAGCTTGGTCTCACCTTCTCTGCGTTCCCCACTTCCTGTTTCCTCCAGGAAACTCCCTTGCCTTGATAAAACTCCCGAACCCGGTACTTTTTCACTCTTGCTTCTAGGCAAGACAGTGTGAGATACTCTGTCCTGACTGCCCCAAGTCATCCCTTCTCCAAACTACTACCTGCCACTCCCTAGTACAGCAGTAATTCCTGAAGTCATCTTGATAAATTCCACCAACAATAAAGGGGACAATTGTTTGATATGAATTATTTAGCCACATCATTTTATCCATTCAAAATTCAACAATGATTCTGCATTTGCTGATTACTTAAAAAAATTTTCTTAGAGATGTGTTTTAAGTCTCCCGCACTGACTTTAACTTAAAAGTCCTTAATAAATGCAGGTAAAGTATGTATGTTATTCATAAATGGATTCACTTCACTTTCCCATCCCTCTCACATTTCCAGGCTCCTCTATCATTCATAATAAATGTCCTCCCATTCTAAGTATGTCAATCAGGTCTATCTCAAGGAATATTCTTAGTATGTGGTTAAACTTTCATGTTCTTAGTTTCCCATTGCTCCTACAGCAAATAGTCCTATAGCAAACAGTTTACCTGCATATTCTTGGGCTAGGACCAGAGTCCATGTAATTGGGTTATTATCTGCAGAAGTTGGTACAAAAACTGAATCATTTAAAAATACTTTCAGAATATGGTTACTATGGTCCTGAGGTCCTTGCCTCCAGTACCTGGAGGATTGAATCTCGAGGCTCAGTTCTCTTGACTTCTCCATCTTCTTCATCTGCTCAACTTTCTGCTGGGAAAGTTCTGATTTGAAAAGATATGTTCTTAGGTTGAGTACAGTCAAATAATCCAGGCCAATCTCCCCATTTCAAGGACCATAACCTTAACTAAATGTACCAACTCATTTTGTTATGTAATATAAAATATTCATGAGTTGAGTAACATGGTTTAGTATATGGATATCTTTAGAAATTCTGCTGATGACTTTAGTGGTATCTTTCTACCCTGAAACTCTATAGACTATCAGATCATCCTTTTGGTAAATTTTCTCACACATAAAGTCAGAATGACTTATTTCCATTGTGTGTAGCCAGAAACTTTTCTAGGAACTTTACCTATATTGATCCATTTTTAATTTATAATAGCCTGTGCGTTCATAATTATTATGAAACATTTTACATGTGAAGACTGAAACATAAAAGGTTTATTACCTCTAAACTAATATGTAGAACATTAAGTGTGGCTAAGAGAATTCCACATGTTTGCTCAAATGCTTAATCTTCTTGCCAGTGCAGTGCCAAAACATGGCTTCTATTCTGAGAGCCTTGTACTTTGATAGGACCATGTGACTGACTCTGGCCAATAGAATGTGCGCAAAAGTGATGAAAAACAACAGTTTCTCAGTCTGGCCACCCATCTCAATAGGTAGAGTGGTTTTCTATACTGTCTCTCATGTTAGAAGCACATGGCTCAGATTGTGTAGTCACTCTAAGAAAGGAGTTTAAACCTTTAGGACACATCTTGGAAGAGGGAGACAAAAGATCCTTGTCACTCACCCTGGACTATCATGTATAGATTATGTCACATTTTGCAGAATTCCTATGGCTTCATCATCATTTATTTTAATCAATACACTAGATATCAAGCTTAGACTGTTCCTTTAGCTAGAATAATATTCCTTCTCTTCTACGCTTCCTTCTTTTTTTTCTGAATAATAATATCTCTCTGACTTCATTGCGAGAATGCTTCCCAAGGATATCAAGTCTCTTAGACTTTTCAGTCCATCATCTAGGAAAACAAAAGCAGGAATCCAAGAAAGAGACCATGGAAGAGGAATGCTGCTCACTGTTGTACTTCCCCTGGATTGCTCAAGAGCCAGGCCCAGCTGACCAGAGGTGGTCCTGGACAGCTCTATGTAAATGAACAGTCAAGAAGAATCAACAGTACACAGATGTCCACAGGCCAATATGATGGCAGAATTTCCTGAACCGAGATTCCTTCTTCTTTCTTCTTTGGAAATATATCAAGATGATAACAGAGATTAATGTGACAGTATGATTGTTTTACAAATGCAGTGTTCTTTGCCAGCATTGACCTTTAAAAAGCTTTCTTTCTCCCTTAGTTAAGGTTGAACACAGTGACGGACCTTTTTTTTTTTTTTAACACCATGGGATCATTTAAATAAAAGGGGGAAGGGGGTACACTTGGACTTTCTATCAATTTGCAAAGAAGTAGTGAGATTTGTCTGGTAGGAAGGTGCACAGAAGAATGGATTGATGAAATGCTTTCATTCTAATTCTCCTTACAACTACAGGGAATCAGAAGAACCAGTAAATAGACAGAAAATCAAATAAACAAACTATAAATGAATTATAACACCAAACATCCAAATCTGTCATAAATATATTCTGCAACTAGCCTTCAAAATATCATGATTCTATGATAGTTCTGAGTGGTTTAAAACATTTCTAAAATTCAAAAACCCTGTCTTTTTTTTTCTTTTACTATCTTGTCTACCCACTAACTGTTGTCCTCAAATATAAGACCCTTTAAAATTATGTGTGTAATATAATATTTCATATAAATGTTTTTATATCATTCTCATTTATAGTTATTAATCCATATGCCATATAGATTTCCAGATTACAAACATTTCTGCATTGTTGTATTATCTATAATAATGATAATGATAAACCTTGTCTTCAGTCCTCCCTTCTTTCCTCAATTCTAAGCAAAATCAATGTCATCATTTTCTATCCAAAATATGTTTCTTTTGGTGATACTTCTGATGTCGCTGATAGCACTGTCATTCATTGAGCATCTGTGTTGCTTTGTCTTTGTAAGAACACTAGGAAGGGACTGGAGAACGGGCTCGGTGGTTGGGAACTTTTGTTGTTCAGAACTCTTTCTGTTCTTTCAGAGGACTTTGATTCAGTTTTTATTCAGATTCATTATAACTACTCATAATAACTACAGTTCTGGTGTGTACTTCTTGTCCCTATGGACACCAGACCTAGAAGTACACAGACATACATAAAGGCAAAATTATTCATACACTACAAATAAAAGTAAGTCTTTAAGAACATTAGAAATTGACCTTTGGGGATTTTTCCTCCATTTTGGACACTCAAATAGATGCCACAGCCTTAGAAATGTCTCCTTTCAAAGCAACAATATCAACCAACCAGAGCCCCCAGGGTCTAAACCACCAGCCTGGTAGCGCTTGGGGAGCGACCCATGACTCCAGCTATATATGCAAGGGAGCTATTTATAAGTGGGAGAAGAGATCCTTGGTCCCATGAAGGCTGGACATCATGGGGGGTGGTATTGGAGGATGGGGAGGTGAGGTACACCATCATAGAGGCAAGAGGAGGGGGAAGGGATAGGGAGTTCCTGGGAGGGAGGGGGGAAAATGGGGTAAGGGGAAAACATCTGAAATGTAAATAAAATTTCCAATAAAAAAAAATTAAAAAAAAAAAAAAAAGAAAGAAATGTCTCCTTTCTAAACTGGGCCTTGCCCTGCTGTGTTTTTTGTTCAGATTATATGATGGGTATAGAAGCCACTATCATAATGCATAAGAATGCGGGGAGAGTGAGTCACAGCAAGAGATAAATGAAGACAGGGAGGAAAAGGTAGGACAGCAAATGAGATCTATTTAGATATTTGTCTTAATGGAAATGTGCTCATGATGTGATGGAACATGATGAAATGTGGAACAAGAAAGGAAAGGGGAAAAAAAAAAAGACTGTTGCTATGAGCAGAAAATATCTGGACTGGGACCAGATGGACAAGAGCCAGACCTGGAGTATTCAGCAAAAAAGAGTTGCAGGCAGGGGAGCAGCCAGTACAAATCTCAAAGGAAAACAAGGCTGGTAGAGTTCAGAGAACAGGAAAACCAGTATGGACACAGAACAATGGCTGAGGGAGACAAGCAAAGGAAGACACCAGAGAAGTGGGTGGAGTCCGCCCAGAGAGAGTACTCAGCTTTACCAGTTACCAGGAAATGTAATAGGTTTAAACGAAAAACTCTGAAGCTATGAATTCATGTTTTTTTTTTTTATTTGTTTACAAAATTGGCTCTGGCTGCTGTTTTCATAATGGCCTTATATGGGAATAAGACTGGGGATGAAACCGTTTTGGAAGCTGTTCTCCTCATCAAGGCTAGGAATGGTATTGACTTAAGACAGAATTGCTCCAGCAGATGTGGTAAAACTTGTCAGATCCAAAACATTCCTGCACAGAGAATGGAGGGTCCTTGTTAATGAAATTGTCTTGTGGGAGGTAGTGCATACAGAGTGTAGAGAGGCATTGAACAGAATTAAAGATGTTGCCTTCATTTGGGGTCTGAGCCAATGCTTTCTCTTTATAACTGTTTTAGTCAAGGCTTCCTCTGACTTTGGTCTGGGTGAAACTACAGCAGTGTCCTTGTTTTCTTATCATTCTTCCATTTCTTCTATTTAATCCTTCTGCAAAAACTATTTTCCAGATTATCCTATAAATGTAAGGGCTGAAAATTGAATTATCAAGATCCCGTAAGAAGAAAGGAATTCATGATTGTCACTCTGGGTACAGAGGAGGAAGAATCCAAAGGCAGAGATTGTTTTCATCAGATATTCAAGCATGTATGCCACTATCTGCACTGGAGTTAATGTAGAGAATGAATAGCTGAGAGCTGCAGCTGCCACTGGAGGTGAAACCAAGAAGAAAGTGGGACCCCAGAACTCAGGAGCTTAAAGAGGCTCCTGATTCTCTGTTATTCCAGCTTTATCACTCCCTAGATCCATGAGCTTAGAAACCTAGATCTTTTTGTCTATATGATTTACTTTATTTGAAATTTCACCCCTCTCCCTGTGCCAACCCAAGAAGCAGCAAGGAAAGCCACCTTGAGTTCTCCAAGCAGGGTAAATCAAATCCTCTTCTTTTTGACAGCTTTGCGCTTCCATAAATCTATGTCAACACATATCATATTGGATTGCCAGCTATCTATTTACCGAGCTGTCTCATCCAGAGGACGATAAATTTCTTGCAGATAAGAATTGTATCTTGACATCTTCTCAACGTTCCTTGCAGATGCTCTTCGAAACAACACTAGTCCAAGACAAGATAAAGGACACACACAGAACTTTTGAGGTTCAAATTAGAGTTCAAGATTAAATGTTGTTTATGGGTATGATGGGGACACAGACAAATGGTAGCCAGTGTATGTTTATGTTATCTTTATTAGTTAGCCTGGTGCCACAAAAATAATCCATAAGGGATGGAAGTTTGCCTAGCACGATGTTTTATAGTTTGAGTTCGACTTTGCTAGATGGTGGCTAACTTAGTTCAGAAATCCTGATCTAGGATAACTCAACTCTCTTCTACTTGGTTCCTGACTTCCAAGAAAACTTTCCTAGGCTGGGTGACTAGAAGAAGTTGCAGTTTATTAGTAGTTGTAATCAAAGAAGAAACAAGAAGAAAGAAATTAGGTTCAAAAATCTTCATCTCTCTTTCTCTCCTCTCTATCTTCCTTCTCTCCTATCTAGTGATGGGATGAAACCAGGGAGATAAAGGCTGGACAAAAGAACAACCTACGACATAGCAAAGATCAGCAACAGTTCTTCACTCCTGCTATAACTTACTCATCAATGAAATTCCCAAGCCCACAGAAAGCTTCAAAGGTGGGAAAGCAGAAAGTACAATATGATGGGATGAGATTTATTTTTAATAATTGAGCATGTCAAAAAGGCTTACATATTTCTTGTTGCTCTCTCTTTTAAACCTTACCACTACCAAAGAAGAAAGGAAAGAAGGAAGGAAGGAGGGAGGGAGGAAAGGAATAAGAAGGAAGGAAAGGAAGGAAGGAAGGAAGGAAGGAAGGAAGGAAGGAAGGAAGGAAGGAAGGAAGAAAAGTAAGCTATCTCAGCCCGGCTAACAAGAAGAAGCCAATTTCCTGAGGTGAAAGCATCTACTACTCTATATAAGCTGCAGCTCCAAACAAAAATGAGTGTTAGCAAAGACTGTAGATCTGTTGACCACTCAGTTGTGCTCCAAGCAAGAACAGAAGAGTGGCAACAAATGCTTATTTTAGGCCACTGAGTTTGGAGTGGTATGTAATCAATACATTAGTAAATGATAGCAGTTTTATTATAAATCTGCCATAATATAAATCTTTATGTTGATCCAGAAGAATCTTTCAATTTTCAGAATTCTTCAAAAGCATTTCCTTGAGTTAGTCATATACATTTTCTTTCTCTTTCTCTGCATTCCAATTCTACTAGCAAGTTTTCACCTTTTTGTATTTGAAAATGGACTAGAACTTGTAGCCAGGAACTCTCTTCAGCAGAGTGGATGAGCCAATCACTGTCTTTATGGTTGTTAGTTAGATAAACCAGGTTTAATGTGATGCCCACAGGCAAATTCTTTCACCCTTTTGAGAATCTTTTGTTCTTTAAAATGAAAGTAGTGATGCAAACTATGTCCTGCATATGCTGTCTGGGTTGCATACAGTATCATCCAAATGTCACCAAGAGTTGATCTCTATGCTATAATCTGCACAGCTGGGTAAGACAACATAACTTGTTGGGATAAATATAAAATGCTTTGTATGAATAACAATAATAATAAACATTAGATTTTCTTCCATTGCCATACTTTTAACAGCGCTCCATGCTCTAGCCCAGAGATGGGCATACCATGTGTCATGGGCCAAATGTGACCTAGAGTATGGTTTTGTAGATGCAGTTTTACTGAAACACAGGCACACACCTGTTGCTGGTCACTCTTCTCCTCCTATGGTAAGATAATAAGGGCCTACTGTTGTCTCTAGTGACTAAATTATATAATACTTAGGAATTTATAGAAAAACTTTCCTGGCTGGCCTTTAATTTTCTAAACCTTAAACTTACATCGTATATATAGGCTTATTGAAAACTCATGCTCTCAGGGTTCAGCTGCCAGAGTCTGAGCCATTATGTGTGGGTATGATCTGAGAACCTGCATTTCCAATAAAAATATTATTGCTGTGGCCACATAAATACTATGCTCTTACTATCTAAAGTAATATAATTATATAAATCTTTATTTTTAAATGGTAGTATTATAGGTTCTGGAGGTTCACAGTTCTTACAGCACTTGTAAAGCAGAGATGGAAGGTTATCACAGACTTGATATCAGTCTTAGGTTTAGACGGAGATGTTATCTCAATAAAGAAACAATATAAAATAAAATAGAATATACTATAATTTGTATGTAGCTTGAGTGTTAAGAGAAGCTTGGGCCCAGGTGTTATGGTATTAGGAAGCAGACTTTTGAAGAGTGGGTGCTTCAAACTCAGAAAGGATTACTGCTGATCTTGAGGAATAAGCTAGTTATCATGAAAACTGGTTGTTAGCACAGCCACTCCATGTGCTTGGTTTGTTCTGCACACATTATCTCCCTCTCCATTGGCCCACCATCTATCAACCCAGTCAAATAGTCTTCACCAAAGGCCATTTGCCAAGTCTCTGATTAAGCCTTCAAACTCAGTACTAAGAAAATGTATTTTCTTTGAAGAATACCTAGCATTAAGAATTCTGGGATAACAACATAAAAATGAACTAGTAAACAGGATATCTGTCAATTACACCTGAACTTAACCCATGTTATAAAAACTTCAAAATGATGCTCTATAAGTAACTAACAGCCATAAGCTGTTTTAAGGAGAGTGTTCCTTATAGATAATTCATGTTTATTCACAGGAGAAAAAAAGTTAATCTGGGCCAAGGACAATTACCACCAGCAAAAGTCAGAAACCAAAGCACAAAAACAAAATTAAGAATGTATATTAGGCTTTAATTATTAGTCTATGTACAAAATGAAAAATCTATCTTAAGGTTTTCTTAAATTAGAAGGTTTGGCTCCTCCTAATTGCACCATTTGTCCAATTCTCTCTAAAATATCTAATCACAGAATACTCAGTGACAACCACATACTCCAAGGCTCAAAATAATTTCTATTTTCCCTGCTAATAACATATTGCAGATGCTCTCCTGGCAGCCCTCAAGATTTTAGACTGATGGGTAACAAAGCTGCTTACTTAAGATATCAGGTCAGATCTGTTGTGATCCAATTTGTGATATTTGAAAATCATCCTATAATGAGCTTTTATAAATTATTGTGATTAAGCTGCTTGTTATGTGCTTGCCCTTCCTTGATCCCTAATTTAATTTCCTTCAATGATTTTTTGTATTCCACCCTTCTTTCTAGTTCAGTGCTTAAAGTAAAAAGAGCAAATCGCTTCCTTTTAAAATCGCATAATATGCCTGCATTTTATCTTGATGACTTAGTTCATATTCCTTTTATTAGCAGAAAAAAATGACCTGGATATTATTTTGAGCCCATTTTAAATAAGGAATAAGCCTCAGCAAGCAAGAGACTTTTGAAAGGCCATGAGAGAGTTTATAGTCACAGTGGTGTCTGGTCCTGAAATGCAAAGTTAAAGTAATCGCTGGCTTCTAGAGTGTGGGATCTCAGAGGGGACCTGGAACAAAGCCCACACACTCCACACTCCATTTGTAGATGAAAGAAGGAAAAAATGTATGAGCCATTACAACTAAACACACACCCACATGTTCTCACAGAATCGATTTTACATCTCATAATGTGTTCCTAAAATAAACACCCTATGCCAACTGGAATATTAGAATTAAGGAAAATATGCTTTGCATGGAGAAAATGTATTTATAGCCTCCTTCTAGTTCTTCTTTTCTTCCCTTTTCCCTCCATTCCTATCTCCTCCATTCTTTCTTCCTCCCCTTTCTTTCTTTGGTTATAATTTACTTAGTAGTCTTTTTCCAGTATATTAGAGTGACCTGTAACAAGAAACTGAAAATCCTTACCTTACAGAAAACACTAGCCATGGTTCAATTGAAGTAATTGCCTATGGTGTTTTTTCTTTTCTACTTGTGTATATTTAATAATTTTTGTACAATTATCTACATTTATGGAATAAATTAGAAGGGTAATATGCAGCATAGTACTTGGGAACATAGTCTTCATAGGGCCTGGGTTTCCGTCTTACTCTCCGTATGACTTGTGTGACATTAGGCACCTGAGAAATTTTCCCACATATTAATTTCTCTGTGTACAGATGGGTATTTAAGAAGTGTTCCACCTCATTTAATTCTTCAAGGATCCAATGAATTACATTTAATGAAAAATGATAAGCGGTGTGTCGGCATCATTGCTCTTACTTCAATGATGACAATAGAAGGCACTGTCTATTTAAGTTTGTCCTTTAAGTCTGCTATATTCTAAATGTTTGTGTCACTCAGGGTTCATATATTAACGTTCAGAAGCCATGATAGAATGGTGTTAGAAGATGAGGGCTTAGGGGAGGTAAGACTGTGAAGTTGCAACACTCATGACAGACTTGAGCTCTTATGAAACAGGTCCAAGGGACTTCATCTGCTTTTTTCTACTATGTGATGGCACAGGAAGGATCTGGAGGTTTTCAACCTAGATAACAGCCCTTTAAAGAACATAATATTGTTGGGACTTCATAACCTTCAGAGCCATGAAGTAAAAGTTTAAGTTGATGGTAAGCCACCCAAATGGTATTTTGTTACAGTAGCCTTAATGGATAAAGCATTGGTTTTACTATAATACAGAACACAGTTCTTACTGGATCTGATCTCCATGTCTTGCAGATTCACACTTCCATTCTTTGCAGGATGCAAATGCAGAGTATTATGATGGCTGGCCCAACATATTGGAATCGAGTTTCTGGCAAGGCCTGAGAGATTCCAAACTAAGATACACATTTAATGCTGAGAATGTTAAACAGAAGGCTAAACCTAAAATTCACTGCAAATTCCCCTGGAAATATAAGGGAATCCAATGGATTGGAAGGCTTTACTGAACTCCTAGACACAGGGCCGGAGAGCAAGAATGGGCTTGTTCAGAAGATCTATGCACAAAAGGAAAGGTGTCAGTCTTCACCTCACTACTGAGTCTGTGAGGTTACCCACCTGCAAAAGATCAAAGTGAGTGGGAATATCAGTTGGGAATTTCCTCTGAATGCATTTGATCCTGATGTTTTGTTTAGGTAGGGGGAAGGAAATAAAACACCATGGAATATATATAGACAATTCACAAAATAGAATCAAGTATGTAAATCTTTAGAACATACTGAGAAACATTTCTCACTAATGTCAATGTTTTTCAGAATAAACACCTAGTTCTTTTTCTGGAAGGATCAGAAATCACAGAGTCAGACTGACCCCCATTTTGAAAACAATTTAAAATGATAGCCAAAATATAAATAATCTGGTTTTTTAAAGCAAACATGTGTGGACAGAGAGTATAGGCTTTTCATAGGCCAGGCACTGATTAAATGCAGAATCCAGACAGGCAAGCAGAAAGTCAAGGCCAATTTCAGGCTGAGGGTATTTGCCAAGTCCAAGTGATACTGTAATGTGTTGGCTTTCACAGACAAGTTGGAATATCAAAAGACAAAATGAATTCTCATCTGGGTAAAATGGGCTTTGCAGTAAGGTAAACTCAAGCAACATTGAATAACATTGGAAATAAAAAAAAAAAAAAAGTAGTCACTGCTTACCTTCTGTAAACCTTTCCATGATTCACACTGCCTAGATTGAAAAGGACTGTTAACTGTTTTTGACCTTGGTATTAAGTGGAAAAGAAAGCATTTTCCCTTGAGGAATTATGTTTACAAAGTGATACTTTCATAAGTTTGTGATCAATTCGTATTACATATGCAGTTTGAGAGAATTCAAGCTGAGATTTAGCGTCAATTTCCATTTTTAGGATAAGATTAGCTTTAATAAACAACTCTGAAATATCAGTAGCTTAATCCCAGCCACATTTATTCCTTTCCTACACACTTAATGCCATGGCACAGTAACTATGGAGAACAAATTTTTTCACTGTGGCCCCTCTGACTTTGTCAGAGGCTTATAAAGCCTCTTGAAGCATGATCCACCTGTCATTAGAGGAAAAAGAGAAAGGATCTCATGTAGGAATAGTCAGGTGAGATGTATTAAAGTACTGAAATGGCCCTGTGGAACTGTGGGCATGGATCAGTAATACAGCACTCAGCATGCACAAGCCCTGCATTCCAACCCTCTCATTACAAAAAGAAACACACACACGCACACACACACACGTACACACACACAATCCAATTTCTCTTTGGTTTTACTCTTTTACAATGTCACTTTGAAGAGACAGTCTGCTTCTCTCCTTGAGTCTCTGTTGCCCAATATAATGTGCTGAAATCAGCACTATGGGGCCTCTGAACCTGAAGAGAGCCATTAGCATCTACACCTTCCCTGTTGGCACTTGAGTAGAATGTAGTAATGTTATTCAGATAATTCTGCCTGATCATGGTTACTAAGAGGCCATAAAGGATAGATGTCAAATGTGGAGAATGACCACAAGGGACAGAGCTTCAGAATTCCAGCTCACAGTGAGCACCAAAGACTACTAGATGTAAGAAAGAACATCTAAGGCTCTCCTGGCTGAAGACTGCCCATATGTTAATGCAATCATGTGGCACAAAAGACTACAAAGCATGACACTGTGCATATCATTGAAGTAAATGAAATAGTAAGTCACTAAGTCTTAAAGATTGTTTGCGCCTCAGTGACTGAAAGTCAGTGGTAAGGTTTTTACAGGCCGGGTTTGGAAGCAAGTGCATGACTCAACTTTACATTATAAGCATTCAGCCACACGTTCCCACCCAAATCCAAGGGAAGCTAAGGAGTGCAACCTCCATAGCTGTCTAGAGTGAGGAAGGAAATGTATTAGCAAATAGCTAGCCCGCTTCTACTTAGACCCAAGCCTTTAGAATAGGCAGAGACAGATAAAATCTCAAAGATTTTAACTTTCCTTCCCACTTTGAAGAATAAGCATGAACTTCTGAAGAAACACAAATAAGGAATGATTTTAGATAATATAACTATTTTAACCATTATCAAACAACATTTTGATATCAGTTGAAAATGAACAGAATCCCCTAGATCTGATATATGAATGCCAGCTCAAATTTAATAGGAAATAATACTCAGTACTTTCAAGTTTCTTTGCCAGAGAAATCTAAGATCATGAAAAGGTTTGCAAGCAAGTTCTGACGAAATTCAAGCAAGGGGATCATTTGAATATTAGTCACTGTTCTAGAGAATAGTAAAAAAAAAAAAAAAGGTTCTAGTAAATGTGTGACTTCTGTTATCATGGCACATAAATCAAGCAAGAAGACAGGATATTGGAAATGTAAAGGAAAATTACACTAATAAACATATGTACCAACTGCAAGGGAAAATTTGAGTCAAGTGAACTGAACAGATAATGAAAACCAAATACATTAGTATTAACTTAACGGTTGTTCCGGTTAATGTGAGGTTGCAAGTACATGCACACAGAGCTGTAATTAAATTCACTGCCTTAACAGATTAAAAAAAAAAGTCCAGTTTTCACTTTGACGTGTAAAATGCTTGAAAGCTATCCATCTGCCCTAATAAGAAGAAAAGCTAAACAAATTAAAAACTACTCTGAGATCTGCCAGAAAATGGAAGACACAGGGAAAACTGCCACCCCCAAAACTGCAGAGACAGAACCATTAAGTGACTGGAGTAGAAACAAATAGAACAAAACCTCTGCAAGGAAATTATTGTGTGGAATGAAATGAACCAAACTTAAGAGGATGGTTGTTTAGAGAGGCACAAAACTATTTGTAACAATGACTTGGAAGTGGAAAGTAAGGGAAGAGACTAGAGGGGACTATATAGGAGAGTATGGAGATGAATCTGGTCTAAACACATAATATATTTAAAAGAAATTGCCTCAATGAAACCTACTTCTGTGAACAATGATTACATGCCAAGGAAAAGACAAAGGTATCCGAATTAGAATAAGAAATATTAACATTGTTGGAGAGTTGGTTTGAATACATCTAAAAAGCTCTAGAGAGGTTTTTGTCTTGATGATCTTATGAGCTTTATGTCTGGGAGTTCTACCAGATTTTGTCATCAAAGACTGGAGAAAAACAATCTATACTGACACCGGTAGAGGGAGAAGCCATCTTGAAAAACACTGATTGTCTCTGGTCTTCAAAAGTCAGGTAACTAGAAATTTTAGACCAAAAGCCTTGCCTTTGTGGTTCAGTAAACAGTCTTGGTCGTGTGTCCCCATAAATCAGTGCACAAAGGGCGGTGAAATTTAGAGAAGGAGAATTATTCAAATATGGCTATGGTGGGAAGAGAAATAAATGAAGGAGTCCAGTCACCCCAAGTCAGTCTTCAGGGTCCTGGCAGGGCCTTTCTGGCTGAATAGAGGAAAAACTGAGGAAGAGACAAGATGGATGCATAAATTGTCTTGGTCAAGGTGTGATCTGGTTAATCCTGGACTCTATCTTGATTTTTCAAGCTGGTCTGAAGAAGTCATAACTGTCATCATATGGGTGGATCAGTCTGGACCCTAAGACATAGATTTGACTTTGTAGATAATTGTCCCTTTCTGGGTGGGGTGGAGGTAGAGTCCAAGATTTTGCTCTTCCTGGAATCTAAAGTGACTAGAAATTTAGAAAAAAATGCTTGTTCCTGTACTTGCAGCCCTGAAGCCAGATGAGGTAAGTCAATTACTCTGAGTGATTCACATGATAAAGCAGACAAGCACAACACGGAGGCCGAGATGCTAGGTTTTGCACCCTGCTTTTAATTACCTTGCATTACAATGACTGCTAGTATGAAGTGAATGCCTTTCTAAAAAGCACAGAATCTTTGAGTGCCTGCATCAATTTTCTCTCAAAAAGTTTTTTAATCAGCTTCTAATTTCAGAGGTTTTCTCAGAGCCCAATGACCTGAGGAAGGAAAAACACAAAAAATCAGCCTCCTCTGTCCTTCCAGACCTGTAAACTCTAGAAAGTCCTGAGGGCAAGGTTTAGTTTCACCAAGAACTGAAGCTAGGTCACAGAATCCTTTTCCTTCCTGCACACTACTCTCTTATTACTAAAGGCTTCTTGCTACGGTTTGCTTCACTCAGTGCACCATGCCTGGTTTCACCAGAAACCACACCCAGTCTACCAGGTAAAAATCTCAAGCATAAGAGAAGGCATCAGAATCAGTCAGCTGCCACCAGAAAGTGGAAATCATCAGGTCAGCCACATGAAACAAGTATCTTTAAAATCCTAGGGTCTCTAATGTAGATCCCCACATATAAGATAGATTCTGGAAGCAAAATCTCAGAAAGAATGAAAAAGAAGTGGTTGGGATTGAAGCTAATAAGTAAAATGAAAACTGTCTTTATTAGCAGGTAAGACTTTGCTACAGAAAGAAAATGTCAGCACAAAGTTAGGAAACTGAAAAACTAAGAAAACTGACAAAATTTGACAAGAGAATATCACAAAACTATAGGACAACCACAGAAGGTTTCAGTGGTGTGTGCTGAGAAGGGACAGGAGAGGAATTTGTGAAGGAAATGTTTGGAGCAATAATTGCTGAAGAACTGCTGAATTGCTGTGACATAAGAAACAGTGATACCAGAGGTGGAGAGACTCCAAGCATGATAAATTACAAACTCAGCTATCTTACACACATCATAACAAAACTGTAGAAAATCAGAATCAAGAAAAAAATTAAGAAGCCGAAAGGGGACGGAGGTCCCTTTTCTAGAGAGCAAGAGGGATAAAATTTACATTGGCTTTTCAGAAACCATTATCACCAAGTTGAGTTAGTTAAAATATTAAAGTGTTGGGAAAGTCCACAGCCTTTATTTCTCAAAACTAAGAAGAAATAAAGACTTTCACTAGGAAAACTTGAGGAAGTTTGTTGCTGGGTTTCTAGTAAAAGTTTCTGCCCTCTATATAGCAGATAGTCCCATCCACATCATTGAGCAGAGAGAAGCCCTTGTCCCTGTTCTCTGCAATGAAATAAGCAAGGAGATCAAGTATAAGGTAATCCCAACAGGGCTGTTGACACCACCTAGGACAATGTGAAAGGCAGGTCTCAGAATCCTCACTTGACAACTCAGCCATTACTACCCTCTGTCCTCCCTCCACACCCTGCAACTGGTCATGAGAGATGGTAGAGTATATAGGAAGTGGGAGGTTAGCTGAAGGCAGAATTTCATCTGATTAGCTTTGGGAAGGTCATCACCACATATACTGGGCTTTTCAGTATATATAACTACTGAGGAGTCATCCATATTCATATAAGCCATGCTGATGGGCTCTTTCACTCTTCATTAAGCTGGTCTTGAGTGGGAGCATTGCTTTGGTCAGTCTTTAGAGCTCTATATAGAGTGAAGAGATGTTCAACTTGCTTGTTTCAATTTGCTGAAAGTAGTTCTTCAGGGCTGGCCAGATGGCTCACAAGGTAAAGGTGATTGCCGCTGAGCCTGAATTTGATCCCCTGGAACTTCATGGAGAAAGGAAATATCAACTTCTGAAAACTGTGTACATGCACATACATACATACATACATACATACACACACATATTCACATACACTCATCACATATAAATAAATATATTAATGAAAAAGAAGTAGTTCTTCTAAGAAAGAAAACCTGTCAAACATTTAGATTTAGGTTGGAGATGGCACAAAGAGATATGGGATTGTTGCACAAGCATGCCGGCCCTAGTTCAATTCCCCAGAAGCCACATAAAGCAAGACTTGGTAGCAAAATATAATTTCAGTCCTCAAGTGACAAGATAGGAAGTGGGGACACAAATGCACATTTATACACATGTCATATATATGCACTCATATGCCACACATGTACGCACAAAAATAAATAAAGGGGGAGCATGAGAACAGGGACAACCATAGGTAGAAATAGAGAAAATATTTAAACTACCTCACATAAAGAACATGGCTTCTCAGGTTTGGTGTACTGTTGTCATACTATTTTAAAAGCATGGGCAAATTAAGAAAATGAAATGTATTAATTATCTAGATATTATATTAAGAGAAATTAAATAAATAATAAAATAACAGAAAAAGAAAGTGAAATATAAAAGGTGGTAGAGGAGCAGGGTAGATCTAATGCTAGTTGATTAAGGAACGATCATACAGGTACCACGATGAATAGACTTTACGCTCCCATCAACCGTCTGTGAGTTCCCCATTCTCTTATTTTGCACTAACATATGGCAATGATTTCCAAGTGTGCATCAACTTAACTCATTATTCTTCAAAAGTAAAGAAATGATTATGGCATGCATTTCGCTTCATGTACAGATTTTAAAGCTTCTAAGGAATGGGTAAATCTTGTTATCACTTTTTCTCCATTATTATCTAAGGAAGTAAAATAAGAAAGAGAACATTAAGGCATAAGGATGGAGAGTTGCTATAGTTCAGAGAAGATGCAATTGTTCTTAGAAAATACTACCAAAACCCCATAGGCACATTACAAGATCAGATAACAGAGGTTAGCAAATAATTCTGAAACAAAATAAATATAAAAAATCCAATTATGTTCCCATAAAATATCAACAATGGATAAAATCCACAATTACTTTTAAATCACATAAAATAAAATTTGATGCTGGATTATGAGTTTCTATAAAAGAACAACTAGCTGCAATGTAAGCTTTGTTTTATATGTATACATATACCTGCATACAACTGACATCCTAGCAGGTGTGTGGCCTCTCATTGTTTAAGATGGTTTGCCTCATGAGATTCCTTCTGTGGACAGGATGGTGCTCACCCATGGCCCCCCAGTGAAGTAGTACTGAGAAGTGCTGACCTTTGAAAGGTGTTTAAATTCTGAGGGTTGCAGTACCATAAATTAGTACCTTTACATGAAGGTTAAGGCTATAGGCAGTGATGTCTTATTCTTCTGTCATAGAAGAACATCATGTTTCCCCCTCTGAGGATACAGCCATCTTGGAAGATGAATATTATAACCAAAGCAAATAGTATCTTCATCATGGACTTCCATGACTTCAGAACTAAAGAAATGAATTTCTGTCATTTTTAAGTCATTTAATCTGTGGTATTTTGTTATACCAGCATAAACAGACCAAGATACTAACCAGTTCTATGACTATTTTGATAAAGATTGGCTTTCAATGTTAATTCTATTTACCTGGAGTTAGCCCAGAGACCCCATAGTTTATGAGTTCAATGCTACAAGATTACTTTTGTCAGACACTGAGTACAAGTCACTTGTAATTCTGATGAACTTGCAAATTAGGTGCCCACAAACTCCTCCTTAAGTTTGATAATTTGCTATGATATCTCACAAACCTTAAGGAATTATTTGGGAAGATTTGTCAGTTCAGTATAAACCTTGTTCTAAGGATGCAGATGGGTAAGCAGAAGAGGTATATGACGTGATGTCTAGAATAGTCCTGAGAGTAGAAGCTCCTGTCCCTGTGCAGCTGCACAAGCCACTCCTGCATTTTGTACCTACCTGGATATTGTCTGAATTCCATCTGTTAAAAATTTTGTGGATGTCTAGTTACATAGACAAGATAAATTTGGTCATTGACCTCTGGTGATTTAGCTAATGTGTAATTCATTTTCCACCCCCAGAGTTCAGGATGGTCTTAATTATGCCTTCGTCTTTCTGGTGACGAATCCCCACCCAGAAGCTACCTAGAGACTCCAGTTACCAAAGATCTCATCAAAATATAGAAGATATTCTAAACATCTTAACAATTCCAAGGGTCTTCTGTTAAGAAGCAGCGATGTTGCAAAAGATATTTCTAGCATTTCATCACTCTGAAAAGCATGGGAATTTTAGAAATATGTTATCAGGTAGCAGGCAAAAACCAAGAGTCTTTTGTGTATACCATACCAACTCAGCTCTATAAAGAGTAAAGAAGAGGAGGCAACCATTCTGAGGGTGTTAAAGGCTATCTACACAAAATAATAAATACCTTCAGGTAGTTTGTGGCCAGAAATCTTAGAGATCATTAGAATTATATTCGAGAAGTCTGTCTGCTGACATATGGCACAGATGTGCAATATGTGGTGAAAAGATGGGAGAGAAAGAAAAGGTGAGTGGATTGAGCAGTGTAAAGAGAGCTGAAACTGGAGATGCGAGGGTAGTGAGGAACAGCCTGCTGTGAGTAGCCTGCCCATCCCCTGAGGCCATAGTGAAATCCTGGCAGTACTGCTCCTAAGGGCCATGTCTGTGGCTGTGGCTATGCAGTAGCAGTGGTCTATGTCAGTTTCCATGGCCCATGTTACCACCAAAGGCCATGTGGACATACCTGGTCTGGGCTGCCACCTGAGACCATATTAATGACTAAGAGTTGAACAGAGCTGGCCCCACCCTCCACTGGCTGCAGCACTTGTGAGAGTAAGATCCTGCACCTCTCCTGGGCAGCACACTAGAGCAGGTGGTGGTGGCATGGGCACTGATGAACCCACCCAAAGGGCATAAAATCCGGAGGGCTGATCCCACCCCTTGCTAGCTGGGTACTTGGGTGTGCTAGCAGGGGCAGAGCTGGCCCTGGTGGTGTAAGTGTGAGAGACATAGAGGACTGGCCAACCCAGCTAACACCCAGCTGCAGACCATGGCTTTGAGTTGACCCATCCCAACATCTACCCCATCTATGAACTGCTGGAGCCTTCGAAGGGGCTGGTCCTGCAGATGTAAACATGCAGCATCTCCATGACACAGGGCAACAAAACGATATCTGAGAGGAGTTCTGGTGATGATCCAGTATTAATAGTGTAGCAGGAGCCAGTGGCATTGAACCAGACCAATGATTGATTTCAATAAACATTTTGCAAGGAAAGATATTTGAACACAAGGGTATTCTGTGTGATATACTGTGACACTCTGGGGTTTTTTTTGGTTTTTGTTTGTTTTGTTTTGTTTTGTTTTGTTTTGTTTTGTTTTGTTTTTGAGGGGAAAGGTTACAAGGGCAGAAAATGGATATGAAGGGACAGTGAGATGAGCAGGATTGGAGGGATGATGTGAAATTCACAAAGAATCAATAAAAAAGTTTTCTTAATATGACAATGGGGCTGGAGAGATAGCTCTGGGGTTAACAAGCACTGGCTGCTCTTCCAGAGGTCCCATGCTCAATTCCCCACACTACAAGGAGGCTTACAACCATCTATAACTCATTCCATGGGATCTAGAGCAGCAGGAACACATGTTATACATAGACATATATGAAGGTAGAACACCCATACACAGAAAATAAAATAATAATAATAAACTTTTTATAAAAAGAAGAGAAAGAGAAGAAGGAAGGGAAGGAGGGAAGCAGGGAAGGAAGAAGAAAGCAAGCAAGGAGAAAGGGAGGGAGGGAGGGAGAAAGAAAGAAAAAAGAAAGAAAAAAGAAAGGCCAACTTCCAAGGAAAACGGAACAGCTGGAGTTCTTGTATGTCTACTGAGGATGCAAAATCATAAGGTCACATTGGAAAACAGTCTTAAAATTTGTGGTAAAGTTAATAAAGCATTTATTATATACCCCATCAACCCCAAGTTACTTAAGAAATGGATACCCTATTATTGAAAACATTTGGATTTGAGTTCTTAATTTATTATAACTAAAACACTGAGATGTCTTAAATACCCCGATAAATGGACAGTCTGCTGCACAGCCCCAAACAAGTATAATTCAGAAAAACTAAAACAAAACAGTTAGAACTAGTCTTTGGAGAGAAAAAAAAATGGGCAGACAGTCTAGAAACTTTCTCAAGCTTGGTCTGCAAATGTTACCCAGAATACATGTACAGATTTACTGCCCTTAGTTCCAGGTCAATACTTCAGACAAGCATGGTCTACATAGTAAGTTCCTGGACAGCTAATAGTATGTAGAGAAACCTTGTTTCAAAAAAACAAAACCAAGCAACAAATAAAAAAAATTATACTCATGCTATTTATGAACTGTATTACTAATGTCTGCATCACAAAGCAGGTTCCTCTAACATCCAGTCTGGGAAGAAACGTTATCAAGGGAATGAAGAGTTTCATGGGAACCGTGTACCATGTCAGTGGAAACCTGTGCGGTCCTTATTTCTTAGGTGTCATCCATCATCATATTCCACTGCTTTCTCTCACTTCCATCTGCATTTTGTCTTCAGATTTACAAATGCCTTCCAGCACACTCCAGTTCAAAGATGAAGTTTTCAACCTGAAAATCAAGGCACCCTGTAGTATTCTTTCCATGCCCACAACACCAAGAAGTCTTTAAGCAAATGCCTCCATGCTTACTGGTTTCTCTTCCCTTGGTTAAGGATGATGATGTTTCTCCTATTTCCAGTTAGAGCAAGCCCTTTACTTGCTCAATAGATGCCTACAACTATTACCCTGCCCCAGAATCCACCTCTCTTCTGCTCCCCGCTTCTAGGACATTCTCTTCAGCATTGGAGCTATTCAGGAGTCATTTCTCCTATCTTGAACATCTTTAATAGGCTCTGTTTTTGCCTCTAGAAAACATCTTAGTTATGTTCCCCTTCATAGTAAAGCTATGTGAGAGAAAGAATATTTCCTACTAACTCTTGTACTACCTTCCATTTCTCTTCTCCTCTTTCTTTTCAGCCCTCAGACTTGGATATTTATCTTCCCTAACCTACACACAGAATGCTTGGAAACGGCTACTTGCTACATTGTTTCTACTATAGAGTTCAGGAATGAGACAACATCCAGTAAAAAAGATGAAAATGTGCGTCAAGGAAGGTCAAAAAACCAAAATAGTGTATTGTTCTAGAGACCAAGGAAGGAAGTAATTAAAAAAGCATGATAATCTGACTCAGAAACCACTAAAATGAAGAATACAATGAGGACTGGGAAATGGCCATGGGACTGAACGTCAAAGGGTTAGCTGGGTACCTTGGCAGGAGTAGATTTTTATAGGGGACAATAGAGTAAAAAACCTTAATAGAGGCTATGTAAGAAAGAATTGGAAGTGAGGTCTGTAGCGTGGTACCTATGACCACCTCCTGGTCAGTTCTTGTCTGAGAGGCTTTAAGGAATTTTTTGAATTAAATCCACAACTGTGACTGACTGCCCTAGAAAGATACAAAACTGACTTAGCCACATGATAAGATGCAGAGGAAAAGCTGTAGGGTGAACCAGCTGAATTCTTTCAAGTCTTTCACATTGGATTCACACAATACATGTTCAGTCTGCCACAAGAGACTGGGAAATCCTGCCAAGTAAGGCAAGCTCACAAGAGCCTTAGAACACAGGATTTTTTTCCCCTGGGGGGTCAGCCATGTAGGCAGCATCTGACTGATGTGCAGCAAAGTTCCAGCTTCCAATGGTGAGAAGAGAAACAGCAAAAATCATAAATTTAGACTCTGAGCACCACTCCCACTTTGTGATGACTCTACTGAAGTTTCCCTTCCTTGTGAAGAGGCCTTCAAGTCAGACCTGCGATGCCACCTCTGAGCTGCACAACCAGAGGAGGTCAGCAAGCAAAGATCCTGTCCTTCACTAAGGTAGCTGTAAAGGGGAGAAGAGAAATCCGATGACAGGTGGAAGAAACATAGTGTGTTATTTTTAGTAGAAGTGAGATTACAGGGTGTCTGAATGCTTATAGGAATAGTACAGCGAGGAGAGAAAAATATAGTCATGTAAGACAGTGGGAAACTTGAGAGGAAGAGAAGGGCGGAACTCAGTGCAGAGCAGAAACAAAAATCCGAAAGTGAGTATGTTCTATTCACAAGAGTTCTATGATTAGAATCAATATTATTAAATGTGGTAAAATCAATAGCTTTCCTATTTCAGAGATTCCACATTCACAGTATTCATGTGACAAAATCCTAGTTGTAATATGAAATGTGAGAGATTGCATTGGAAACCACCATAAAATATCACTGACCAGGATAAAATAGACATGTGCAAGAGAAAGAAACACATCAGTTAATGTTCTTGGGATAAAGACAAATATTATAACAGAGTGTTTTTTCCAGAGTAATTTGATCAAGGTTACTTGTTCAAATAAACACTAACTTTAGAGGAAATTTAAAAGAATAACTAAAAGAAAACACTTTTATTAGTGTTCGGGTAATACCCAAGTTACCCGAATCAAATTAAATTTATTGATTTATACCAAAATGTAATTAGATTTTGCAGTAGTAAAAAAAAAAATGCAACTAAAATGCTTGCTTAGTGTGTGGTAAGCCCTGGGTTAGTTCTCCAACACTACAACATATAAAACGGAATAAAAATAAATAAATTGCAAAGAAAGACAGAAAGTGCTATTTTTTAAATATTACTTACTTCCTTACAATAAACATAAATTGTAGGAAAGAGTAAAACATACATAAGGAAAATTTAATAACTGCAATTGTCCAAAGATAGGCACTCACTACAGATTCTAGCAATACTCTTCCATCGTTTTTATACTTAAATTATTTGGTTTAATGTCTGTGACATGCAAAAATTTTAGTTACAGAAATTAGCCTTTATTCTCCAACAAAATGATTCAATTGTTAGTTACCAAGTGATACTAACTGAAATAGTATAAACTAAAAAAGTCTTTCCTCTGGCTCCTTTGACCACCAATTACTTTCCAAATAATTCAGTGGTGTGGAGCTCTGTTGCCCCAGCAGCAGTGGGTCACCGTGCATTTGTTACTGAATTCACACATAGACAGCAAACCTTATGACTGTGTTGCTACATTACCTCCCATGGATAAATTCCTATTGCAGTTTGGAAAAATGAGAAAGAGAAGGAATAAATTAGCCCCCTCCCCATGTGATATTTCTAAGTAAAGATGAAAATGCTGTGATCACATTTAAAGTGATCTTCAAAGAGAATGTAAATGGAGTCTTGGAAGACAGAGCCCCCCCCCCCCCACAGCAGGAATGCTGGAGCGGCTGCCATTTGAAGGGAGTGTGTGGATCCCAATCTTTAACATACATGGGAGATACTTGGATGAGAGCATGGAAATGTCCCACAGGAAGGAGTGCCAATAAAAATCATTCTCTTACGGAAACTCTAAGAGGTGTTTTCCAGTATTGAGACTACAAAGGTAATTGTGTCAAAAGCTAATCGAAAGTTTGAAAGGAGTATGACAAGTTACCAATGGAAAAGATATTTGCACCAAGATACAGCAATGAGAAGGCTGGCTGGTGCACACCAAAGTGCTCTCACTGATATTTTTATTCAAAGTAAAACCACTTGATTCCCCAGTGCTTCAAGTGATTTTATATTAGAGGATATTAAAAGAAATTAGCTTTACAATTTCTCATTCATGTATACACTGAAATAGTAACAAGCAGCTTGCAAGGTCATCTTTACTCCTATTCCAAACATAATGGAAGGACTACCATCATCACGTGGTGTTCTTCTGTCTTCCTCCCATCTTTTGCTCCTTTTTTATGCCTTCTATTTCTTATCATGTTCATATCAGTTTAAACAGACTTAAACAAATACATAACCCGAATAAAAAATGTTTTGGATCTTTCCTTCTAATGCTTATTTGATGCATTACTTTCATATCACAAAGAGAATTGTATCTTAATTTAATGAGTGAAAACTATCTCTTTATGGCTATGCTGACATTTACTCAAACCACAATCCTGCCCACCCCCGGGTCAATATTTCAGGTGTTTTTGCTGCAGTGACATTCCTGGAAACTGAATTGTAGAATCACAGGCTATGTATGTATAACTGTTAAACTTGGTACGTACTACAGAACATATTACTGAGCTTGCCTTCCAAACGTTCCACTGGTTTACTCTTTTTCCTGTAAGTAAAAATATCCCAGTGCTCAGAATTTACATTAGATTTGGGCATTTTTAATACACTTTATTTTTGCTAATCTAATAAGTAAACATTTACATTTTTAATTGAATTATTGAACTGAGCTGAATTTGTACTGGAGCAGTCAGAGAACATGGCAAAATTAAGATTATCTAGCTTAGATAAATTGTTTTTATAGAAATACATTTTGCTAGAGTCTTTTAGAATAGAAAGCAAGGGCTATACCAGAAGTAGGGCAAAGGTTTGGGATTCTGGTTCTAATTTGCCAAAGATGTTCAGTTGCTCACGATAAGCTATGTGCTAAATGTGCCTTCAACATTGATAACCCAGAAGACAAAGTAGGGATTATGAAATATTGATTAATGGGTGGGATTTATAGAACATACACATATCATTACTGAGAATGAACATGGGGGGGCATGGAGATGTATAACCCAACTTAACATAAGTTAAAATAACAACATATCAACTTTATTCCAAAGTCAGTATTAAAAGTCATTGTTTTAACTCAATAACTTTGAAGTTTAGTAAGAACTTTGTAGTTAATTTTATTTTGAAATGGCATTTTGCTATTTATGAGATTTGGGCGGCACAACTTTTAATTCCTTATTTTAATAAAATTTTGATACTGGGAAAGCATTATACATTCAATTTTTCCAGGTCTTCAAAAGGTCTGATAAACTTAAATCTTCCATTCCCACAAGGCAGCTACAGAAAGGTGCAGAGCAGGAATTGTTTCCTTACAAAAGGCAAACATCACAGGCGCTTCATCTGCTTCCCTCATTATTGCCTGCTTGCCCTGTGCTTAAGAAAGTAAATCAATCTTGAATTCCCTTAAATTTTATATTTCAAGGTGAAAGAAATAAGAATGCATTATAAACCTGATTAGTACATCAATTATACTTCAAAGGAACAGCAAGTAAGTTTATTATGCTGTTCGGACATTCTATTTCAGGAAACGAATTTTTTCCCTTTAGCACTGTTCTACCTTGTTCTTTCCAACCACCTGCCCAAAATATGATGCAATGCTGAGCCATTCTGAGTAAAATCATGATTTAGAGGTGGGGTAGATTTCCACAGAATTTTCCATAGTCCGAAAAGAAACGCTTCAACACATATGGTTGGCAGGAACTGTTTTGGAGTGAAAAATGGTCCCTTTGTCAACCATGCAGGTATCAGTTCATGTTTTGCCAAGAAATTTTGCACTCTATCTGAGACTACTCTCAATATTTGTAGACAAATATCAACTTCTCCAAGGAAGTCCCTGCCTCAGTGACTTGTCTCCAACTATAATTTTAAAAAGTATGGTTTAAATAAGTGGACAAAAGTGAATAAACTTATACACTTTGTTCCCTTCCACTCAAATATTATCTATGAAATCTCTAAAGAAAGGAAATTACACCAGGTTACAAACATACAGAGTCAGGTTGTCTATATAATTTTGTGATAAAGACACTATTCTAGCATGTACAAGGTCCTGGATTCAACCCACAATAAATAAAATATGTTTGTGTTATTTATATTTATGCATCATAGTGTTGGGAGAATTATTGTCCTCCAGATATTCACCGAGATTGCCAAAAATTCAAGCTAATGTTGGAGCTACGCCAGATTTCCCAGGATCCTTCTGCGTCCTTCAGCTTCCGTGTACTTTCCATTTCTCCCTTGCCTTTCTCCTGTTATTTTTGTTTTTTATGTTCTTTTTCTTCTCTTTCCTAATGAAACAAAGACAGCATAAGTTCATCTCTGTATCTACACACACACACACACACACACAAAATACACACACCACGAATTAAAATCATAAAGTTTGTTGTACAGATACCATTAGTAGCGATTACTACAAGCTGAAATACGTCACTTGAGATGGACCTTTGAGGGTTAAACTAGCTAATAGTTTTAATCTGCTTTCTCTTCTTCCTGGTCTGGGTCAAGAACCTATCACCACAGATTCCCACAGACAGAACCAGATTGAGCCAAGATGTCATGCTTTCTGCACTATGATGAACTAAAACATCTGAAACCAGGAGCTAAAATAAAGTCATTGCTTCAGCCAGGTATTTCAGCATAGCAACAAGAATATTAACTGATATGGTAAATAAGTAGCAAGAGCGGGGCCAGTGCAATGATTAAGCTTTCCTGCATTTATATGATGTCTTTGGGTTAGTTTTCAGGAAGAATGTAGAAGACTTTGAGGATGTAAACTAGAAGTCCTAGGATTCTGTCATCAGAGCCTGATAGGCGGCAATGGAGTGAGTGGAGAAGACTAATAATATGCTGGTAGAAATCTGACAGTGTATGCGTCGTTCATGGATTTTCACATGAGATTAGACCCCTGTAAGAAACAGGACTAGAGGCCATCTGTGTTGCAGTCTGACAAATGATCTGGCTAATGTTTCCAAGGAAGAAAAGCTATCAACGATCAGCCATAGCTCTAAAGCCTATGAATCACACAAGTGATCTGCTTGGGAAGATATGCCCCAGAGGTGCAACGGTGGCACTTTGTATCTGGGGAAATGGAGAGTTGTCTAATTGAACTTAAGTTCCATTCAATAGGAGGGAATCAATACCTGGCACTGTAAAGCCAGCCAACTCCCCATTGCTACAGAGGTCTTAGATTCTAGAGGAGAACCTATTACTGCCTTTTCTCTGAGGTAATATTTTCCCTAACTGTATCCTAAATACTTATTTTTACACTTATAGGTGACTGTATCTCCCATCCTTCACCAAACAAAGCTTCATTTTGCAGCTTATAGAGACTATTATAAATTTTAAATTTAAAAATATCTTAGAATTCCAAACATAGGTACTATATTTACATTATTTCAAGCCCTCTCCCAACTATTCCCATGTCTCTCACCATTCCCTCTCAAACTCATGACCTCTTCTATAATTATTATTGTTATATACTGGGGAAGAGCATTGTGAAATTTCCCTCATCAAAGTTAGAACACTTCCTCTATCAATGCAACCATTATTACTATCCACAATTGGTCAAAATGCAGAAAATAGGCAACTATGATGTCTCTAACCTGATTGGTACATCTATAAAGCAATCCATATCCATATGGTTCAGGGAACATTGGGGAAAGGGGTGGCAGAAAGATTGCAAAGCCAGAGGATCTAACTGCCTGCTTTTAGGTAGTGTCTCCTATATGCGTCAAGGAAGTTGCATACATGAGATCTTAAAAATATGATTGCTTAAACAAGACCCAATAATCACCACACCTGTCAACATTCCAACCTTGATAGGGGAAATTTCACAATGCTCCACCCCAATATATAACAACAATAATTACAAAAGCAGCCATGAATCCGAGAGGGAGTGGAGAAGAGACATGGGTGGATTGGGAGAGGGTGTGAAATATTGTAAATATAATAATTATGCTTAGGATTCTAAAGCATTTTTAAGTTTAAAACAATTAAGCTATGTCTGGCTATATTCTGCCTGTGTTCTTCAATTTTTTGAGTCCAGGGACAGAATGGCATGGTTTTACTGAATTCCACCACCACCCTGACCTCATCCCACATGCACATACATAGGCTACTCTATTTTCAGTTTATGGTGCTCTTTAGAAGGATGTAGAACCCATATGATGTGGGGATTGGCTGGACTTTGAAGGTGTTCCCTGGTTTCACATGGGAGTTTCACGGATCTCACTAATGCAAACAGAGCCACCATGACATAAACATTTACACCTTCCACATTACGATAAAGTGAAATTTCTAAACTCTTATGCCAAAACAAATTCCTCTTTCCATAAGTTGCTTCTGTTGGTTATTTTGTTTCAGCAATAAGAAGGGTAACTAAAACCATATTTTTTTTTCTTCCCTACTTGTTTTGCCATCTCCAAAATAATAGTCTCTCCTTTATCACTTGTACATGGTTACTCCTTATAGAGTCTCCTTCTGTAGTAGCTAAAATAAGTTGTTAGCAAAAGTAAAACAAACACTTCTGCACAAGTGGTGTTAAGACTGGGAGGAAGGGTTTCCCGACCCACTATCCTTGCCATCTTTCTGAGGAATGGTCCTGTATAAAACTAAGGATGACTATCTGAATTCTTATTTCATACTTCCTTAGAGACACAAGGTATATAGCAACCTTGATGGAGAAGCCATTGGGTGTGTGTTGATTAGTTTTTGTCACATGAACACAAATTGAAGTCATGTGGAAGGAGGAAACATCATGGGAATAAATACCATCCTCAAATTAGCCTATAGGCATGTCTGTGTGGCATTTTCTTGGCCGTTGTTGGATGTGGAAAGACCAAGCCCATAGTGGTGGTGTCCCTCTGGGGCAGGTTATCGGGGGAGGCATAAGAAAGGTAGTTGAACATGAGTCTGGGAGCAAGCAAGTAAATAGAAGTCCTCCATAGGCTCGAGGCTTCTGTTCCTGCCTTTACTTCTTACTCTGATTTCCTTCAGTGATGGATGGTTACCTAGAAGTATAAGATGAAATAAACGTTCTTCCATAAGTTTTCTGCGTTTTGTGTTTTCTCATAACAAGAGAAACCATACTAGGACAGGGAGACGACCATCATTGAGCAAAGACCGATATTTGATGATGGCCCAGGAATTTTGTAAGAAAATGCTAAAAAAAAACTCATATTTATTTTTTAAAGATTTATTTATTTCATGTATATTAATACACTGTAGCTGTCTTCAGATGCACCAGAACATCAGATCCCATTACAGATGGTTTTGAGCCACCATGTGGTTGCTGGGAATTGAACTCAGGACTTTTGGAAGAGCAGTCGGTGCTCTTAACCACTGAGCCATCTCTCCAGCCCATAGTTCTGATGTTTGAGTCTTACTCATGTTACAAAGATTATCAAAACAGAATGAACAGCATGAGGCCTCATGAGGAAACAGAATCTGTTATGGCAATTAATAGAACAAGAACAATCTAGGCTTAGAATAATATCTCTCAGCTTCATGACAAGAAAGTTTATTAATCAAGTTGTTACCCCTTCTCAATTATTTCAAAGTGCATCATATATTTCTTGATAAAGGCTTTTATTCTAAATTTGGTGACTTACTTCAGCTACTTGTTTACTAATTGTCAGAGCACTGTGTCTTCATCATCTTGCATTGGTCTTCCCAAGGTATCCTCTTGGTGAGTAATCATCTGTTGATTGACTTGTATAGTGATGAATTGGATCCCCTGTTTATGTTCTCGTGGTTAGTGGGCAGACCTCTCTCATCCATCATTTATCACAAAGTCTTGAGAACATCAGTGAGCATCTGTCATATTCATCCTTTCCTCCTTAGCTCTCCTGATGTGGTTCAGGATAAAGGGCACAGCATCTCTTGCTTAAACTTTTACAATTTGAAAGTCTTGTCTACTACTGACTATTTCCAATGTTGGTCTGTTCTCTCCACTCTGGTCTTTCTAATACTCAAGCCTGAGCATTCTACTCCCTCAAAGATTTGCATTCACCTTCACACTTCCCTAAGTTCATTTCCTCTCACACTTATGTTTGAATTATATGTTTCAGCATGAATAAGCAATGACTGAATATGACAGTTCTAAATTTCTTTACATAACCATCCGCCTCTTTCTGGAATGTCCCTCACACAAATGCCAGAGTGTCTAAGCAACTCCCACTTATCTCCTAGCCTCAAAGTGTTTCCTCTAAAGCCTCCCACAAAGTCTTAGTTTATCACCCCACTTCAACTGCCAATGTATCTTGGCTCTGAAGTTGAAACAGCATTCCATCGAGTATTTCTTTACCTCTAAACTGTGAATTTCTCTGGAATGGTAGTTCTCTGTCACTGTATCTGTTCTTCTTTACATTTCTGAAACTTGATTGTAACAGGTGGAGGAAGCTTTGTACAGGAAAGTCATCAGCTCATTTTGGTTGAACACAAGATAAGACAAGAATCAAATACCTATGAGCTTGACAAATTAATTCATTCCCTCATTTACTGACTACATTCTTTCTGATTATGGGTAGACTGGTATAATGAGCTAGTGGAATGGGAAGCCTAATAAGACTTGAAGCCATCTGTGAGGTCAGAGACACTGAAAGCCAAACTCACTCACCTCAGTATTCTGCTTAAAGCCAATGATGTAAATATAATAATAACAATAACAATGTCATCTCACACATTTATAACTTAACCACTTTTGAAGCACTTATCATTGTATAATACATATATCATATGTTAAATCATTATAAAAATTTGGGAGAGTCTCCTAGGTTATAATCATCCCTTAATTATTGACAACAGAACTGAGTTTACGAAGATTAAGTAACCTGCCTGAGATGACCTGCCATGATAGAACACAAAAACACCCCGTTCCATGCCTCTAGCCATGCACTTTGCTGTACCTCCCAGTCTGTCACACCAGCCACATGACTTGTTTTGGTTAATGGGATGTGAGAGGTACAGACATTCAGAGGCAGGACAAGCCTTATACAACAGGACTTGCTCATACTTGCCCTCCTGTCCTCATCATTGCCATGGACAGGGCCTGTCTAGGCTAGACTGTTACCCCAGAAGCAGGAGAAAGAAACACCTAGAACAGATATCAGTAACCTCTGCCATCTCAACTAAGGCATTATAGACAGCTGGGAAGCAAACATGCAGTAAAATCCAACCAAGATTGAAAAGCTTGCCCAGTTTAGGACTGACGAAATTGCTAATCGTCAAACTTTTGAGGTAACTATATGTTTGCTGTCTTAAGCCATTATATTTGAGGCTGTAGTTTATAAAATGTTACTTCAGTAATCTACCAGTGTACAAAATCAAAGCTAAATGTAAAGAAGATAAAGAACAAAGTCTTGTTGAATTATTTTCTGTGGACATTGGCTACAATGAAGAGATGTGTAATGCATTAAGCACATATACTAAATATCAAAAGTTGAACATACCCAACTGAAACTGCTTTTATTCGTTTTCTGGAGATTGACCATCTGAAATAACTGTTACTTGACAGTGGAGAAATGTCCGTAATGTTCATTATGTATAGTTGAAAGAACTTCTCAAGGGAGGTTAGGTAAAGTTCCTGGGTCAGAAATGGCAGGAGAGAAAAAAGTGGGCAGAGAAGTCAGAAGCAATTAAAGATGATTAGCCAGCCAAAGAAGGTCACAAGGCAAGAAGCATGAACTAAAATACAGAATTGGGTATAGTTTGGCCAATAGAATCAAAATGTAAGGGCAGGAAGATATAATATTTTATAGCTTAAATAACAAAGAAACATCATAATAACATGAATATGGCTCTCATGACATGAGAATACAATGTTTGTCCTGGAATAAGCTGGTCTCAGGTTAGGAGAATGATCTCCTTGGTGCTATGAGGCTGAAGAAAGGGACCGTAGAAAAGATACAGGTTTCCATGGAATGCAAATTGACCGGATCCTACAAATAAAGTATAGTCCTTGGTGATGTCAAGATTAGGTGGGTCAGAATGATAAATGCCTATAAAGCAGACAAGACAAAAATTATTCCATCCTCTCTAGAATGACCCTGCCTTATCTCAAGCTGCTGTCAGGGTCAAGCACATTCCTAGCACCAAGGTAAGATCATAAAGCTTCACACACCTTCCTAATTACTTTGTTTACTTACAGTGTGCTGGCAAACTATATAGGAAAAACTGCCCAGGGTTACACAGGAGCAATCACTGGTAGTGATGACTCAAGATGGTTGTAGTTATGTGAGGCTGAGCAGTGCTCCTTAGTGGTTTTGCAGTTTGTCAGGACGTTCGTATATTGCTCAAAATCTCTTTTGGTGAAAACATAATATTGACTCAGTGGGCTTCATTCACACGTATGATTCTGATATAACCATGTGCTCTTATAATCTTCAGGTTTTCTTCTGTGTCTCCATGGAAACTCTGAAATAAATAGGTGGCTTAAATAAGTCAGACTTAAGTCACTGCACATATATACGTGGAGGCTACAAACAGAAAACTTTAGTATTTGTTTATTTGTTGTTTGAATCACTGTTTAACTTACAGGTTAATGACACCAAAAGCCTTAGCTTCCAATTGTTAAAATTAAAATGGGAGCAAAATATTACTAGTGATCTGTCATCCAACACATAATGGCCACAATGAAATGACAGATAATACCAAGAATAGGCAAGAATAAGGAATAGTAACTCTCTGACAATACTATAGGTCTGAAAGTCCACACAACCACTACTGGAGAGTTCCCATAAGGAACAGTATGTCTCTCATCACTACTCCTAGATATAAATTCAACAGAAATTTCCTTACATTCACTGTGTAGAGGAAGGTTCACAGCATCAATATTTGTAATAGAAAAAAAATCCCAGAAATAAGCTATTTCTATCAATAATCAAATTGATGATGTGTTTTTAAATGTAACATGTGATACAGTTTGTATTGATAATCTAAAATGTACAATTACGCTTACAATCAAGAGGGCCAAAAGGAGTGCATCCCATGAGGCTTTCTCTATACCCAATTCAAATGCAGGCCCAGTGAATTCAGGGTGAGCAGGGAGACTATTGGTTCTCTGGTGGAAACAGGCAGTGGGGTCAGGGCTTGAGTGACTGACCTTACTCCATTTGTTGATATAATCACAAGGTTCATCAGTAACTTTAGGTTGGGAAGAGTCATGTCACTGAGCTTTACACTTGTAATTTGTGTACACCCTTCTGTATATGCCTACTCCAATGGGTATTTTAAGAATTGCAATTGAACTCCAAATCAAATACTATGATTTGACAGAAATACATCTGTCTTCCAGTTGCTGAAGTAGAAAATTATCCTTTAGTTGTATTTAAAAATAGGGACATGGGTACCTTTTCTGTCTCCTTATATGAACGAGTTAAGAAATCAGCTAAGGTAACTGGCCCGAGTGAAGCAAACTTTGTAAACTATAAAAATGTAGACTTGGAAGTATCCTAGGGGGACAAAAATAAGTGTGGTTTTCATTCTAATTTTTAAATGATTTTGCACTGTAAATGAATGTAGCTCCCTTTGCAAATGATAGCTATTTAAGTGTTTTAGATCAAGTTTTATAAAAGCAGGTTTGTCAATTATATAACGATCTTTAATGTACCCTGATTGTTGCTTTTGTTTCGGGAAACAGAAAATTGCATGATAGCTTGTAGATGGCACAGTTAATTTCACAGGCTGGCAATGCTTGCAAAGTGAAAGGTCTGCATACAGTGCAGGGACTCACATTTAATCGCATCAAATGATACATAATTTGATTCATTCAACCACACTTTTAGAAATTAATCACTGAGTGTCAGAGTCTTTCCATCCCGCATGACTCACTACATCAAATGAAAACTGCTCCTTTTGCTATAGCACTGCTAATCAGTAATAGTCGGTTCTTTCGATTTAGCATTTCAATCCAGTGCTCGGCATCTGGAAACATTTGAAAAGGTCAGGTTGCTACTCCCTTAGTCAATTTAGTAAAGTTTCAAAATTCCTAACAAGCTTCCTTGTGCCTGCTGACATTCTTAGAATCACCTTTAAAAACCAATGGGAACTTTGCTTGTTAGATTAAAAATTGATAGCTCAGGTTAGCAAAGAAAATTGGGACACACAGCCTGGAGGGTCCTCCTCTCCTATTGATACATTCCTCTGCATCTCAGTTCTTCTATAGGGTCTCTATAGAACTTTGAGGATGTACAATTATTTGAGGAATGAAGAACAATACTTGGTGTGTTATGAGATGATTAGCTGTATGTTGGTCAGCTCTGTACCCTTATAACAGACTCCTATGACAATGAACTTCCTAGAAGAAAAAGTTTTCTTTGGTTCCCAGTTTTGGAGGTTCTAGTCTGTAACCTGTGACAATCAAAACTCAGTTGCCTTTGTCTAGAGCCAAATATCAACTTGGAAGAAGGAGGAAAGTGAAACGGTGTAAATTTTCCTTCTGAGGTAGATGATTGGAAAGCTGCTTGCAATTTTGCCTTCAGGACTCCTTCAAGACATCTGTGCCAACATTTAAAAAATCAAAAGTTCTTAGACTTTTCAAAAAAAGCTCTGATGCAAAGTTTTCTTCATAGAGTACACAGCTACCACCTGGTGATATGGGCTTGCTGTCCTGTAGGCATGAGAGTTGCTATCTGCTGTGTGTGTCGTTAGAACTTGGCTGTGAGAAAGATTTTGAATTTTGAGAGAAATGAAGAAGGCAGCAATAGTAAAGATGGGAAAAATGATAAGCCTTCAGGGGAATGAATTTCATGTTCAGATATGCTTCGGAAGGGACTGTGTGATGCTGCCATGTCTCCGTGTTCAGGACATCCTGGTTCTATTCTGTAAATACAAGTGCAAGGTCGCTAGACTTCAATGATGAGCTACTGAATCTCATTTCCTTTTCTTCTGGCCACAGAACTCTTGTCAGCTTATGAACAGGAACTGATAAGGGAAAGCGCTAGGAATTAGTTTCTCTGAGAACACCCCAAATCATTGATGGATGACACTTACTGGCTAATGGTTCTACGTCTCTTGTGACTCGATCAGCAAGAGGTAGTGAGTAATGATTTTTGAATTTCTGGCCCTTCATTGGAATATAGCTCTGTATGTGTGTGTGAGTGTGTGTGTGGTGTGTGCTTGTGTGTACTCAATGCCAGCTCCCAGAGTCCCCAGCACACTGCAGCTCCAGCTGCTTGCAGCCTTACTTGGCTGCTTCTCCCTGATTGTTTCACTTCCCTCCCTTACCACCAGCTTTCCCATGGACCACTGCCAAGCAAACCACTTTCATTTGAATTCTACTTGTGAATTCTGTTTGTTTCTGAAGATAACCAAAGCAAGTCTGGTGGTATGTACTTGTATTTGCTGTCATACTGGATCCTGGGAAGCTAACCTGGGAGGACCTGGAACCACAGGGGGTATAGTTCAAGTTATTTGCTGGTGGGGAAGAACACCTTTTCCAGCTACACACAAGAATATTGGGTCTTGAGCAGGCACAGAGTGTTAAACCTTTTCAAATGACAAACAACATAACATATTCAGGTGGTGTTTTGTGGCTGTTGTTGTTGTCTATTTTTTGTTATTTACTCATGTTCGCATATAATGTTGCATGACAATTCAAAGCTGCATGGAGTGCAATTTATTTGTATAAGGTTATTTACAATACCTGATTAAAGGCATTAAAAAGGAATATACATACACATATATATATTTTTTTTTCTGAATGTGAAGAATTCAGTTTGAAACTGGACAGGCACCGAAGAAAATACACTTGTCTTCAGTCTTAAACATGTTTAAGTCTTTAGTCATGTTGCCAATTGGTAAAACACAATGCCTTTTATTATAATGCTTGGATCTTTGTATGCTTGCCTCAAAACACAAGCAAGGAAAGTTTTACATATTGGATCGATCCAATCTATCAATTGCAAAGTAGTACAGAGAAAAACAAAGGTTCAAATGATCACTAAGCAGGCAGAAAGTATGTGTTATCATTAGCATGTGCAAATGAACAGATATTTAATATTTTGAAATCAGATTCAGACTTTTGACAAACTGTACAGCATTTACAGGCCTTTTTGGAACTCAAGAAAATTTATGAAGCCTTTTCATTCTATTTCATATTTTTATGGTTTCTTGGTCAAAGATTATATTCATTTTTATTATTTATCCACATAGTCATTTTGAAAAAGAGGTTTTTAAAAGTGTAAAAAATGACTGAAATATAAAGAAAAATCCTTTTAAAAGGGGGTACAAATAAAATTTGAAGGAGACATCTAATTTTAAATAATTGGCATTGCTTTAATTATGGTAACACTGCAAAGCAGAACACTGGAAAGGAACACAGTAAAACATGACAGGATTAATTATATATACGCTGTTCATATACATGGTGCTTGTAGCCTGGATGCACTGATATCTGAGTCTACACCCTCTGCAGAGCCTGTCACCTGATGCTGGTCTCACCTACAAAACTGGCTTTGGACACTTACACAGGAGCAGCTTGATGCAGATTCTCAAAATGTGCTTGTGCTTTATCCCAGTTTGTCTTTTAGTGACAGCATCATAGCCTAGATTTGCTCTTGGTTCTGTGGCTGGATGTTAAGAGAGACCACAAAGAGCAGAACTGAGTGGTCTCATTTAAGGCTGTGCTGGAATCTCTGGCCTCCAGCAACCCACCATCTAAGAGGAGTCGTTGGAAAAAGTCCAGGAGAATTCACTGGCATCCTTCCTAAGAACAGATTCAACCAACAGACCAATAGACTGGGAAGTTAGTAAAAGCTGAGAAAAGACTTTAAATGGTATAGCAGTGAGGTCATGCATTCTTTAGCCTTAGGATAAATGTGGGATACATGTGAAGCATGGGGCCATGGTCATTCAGGTCATCCTGACCCAACAGAGCATGCCTCTGTTAACTTGGTGATGCCATAAAGATAAAAAAGAACTTCCATGCAAAAGTCTTTTCCTGTTTGTTACATTTCTAACCTGGAATGTGTAGCGTAAGTGACCAAGGATGTCCTGTGCTGTTCTTGCTGTTTGTGCTGTGGAGCTGACAAGTACTGCTCACTGCACAAAATGGTTTAACTGCTATAACATTCCTCTTCTTCTTCCTCCTCCTCCTCCCCCTCCTCTTCCCCCTTCCCCTCCCCCTCCTCTTCCCCTTTCCCCTCCCCCTCCTCTTCCCCTTTCCCCTCCCCTCCTCTTCCCCCTTCCCTTTCCCCCTCCCCCTCCTCCTCCCCTTCCTCCTCCTCCTTCCTTCCTTCCTTTTTTTCTTTTTTTAATCTATAAAACCCAAAGGCCTTTGGAGCCACGTTGGAAACACCTATTCTAGACAATGAGAATTATTTTATTCTCCCTGATGCCATTCCACATTCTGGCATGAATAAAATCTTTGTTCCTGGACTTGGTATCTTGGTATATGTCAACCTGCCTGCTAGAATGGCAGTGATTGATTTAAAACAGAAGAGTTTTACCATCTTGAAGGTATGGAAAAGACCACTTTAACCTTGGTAGACAAAATAGCATCATTAATCTGTATCTTTTAATGGCCAGGCTCAGTGACACAAACCTGCTATCTCAGCTATTTGAGAAGCCGAGGCAGGAGTCTCACTTGAACCTGGAAGTTAGCATATAACCTGGAAAACAGAAGGATCCTGTCTCAATAATTAAATAAACTCATTAAAATAGCATTAAGAAGAAACTATGGTGTTTCCATGGTTCCACTTGAAAATCATTTTTCTTCCCACCTTCTCATAAAGTGTTGTTTATAACTCCCATCTTTAGATATTTAGTCATTGTTTTGCATGTGTGTCTACATGCTCATAGATAAATTCTATTTACCCATTCATTTTAAAATATGACTTTAATTCAAGTGTTCCAAACATGGACACTAAGAAGGTAGAGAAAGAGAATTTCATTCCAGTCAAATCTTCTACAGAAGTAGCACTGTTTTATAACAACTTTAGGATTAAATTTCAATATGGAATGGGTTATGTTAAAAAAAAAAAACCTAGCCATATTAACCAAAGCATCAGACTTTTATTAGCAAGTAATCTTAAGATATATTAGTGATACTCATTTACAATGGGTATTAAATATACTGCATTGTTAGTATATTTTAGCATTATTATATAAGCTGATGCAAATGAATATATATAACTACACAATTGCTATGCATTTCATACCAAACACTTAAAATGATTTAAAATGCATATAAAGGAGATTTGTCTCAATATATATATAATTTCTCAAAGAGTTTATAAAAACCTGTTTCCAGGTGATATCCATACCAAATATCCACAACTGGTGGATTATGACACAGACATAAAAAAAAATTTCAACTTTCTCAGTGATGGTAAAATACTCCCAGGAATGGGAACAAAGGACTTAGTCCTAAGTCTATGTAATGTAATATGATAGCCATAAGTAACTAGGAAGCAGTTGACATATGACTAGTCTGAATTGAGCTGAGCTTTTAAGGAAAAGAACATACATGATTTCAAAGACATACTATGAAAAGAAGTAAAAATGTCTTTTTAAAATATGTTTTATCCATTACATGTTGAAAAGGTACTTTTGTATAATAAATTGCAAACAGTATCAACATTAATTTACCTATGTTGGCGACTCTGATGCTACATGCCTGTGATCCCAGTACTTTAGAGGTTAAGCCAGGTAGGCAGCTAGCTCCATGCTATCCTAGACTATATTACAATTTCAGGCCAGTAGGGATAGAAAGTGATGTCCTGCTTCACAAAAGTGTTTGTCCTTATTCATTTTTAAAGTGTTCCTCTAGAAATTTCTTTGTAGTAAGCAGCTGTGGTCTAGACTGCCCCACCCCAATGAAACGTGGCATGAAAATAAATATTCTAATGTTTATGTAATCATAGAGAAACTGGCTTAATAAAGTGTATGCTCACAGTCAAGAAAATACTATAAATTTCCCTTAGAGATTTTTTTTTTTAAAAAGGGAACTATAGCTTGATGTATAGCTTTTACTTCTTTTTATTGCTCACATAGTTTACAAGAATTTAGTTTTCATGATTACACTGAATTTAATATTTTAAATATAACAGTAATACAAAGTGTCTTAGTTTGGGTTTCTATTATTGTGAAGAGACACCAAGATAATGCCTATAAAGGAAAACACTAGGAGTAACTTATAGTCCGAGATGTAGTCCATTGTTATCATGGAGGAAAGCATGACAGTGCACAGTCAGACATGGTGCTGGAGAAGGGGCTGAGAGTTCTACATCTGAATTGGCAGGCAGCAAGAAACAGTGACATAGGCCTGGCTTGAGCTTCTGAAAGTTCAACACTCACCCCTAGGGGCACATTTTCTCCAATGAGGCCATGTTTCCAATAATGCCACTCACTAAGAATCTGTGGGGGCCATTTTCATTCAGACTACTACACAAAGCTTACATGGGATTGGAGATATAGGAATAATTAAGATGTGCAAAAGTTATCTTGTTGCCTTGGGGTTTTTTGTTTGTTTTGCTTTGGAGGCTTTTGGATTTTGGTTTTTTGAAATGAGGGTCTCACTATGTAGTCAAGGCTTGACTTTAACTCTGGATCTTCTTTTCTCAGCCTCCCAAGTGATGGGATTATAGGCATGTATGACCAAACCTGATGTGATCATGTTAAATACTGCTTCAATATTTGTCTACATGATAACCTCTTAAAGAAAAAAGAGGGAAGTAGAATTTGAAATTAATTATTGCTGCCATGCTTGCTGACCTGTTTGTTAGATTTTAATCATTTCAAGATCAAATACTCTCACATTAAGAAGCCTCTAGAGTGACGACATTGCCTGCCAAGTAAGGAGACAACATTCTACTGTAATATGGACCTAGATAAGGTGTTTTGAATAGAATTAGTATAAAGGAAGACCATGGAAGAGGGCTGCATGTGACTCAAGGCAGGAGAGTTGAGTTTAATTTTAAAGAATTAGGAGGTAGCACATTTTGTAACTTTGTAAAACATCATTCCAAGACTTAACAATCTTTGAACAATCTGACTCACAATATATACTGCAGCTTCTATTATCACCACTTCCATTCATCAAATGATAATTTTCATTTGCTGTTTGAGACCAGTCCCATCAATTTTATTAAGACTCTTCCATTTCTAGGATGGATTGTCCAGATTAATTTCTTTCCAATTGCTGTGATACGCTCACAAAATGAAGGCATTCACAAGTTCTCATAAGAGTGTATCCTGATGATATAAACATTTCCCTCTGATCATTTGTTTTTTTGTGAGTTCTGGTGTTGAAGTACTTTATAGAGCAATATTTTATGTTTTGCCAAAAGGGAAAAGAATGCTACCTCAGAATGGGGCTGGTCACAGAAGTATGACATCATCATCATGCTCCACCTTATAATAGCTTCCAACCCATTGTCCCATTGCCAGCCCAAACCAAGCCTTTTGTTATGGTTGCCATTCATGTACCTGAGTTACATATCTCCATTACATCAGGAGAATCGTTATTTTATACTTTATACTTAAATTTTCCTTTAAATAAAATAATCAAGACAGCAAGAAAAGATAAAAGAAAGAAGGAGTTTTTGAACCTAAATAAGCTGTACTTCTAACTCACCCCACCTTCCAGTGTCCTGTCATCTGAGAAGCTGAGAATCATTGAAATGAGAATAGTAAGTTATCTAAGACTTATCAGCCTCAAATGAAACCTATTTAAAATATTCTGTCATACCTCGTTGGCTTTTACCAAACCGAAATGGAAAGTTAGGAACCATGGTGAGGCCAGCATGAGGAAAGAAAGCCCCTGGCATTAACTATCTGATGAAGTATAATTGGCCAAATCACTCATTTCTTCTTAAGGTACCTGTCACATTCTTCTAAATTATAGTCAGGATTCTTTTTCTTGGACTATTTAATAAATTCCCTCAAGATAGAGGCATTGCCTAGAATAACAAATTGTGGTATTTGTAGACTAAATGGAATATTTTAATCATTTTTGCATGCTCCCTCGGCTATTGGACTCTACAGAAAAAAAATTAATAAAAATGCTGATATAGATTGAGCGCTGCAGTATGCAGCCACTCTGGGAAGTTGGGAATTTTGTCAGAAGTAAGCTCTTGGGTTTTTCCCATCCTGGCAGAAAACAGAAAGAACAGAACCAGAACAGACATTGGAATGAAATATGCCCATGTGGTCTTCTATGTCTATCTTTGTAAGTCTGGTGTTTTATCATATATCAAGCATCTATTTCTTATCAGTATCAGTTTAGCAAATTTATTTATAAACAACCAAAATATATTCATGTGTTACCTTTCCTGTGTTGGAGCTATGGATCAATCTTTTTCTTTTGCCTCATAAATCTGGTTTTTTAAGTATTTATTACCCAATGAACTGAGAAAAGTATTTTCAAGGTGCAAGTATCCACCCCTCCCACTTTTATTTGATGGTTGGTATTCATTAACAGATGATAGCATTTGTCATTTAATCATCTTTTGCTATGTATTGGACTTTTACATACCTGAGTTTGATTTTTCATAAGGTTGCAAGTTAAAAATAATATTGTTTGGTTTTTAATTAAAATTAATATTCTTGAGAAAGTTATAAGTTGTATTAGCCAGAGTTGTCCCAAGAAACAGAACCAATAGGATGAGTATTGTGTGTGTGTGTGTGTGTGTGTGTGTGTGTGTATGTGTGTGTGTTACTCACATAAGTCAAAGCACAGAACTTAAAGTGGATTCTTTGGCTTTTGTTAGTGGTCCATGATCCAAGCAGTATCTAGTCTAAGAAACAGAACATTGTTCCTGGGAATTAAATAGAGAGGGCAGGTTTTACAGGCAGAAGAGATTGAGGAAAGAAGGACCAAGAAACAGAGGTTTGTGTGCTTCGAGGTCATTTTCATTATAAAGATGTAGCACAGATTTGTCAGTTTGCTAATTTACGAGGATGTGGTCATCATTTCTATCCCTATTTGTCAAAAGATCTGATCTTACCTGTAAAGAGCTGTCTCGTTTTGACTTGGGGATGTGGAACCTTTTTATGAATGACTCAACTTAGAATTTTCCGATTATCTTTAATTTACATGTATTCGTCTATATTAGATATGCAGCTTGTGTGTATGTGTGTGTGTGCTAAATAATACACACATATACACACATATATACTTGAGTATGATATAGAGCAAGAGGAAAGAAAGACAGAGATAGAGACAGTGATACACACAGAGAGACAGAGATGAGAGAGATAAGAAGAGAGGGGGTTGATTAAGATTGGAGTGCCAGCCCGGGAGCCTCGAGGTCTTGGGCAGAGCTGCCTAAGGCTGACTGCTGGTAAAATTCCTTTTAATTATGGAAAGTCAGATTTTGTATTGAGGTTTTCATCTGATTAGATGACATTCACAACAGTGAATAGTAAAGTGCTTTTCTCCGAGCTACAGATGTGTTAATGACATCTCAAACATACCCTACCTGAACCATCTACAATGACAACTACAATCTAGAACTTATGCCAAGAATGTCCGCCATAAAACTAAGCACTGTCCAGATAACTATTATGATCCTATATCACAGATGGACATAGTAAGGCTCAGAGACATTAAGTGATTGGGGTACTAACAAACTGTTTATTATGGCATGTGCATTCTATCTAAGGGATTTTGATTTGGAAAGCCCAACTATCTTTCTTATATACATCATTTTTCATAGTAATGTTTTTCAAATAAACAAAAAGACATTCTTAGGGCCAAACTCACACTAGAATAAGTATTTAGCGCCTATGTTTGTATGTTTTATAGGTGTCATTTGTCTGCTATTAAACCTTTACCAAGGATGATGGTCCAATGCCATACGGAAGGTGCCCGCCATGATAAACTTGTCTCTACTTCAAAGGGGAATTAAGCAAAGCTAGAGGACATTGTGTCTCTTATTATCTATGGAACTTTTCCTGTCCTTTATATTCTTTCTCTTTATTTTTTATCCTATATTAATTATACATACTAACAGGCATGGCATTTTTGTATACATACATAATTCATTTTAATCATATTTAGCAACTAAAATCTTTTCTTGGCTAATTGCTCCCATTGACACACTCTTCTTTGTCTTTTCTTTCATTGTATGCCCTTTTCTTTTATTTTCTGCTCCTTTTTTTTCCTTAGGAGCCCTGAAGTTTAGTTAGAGTTGTTCACAGGAGAGTGGGTAAGGGGTTATTTTCTGGAACCACCTGGTACCAATGACTATATCACTGAAGGAATAGTCTCTCCATCCCCTAGCAACCAGAACTGAATTCATAACCTCAGGGAGGGGTAAGGCCTACTGAGCTCTTTTCTGCTCCTTGACCGAGTGTTGATGGCTCCAACCTTGAGCAGTGTGCTGATAACCATAGTAACTAACGACTCAAGGATGTAAGACCATGTCACATTCTATAATAAGTTACTCCTTACTCCTCTCTTATATTCTTTCTGGATTTACTTCACAATGTTCCCTGAGCCCTTTGGAGGAACAATACAGATGTTCCATTTAGAGTTCAGCTTTCAACAGTTACTCTCAGTAATTTGAACAGTTATGAGTCTCTCCAGTAACTGCTGCCTTTTTGATCAAAGCTGACAATATCATCAATCTATGGACATAAAAAATATTCAGAAAGCACTTGACAAGATATGACACATCATATCCAGTTAGCAAAATGACAACAGTAGCTTTTCCACTAGGGCCCAAGATCTTCTAGCCACAGTTTTTTGACCAAGTCTATATTAGCAGATAAAGATTTCCTCCTGGGAAGCACCCCCCCCCCTTAAAGCAAAACAAACAATCAAACAAACAAAAACAAAAACAAAGACATAAAAGATCAGAAGTGGTTGGTTATCCCCATAACAAATTTGCCATTACTGCACCAGTGAGTCCATCTTGGCTGGGCTGTTAGTAATGTAGCCTGCAGGCTCCACAACTGAGACTGTTCATGACAGCCCTCCCTCAGCAGCCTGTGCAGCCCCTTCTGGTATAGTACAGCTTGGTTTCTTTATGGTTTGCAACCAAAGCAGGAGTGGTTTCTTCAGAAAGCAACAGTAGTAACAATAGTCTGCATTACTTTATGGGCCCCTGGGACCTTGTTGACCAGTAACTCATGAGAATTGGTTCACCCAAGTTCTGTCTTAATATTCTTGAACTTAGTATTCCACTACTTTTCACATAGGAGATAGCTAAGCATTTCAGACGTTATACTTCAAAAGGCCAATACAGGATTCCTCTGTCTCCCATTTTAAGCAAATCCCATTTATTCACTATTGGACTCTTGGGCTAAGCATTCAAGATTATTTGCAGAGGATTTTCAACTACATTTCCAGCTGCTACTTTAACCCTCCAAGCAGCTTCCAGTGTATTCTTGCCTTTGAACGTTCACAAGGAAAAGAGGCAAAAATTTTGCCCTTGTGTTTATCTTCCCCAACAGATGAGTTTGTCTTCTCACTTCAGCTCTGCCCGTTTTTCCATCTCTCAACTAAACTTTCTTTAGCACTCCAGCCATTCTCCTTTCTTCTACCGTTGAAGGGTATAGTTGACGTTTGCTCTTTCAAAAATTAGTGATCTCTTATTCATACACTTCTCTCATCAGTCTAAAGGGAGTTCCAAAATTAAAGGCAACATGTCTGATACTCCGAAAGACTGCTCTGGAGTCTGAAAAATAGATACTCCATAAGTATTTCATAGCTGATGTAATGAGTGAACTAGAGGAGGAAGTGGCAGTTTGTGGGACAAGGACACAGAGGTCTCCAGTGAGACTAGCCCTAAAGCTCCTTCCTATCCAGTCTTCCCAGCTAGTCTTCCAGAGTCCCCGCCCACTATTCTCAGGGCCGGGGAAGGGGAGGGCTCTGCGCATGCCCCGTATCCAGGGCAGCCTCCGGGAGCGCCTCCCGGCCCCTCCTGGCGCTCGGGCGTGCGTTCACGGTCCCGGGGAGCGTGCCCTGCGTGCGGGTGCCCGCCTCGCCCGCTGGGCTCTGGATCCCTGAGTTCCCCGACCGGGCCTGCGGAGCGGGCACCTGGTCGAAGCTGCGAGCGGCGGTAGCGTCCGTGGCCACGCAGAATGCTGACGGTGAGTGCGGGCGAGTGGCGGGCAGCTGCGCGCGTGCGCGGCGTGGGCCCAGGCGGGGGAGCGCGCCCGGAGGCGGGAGTGGCCGAACGAGGGGGCTCGGGCGGCGGCCGGAGAGGGGAGCGGGGGCGTGGGGGGCGACGAGATACCGGGGCTTCGTGTGGGGTGCGGGGTCCAGGGCGCGGAGCAGGACGGCCGACGGGACCCACAGGGCGAGGAGAGCCTGGCCGCGACCGGGCAGACGACGTGGGCCAAAGCACCTCGGTGGGGGCGGAGGTCCGGGACAGGGTGGCGGCCACCTGCCCCGTGCATGGCCGAGTCCGTCCGGAGCGCACCGAGAGCACCTAGGGGCCCCGAGCAAACTTCTCCCAAGAAACTTATTGGGGCGTGGCCGACGGGGTCGGGGGCTGGGGATTCTGAGGACCCACGCCCTGGCTTTTGCCCTGATCCTGCAGGTGCGCGCTCGCCGGGGTCCTGTTGCTGCAGAAGTGCATCTTCCAAGTTCCCAGTGCCTTGCAGGGCCCGTTCGTTCTAACCTAGAGGTTGAAGTTTGGTGGCTTGGTTGTTCTTGGTTGTTCGCCGCCTCGGGAAGGAAAGACTTACTGCCTTTATCTCAAAGAAAGTATTGTTAGGGCGTGCTGCTTAGTCTGTGTGTCAAGCAACCTATTGTCCCATGTGCGCGTGCAGAAGACTAGCTTATTCTATTTGGTTATTTACTTATTTTTGAAGAAGGCCAGTGGAGATAAGTGGGCTTTTTCTTTTTGAAATACTCCCGCCACCTCTGTAAATCCTGCCCTTGGGATAGTTCCTAAACTTGTCAGTGCGGGAGATTCACAGGGGAGTTTTAAATTTCACGTGCTCCCATTGACTAATTCAAAGCCAAGGCATTTATTTGTAAAAAGATCGGCATGTAATTCTAAGTTCAGAGACACTGGTTCGGTAAGAGAAAAGTCAGGACTTTAGGTTTTACAAAGTAGTAGTAGCATTCGGTTTGTAATTGCTGGGATGGAACTCCAGTTCACTCCTCCTTGTTCCGAACACAGAACAGCGGTTTTGTTTCCCAATGGGAAGGGGGACAACCGTCTCGAAATGCACAAAAGTGGTTTGTTTCCCGCAGAGGAGGGAGAAAACTTCCTAACAGTCAAAGTTGAGCTAAACTGTATGACACTGGCGTTTTGAATTCCTGTTGGAACTCCGGTCCTCCTCCGCCTCCCCTTGGCCCCTTGTTACAGCCATGAGATTGTCTATCTCATTTTAACCTTTCTTCCCAACCCTCTAACAGGGCCTCATATTTAATGTACCTTAGTCTCTGAGAGAATATCCCTTTTTAGGCTTCTTGAATCTAAAGGGTTACTGTGGGTTTCCATAGCAACGGGTCCTCCAGGGGAAGTGGGCGGGACCTGTTACCATTGGGTTCTAAGCAGGACTCTTCCTTTTCATTCACCCTTGTAAGTTCTTCGGCCTCATTGCAGGTAAAGCTGAGGTTGTCCGATTCCAGGTTTTGTTTCTGAGATAATTAGAGATTTCCATGGAAAGCTACTTCTCAGCGCGGACTAGTCCTCACCCCTTCCTGAAACACTCATCTACCCACACTTGATTTATTTAGCAAAGTTCCATGTTCCTAACACTTCCTTCCTCACACACAAACCTGTAGATTGTGAACGATGTTTTTTAAAGCACTAAAAAATCTTATGTTTTACCAATTTATAAACATGAAATATACAGGCAAAGCAAAAAAAGGAAGCAGAAAAAAGGGAAAAAAAAACCTCTATAACAATTTGTGAGGGGAAATGCCACTGTCAGCGTTTTTTTTTTACGTTGTTTCATTCCTAGAAGGGTGTTTTCCAAGACTTTACAAAACTCAAAACCACTGTGTAATAAAATACTTTAAAAATGACAAAGGGAGAGAGGCACAGAACTCCTTCCTTCTAGCAACTCACATTCAAAGGTTTAAAACAAAACAAAACTAAAACAACCAACCAAAATCCCAATAAAGCAGGATAGACGTATGTTGCCTATGTGCTTGAGACGCCACTGTAAGTAATGACTGTTGCTGCAGTGATTTTGAGCATGTATTGGGCTGCTTCTCTTTTTTGTGTGTGCTAATACAGTTTCTGTTAACTTGCTATCAACTGAAGCCTGCAAGGCTGTTACTCACCTTTGCACTGTGGGAAGGAAATGTTGCTGGGAATCTGTAGTCTGGATCTGGCAACCTCATGGTGCTGAAATAAGACTTATTATTATTATTATTTTTTTAACCCAATTACAGCTTTTCCCACCACACATTAAAAAAACTACCAATCCCAGTCTAGAACAGTAAAAGATCCTTGAGGACAGGTTTTAATATGCTGTCATTGATAGGTTGTTTTGAAAAATTATTTGCAGCTATAGCTGAGAATTTCTGCTGTTTCCAGGGTTTTTAAAGCATCTTAAAGCAAATAGCATTTACCTTTATTTCAGGCTTTGGGGGCCTACTGCAACAGATAGTAAGGAAATTAAAATCATAGTCACATCCCCTGGCTGTCACCATCTGTTAACCGCTTCTCCCTTCCATTTGGCTTTTTGTGTTTTCCTATAAAAGGCCAGACGTAAAGTTGGCTTTTTAAAGTTTCTGTTTGCTTATAGTCTCACTACATAGCCCAGACTTGCCTGGAACTCACTGTGTATTCCAACCATCCTCCTGCCTCATTTTCCTGAGTACTGTGATTATAGGCATGTGCCATATACCTGGCTTTATGTACTTTTAAATAAAACATTTTAATTAGCATTATCTCACACCTGTCTCCTCTGCCTTTAAATCATATGAATAAAGTTTTTTTGTTTTTAAATACTATTTTTATTTTCAACACCAGAATATACTGTTGTAAGGCTTAGATTGGCTACTTACTGGGTGGCCTTAATTATTTACTGTTTAAATATCCTTTCTTAGGATAAGGATAACTGTAGTGTAGAGCTTTGGGGAAATGTAGTGCACCAACAAGACCAGCATGGTGGCAGAGCATGTGGGCTCTGCAGTCTAGGAAACAAGCACAGCTTAGGTCAGTGCCCTGTGTGAAAGTCTTAGTGTCTATGATTTGTTGGGCAAGAGTTACAGTCCAAGAACCAGGTGAACTTTTTTATGGTTCCTGAGGCTTGTTAACTTGCTTTTGCAATGACCTGTCCCTTCCTGATCCACACTGTGGCCAGGTGTTCCAGCACTCCAGTGTTTAAATCCATCATGGTTGTCTGTAAAGATTGATTTAGTTTTAATATACGTTATATCTATTGAAGTTGGTGATTTATTGCTGGTGGGAGTTGTCTGGGCTAGTACTAGTCCTACTTTGCTTTTAAATAGTGATTTTTTTTTTAAAGTGAGTTAAATATATGAATATATATATACATATATATATATATATGTATATATATATATATATATATATAATTATTCATTTCTTGTTTTGGCTTTGGATCTTTTGAAGTGCAGTTGAGATTTATTGAAAACCGCATATTGATTTTAAGAACAGGGTTTAAGAGAAGGAGAGGTACTCAAGAAGAAAGGCCTATTTAGAGGTATTAATGTGGGCCCTTCCCAGAAGAGTCAGTTAATTGCTCATTGGTGATTTGTGTTATGATGTTTTTCAGACAACAAAATGCTTCCATTTCTTTAAAATAATATTTAACCCATTATTATATTCTAGTACACTACACATTATTATCACAGATTTATACTTCCATGTTTTTTAAGTCCAGTTGTCTCTTTTGTCCTTTATGATTTTTCCTGATAAATGATCATGTTTGACAAGTTCAGGGGTAACATGAACTAAGCAATAACTTTAGAGATTTGAATCTGTTAGCCCTTTTTCCATCAGTATACCAATCCACATCTTTATGCCAAAGTCTTAAGTTTAGAATACATAGAAATCTGGTAGATAAGGTCACGTGATTAAGAAATTCTTTTATTTACCTGTCTTTTCAGATAAAGATACTAGATTTAAATTAATCCATAGAGTTGTAAAGGACTCCTAGATTTGTAGTATCAGTGGCCTTCTATCCTAGTCTGTTAGTCTGTCTCCCAAGTGGTAACAGAATGAAAATAAGAACTTGACTCCTCCCAGGTATGGTTAAGGGGAAGGGTTTATGTAGATACAAGGGAGAGCATAGCCAAGAAGCATCTGGAAGGGTCCAAACTGAACCGGGCCAGCAAACTGAACTAGCCCATGAGAGGAGAGAGTTGGAGCAGGGGTGTGAGAGGGAGAGAAGAGAGGACCAATAGAGCATGTGGGAACCAAGAGAGAAGCCAAGTATCCATGTGGCCAAATTGACTGAGGCTGTATGGGATCTGAGATTTAGGATAGGGGATGGGTGAGAAGAGCTGGGAACTGCCCAGGGACTTAGTGTGACTTCTGCCAGGTTTCTTTGATGCTTGACAGCAACCATTTTAGGCTGTTGGTTTTCCCTACATATTTCCCAGATTCTACTTGCTATGTGTTCTTCTTGGACCTGCCAGAATAGTCTTTCCATGCCCTCCACTGAAGGAGCATCTAGAATTTATGGAGGAGTTTGGCTGGCTCTCAGCATCCTCTTTGCATAGTTTGGTAAACATGTTTAATTTTCTTGTTGAAGAACATGTCTGTAGTCTTGGGTTCTGGAACAGTCAGCGTCGCACAATGAGAAGGTCTACATTGGAGAAAAATGTCTTTGCTGTTATTTTAGTGGTTTATATGGAAAGGACCTGATTGGATGTTAAAGTCACTGTCATTTAAAGACCATGAAGGTGAATCTTGAGAACTAGAAATCACTGCTGCATTTGACAAGCACCAAGCTCTTGTAATGTGGTTCGTGTTCCTGTTGGGAGACAGGAAAGGTAGCTCTTCATACCTTCTGTCTGCCTCGGCAGAATTCACTTTCTTCAGCAAGGCCTGAACTTTTTCTGCTGGGGCTCTTCATTTTGTTCCTTTGTACTTTGTTTATCAAACTGGCTTGCCAGTGTGTGGTTTTGTGTATTTATTTTTTGATTGCCTGTTACTCCAAAAGCATTGCATCTTATTCTCTTGGGTGTACATAATGACACTTGTATTTGCTCTTTTGTAATAATTACATTTTAAAATTTGGCCTTATGGCAAGTTGCACTAGTATTTTGTAGTCTTATAAAATGCTTCTGGGATATGATTGGTAACTGTTGTTGTATGAACTTGTGTTTCATTTTGATAGACAAAAGAGAAGAACAGTTTGACTTTTGGTTTGTTATGGTTTCATGTCAGGACAAGGCAATTTATCCTTCTATTTCATTTACATTTAAGACTTTTTAATATTTGAAAGAATGGTATTTGAATGTTAGCAAATGACCATTGGCATCTGTTACTTATCATTGGTATTTCTTAAAGTATCGAACTGATTTGAGTCTCAATTATCAGTTTGGATCAATTCCATCTCTGCATAATTCTTTAGAAAGTTAAATTCACCAGAAGACTGAAGTGTAACATATTCAATCATAATCATGTTTTCTTTGATGTGGGATACCAGTCACTTACTGTGGGTTATATGGAAGAAAATATTCCTGGTTACTAAATTCTCACCTCATTTGTTGACAGCTTTGGAAACAATGGGCCATCTCTTCTTGAGTCACTTCTGTAGTTGATTTGTATAGTTACTCTACATCTTCCTCCTTTACCATTGGTCTTTTGGGTTTTTTAATTCAGATTTTCTTAATGTATGCTCATTTTCTCGTTTTTACTAGCCTGCTACTTTGAAATAGACCAAAGCGTACTTCCTACCAGCCTCAATGAAATACTCACAGTATTTTAATACAGTACAATGCACTTCCATGCAATTTCCAAATGTGTGTTATTACCTGCTCAGACAGCTCCAAATACTTTTTTCACTAAATTTCCTTAAATAAGACAGTCTTAACAAGCCCAACATTGAATGATCTTTCTTTGTAAACCTGGTCTGTCAGCAGCCCACTTCCTTGCTAGGGCTATTCATTCTAAAACCATTGATGTTACCTTGACTTTTCTCTCCTAGACCTACATCTGGGGTTGTTCAGAACTGTCCCTTCACGAAAAACCAGGAAGTAGCCCCTTTCCTTACCTCTCCTTTTAGCATCTTGGTCTCTTTCCTATCAATTCCTGCTGGTACTACTGCAGTGGCCTTCCAAAGGAAAACTAGTCTCCTTTCCTTAACTTGTTCCTATCGAGATAACTGCCAGAATGGTTTCTTTCTTCTCTCCTTTCCTGTTTTGTCTCTGCCTTCACTTCTTCTATTTTTCCTTGTTGTTGTACCCAGGGCTTTACTCATGCTAGAAACTGTTCTCTCTACCACTGATCTACGTCCTTCACACCAAAATGGTCTTTTCAAACTTTAAATCAGTGTAGGCTTAAAACTCTTCAGAGCCCTCTGTGTCACACAGGCTGGGTCCTTATGATTCACGTCGCTTACACAATCCTGTCCTAACTCTGACCTTGCCTCCCATTTCTCCTCTCCCACTCTCCACTCCAGCTGTTCATCCTAGCCTGCTAACCCTTGAACACAGTAGGCACATTCCCATGTTAAGTCTATGTGCTGGACTTATCCCTCTGCCTGTAATATTGCACACTCCCGTCCCTCAGATCCCTCCATGAGCTCCTCACCTCCTTCAAGTCTCTGCCACCTTCCACCTTCCTTAGCTAACCCGCACATCAAGCTCTAACCTGCATATAACCTTAAAAGGTATACGCTGTCCTTGTAGTGTGTGCCTTTTCTATAGCATAACTTACCTTCTAAATTACATATAAGATATCATTATTTTGGCTTTCTACTCCTGTTATACTCTTTGGGTTCTGGAAGGCATAAAACAGATGTTTGTTGACTGTCCCAAATGCCGACCATATAGAGAATGTACAGTAAATACTTTTGTGGGTGAGTATAGTCTTCTTACTCCCTTTTCCTCCAGTGCATTTCTAAGAAAATAGTATATGTATAACCCTTTGGCACTTGTGGGTCTAACACTGATGAGTGATCATCCTACCAGCAAGGATGAAGTTGAAGAACATGTGGCTTATGGTGAGCATAATGCAGAGTGGCTCTGAGGATTAAGTGGGATTATTACCTGTGAAGTACTAAATTATACAGATGTGTGAGACCAGGTCACTTAGCTGTCAGGAAAGCTGCTTCAGCCTCCCTAGTCCCATCTTAATTATGTAGATTCTAGAATCTTTAGATGTTAGTCTAGTAGGGTAGGTAGTAGTACTGCCTAAGATACCTTTAAAACACGCTTGAGTGCCTTGGTGGCTCTCAGTGACATTCTGTCTTTCTGCTTAGTTCTTGACTCACCCCTCCCTCCTTCCCTCCCTCCTCCCTCTCTCTCAGATTTTGGTATCAGAGCATCTTTTATGTGTCCCTTAAGTCTATTTTCTTCTGGTGCTCTTCCTGAAATCTCTTCAGTGACATGATTTTGACCCTGCAGAGCCATTCAGAGGCACATTATTAGATGTAATATTAAGTCTACAAAAACAGGTCTGGATTCTTTACTTTGAGTTTCCAAAGAAGGGACATTGCTGTCCTTCCCTGCTTTAGTCACTAGTTGCCATTTTAGTTTGCTTAGTTTGGGTCCTTCAGCTCTAAGAATGCAACAAAAACTCACCCCCTTTCCTTTTTCTGTGGCAGCTTTGACCTTCAGATTCATACTGTGACACACACACACACACACACACACACACACAGAAGAGAGAACAGAGAGAGAGAGAGACAGAGAGAGAGAGAGACAGAGAGAGAGAGAGGGAAGAAGGGAGGGAGGGAGGGAGAGAGGGAGGGAGGGAGGGGCTCATTTTAAATCATAGTGGTGCTCTCTCTAGACTTACATGAAAACAGTAGCTCTTATCTAAATCCAAAATTAAGGATTTTTTTTATTCTTTTATTTTTCCTCTCATGATGTATTTAGTTCCTTATGTGTATGGATTTTATGGGTAATAGTAATCTGCATATTCAGTCAGATAGTGTAACACTTTAGCCATGATCTGCACGTGGAAACCTCATGCTAGAGAAGCATTGTTCTGATACATTTACCTTGTCTTTGAAACTGGTTAGATCTACATCTTGTTATTAGGAAAACTTAATAGCATAGTTACAACTCATTTTATATTGAGTTTTTTATAGTCAGCACTGTTGTCCAAAACCAAAAGGAAAGAAAGGCTTGACCTCTTGGATGGTGAATCCTGTTTCATGTAGGTTCAGCCATTAATGGATCTTTGTTTCTTGGAAAATCCACCTGTTAATAGGTTAAGGGTCTCCTGAAGGTAGTTTGCTCTTTCCTACGCCCTATGAAAATTTTTGGTTTTATTATTTTTTAATGTACTCATTTATTTATCTTGTTTTGTCTGTTTTGAATTGCGACCTCACTTCTCTGTATCGACTGGTTTTGTTCTGTTTTGTTTTGCTTTGTTTTTTATGTCGTATTCCAGCTCATTATTTAGGGACTAACTTTGGCTCTTGGCTGCTATTATATTTTAAGTCTCTGCATAGAGAAGGGCTTCTAATAAAAACCACCACCCACTTTTTTAATGTTTGTTAAAAGAAAATGTAAGTAGTTTAAAGTCAAAATGCTTTTAATGTGACTTAGGCTGATCTACATGCCTAAATAGCCTGGAAGTCCATTAAGTTCTTAATCTTACTATCAACATTACAAATGCTGAGAAGGTTCCCAGAAGCATCTTGTAAGGAAGAGGGTTCAGGCCTCTAGGAGCTGCTGGCAGCTAGCCGGATCTCATCCAGTGCCCTTCCCCCTGCTTCCTGTCCTGCTGTGAAGACTTGGGTGAGTGCAGCCTCTTCCACTCGCCCTCTCTATAGCTTAGGGCCATAAGACTCCTGAGTGCTTGAAGCTAGAGAGTATCTTTTGGAAAGTGGACTGTTCTGAATGTGGCCAGCAATGGAGAGAAGAGTGTGTGGTTGACCCACCTCCATGTTTCCTCTGCATGACGTCAGCACATAATTAGTAAATGCATATAGCTTCTTTATTTGAATAGAAGTTCCAGGTAATTTGGTACTTACCCTTCACCTAGTGTTTCTTTGAGATCCATTCATGTCTCCCCTGAAGTCTTTAGCTGTTTTTTTCATCAGTGTCATGAACATCTCCACACAGCTTGTTTCAGTCCTCAGCTCCTGTTAGGCCTCAAAATCACCATCAGGCAGGATGTATCTGACTATGTGAAAGGGTCTTTTTTTTAAGTTTAATTGCCATGTAGATTTCCAAAACAGTGTTGGTTAACTTTTTGTACCTCTGTCCTGCTAAAAGCTATTAGATCTTCCTGTACTTTGGATGGATTTTTTTTTTTTTTTAATCAGTGTATGGGGTTTTTGGTATATATCTCATTCTTTTAACCAGTGTCTGATTCTGTGCATTGTGGTTAGAAAACACTGGTTCACTGAGTTATGTAAACCTTTCAGATGTTGGCACATTTCCTTATATAGTGTCAAGAAGTCAGACAATACTATAGCCACTTTCATCATAACAGTGTTAATTGATCACTGGGAAGTTTTCTGACTTTTGCTGAGAGGCATGCAATTCACCATTGGCAGTAAACATTGTCAATTTTTCCTGAAATACTAGGCTTAACTTCTTTTGAGAAACTGTCTATCAGAGTCTTGATAAGCACACTTTACAAATTCTCTCAAGTAACAATGGCTTATAAATGCTGCAGGTTTGACTCACACAAATTCCTCAAAAGCTTCACTTGAGACAAACATTCTCTTTTAGTTTCATCAGAAATGCTATGTGCCAGCGTCTTGTTTCTTTACATGGTATGCGTTGGACTCATTAAGTCTGATGTTTTTACTGTGGCTTATCTTAGATGCCATGAAGCATTACTTTACATTACTTTGGAGATAGCTAAGAAACATAGAGGTGGGCTACCCCTAAGTGATGCAGACTGCTCACCAGTTGCCTATGTGCCAGTTGTTGGTGTGGCTAGGGAGAACGAGGAAGGGAAAGTGATTTTACTACTTCGGTATATCTTCCCTTCCTCATTCTAGTGTCCCCTGGGGTGACCTTCTATAGGCCTTGCATGATAGTGAAGAGTGGAGCCCTGGAGCAATCTTTTCCCTTGGAGTTTGTGAAGAAGATCCTCCCTTCCTTTCTGTTTGTGGTACAGAGCTCTCCTGTGGAGACTTTCAGTTCTGCATCTGTACTGCCAGATGCTGTCCTGGGAGTCTCTCTCTTGGGTGCCTCTTTGAGCCACTTCCCTCAGCAGTGCAGTTCAGAAGTCTTTAAGATACATGAAACTTTTAACCAGGTCCCCACAGAATGTATTTACGTTCTCCCAGAAATATACTTTTTATAGCCAGGAGAATTTACCATTAAATGTCTTTTCTTTTTCTTTTTTTCATTCACCAAAATAAAGTTCATCTTATCCCAGTATTGTGAAGGAATGTGTAGATTAGAGCTGAACTGTAGATCTGCCTTGATTCCCTTTCACACAGCTGACAGATTGACACAAGTGCTTAGAACAAGACACAAATGTAAGCAGCATACTGTTCCGTCCGTTAGGAAATGATCTGAACCTAGACGTGCACAGGTGGTTGTTTGCTAGGAAGGCATGAGTTTTTGGACTGCCCTGTTCACACATGTCTATTTTCCTGATACGTTTGAAGATTGGGTGTGTCTAATGTAGTGGAAATTCATCCACTCAATGTTAAATACAGATGAAACACATCTCAGAGCCACAAAAAGTCTTTTTAATTATAATTTTTTTGGGTTATTCATGCTTTCCTTCTTTCATGTGGATCATAGAACTTATCTTCCTTTCCAGTTCATTAAATCTCTAAAACTCTCTACTGGTGCTATAAATAAATATGCCCAACCATGAATTGGGTTTGGTTGAAAGCAGCTTTGTCCTGGTAAGTGATCTTGCCCCTGGTTAACCCACACTTTTCTGTGAATATCTGCATTACATTAGATGTTAGGCTTGTAATAAACCAGAGCCCTACTTTAAGCACATGTAGGGACTTGCTTTAGGTTAAGCTTTATTATTTTCAGTTGCATTAGCTACAAGCTAAATGTAGTATTATAAACTGTATGTGTGTTTGGACTTGTTTGGGAGAGCCTCAGGATACATTTAATAGCTCTAGGTTCTTTGCCACTGCACCTAGTTTAAGCTTGCACTGCAGACAGTTGGAAACACTTAGATCCCAGTCTCAGGCCATTTTACCTGAGTATCAGTTGCCCTGCATACATTTAATAGAGACTGCTAAGTGGACTTGGACTTACTGAGCTTGAACTTTGCTCCTATGTAACTAGATAATGCCAGGTGTGTGGGTGTGGCCTGTTAGCTCTCTCGAAAGAGATATGAGATACAGCCCCAGAGAATGAACTCTAATCTGCTGACATAAAGCAAGGTAGTGCAGTTGAATGTGGAGAGTCGAAATGCAGAGGAGTCCTGGACTGCAAGGTAAAGAAAGGAGCATGCTTATGATCGAGCAGCTAATGGGAAAGGGGGGCTGTGAGAATGACAGGATGCTGCAGAGCATTTGTACCATGAAGAGAGAAGAGGACAAGTCAGAAGAGCTCTGGTGAGTGAGTTGGCGTGAGGTCATAGAGACCAGACAGAGCATATTGGTCTCTATGCCACTTAATAAACATCTCTCTCTCTCTTTGTCTCCCTGATTGATGTTATTTTAAGTTTTACTAGAGGATATTAGTGTAAGCAAATAGTGAACCCTTACTAGTTCCATGACATGCCCGTAATTGCCTATGTAAAGAGAACTAGCCGACTTAGATATACATTATGTTCTGTTGTTAAAGCCTAAGGTTAGTTTTGCTCTGATTCCAGATGTCACCACACTGACATGGATCTCCTATGAGACCATGCAGCTGTAAACTATGTCAAAATGTGTTATTAAGAAAAGTTAAGAGTCACCCCCTCTGAAGATGTATGCTAACTTCAGTGACAGTTAAGGGCCACAGCACACGCTTGTGTCTGAGAGTTGTGAGATGTAGATTGGGGAAACCCAGATCTAATAACATGTTCTTGACTTTTGAAAAAGAAACACATTTTAAGAGCAGTTAGATTATTATATTCTTACCTGTCGGTAGTATAAGCACTGACCTAATTAAATAGTATCCTTATCACAAGAAATGAAACTTACTGAGCATATTATTGGAATTGAACTTTTGTTTCAAACACCTTATTTTCTTGTTCTATTATAAGAAACCAAGTTAAGTGTGCACATTCTTCAGCATCTATTCATTTTACAACAGCAAGAGAAGGGGGGCCAACAAAGGGATGCTTTGCCAGTGCCACCTTATTTCCTGTGATAAATTGAGGTCTCTGAATGTTTCTTGGTGTTGATGTCATTAAGATTAAACAAAAATTTACAGTACACCGTACCTTTACATCTTTCACAGCACACCTAAGAATTGCAGTTTGAAGCTAATTAAAAACTCAGACCAGGAGAGATGCTCTGGTTGTTGAGAGTGCATATTGCTTTTGCAGAAGATCTGGGTTCAGTTCCCTGCATGACCACATGACAGCTTCCTACTGCCTATAACTTTAGTGCCAGAAGATCCACTGCCATCTTCTGGCACGCATGAGTACCTGCATGCATTTGGTGCATATAAACTCATGTAGACACATGGGTACACACACACACACACACACACACACACACGCACAGAGAGAGAGAGAGAGAGAGAGAGAGAGAGAGAGAGAGAGAGAGAGAGATCTTAAAATTAATTAAAAGTAGCATAAGCCATTTTTAATTTGAATTTAGAAGAGATTTTACTCTGAGCTTTTGCCAGAAGTTAGTTTTTACAGTATTCTCATCATATGCTTCCTTTGCAAGAGAATGTTGTTAGTAATTTTGGTAATGCATATATCTTCTTAAAATTTCATTTGAAAGTGTATGTTTCAGAGAAGGTATGTTAGAACCAAACATGGGGGTCCAAACTTCAGATCCTAGTACCCAGAGACTGAGGCAAAGATATTGCTCTGAGTTTGAGGCTAGCCAGAATCATGTAGCAAGACCTTGTTATAAGAAGGGAGGGAGGGAGGAAGGGAGGGAAGGAAGGAAGGAAGGGTGAGCAAACAAAGGCTGTGAAGGTGTTCTGTCATCTGTTACTGCTGTTTTCTAGTTGTATTCCTAGACTTCTCTGAGTATCCAACCCTTCAGCTTTGTATCATAATCAATTAATGGAAATTATATTTTATTCTAGTTATATGTATTATAAAAATAAAGGAAGAAACCTCATTAAGTACTAGTTAACTGACACCATATGGATGTATGTATAGTGGTAAATCTAAACACAGAATTTTAACTGGTCTTATCTATATGAAAATAAGATATTTGGAACAAAAGTTCAATTCCAATAATAGTATCCTTATGATACTATTTAAGCACATTAAAGAATAAAATTGAAAAGGTTTGGATAATCTGTATTGATCAGGTGTTTTGGTGTGACCAGATAGTGGTAAATTGAAGGGTTATTTCTAAGCCTTGAGTGATAGGGGAACAACATATATTTGGGTAACATTTTGTTTAGGGTTCTTATTTTTTAGGAGCTTTTCATTAAGAGCTATGGGTGCCATAGAATTCCAAATCTGTCACAGACAAAATTCTGTCTGTGACAGATTTGGAATCCCACTAATAATCAAGAGTGGTGCAGAATAAATATCAAGTGGTTTGGGACTCATCTGTCTTTCTTCCCATTCCATGTGCTCATTGAAACAGGGTGACTTTCTCAATAGAGTAAGATGTTTGTTATTTAGGTTTATGAGTGACAAGTGTTTGACATTTCATGATCTGAACTGATTGTGATATTCTTGGTGATTCTCCTCCTAATATGGCTAGGGTTGAGTCCACCAAAGTAAACCACGGTCTTTGCGATACACTTATGTGTTGTTTACTTTTGTTTGTTTTTATAATTTACCAAAGCACATTAATTTTCCTTCTCTGTCAGCTAAAGCAAACAGATGATCTGAAAAAGGTCACAGTGATGGTTGTTTGGAGTTGTTCCATTGTGGCCATTCCTAGTAGAATTAGAGTTCTCTATGGGATCAAAACAGCTTCCCTTCAGAGATCTTCCAAAGAGATCTCAGGGCCTGGACTTTCTTTGAATTCATTGTTTTCAAGTATATACTAATAGTTATATGGGAGGGAATATGTGGTTGTTATAATAATGTTTCTCACTTTTAAACTAACATATTAATATAGGTTATTCTGTTTGTCTGAATATACACAGTATCTTTTTGGTCATGGGCCTAGCCTTGAAAGGGCTGAGCCATCTCTCTAGCCCATACACAGTATCTTTGTTTCTTTGTTAAAGATTTATTTATTTATTCATTCATTCATTTATTATGTATATAGCGTTCTGCCTGCATGTATGCCTTCAGGCCAGAGAAGGCACCAGATTTCATTATAGATGGTATGAACTACCATGTGGTTGCTGGGAATTGAACTCAGTACCTCTGGAAAAGCAGACAGTGCTCTTAACCTCTGAACCATCTATCTTTCCTATATAGCATCTTTCAAGGACTTGTTTCACTCCCCAGTTTTATTTTACACAGTTGTTAGAGTTAGTCATAGTCTAGCAGCTATTACCCACAGAGTTACTGGTCTCTATTCATTTCTTCTCCTTACATGTTTACCTATGCAGTGAGAAAAATAATGGAAGTGGGATGCTTTGCTAAGGCAAGCAATGGAAGTTCTCAAGATTTCCACCTACATTTTCTACCGTATCAACAGTTGTCATAGTAGCACTCTCAATTGAGAATTGCGATGATATACTTTATCAATGCCTGAATGATGAAAGTGCAATTGTTCTAATGCAGGTCAGCCAAAATTCTAAGTCCTCCTCTTGTCTGTCTAAGGAATAGTTAAGCAACCTAGAGAAAAGATTACTCTCTTTCTGTTGAGTTGTATAAATTTGAGTTGAATTATTTCACTGACTTCAAGAAACCGCTATTTTATAGAGTACAAGAAAAAAGGCTTGTGGTTACAAAAATTCGATGTTTTCTTAGAATCATTACAGTCCAGATTAAAGTCCATGTATGTTTGTGGGAGAACTTAGTAAAACATTGTATACACATTTATGTGTAATCATAGTGTTAAACTATAAAGAAAACTATTGCAAGTAAATAATTATTTCTGTTATATATAAACTTTACTTATGTGCGCATATATATCTATATGTATTATATACATGTCTTTGTATATGCCCATAAGTGCCAAGAGAGGGCATCAAATTTCCTGGAGCCAGTCAAAGTGTGTGCTGGGAATTAAATTCCAGCCTTCTTCAAGAGAGTAAGTGCTCTTAGCCACTGAGCTATTTCTCCAACCCAGAAGTAGATTTTGTTTTAAAAAAAAAAAAAATCCTAGAAACCTAGAGAGGAAATTATCTAGAAGATCCTTTAGGGTACATAAAACTTTTCTATCTAAATATTTAGATATCTAAAATACTTTTTATCGAAATATCTTAACCTAGTATTCTAATACCTAGTGTGTATTGAGATACAGTATGTTACAGAGCTGTAATTATTGGTATGTAAAATACTACATAGAATTTTTTAAAGAATTAATTATTTCTGCCAACTGAGAATTGATGTGTTCTGACTTTAAATGCTTCCCATCTGATTTCAAGGTTAGCTGAAGTTCTTTTCAGTAAAGGAGGTGACTTAGTAAAACTGACCATCCACCTTTCTCACCCTTCCAGACCACTGAGGTATGCCTTGCCCAAAGGCTTGCATTAGGTATCATCACCTTGGCACTAGAGTTAAGAATGGCTCACGGAGAGAGTCCAGTTAGAGACGGCTAGTGTGAGCATTGCCAGTCAAGAGGCTGGATGACTGCTTGCAGCTTCTGGCTTTGTTGTAGGTACAGCAGGGCACTAGCCAGCATTGGCCTCCTCATTGTTTGTGGCTTGGGTGTTGGTTCAAGGTGGGATTCTGACATTGCTGTGGCACTGTTCTAAAGGCATAGTTCAGAATCTTGATTATCCAGACTTGAATCAGAGCAAGCTGTAAAGTAACTTGGAACTATAGGTGGGGCCAGAGCACACCTGGAGAGATAAATGTCAGCAGCTATGCTACTTGAAGATGCTGTAAGGATGGAAGCCAGAACTTTATGTTTTGGTTGATTTATCCTAAATGGTGCTTTCTGCTTGAGTCCAAGTGCTACTCATAGCGAGAGCTTACCTTTGTAGACCATTATAACATTTATCAAACCGCTTTCACAAACATGTAATTTAGACTTCACAGTAAACATGAGAGGGCTGCGCCGCATGTAATTATTCCATTTGGCAGATGGGGAGAATAAGGCTCTCAGATACTAAGCAACCAACCTTAAAGTCACTTGTTACTGGCTTTTACCTTTTTCACTGTACATGCTGTCTTGGTTGGTTCTTCATTTATCTCTAAATTTAGAAAGCATGTAGCAGGTTTTCTGGCAGCTGCCATCTTGAGAGACCACCAGCATTTGGCCACTTATCTCTCTAACCTCCCAGACCACAAGCATAAGGCTTGTTTGGTACTGAAAGGACGAATAAGCAAATCCCAGGCAGCATCCTAGCCCAACTCATCAGGTTGGACTGCTTTCCTGTATGTCCTGTGACTGGGGTTGACAGTGACGCTCGTTTAGTCTACCACACTGCCTTGATTTTTACGTGTCCTGTAGCAAGCCATGTACAAGTCCAGACGACGAGACTAGAGTTAGAACAAGCTAAACAAGAGTTGCCAGTGTTGTTGTTGCAGACACAGAGCCCCATGTTAACCTAGAGTATCTGGTTTTCTGACCTTAGATTTACCTGCAGAGCCTCCTGAATATCAGCAGTTTCCCTGTGGTCTTCCTTCCCATTAGAGGACTTACTAGATCCTGTCCATTTCTTTCCTGAAATGCCCCAACAGGGGTGTGGAATATGTGTGTTCTTGGCTTTTGTCTTTGTGAACTCTGCACATATATTTTTCTTTTATAGTAGATTAGAAATACAAACAGGATTATGTGTGCTGTGATCGGATTGAGTGGGACAGAGCACGGCAAGCAGACCTGCCTTGCAGTCCATGTGTCTTCCTCCTGTTTACTTTGGACCTTTCTTTACAAACCCTCACACTTCTGTAAAGCAAGTGGCCTGTCAGAGTGCTGCTCTCGGGCTTCCAAGAGGCCCTTTCCCAAACTGCCTATGTAAGCTGCTCTAAGATAAGCCAACTGGGAGCCCTCCTGTGGAGAAAGGATGTTCTAAGTGAACCTAAGCTCTGTTGATAATTTTCTCATTAATTCAGAATCCAATGAAGATAGATAATGGTGATTGAACTTTCTAGCAATTATAAAATCAATAGAAACCCACTGTGATTAGCTAACCTTTGGACCCAGGTTTTCTGCTCCTCCCTGTTGTGTGCCCAGCACCTAGTACAGTGCAGGCTCTGCACTGTGTATTTTGGAAATGCTTTCTTTAAAGGTCGAAGGGCTTCTTGACCTAGTTACCTCATTAAGGGAGATTAACTATGTCTCAAAAAGCTCTGAAAGTCTAGAAGCAAGTGAGAAAATGATAGTAGTGAGGAAGTTTTCCAAACTGTTGGTGCTGTGTCTGGATTGGAGAGCGAGTAGATGAGATTCTATTTATATCTGTATGAGGGGGTGTAATGTATTTAATGTAGCAAAGTAGAAACAAAAGCAGAGAACAAAGATACACAGATTCATACAAGCTTGGGTTTTTTTTTTTCTTCCTTTATATTTTACTTCAGTTACTCTCAACCTGTCGTGACCCCTTTGGGGCTTGAATGACCCTTTCACAGGGATTGCCTGAGACCTTTGGAAAACACAGATTTTACATGAAGATTCACAAGAGTAGTGAAATCGCAGTTATGAAGTAGCAATGAAAATAATTGTATAGTTGGGGTCACCATAGCGTGAGGAAGTAGATTAAAGGACCGTGGCTCTGTTTTCCTGTGTCCTGGGTTATGTATTACTCAGAAAGGCAGTTGAAAGCTGTTACCTTTTCAGAAACATTGTCCTGCACTGTGATTTTTCCATGCAGTTTGGTGAATTTCTTGTGTGTTCATCTTTTTCTTCTGATAGTCCCTCGTCTAAGTTTTTGGTGGAAAAAACCTTGGATATTAAGCTTTACGTATCCCACCAAATAATCCAGTTCCTCAAACCAGTCATTAGAAGGATTGACTGTATCAAGAGCAACATTAAAACATAAAGAATAAAAACAGAAAAAAACCAGATTGAACTTTTTATTTTCAACTCTTTTGATATGTATGCTCTGATCTAAGCCAGAGTATAAAATATGATTCTAACTGGATTGAGCATTGTTGGAGAAATGCCCTTCCAAACAGACCTCACTGTTCAGCTGAGAAAAGTGGGTCCCTTAAAGACTGACTGGATTTCAGAGCCCCCTCCCATGCTCTGGCAGTTAAGTGGCTTAGCCAAAATGGAACAGTTTCTTAGTTGCTGATGATGCCAATATGCACAGCTAGCTTTCTGAGACAGAATTAGAGAGTTGATTATTTAAGGATTGGCTGGTTAGTCTGCTTGATATTTTTGAAACCTGCTGTTGACCTCTGAGAATCTGAACTAGAACTCCTTTTCCAGAGAACCATACGCCTAGGATCTCGGATGTGGCTGGCTGCTCACCTGGATCCTAGAATGGCGCCATTAATCAGAACAGAAGACCTTCAGAACAAGATAGGAGATGTTAAATTCTTGGTTCAAACTAGATTAAATTATCTTGAGTTGTTTGCTCATCTGTTTGAATTGAAGGTACTGTGTTGGTGGGTGTTGAACCTGATCTTTGGGGAAGTCTTTCTCAAACTTCAGTGCCATGCACCCTGTGGGAAAGTTCTTATTAAAATGCAGATGTGATCCAGAATCTTATGATTCCAAATTCCCTAAAGGCTCCTGAGGCATGCTGCTTCTGGCCCTGGGACTGCAGGTTTAGCAGCAGTGTGCAGCCTGTCTTGTCACCAGAGCAGGAAAGGCAGCTGTGTGTGTCTTTTAAAAGCCACCTCCCCAGCCTCTGGCCAAGTGAGAGGGAAGGGCCATCTACAGCAAGCACTGCCCTGAGGAGTCCATAGGACTTAGTTCTCCCTCTCTTACCTGTCATTTTTCATTTTTCTACAAAGCTTGGTTTTTCCAAACACCTGGGATCTTTAATTTCAAAGAAGTGTTTTCTAAAACCTTATGTATTCCCTTTCTCAAACTACTACATGCACTGTCCCTCTTCTCCTTAGTGATGTAGAAACTGTAGTTTTGGAGACTTTTGTAGTGCTCGACATAGCCTTATGTAAGATGAATAAAGACCTCAAAGGCTTGCATGTTGTTGTTTCTTCTGTTTAGTCTTCTGTTGCTGATTAATAATGACCACCTCAAAACAGCTGGTTTCCTCTTCCATTTTTAATTGATTAGTTCTGACCTGAGGAGCTAGATACTGGGTTCGTTAGAAATATGTTTGGTATTTATGCTCAGAAATACCTCCTGTCAGAAGGGCTTTGCAGCTAAGTATGAATGGGAACTTCAGTAGCAGCCAGTAGAGAGACCATCTATTTTGACCTATTCCTGGTAGGCAGCTCACTCAGGAGCTACGTGTTTTCATAATGCCTTTTCCTCACTGTCCTGTATGAGTGAGAGTCTGTCTTCTGCCTGCCTGTCTCTCTGTGAGTGAGTGTGTGTGTTGGGCATAGGCGTTTGTGTTATGTGTATGGTATATGGGGTGTTTGTGTGTGTGGTGTGATATGTGAGTGTAGTGGGTGTGGATGTTTGTATCTGTATGGTGTATGTTTGTGTGGTGTATGTTTGTGTGGTAAGTGATATGTATGTATAATGTATATTGACGTGTGGGAGAGTGTGGGGAGGCAGAGGTTGACATTGAATGTCTCTGTTATATTTTGAGACAGAGCTAGGCTAACTGGCTAGCAAGGCCTTACTAATCTTTTACCTACTGCTAGAGTTAGGGTTATAGGCACAGGCTGCTTTGCTGTGCTATGCTTTGCCTTCGTTCCTTCGTTCCTTGTTCCCTCCCTCCCTCCTCCCTCCCTCCCTCCCTCCCTCCCTCCCTCCCTCCCTCCTTCCTTCCTTCCTTCCTTCCTTCCTGTGCTGGGAATCCAAACACAGGTCTCCATTCTTGCATTGCAAGTACTTTACTCACCAACCAAGCCATCTACCCAGCCTTCTAGATACTTTCCAACTGGTTATTATGTCTCTAACATTATCCTCAAAGTACAACTGAAGGTGATTTGCAAGGGTGTTGATGTGTGGTGTCTTAGCCCTGCAGTTGAGAATACGATAATTGTAATAAATAAGCAGTCACTTGGTTCCATCCAAAATGGAGATAGATAACCTTATCTGTGTCTCTCTTACACTGTGTGCTTGCAGTGGCTTTCAAATGAGTTTCAGCAATGACAACACAAAGGATTACCTTTGGAATGACTTGGGATTCAGATGCTAGGGATTTAAAGACTGATTCCTGGTATAATACTATTAGTTATAGTAACAATGTTCTCATTTGCTGAGGAGTCACCATGCTGGTGAATGTTACATAGCACACAGGGCTAGAGCCCTGAAGGATCAGGGTCCAAGGGCAACAAATAGCCTCTCTGCTTTGAGCAAACCAGAGTAATCCCATAGATAGGGGTGGGAGTCACTCTAGTTACCGGTCTGTCTTTACAAACTGTGAAGCTCCAGTAGATGCTGTTTTACTAGCAGCTGCTAGGGAAGCCGTATTCTCATCTGAAGCAAAGAGACCTTTCGCCTTTTAACTAGTTAATAGGAGACTTTGATCGTTTTAAATAGTCCTACTACTGGTGCTGTGTTAGAGCTTATGGATTATTTAGAATTTGTATGACAAGATTAAATTTAGCCTTAGGAGTTGAGTTGGATTTTTGAGATCCTAAGCAGTGCCCTATTCTGACTTATCTTTAGTGAATCACTTATCTTTAGTGAATCACTGATTATCAGATTTGTCTCATTTGAATGCTATTTTCATATCTAGAATTTGCCTTATGCTTCAGGACAGCTAAGTGTGCTGGTATAAGCTCATCATAATTAACAGTGTTTTGTGACCTGGGACACATGTCCAAGATCAGTGCAGAGCTAGAAAATATTAGAAGCAAGCTAAATGCAGGACCTTAGCGAAACATCCAGAGACTAAAAAAAGACCCCTCCCCTTCCGCAGCTGTGCTTAGATGAGTTTGGTTTAGTTTCTGTGCATTGATTTCCTTTGGCTGTATAGTCTTAGAAGATCCTGTTTAAAATACTTGCAAGTAAACCCTGCTAGGAGGAAGATTTTTGCCAGAAAGAGAGATTAGACATATGTGTTCTCAGTCTTTGTTAATGGCTTTTGCTTGTTTTGGTTGAAATGAAAATGCCCCTGTACTAAAGAGAAATAAACCCCTCCCTTCCTGTTTGCAAATGTCTTTTATTTGCTGTTTATCTTAATTAAATATACAGTAGAAAAGAGAATGTAACTGCTGCTCCTTTAATATCAGAGCTGTGCACGCTACAATAGGTGTCACTGTTTGGCTTCATCCAATCCTGATTGGTGGCTTCAGCTATTGGCTCGGAGCTCTGGCTGTCTGACTCCGTCTGCAGGGCTGTAATACCTACTCTCCTCTCCCTGATCCATTCACCACACAACTTCGCCGGCCGCACTGACTCTCTGGGCTCGCCACATCTTGCTAACCTAATTCAGAAAGCAAGCGCCTCGGCTCTCTGCCTGCCTCCTTTGCTCAGCATAAGCTTTTCAGGTGATCCAGAAAACGGCTGTTTTTATGCGCAAATAAGAAAAACAGGAATCATGATGGGAATGTATTTAACAGATCCGGTCCTGGATAAAACTTAAAGCCAGTTTCTCTTCAACATAGTGAAAAGGTCACCTTGCCTGGCTGGGAAAAGCAGGAAAATACCAGCTTGTCTGTTTCTGTTAACATCTTAGCTCCAGCTAGCCTCTTTGCCTTGATGTTCGAGCAAATTTGCGATATCTAGCTCTAAAGAAAGACATCCTGTACTCATGGTAGATGATAAAGAAAAGAACATGAAATGTCTCACCTTCTTCTTGATGCTTCCAGAGACAGTAAAGAACAGGTCCAAAAAAGGTTCAAAGAAAGCAAACAGCAGCGGTGGCGGCGGCAGCGGCGGTGGCAGTGGAGCAGCAAGTTGCCCCCAGTTTGTTATGAAATAATTACCTTGAAGACTAAAAAGAAGAAGAAGATGGCTGCTGACATATTCCCCCGTAAGAAGCCAGCCAACTCCAGCAGCAGCACTGTCCAGCAGCAGCACCAGCACAATCTCTGTAACAACAACCTCATCCCGGCCCCCAACTGGCAGGGTCTGTATCCTACCATCCGGGAAAGGTAAGCGCCCTTGCTGGCCGGCCAGCTTATTGACTTTCAAAGTTTGCCAGTGTTGAAGTCTCTGCTTTTGCATGACCTGTAATGTAATTTAACATGAATCTCCGTTTCCTCTTTCCCAGAAGCTTTACTGGTAATGGAAAGCTGCCTTGTATCTTTTCCAAAACAGTGCAGCTGTTTTCCTCGTAGATAAAAATATTTTTGCAAGCTGTAACATTTAAGCGGCAGGGTTGTGTCTGTGGAGCACAGAGGAGAGAAACCCTTCATTTGTCCTAAGCCAAGTAAAAGTTTAGATAACTTTTAAAACTTTAGATCTTTCCCATGTGTCTGCAGTGATTTCAGACAGTTGTGTAGCTGGACCCTTCCTTTGCTCTTTTGCTGGGAAGTGGAACACTGAACTGTTGTTGCTTAGCTTGAGAAGCTTCTGTAAGTTTTGCCTGTTGGGAAAGGGATGTTAGGAGTACGGGCTGCTGTGAATTAATGAATTGCCTCTTGTTTGTAGAAATGCGGTGATGTTCAATAATGACTTGATGGCAGATGTACATTTTGTGGTTGGGCCACCAGGTGGGACTCAGCGGTTGCCAGGACACAAAGTAAGCAACAGCTGCATTACCGGTTTAGTCCTGAGATTTACATAGAGGGACCCTGTCAGCACAGAGCTTGGTGTGGGCAGCTTGCCGATGGCAGGCACTGCATGTTTCGCCCAATTACAGAGAAAGCTGACCTTTGGCCACACTTAATTTTGTCTTTGTTTCCTTCTACACAGTTGTATATATCACCCAGAAACATGCCCTCTTCACTCTCCAGGGGTAGGAAATGTAACAGATTTGGAAAGTCCTCTGTTTACTGTTCCTATAGAAATCAGATAAATAGCCCATGGTTTTATTTATTTCACAATAAGGTGGGGGTGTATATTATTGTCAAAGCTTTGAGATATTGATGGAGAGCCCATTTTGTGTGAAAATCTTATGCTCCCCTGTCAAGATACACCGTAACCTGACTGTCTCAAAGATGAGGGTTATTTACATTACATACTCCAAGCCCAGATTTGCTAGCTTTTTGGGGGGATTGCCTTGCTGAAAATGCTTTCCGTTTAGTGCGTGAAATGGGATTTCCCTTTCTCCACAGTACGTCTTAGCTGTTGGGAGCTCAGTGTTCCATGCCATGTTTTATGGAGAACTTGCTGAGGACAAAGATGAAATCCGAATACCAGACGTTGAACCTGCTGCTTTCCTCGCCATGCTGAAGTAAGCATTATTTGTGTGTTTGCAAAGAGTTTGCTTGTGTTGTATTTGTGCTCTGCTGGATTCTAAGTCAGATCTAAGTTTGGTGTAAGAGAAAAGATTCTAAAGAGAGAGGGTGCTGCTTGCCTTGTAAATGCTCTTAGAGAAAGCTGCTCTTCATTTTTCCGTACAAGTCATATGGAATGTTGCAGGCATTTAGAGCCATTTCTTAGCCTAGAGCCTAGGGGGAAAGAGCTCATGTAGTGAGCTGCTTTTTAGCAACATTTTGAAAGAAAAATAGCTTTCTGGAATAAACACTATTTAATAGGGTTCTCTCTTCCTGAAAGCAATACATGTTAAGGTTTACGTCACAATTATAGAAATGATGTACCTTGTTTAGCTAGCAACACTGGAAAGACACATAGTCTTCTGAGTTGTCTAATGCCCCCAGAAGTGGACCTTATTGTCTTATCTTTGTCCACATATACCTCATCACCCACAAAATTGGATATGCTTATGGTTATGAAGAGGTTTTTTGAAGAGTTAGTTTTCTATAGTTGTCTGTAGATTAATGCAAGCAGTTGATTTAAATTAGTAATATAAAAGTATAAAAAAGATTTGGGTAGTCACATACTTACCTAAAATATTTCATATCTTATAGATCCTTTGCAGACTCTAATGCATGTTAATCGGGTACCAAGAATCATCTTTACCAGTGTATAATGCTAAATAAAGGGATTAAGCCTAGTTATTATAAGTTGTATTTATAAGGTTTTTCTTAACTGTCCAAGGTTATATGTTGGTCTGGGGATTTCAGTTCATTGGAATAAATTAAATAAAAATGTTTTTGAAGAAAAATTGCCCAGTGGGTCAAAAAGTTTGACAATATTCTCACAATTTTTAAAACAATTGTTTATTATTTACTGCTTACTGAAAAATAAGTTCTAGTCAGTTTCAGTGCTTTTAAGTATGTAATTCCTTGGTCCTGTAATGGCTTTGAAGCCTAATTGAACTAGAACTTTCCCAGTGGGGAGCAGGGAGATTAAAGGCAAGTGAGCACGTGAAGTACTCTAACGTTAACTGCTTCATCACGTTTTAACCTTCAGACTCCATTAGAGACAGTCACTGAGAAACCTCTTCTACCTGCTTGGATCCCTGCCCCTCTTCGCTGCCTGTGAAGTCAGCTCTGTGTGTGACAGTGCCGGCTGTTGTTGGTGGAATGCAGCCCTAGTTAGCATCTTGGCCTCACTGAAGTCAAGTGGGGTGTTGTATCCTAGACACATGTACAGTCAGGAAACAGGAGCAAGCTTGACAGAAAGTTACATCTTGTCCAAGTCATTTGATATATTATTTGCCAAATATCTTCTCTTACAGATATAGTACCTAGAGCATATTAGTACAGTTTTTAAAAATTATGGAATCAGGTAGAGTGGAAAGAACAGGACTTGAGTGGGGTTCCATTTGCCTTGGTGGTATGCTACAGTTACGAGAGTAGGAACTGAGGTTTCCCCCCCTGTGTCCTAGGGCAGTAGTTGTACTCAGAAAAGGAGTGGCAGCTCCCTTGAGTTCCAGGGTGAGGCTGCAAATCCAGCCCATATTCTGGATGCGCTCCTGGTCCTGGCCTTAGGCAAAGCACAACCTACTGCAGCTGTGCTGTTGAGTGGGCTTGCCTGTGTAACCGGCTTAGCCTATAGGGAAGAGAGTTTCCTGGAAGCAAGTGTTTGTTACTGAGGGAAATTTTTGGCTTGTATATGTGTGTTTATGTTTTTTTTTCTTGCAAAAACTAATCTTGATTTCTTAAGTTACTTATATTTCACAAACATGTAATAAAATAACTATAAAAAAAATCAGACTAAATACTCGCTGCTTTAGCTTAAAAACTGATAAATTTTCTCAGTGTTGTTCATGGGCATAGTTCTCACTGATTATTCATTTGTCCTGTAATATAAGATAGCAGGCCGTTTCCACCTTCACAGACTGTCGCAAGAAAGTCCTACCATTCCCCCAAACACCCAGAAGGATTTCGTCTCCTGAGATAGGTACAGTTCACTAAAGCACAGAGTCAGTGTCCATGTAAACTCTCTGTTGTGTCTTCTAATAGGGGCAAGTGAAAGCAATAAATGCTTTAGTTCTGAAAATAGGAGGAATATGAGTTTAGAACTTTAATACTCAAAAGATTTTGTGGAATTCACTGAAAAGGTAGTATTAAAGTTTGTGTGTGGCCGGGCGGTGGTGGCGCACGCCTTTAATCCCAGCACTTGGGAGGCAGAGGCAGGCGGATTTCTGAGTTCGAGGCCAGCCTGGTCTACAGAGTGAGTTCCAGGACAGCCCGAGCTACACAGAGAAACCCTGTCTCGAAAAACCAAAAAAAAAAAAAAAAAGTTTGTGTATTGAACTTGGAACGAATTCAGAAATATTTAATATCAGGTTTTATTTTGCGTTTTAGAAAAGTCCCAAATCATTAAAAGTTTTAATTTTGACCTTATAGTTTCAAAATAATTTGTTTTTATTGAAACAGAAAGTGGAATAAAGCTGTGTATGTTTACTTTAAACGTTGGTAGGGCTGAAGAGAGAGATGGCTCAGAGGTTAGGGATGCTGCTCCTGCAGAGGACCGGGATTCAGGTCCTAGCACACTCTCAGGTGGCTCACAGCCACCTACAACACCAGTTCCAGGGAGCCTGCTCTCTTCTGGACCCCAGGAGTATCCAGGTGCCCAAATGTACACTCATGTACACATAGAGAAATACATTTTTTTAAGCTATGGGATTGTGAATGTCAGTGCTTTAACATTTAATACAGTATAATAGAATCTTGCTGTGTTTTCATAATCTTATCTCCGATATACAGTCATCTTTTAGATAATTGCAGTATCTCCTATTTTGTTGAAAATGTACTGAATATGTCTTTATAAGATAGAAGATGAATAGTAACACAGAGTTAATCCCTTTAATTATATAAGCTTACTGCTGAGCTGAAATATTAATACCTTATGAATGTATTTCAGATGCTTCTTTAACATGTTTGTAGTAACTGTCACATGAAATTATATTCTTGGACAGGTTTGAAAGCTGTGGCTTCCTTCCTTGCAGCACATGCTCATTTTGGGGAAATCCGCTTACATGTTGGCTACTTTCTTTCAGATACATCTATTGTGATGAAATTGACTTGGCTGCAGACACAGTGCTGGCCACACTGTACGCTGCCAAAAAATACATAGTTCCTCACCTTGCCAGAGCCTGTGTTAATTTCCTGGAGACCAGCCTAAGCGCCAAGAACGCCTGCGTACTCCTCTCTCAGAGCTGTCTGTTTGAGGAGCCGGACCTGACACAGCGTTGCTGGGAGGTGATTGATGCCCAAGCCGAGTTAGCCCTCAAGTCTGAGGGATTCTGTGACATCGACTTCCAGACACTCGAAAGTATCCTCCGCAGGGAAACGCTGAATGCCAAAGAAATAGTGGTTTTTGAGGCAGCCCTGAACTGGGCTGAAGTAGAATGCCAGCGGCAAGATCTGGCCTTGAGCATCGAAAATAAACGCAAGGTCCTAGGAAAGGCCCTGTACTTGATCCGCATCCCCACCATGGCCCTGGATGACTTTGCCAATGGTGCTGCACAGTCCGGGGTATTAACTCTCAATGAGACCAATGACATCTTCCTCTGGTACACTGCATCCAAAAAACCGGAGCTGCAGTTTGTAAGTAAAGCCCGGAAGGGCCTGGTCCCCAGCGTTGTCACCGATTCCAGTCATGTGCCTATCGGAGCAACCAGTGGCGCTATCGGGGTCGCTGTGACAGCATCCAGTTTGCAGTTGATAAGAGGGTGTTCATCGCAGGCTTTGGGCTGTATGGCTCCAGCTGTGGCTCTGCAGAGTACAGCGCTAAGATTGAACTCAAACGGCAGGGCGTTGTCCTGGGCCAGAACTTGAGCAAGTACTTCTCAGATGGATCCAGCAATACCTTCCCTGTGTGGTTTGAATATCCAGTACAGATTGAGCCAGACACCTTCTACACAGCCAGTGTGGTGCTGGATGGCAATGAACTCAGCTACTTTGGACAGGAAGGCATGACGGAAGTTCAGTGTGGCAAGGTGACTGTCCAGTTCCAGTGCTCCTCAGACAGCACCAATGGCACTGGTGTACAGGGAGGGCAGATCCCCGAACTCATATTCTATGCCTGAACTTTTCTTCTCTTATGCAGCACGAGGTGCCCACATGGGCCCTCCTTGCCTGACGCTTAGCTCATCTGCAGATATGTGGTCAGCACAGGTAATTTGTAATGAATGAAGCAGTAGGCAGTTTCTAATGTCTTTGAACCTTTTAATTATGTACAGGCTAAAATGCAACATTCCGCTTTTAACTATATGCTTAGAAGAGCCAAGTTCTTACTCAGGCTTTGTGGTTTTCGAGTTGCGTCTGTACGCCTAGGGAGATCATGTGCTTTTCCAAGTGCCCACTACCGTCCTACTTCTGTACCTCTGAAGATGATTTTGGATCAATTTGAATTTCCTTTGATGGATGGAAGTATGTATCCGAAAGTAGTATCATTATTTTTAAACAGAACCCCTTTCTCTTAATAAATAAAAACAAAAACAAAAAACAGGTAAACCTCAGTGTACAAATTTGAAAGAATATTTGCTTTGTAACAGGTAAACTTAGAAAGTAAACAGTAGGCCAGTAGTCACCCTTGACTCTGTTTTTTTACATTTGTTGCTTCTTGGCCTCGCTTTTATATTCTTTGTATCTTAAGTTCATATATGTGTTATGAGTTACCCACTAAACAGTTGAGACTCCTGATGTAAAGAATTAGATGTTTGTTTAGGCCATGACTTCCATTACAAAGCAAACTTATATTCTTTCAGGTTAGAAGACAAGATACCAGAATGCAGACAACTTCTTTCAGAAGTGATGAAGTTGGAAAATGTCATTGTTGATAGAAAAAAAGGCTGCAAACTTGCTAATTTACACTACAGTGGGTAAAAGGGAAGCCTGAAAATGCCTGTACAACCAGTAGTGCAGCTTACCAGTGAGAAGCATACACAATTCAGAAAAGCCACTCTTGCCTGGTAATTTTGGGCTCCCCCCCCACACACACACACAAATACACTTACACACACACTATTGGCCTGTTCTTAAGTCTTATTACATAGGACTCCCATTTCTCCTCCCCATCCCCTGTTAAAAGAGGACCAAACAGTTCTTTAGAGGTATGGAGTAATGGTTTTGTAGCACTACTTGTCAATGTGATAAAATACTTTTTATGCTTTTTCTTTTAAATCGAAACATTCTTTATCTGATCTTTGACCATAGACGATCTTATTTGTTGATTATGAACAAGCTTCTGGACTGCTAGAACCTGGCCTCTGGCCATCTTAAAGTGCCAATATATGACTGCAGGGTTTTTGAAAATGGTTCGGAGTGACACTGGGTTATACCGAGTATTCACCTCATCAGCATCACATGCAGTTCTTATTTGTCCATGATACCATAAGCAAGAGGGAAAGCTCGCAGACCACTTCTCCTTTCCCATGATGGCTCATGTTGGCTTAGTGCCTATGGCCCTGGTAGTGTCCAATGTAGTCACTTGAAGCTGAAATATCCATGTGTTTCTGGGCAGCTTTTCTGCTCAGTGTGATCCTGAGATGGCTCCCCGCCACCCAGAGTGTGGTCCCTGGCCGCCTCCTTCTCCTGCTCTATAAGCCAAAGTTAGCTTTCCTGGAGCAGGGGCTAGTCCTGGGGTGTGTGTGCCTGCGCAATATGTGCATGCAAGCGTGCTTGCCAACTCAGGAACTGCCTCCTCCCTGCCTGGCTAGTGGTGGGTGTGTCAGAAGTAACCCCACCCCCCTGCTGGTACCAGCAAGGCCCAATGAGTGACTGCTTCCACTCACTGGGTATCTGGGCCATTTCTTCTCCTGCAGATATGGGCTTGTGGCCTTTGGCCAGCTTCCCTGGTGGAGGAGAGCACTGGATTATGGGAAATGTTTTAATCATTTTGCCATTACATACATCTGTTAACATAGGTGACCAAAAGCTTTTATTGATGACTAGATGAATATTCCTAGGACAAAAGCTTTTATTGATGACAAGATGAATATTCCTAGGACAACTTTCCAAAATTATCTCTCAATTGCTTCCTAGTAAAGGGGATGACAGGTTGTAGTTTTGGCAAAGCATCAATGAGATAAAGGTACATTGTCAATTAAAATTACTTCAACAAAGGTTTTTGCTTTACAATATGGTAAAACATTTCAGTAACTCACAGATACCATACAAATTAGTATGGTACATACAAAGTGACTAGAAGGCACTCACTTTTAAGCCAGAGGAGAAGGAACTTTGTTTAGCACAGATTGCGTCCTGTGAGATAGTTGGGCTGGGTGTGATAGCCTTAAAGGGGCAGTATCTACCCCTAACTCACTCTTACTGTGACTGAGCCGCCCTCCATGTGGCTGGGCAAGAGCAGTTCACTGAGGATGGAAGAACTTAACTTTATAGAAATTATGTTTCCAAAAAGATATATCCACTTTCTGACTTGGCCTATGCCAAGAACTGTGGGTAAGATTGAAAAGCTGTACCTAAAATAAGAAATTCTATGTTCTGAACCTATTCTCCTATATGCATTTTCAGCAAAATGAAAGATAATGCGCTTGCTTTGGTTTTCTTTGGTAATTTTGAACTTTGTAGTTTGTAAGAATAAAAACCATTGTTCTGACAGGGCTGGCAGCTCTAGTGTATAAACACAACTTCATTAAGCAGAAAACACTGTAGATGCTTTGCCCAGCGTACCTGGCAGTCTTCATCATTGTTCATACTGGGGATAAGGGTAACTAGGCTAGCAGTTCTAATGCAGCATTCTTTAATCATATCTTAAGATAGTATTTAAGTAAATGGTCTAATTTCTACATAATTATTGCACTGAGCTGTCTTTTTTTAAGGTGTTTAAATAAGCTCAGCTAATTCAGGACACTGCAGCCAACCGTGCATCAGTGTGCTTGACTTTAGCAGCTTACAGCATTATTTATGAAGGAAAATATATAAATATGAAGTACCTCATGTTGAATGTTATTGTACTGTATTTTTAATGTAACAGTGCAGATCTTGTTAGACACATGAATGTGTATAATCATGTTAAATGCAAATAAAATAAAACTGGTTCATAGATGTTCCTTTTTAGTATTTTTGTTGCCCTTGAAATAGTAAAAAAATTACTTCTGTCACTTTTGGTGCCACTGCATTTACACAATGGTTTCATAGGAACATTTGTTTACAAAGTATTCAATATCTTTGATTCCTAAAGACGGTGAAGTTTGAGGCAAAAGCATTGGAGAACAATGAATGTGTTAATTGTGTTGTTCGAAGCCTGACTGCTCAGTAAATAAGAGTGAGTGAATGGATGCGTGTATATTCCTGTTATGGAATTTGTTGTTGGCTGGCATTCTGAGCTATAGTCGCCATAGTTCTGTCTATGTACCCACAGTACTATGAGAGTGCTGTACTGAACCACATCTGGCTTCTGATGGGACCTGCATTGCTGTTTGCCAAGGTCTTAATTAGATCCAGAAATAAAATATAACAAACTGCCAAATAAGAATTTTAGAGTAGTTGTTATATACTCAGTTATTTCCCATTCTGCTTCCCAGTGTTACTGCTCTTTGGCCTTTTGGATAACAATCAGGTGTATACCCCTGTGCCACGTACATAATGCACACAACACAGCCATATACTAATTCATAATTTTAGGTACATAGTTATGCATGCATACGAATTTTTCTTTGGACCTTTCTAGTACATTTTCTGTAGACTTTATTATGAATCTTTCACCTAACCAGGTTCAATCTCCACTATGTACTTGCTCAAAAGATTTTTGGAATTACTCCTAAGTATGAGACCTGGACCCACACCCCCAACTTCAGCTTAACCACAGCTACAGTCTGAATTGCAAAGATCTTTAATCCACCAAAGTCTCAGCTTTTATCTCTTATTTGCTTCTATTTAAAGTTTAGTTTCATTATCCCAAGACAGTTGGGAATGATCCAGCTCCATTGTTGGGACCCAAGATTAACATGCCACTTAAATTACACCCTCCAAGTTGACTGGCTTGCCTTGGAAGACTGTGGACCAAAACTTGAGAGAAAACTGGAAAGTAAACTAAATGGTATAAAATGTTGGGGCCCAAAGAAGCTAGTGGGCTCTAAGTATCTGCTGAGTCTTTGAGAAGCTTCAGTAAGCCAAGCACACCTTTAGATTTCCAGGGATTATGCTCCAAATGTCTTCACAGCAGTATCTTCCACTTACTGACCAATTGTTTTTCTTGTTTTAAATTCTTCCCTCTACCTTTTAGAATATATATTTCAATATAACCACTTCTGCAGAATTTTCTTTAAAACAGAGGTTATGCATTTTTTTCCATAACCCACATTGGTAGGTAGAAAGTTTCCCAGTTGAAAATTTGCCAGCATTGGGTAAGATGAAAATGTAAAAATGGATCAAGATGGCCACCGAGGATGCCGCAGTGCTGAGTCCATGATGTTGGCTGCTGCCATGTGGCATCTGAGGAACGCTGGCCCATGTATCCTTCACATCAACCTCTCTGCTCTGTTGCCTATTCTGAGCCTTCCTAGTGGGGTAGTGATGATTTCCATTATGCAGGCTCCGTCCTTAAGATTGCTGTCTAGTTGCCTGTTAAATATCCAGTGGAAAGCATTTTTGCTTGCAGACTGTTTTATGCTCTTAAGTCTAAAAAGCCCCAAATCTTGAGGTAAGTTGAGCAGCTCTGCCACCTGTGCGTTTTGGGTCCCTCTATAGGACAGCTACTCATCACACATCTCTAAGATGCTGGTGATGAACAGTGGTTTGTTAAAGGTTTCTGTGAGGCAATCTTCCTTCACTAAGGACATAGTGATATAAAAAAATTACTTAAATTAGGACATTCTTTGGTTTTTACTACTTTGAGGGAAGTTTTATATTTAAGAAACTTTCTTTTATGCCAACTATTTCATCTATTGTTTTAGAAGAAAGAACTTAGGACAAAAAAAGCTAAATAAAAACAAGTCATGAGTGACCTTGTTAATTTTAACATGAAGACTCTTGTATGAAACCAGAATAATCTGAGATATTTTGATATATTGCAGTCTTTACTAGCGCTATACAATTTGCATTTCTTTCCTATCAGAAGAATGGTAATGACTATTTAGGGATACATGAATAATATTTCAAAGAGAGTACCACCTTCTGTTATACTGCAGAATGACTGAGAATGTTCTTTTGAGACATTCTGTGTCAGTGGAATCTAATGGAATTCTTATTTTTGTGCTTCCTGTACTGTAAACCTTAAAAGTATGTCAGCATCTCTTATTACAGTGTTGAAACTGCACGAACCCTTAACTAATTCAAAATTGTAAGTTGTCATCAATCTTTACTCTTAAAGAAAAATTCCACTTCTAAGAATATTTATAGACAGTAATGGACTGGAGATCAATGTTTTTCTGGCTCTAACAAGACACAGAAGGTTTAATGAGTCATTCAGAGGATTAACCCATTGCTCATTCAGTCATTGATCTTTTATTGGTCCTTTGCTCATCACAAGCAGTCAGAGGTACAGCGAGTCAGGCCAGAAAGATGTGTGCTATATCATTTTGGGAGCTTGTTGGAGAAGTCAAGGATGCTCTAATGTTGGATACAGAAGAATCATGGGTGACTGAGTCCCATTCCCCAAAAGTTCTGACTTCATTCCAAAATGGAGCCGAGTGACTATATCCAACAGGCTTCCTCCCAATGCTAATGCTGCTGTCTGCTGATCGCACCAAGTATCACTGACCCAGAAAGGGCTATGTGAGTACGAAGCAGCAGAGCTGAGAGGAAGGTTGGAACTCCTACCAGATCATTAGCGTGTAGACGAGCTTGAGCCTGGACGAGAAAATGATGATTGTTACTATAAATAGTCAGTTGTAGTGTGGAGCCAGAAGAAATCCCAGAACAAAAATACTGAGACATCCCAGTGTGCCAACAGTAAGGGTCCATGTAGAGTGAAGCTACAGCCTGTGTTCGAGGTTTGGAATAGAACACTGGCCTAGCAAGAGCAGGAAGCAAGCATTCCATGGGTTAGGCTCATTTATCTGGCTTTTTAGTCAAGATAAGGTAATGACACCAAAGAGATTTCAGAGTAGACAAGGTAAGCTTGTATTTTAGGCACAGATCTCTGGGCAGGAGAGACTGGATCAGGCTGGAGGCCAGGAAAATGTTGGGTTGGGAGAATAATGCAAATGAAGGCTAACACAGCTAGGAAATGGTTAAAAGGATGAATAGTTGAAAGCACAGAGAGATCCCCAGGGTATGGCTGAGTTTTGAAATAACCATTATAAAGCAACTTAATGAAGATGGAGAAACCTCTTGCCTTAAATTTATTCTTAGGGAGTTTTGCTTTAACTAAGTGGTTGTCTTATAGAAAACCTTTGAGATTCTCCCCTTAACATTCTTTAAAGAAACTGAAATAAAATGTAGAGATGATATAGCAGCTAGTGGCTCAGCCTGAAGCTGGACTGCCATCCACATTTAAACTTTGGCTGAATCTGCATGTGATCGGAAGCAGTTGCCCTGCCTCTGAACCTCCGTCCATCTCTCCAGGAAAATGGCGATAATCCCTTCCTAGAAGAGTTAGGTGATGACAATATCCCAAAGCTTTTGTGGCAGTGCTTGTTGAATAGAAAATACACCTATAAGTGCTCAGTAAAACCAGAGATGAAGAGTCACAAAGTAAACCATAAATGTTCCTTGTGTACATATGTACTTTCAATTTACACATTCTGTTATTGAGTTGTCAGTGTAGAGAGTTAGAAAAAGCCTTGGTACTGTTCTTTTAAATCTCATACCCAAGAGCCACCTAGTTTGTAAAGCTACAGCGGGCTGTATTGTTGAGGAATTCTCATACTTTAATTAGCTTTCTAATACGAACTTTAATTTTATCATGTTAATGAGATCCAGAAATGATTTATTATGGTGTGGATGGTTCTGACACATCAGATGCCTTCTCTGCTTGGATTCTTGAGATGACTGTAAATGCTGGAGGAGGGTGCAATACAGGATTCTTGAGACATTTTCCAACACAAGTCTGTTTTGACGGTTTTTATTTTAATTCTTTATTAATTTCAATGTTAAATAATCTCTTCTTGTACTGCAGTCTTAGAGGATTTGGGATAGGACTCCTGCAGATATTATGTGATTAAAACTAGTTTTAGCATTGTTGTTGTTTGTTGTTGGCAGCAGGTTTGACCTTTTCTGCGAGGGATATGAATGGTATGGGAATTTTGAATGATGAGTTACATTTATTTAAGTAACCACAGGTGTCCCAGTAGTATTGGTGATGCTAGCCTGGCCCCACAGTTGTTGGCAATCAGTGCTACCTTGCCCAGAAGTGCCTCCATTCCTTCTACATCTACACTACAGCCAGCCAGAGCCAGTCCTCTTTCCCATGGGTACTGACATCTGGAATTGAGCCTTCCCCACCACATAAATTTTTGTTCCTTCAGATTAGATTCTCTGCTTTTTTCTAGAAGAATCCTCAAAGGAATTCATTCTCTAGAGACTTGTATTTAGGACATGGACTGAGGGCATCTGATTTATATGGTAGTAAGAGGAGTGGTCAGAATTCCAAAGCTCCTGACAAGTGGAGAGCCTGTGAAGTGGGCTGCTTGTGCTGAGGCAGCTCTGCTTTGTTTCTTATCCTCCTGGGAGATCATTCTCATGGCTCAAGAAAATGACCCACAACAGGAAGAAACATTTCTCATCTCTCATGACTTGGGCTCCTATTGGAAATCATTATTTCTACAGCATTCCGTAGGTCAAAGTTGGTCACAAGGCCACTTAGCAACATGTGGGGAGTTAAGTGCCCTACCCCTTACTGAGGAATGCTTCAGAGATACAAGACCAGGGCCGAGGATTCAGAACAGGGTTGGGCCAGGGTTGGGCCATGAGTATAGTCACTGGGACACAGCATTTGACCTAGGTCTTTTCTTGTTTGTTTTGGTTTGGGTTTGGAGATAGGGTTTCTCTGTGTAGCCTTGGCTGTCCTAGAACTACCTCTGAAGACCAGGCTGATCTTAACTCAGATTCACCTCCCCTTGCCTCCCCAGTACTGGGGATTAAAGGCATGCACCACCACTGCCAAAATAAGATGTGAAGACAAATAGGGGTTTTGTTGTGTTTCTCTGCCCATCTTTAGTCACGCATTGATCTCTGAAGACCTTAGGCTGCATCCAGGTACAGAATAACAAGGACACACTCAGTTCTGACTCAAGAGAGTCAGAAGGAAAGGCGCTGTGCTTTCCTTAACAGCCCAGTCAATTGTTGCTGTAAGAGGGCTTGTGGAGGGCGAAGTTAGTGACTCTGCTTACAAAGAAGCGTTGTATAGCTTATCTGTGGTTTCTTGTACTCATTTCTTGATTCCTCAGGAATCCCTGCCTGACCCACAGTGTCCAACATGGAAAGCTCAGTGGATGGGTGTTTAGGGTGATGTTCAACACTAAAATAGAACAATGATGTTAAAGCTTGTTGATATGTAATTAGTATTGTCACTCTTTATTAGAAGCCCAGGGCTGTGGATATTGGTTTGGTTGACAATAGCATTTGGACTGAATGAGAAACACATAGCCAGTGGCTTCTGAAAGTTATTCACTGGTGACAGAGAAACTGAGGCTATAGCTGAACCTATAAGATTAAGCCAAACCTCTTCCTAGCTGTAGAATGTTAAAGCTCCCATTTCCATTTTACCCATCTTCCTTTCTACACGGGAAGAAAATGCCTCCCCACAGTGATAATGATTCCAAACAGTCTAGCTAAGCAGAGGAGGCTACATCTGTTTTAATAGGATTTATTGATTGTTTGTTTGTTTTAAGCAGGGTCTCACTATGTATCTCTGACTCTCTTAGAATTCACTATGTAGACAAGGTTTGCCTCTGCCTGCAGTGGCTGGGATTAAAGGCATGGACCAGTACACTAAGCTCTAATGGTTATTCTAATATTCCAATATACAAATGAACTAGATGGGCAAGAAAACTACTTAAGTGTGATTTATTTATTTGTTTATTTTATTAAATATTTATAGTAGGTTTCTTCATCATTCTTAAAGGCATGATGCAAAAGGACAATACAAATAGACTAAGCTCTTCCCCCAGTGTTGCAAAGAAATGCCCACCTTTCAGCTAAACAATAACTAGATCCATATATTCAAATCCATCCATATAAGCAAATTTCTTTGACCTCTGATGTAGCAAAGTTTAAAAAAATAAGCAGAGGAGTCTGCAGGATTCGAACACAGAGTAAAATGGGGAGGATAGAGATGGCAGGGAAGTGAAGGGCAGGGAAGGGGGGAGATTAGATAGCATGGTGCACTTTCCTCCTAAATGAGAAGCCTTTGGAAGAATGAAAAAGAAGGTTCAGCTTCCTTGGGGGCAGGGAGGGCTCTGGCATAGAGCCGTACTATGAAAATTAATGAAAGTGATTCTGTTAGGTCTTCCTGCCCTGGTTCCTAAAGCCTGTATTTTTTGTGGGTTTGCTAAGACTTTTGCTTACAGTATGGATAACCTTTTCAGGGCATTTGCTTGGTGTTTTTTTTTTTTTTTTTTCTTTTTTTTTAATCTTTTGGGCTTCCAAGGGAGTCCAAAATGCAAGCCAAACCCATGACCATTCAAGGCCAAGGGATGAGGCAAGAAATAAGGCTGTTTCTTACAGGTTCCAACAGAATCCTGCCCTGAAGACATACTGAGGCTGAAAAGATATGAGTTGCATGCTCACCAGGAAGAGCCAGGTCTTGCTCCTGATAGCCTCAAATACAGCCTGAGGCCAGCAGACACGTGAAATCTCCTAGTGCTTTTACTTGCGCTACTCCAGGTTGAGTGAAGTTAGCCCCACGTAGGAAGCCAGAGGTCCTTTTGGGTCCCCACATCTTCTATCATGACTTCCCTTCCTTTCCCAAAGACTTCATCTCAAGCCAGCTCTCATTTTTGACCTTGGCCAGCTAATTCCATGCCCTGCTTGGCCCTCACTTTACTCATTAGCAAAAATTTAAGATTAAGGAAACTTTCTTTTGTGGAAAAAAAGCATTGGTATCTCAAAACCAAATGGTCACTTCACAGAGGTAGAAGAATAGAGAAGGGCCAGATTGGCCAAAAAGGTTACAGTGGCCCTGTTGGTACAGTGGTAAGAATTAGGCTCTGGGGGTGTGTCACCAGATCTCTATCAAATGGCTTCTTAGAGCCTAAATAAACAGAATGGTCTAGTTGCTGAGTTTTGTCATATATGACTTCTATTACAAGAGGGACATGTCGTCTCCCAGTCTCCTGTCTCAGTACCCTGATTAAATAGACATCACTGTGTACAGTCAGAACCTCATTGGTCATTATTAGAGTAATCTTGTCAGTAACATGCCTGATTGTAAGCAGCTCTCAAAATCATTTGGATTCTTTTGTTAGAGAAAGCCATTTTACCAATCTTTGCTGTCCTGTGATTTTGTACTAACCCCAAAAGTGTGTATCAAATTGATGTCACTGGTCCCGTTTCTTCCCCAAGCACTTTTCTTTCTGGTTCACAATGAAAACATTTGTATAGTCATCAGTAAATAAGAGTAGCCCAACATGTACTGGGAAATGTTTTGTATCATCTAGAGATGTCCATCAGGAGAGCACATTTCTGTCATTCAGGATGATAGAGCTGTGAATCTCATTCAGGTACCAAGACAAAAACACAGAAACAAACACAACTAAGAAATGCACCCCCTGCTTGCTTCCCCAGCAGAGGAAGATTCTCCTGAAGCCTGACATGTTATCACCAAACAAAACAAAAGGAAGCAAAGGTTTACAGTCTGAACTTCCTCAAGAGGACATTGACCTCACTATAAAATCTACCATTGTGCGTTTGGAAATTTCCATTATAAAAATTATTTAAAACTAAGGAAGGCAGAGGTCCTCAGAGCTAATAAATAAGATGCACTTCCTGGGCAGAGGTAACTTATCCATTGCATTTAATTTGAGATTCTAAAAGGACATCCTCTAAAGAATTAAACTGAACACACAATTTCAGAGTGAACCTGGCTTGTTTTGAACTCTTGTGTAGGGAAAGGGGCCTTGTGGTCAACTCTTCTGGGGCAATATGTAGAGATAATCTCTTGTGCACTGCGGAAAACCACTGACTTATCAATAAAATGCTGATTGACCAGTGAGCTGAGGAAGGATTAGTAGGAGATAGAGGAATTCTGGGACTGAGTCACGTGATAGAGGATTCGCCCAGACACAGAGGAAGATGGTCACATAAAACTGAGGACCAGGTAACCAGCCACATGGCATAGCTTAGACTACTTTAAAAGTGATAATTGAGTTATGAGCTAGTGGAAACAAGCCAAAGCTATTGACCTAGGTATTTATTCATATAGAGAACATCTCAGAGTTGTTATTTTGGGGAACTTTTGAATGAGTAGGAAAGCCCACAATTATAGAATTGTGTAATGTGGACTAGATTTCCTTATTCCTGATTTTTAAAGCTTGAATAATATATCCTAAATGTGTGGATTGATACTTATGCTCAGCTGCTTAAATGAGGGTTCCCAGTTCATAAAATTCCTAATTAAATAGAGAAGCATTCTAAATTCTTGATCTTTGTTAATCATATTTAGGAGAAGCCTGGAAGTTTAGATCATGACTTCATTAGGGCATTCACACAGTTCCCCCGGTGGCAACATAATCTAATTTTAGCAAATTTTAATTGCAAGTGCAGCAAAGGTTTATGAGCATTTGAGATGAGTCTCAGATACTCTGATTTCTGAATGCAATGCTGTGTGCCTTCCACCACAGACTCTGTTTAGCCACAGTTACAGTGCTCTGGACAGTCATACAAATGCCTGTCTGTACGCTCTATGTGTAAATATTATGAGTTCTAAATTAAGTTTACAAACTACTCTATCATATCTTCTGCTGTCTTAGTCAAGCTAATAGAACTGCTGAGCAACACATTCTCTATAACTCTATTTTGATCATTCTTTGTAACAGCCTAGAATTCAGGTTCAAGTTTCAAATTCTTCACCCCATAGAGCTCTGTACCTAGACATATAGTTAAGGGATCCTGGACCCATGTGCCGAGCTCATAACCATTTTGTTTCCACCTTTGATTTTATGTAGAAGAATAAGATATCTTTTTACTTATTCATGGTTTCCACTACCCATACATTGAACTTGGTCCATTACAGCCCAAGAACTATCTCTGGCATCTGTGTGGGGATATCCTGGTGCTAAGACCTGTGCTTAGGAGGAAGGGAACTTGACACCATTGGAACAGAGAAAGCTGACTCCACATACTATGTGATGCAGAGGTTTGAAACATGGGTTCTAGGTGATCATGCTTCCCTGATTAAGAGGGAAGCTTCCCCCTAAGAGGCTTAGGGGCAGTGTGAGGAAAATATTATTGCGTTCTCCTTTGTTACTCTTAAAGGTAGAGAGTTCATCAAGCTTGTTATCAAGCACTATAAACTTCTTATTTTATGCCTAACAATTATTCATAATTTTATAGCCCTTGCTTGTCTCTTTTTCAATAGATACTCATCTTTCTTGGTACCAAAGTATAGTGGATAATTTCATGTATCAACTTGAGTAGGCTAAGAGATACCCAGATACCTGGAAAAACTTTATTTCTAGGCATATCTATGAAAGTATTTCTGGAAGGGATTATCACTGACACAATAAATTTAATGATAAAACAAAGCAAGCAACAACCATAAAGACCTGACCCTCTATCATCTATCTATCTATCTATCTATCTATCTATCTATCTATCTATCTATCTATCTATCTATCTATCTATCTATCTCTCACCCACCCATGTGGATAGTAAATATACTGAAAGCTCTAAACAGAATAAAGAGGAAATAAAGGAATAACAGAAGGGCTAAAACTCTCTCCTTGAGTTAAGATGCCCACATTCTTCTGCCCTTGACCACTCTATCCATGGTCACCCATCCTTACTGCCACTATCCTCAGGCATTCATATTGTATACATGAAGTACTTACACAAGTGCCGGCGTAGTCTAAGCCTTAAGAACTGGACTGAATTATAATAATGGCTTTCTCAGCCTCTAGCTTAGACTTTTGGACCTATAACATTACATGGTTCAAGTTCAACATTAAACCCTCCTGTTCTGTTCATCTGAAGAATGGTGTCTATGCATGGAGATACAAGAGTGGACAAGACAGGCAAAAATCCCTTTGTGTCAGAGAGATGATTTTTACTTTGTTACTTCTAGTGAGAGATGATGATGAATGAGATTTGTCAGTTTTAAATATGATCTTGAATTATTTGCTGCTCTGTCAATATGAAGCAGGATTATTGCCTACTCCTTTGAACTTTGCTTGTTCATAGTATCCAACCGAAGTAATGGTAATGCGCCATTACTCTGAAGGCTATATTAAAGGTCTAGATAGTTGTTGACCTCAGACGCTCCCCGAATTATTAGTGATAATAGGGTAGACAACTACGGTGAGACAGTTGTATATGCTGGGGTGGGGGTGGTTACATGTTGTATTCTGGGCCTAACAAGCTGAGTCCATCCTTTAGGACAGTAACAAGGCATGAATGAGAAGACAACTTGAAAGTGGATCCTCTAGGCCCAGATGCCATTCCAGTTACTCCCTAGCTGAATTATCAGATATCAGGAAACAGAGATCACCATATATCTTTACTCTGTCCAATACTAATTCGCAGAATTCTGAACAGAATCACCATTCATTGCACTAAGTTTTGAGAAATGCCGAATAATAGCTCCTACATGTATGCTGAGCTCAGCACTTTGGATTCAATTTAGTGCATTCAGATGCCTCTTGCTACTTCATTCGAGTGTTCAAATGGTCATCTCAAAATCTATTTCTAGGGGAATTATTGATTTCTTCTACTCCTGGACCAAACAACAAAAAAAACCTCCACCACCAACAGAATGTACCTGCTTCTGTTTAGACTCTGGGTAAATGCCATGACTCCCAATCGAGTAGCAAGGATCTTTTTTCACCACTGCCCATATCTAATCTATTAGTAAATTCTGCTGTTTCTGTAATAAAAATAGATTTCCAGTCTGTGCATTTCTCCACATCTCCTCTCCTTGCATGCAAACTCTCCTGGCATTGTCTCTTAGCTCCTGACATCCAGAGAATGCTTTTCATTCAGCACCCAAGAAATCTACACCAGGATCACTAGGTTAGGACAGTGCAGGTCAGTGGAGGGGTGTACACATAATTGCTCCACATCTCCCCAGTCCTTTAATAGTAATATATGTTATGCATGGAACTAGAACAACTAAAATGGCAAACCTGTGATCATGTACAAAATAGGTATGTCCAGAAAAGAAAATGGAGTAGTATACATACACGAGCACAAATACACACACAAACACACACACACACACACACACACATACACGCAAATGCACAAACACATACATGATGTCCACACATATACACACACATACACCCTTATTTTAGTGTGTGTTTCCCTAGGCTTGATAAAATATGGAGCCATTTTGAAGCTAAGACTCTGTAATGACTTATAGGAGACCTTTATCTGCAGTCATGGCAGCAAAATAAGCAATAACATACTAGGTATTCCGTGATCAGTATGTGATCATGGAAATGATACTCTTGGCATTCCCTTGATGGAGAGAAGAGAGACTGAGCCCATCACCTCAGATTCTAGTCACCACTCCCATTTTCCTAGTTAACCATAATCTTAAAAATGCTCAAGTGCCCACGAAAGTAAAATTGGACTGAGTTAGGGACCTGTCACAATGCTGCCACTTGGGAGTCACCCATGCTTCTGGAAAGAGTCCAGGAGTCTTCTTTACTTGCCACTCTGAACTGAAAGGAGCTCTTTCTTTGATCTGCCAGCTCCTTCTCTATTTGAAGTGATATCATAGCCTTGCAAGGCTCCAAGGGTCTTAGAACCCTGACTAGGGATGTCAAGGGAATAAAGAAAGGACACATGTTAAAACACAAAAACAAAAAAACAAAACAAACAAACAAACAGAAACTTGGGCACAGAAAAGCTGGGATGAAGTGGACTGAGCTCTCTGATGGAGAAGCCATGGCGACCCAGAAGCTCAGCCTACTTATTATATATGCTGAGTTGACCAGGGAAATGGGGTTGTCGCAAACATCTGAAGAAGGAGGCAGGGTTTATGGGATACAGCTGAATCAAGTAGGAAGGTTTTTATAATCTCAATGGGAGCCATCTCTGTAGGGGAAGCAGCTCTAGGGGAGCAGTGTTTCAGGCATCAATTTGCCAGTATGAAGGCATGAGGGGAAAACAGTGGACATTTTCAGCACATACTATCAACATTTGCACTCAGGCTGGAGGCTAGAGGAAGGCTTTTCACATGGTCAGCTCCTGTTAAAACCACACAGCCACTGAAGACTTCACACACTGTAGAATTCCTGTTCTTCCCATAAAGTGAATGGATGCTTATTTTTTTCTATTAGATTCTTCCTAGTAGCATACAACAACAACACATACACACACACACACACACATACACACACACACCCCACATGTACATATGTGAAGAAATACTCCTTTCATTTGTATCAGGGCTTGAGAACGGACTTGGTCACAGACAGAATGACCCCTTTGGCCATTTGAGGGTTTTTGTGGGGGCACAAGTTCAGGTAACAATGAAGCAGAAAGAAGAGCCTATGGAGGGTCTATCCAGAAATAGCCATGTGAGCCAGTGAGTCATGAGAGGCAACTGTTGCTGATGGAGAAGTTACAAAGAGCTTAATAGGAGACACTGCATCTGACAATTCTAGGGAGTGCTTGAAAATGCAAGGAAGGGAAGGTCTGCATCCTGTCATTTGTGTGTGGTAGCCACCCCAGTGAATCTGTAGCGTCCAAAACAAGATATCAAAGTAGCAGTCCCTGCCAAGTAAAACGTAGTAAGGTCTTGGGGCATTTTCAGGCAATATTGGAGACTCATATAGAAGAAAACAATGTTTCAGGTTTGATGTGCAGGCCTAAATCTATAAGATATTTTAGCAGCCCCCTCCCCCTAGATGGTGTGCACGGGATGATTCTTGTGTCATTGGACTCAAACTACTATGTGATTTCCTGCACACTGAATGTTCTGCCTTGTGAAATTAATAGGCTATCATAGGATGATGCTGCGTTACTTTAGCAACTGTCAGAAAAGATACCATAAGATGTGATTTGTATTTGGGGGTCATTCACACTTCTGGAAAGCCAGCAGCCATCCTCACAAAAGGACTACGGTAATTTTCCTGTGAAAAGACACAAATTGTGTGCAACTGAGACCTCTGCCAACAGCCAGTAAGCACATGAGATTGTTGGCCAGTCAAGGCTTTCAGGAATTGAGAGAGAAGACAGATTCTCAAAGACTCAGTGTAAAACTTTGAAATGCTAATATTTTGACAAATAGTCCATAAGTTGCTTACTGTTGCTTAGTTAGAACTAAAGCAAACCAGCAACTTGGGGCCCTAAACTAGCTTCAAAACTGAAAGATAAACCAAGTACAGTCAATCAAACTAGCCGTGCCATCCTAACTCATAAGTAAAACTTGAAAGATAAATTCATCTTGAATTTGTGGCCACAAACTCTTAACCGATTGAAATGTTCAGACCAACAGTAATAGAATACGTTTGACTGTTCCATGATGGGTTGAAGGGCTGAAACACAGTCTTCATGCCACTACTCATGCCCTCCAGATCAGGATTCAGTCTTTATGTCCACCTCAGGAAAAGGTTCTGGGGATGAAGGGATGAAGACTGGTTACAACTAGCTTTCATTTCTTTTCCTGGTCTAACCCGCCTTGCTCTCTCTATGATATTCTTCCCTCTTACTGTGCTCCCCTTTCATTAAAGCTTGCTTAACCTTTCTTCAGGTCTCTATCTGATTCTTTATCTGAAAAGCTGTTCTAGGGGAAGTATCCATAACCTTAGGGTACCTCAGCAAGAGACCTAGATGACTTATTTTGCTGTCAGGTAACAAAGGCTATTACCAGCTTCTTGAGTGAGTCATCTTAGAAGCAGATCCTTTCTACCCTTGTCAGACCTTCAATTGACACCCAGACTATATCTTAATGTGACACCCAAGATGAACCTCTGTGCTAAGTTTGACCCAGATTTGTGACCCATATAAAGTGTATTGGGGTAATAAACTTGTAATTTTTAAGCCCCTGCAACACTAAGACAGCCAGTTGGGATAACCAATACAGACTTTGTACCCCAAATAAACCCAGACAGGATGTGCCTTCTCCCAGATTCTATGACTTCTATATTTTTCATTGGTTTAAATTCCAGTAGACTACTATGACTTAGTTCTGCTTCAGGAGGCTATGACAGTCTGCCCTATGTTCATAAAGTATGGTGACAGGAATCTAAGGCCAAAGGCAGAAATTATAGACACTTTGTCAAATGTATTACTGTCCCAGTGTTCACAATAAAAGACCAAATTCAGTCATCTGGTAAGGTAAAGGTATGCAAGGGCATGATGCGGGCAGTTGAGACATTGTAGAGTTATTGATACTGTTTGATTTCCATACGTGTTTAATCCATTTTAACTTATTCTGTTATTTATAATATTTAAAATTTATTTTAATGTGTATTTGTGCTTTGTCTTTGTACCCATGTATGTCTATGTACCGCATACATGCATTGCCCACAGAGGCTGAAAGAGAGCATTGGGTATAGATTTGCAAATAGCTGTGAGCCGTCATGTGGGTCCTTTGGAAAAATAGCCAGTGTGCCTAATTACTGAACCATATCTCTGTCATCAATTTTCTTTCATTTTTAATCAACAAATCTGTACACATAATGTTTAAAGTTAAGTCTTTAACAGTCCATCTGACCAATATTCATATCAAAATCACTTGGAGTTGTTTTCTTGCTACTTTCTCCATAAGTTTTGATGTGCTATCTGCTAATAAAATCTGACTACTTACAAATATGATTTTTTTAAATTCCATTACACCGTTGTCTTAGAACTGTAATCTACTTTCAAACACACACGTTCCTTCCTGCTTGCTTCTAAGAGCAGCGCCAAGAAACAAAGAAGAAAAACACCTGCTACCAGAAACCCATGGTTATTTTTCCTTGTACTAGAAGGTGCCTCTGTTCCTCCCCTCCCCTGCTCCCCGGTTCCTGGTCAATGTCTGTCCTTTGAAGTGGAGCCTCCAGTAGTGATTTCATACTGAGTGGTGTTTAGACAACACTTTCTACCTGCCCAGATACAATGAATCTAATGTGTATTCCTGCTTTTTATATTTTTTATTTAATTGCTTTAAACTTATTGTAATCTTTTCCCAAAGTATTTAATGGGATTAAATATAGTACATAAATGCTAGGAAACAGACTGAAGCAACACTTGACGGTGTTTTGAAATAAGATTGTTTAGAGGTTTCCTTGCATTACTAGACATTTCAGGAGGTTGATCTGTTATGAAACCTTCCAGAAAAAAAAGTACCATGGATGTTAGTGGCCTTGTATGTTGTTGGATATTCATAGGAAGTATGGCAGCTTTCTTCTTGGAAGGCTTTGTGAGCTCCAAAGACATGGGATTTGGCCTGTTTTCACACGGAGTGTGAGAACCTATCAAGACTTTAAGAAATGGTACCAGAAGATGTAGATAAGGATTTTCAGTAACTTGAGCTTTCAGAGCCAGTGATTGGCAGTTTTGTTGAAGCAAGCATTCCCTTTGAGGTTTTTGGGATGCTGTGGTTTAGGTTAGAGGCCCTTAGTCCAGTGGAGTCTCTCAGACACACCCATCTCCTTCCATCCTCATACACCGACGTCTGGTGAAGCCATGGTGGAAGAGGACAAATTGTATGCCTCCAAAGATGTCATAATCTCCTCTCTCCACATTTCTCCTACACCCTGCTGAGTGTTCCCTGCTGTTCCTTAAGGCCTTCATTTCTGATTTAGGATTACAACTCCAGGTAGACTCATGGATCTGGTCCACTGCCGTATTGGTTTCAGGGGAGTCTAGGATTTCAGGTAATTGTTGGTATGTAACAAATTACCACAGTACTCAGATATTTCAGATCAGTAGTTCTCAAATTTTCTGATGCTGTGACACTTTAACACAATTTCTCATGTTGTGGTGACTCCCAAGCATAAAATGACTATTGCTACTTCACAACTGTAATTTTGCTACTATTGTGAACCATAATGCAAATATCTGATATGCAGCATATCCTAAAGGGGTTGCAACCCACATGTTGAGAACTCCTGGTTTAAACACTTAAGAGTTGTTGTTGTTTTGTTTTTTAAATTTATACCTCTATAAATGTGTTCTACATCTCTTCTCAGCTGATCTTACCTGTAGGCCTGTGGCCAGCCGTCCAGGAAGGACTCTCTTGTGTTTGAGGGTTGTCTGTCTATAGGTTGGTCTGAGTTGGGCCCAGTGGATGAGACTTATCTCTATTCCATGTGACTTCTCACATCCCATCAGGATAGCTACAGTTTGTCCTTATATTTAAAGTAGAACTTTGAGACAGTGGCTATGAACCTCTCTTGAAGCTTAAATTCAGAACAAACACTTCATCCCTTCTGCCATACTCTGTTGGCTAGTGTAAGCCGTAAGACCAGAAAACTTCTAAAGGGAAGGGAAGAGGCTGCACTTCATGCCGATAGAAACCATAAGTTCATATTATAAAGGTAATGTTTTTAGAGAGGGGTTGAAAATTGGAGACATTTCTGTAAGCAGTTTTCCAGAGTCAAGATAAATATCAAGAGGAAGATTGACTCTCTTTGTCTCACTGCTGGATACAAAGAAAGTAGATGGGAACTCCCAGAGTTGCTGGCAGCTTCGTTCCTACTACAAGGGAAGCCAACCCAAGGACCAAGCCAACACACAGTGAGCAATAAAGCAGGAATCATAAGAGGAAAGTACCACAGCTCTCATGATATTGTGGACTCCTGAGTGTTGGCCAACAACCCATACCCATCCTTGGATCTTACAGATAAAAGCAGTACATTCTGACACTATCCAGGCCTGTGTGATCGGCGTTTTATCTTTGGAACACAGACACACAAATGGTTCTATAATTCATGGAGGAATATGCCATTTCTTGTTAAAGTAGTGCCTCCTCACCCAAGAAAACCAAAGGTCTTCTGTGGAAGTGAAGAGAGTGTAGACAATTCCAGAAGGCAGTGACTAATGAGAAAGTCGGCAATTTAGGACTGAATAGCAGGAGATCTTATTCCAAAGAAATGAATATCAGTGACTCTAATTCTGTATTTATGGAATACGCAACAGGCTGAAAGGGTCACTTAAATTTTCAGATATAATTTACTGTCTCTTATGGGAGAAATTACATGTTTCAGTAGACAGTTACTGGAGCTCTTTTTAATTTACATCTTCTGAAATGTTCTCTCAGTTTATTTTCTCCATATTTCCACCAGTCAGGATTTCTGTTAAATATATATTTACATCACAAATGTTATTCATATACTAAGTGTACTTTCTATGAACTTACATAATCCATTAAGATTCTAAAAACATTTTTTTAATAAGAATTAAACTCTCTCACACACATACAAGCATATTTTTAATAGTTAAATTTTTCATTTGTTTTGAGACTGCCCTAGATAGCCCGGAACTTGCTATGTAGACTAAGTTTCAAACACAGTGAGATCTGCTTGCATTTGCCTCTCAAGCGCTGAAATTAACAGTGTGTGCCATTACACCCAGCACTGGTAGTCAATGTTTAAATGCTGTAGATTCACCAAGAACAGTGAAACACATCTTTGCAAAGTATTCATGGCTTCTGTTAGCCATTCTTTAAAAATTTTTTAAAAATAAGTAAATGTATCAAGCTTCAAAATTCAACATCACTAGAAGCAATAATAAACATGGTTCAGCTCTGAAGATGGAAGCAGCATTCTCAATCTACTATAATAAGAAGTCATACATGGATGGAAATATAATGATAGAACATGGGAAGTCATACACAATTTCAGATCAGCCCTAAGTATCAGGAAGAAAATCCTAGTTAGAAAAAGCAAAAACACAAATTTTCATCAAGTTTGAATTTGTTCTAGTCAAGAGAACCTTTGCAAATATTTCAAATATAAAGGCCAAGTAACGATGAATGTCTGAGAATTTCTGTCTCAGCTCAATGATGTAGAATGTTTGGCTTTAGCAGAATAACCACATACATCCCTGTATTGTCCGTTGGTGTTGTATATACACTGCACACTATCAAAAGCACTAGTTATAGAGACTGAAATAAATGAATCTCCCTGCACTTGTATGGGCACACTATACAATCCTCCTATGTGTGGTAGCTGTGCATTAACATCTCTTGTGTTATTTGTTAAATAACTGCTTAGAGATGTGTCCAGTTTCATAAGCTCTGTTTATCTTTTGCTCCAGTCCTTTGTTCTAAGCTTGTGATGGTTTGGATGAGAAATGTCCCCCATATGCTCAAATATTTGAACACTTGGTCCCCTGTTAGTGTGCTGTTTGGAGAGACTTAATGGCCTTTCTGGAGAATATACATCATTGAGGTAGGATTTGAGAGTCCCTAGCCTCACTCCATTTCCAGTTTTCTATCTTTGTGTTTGTGGTTGGAAATGGGATCTCTCATCTTTCTGCTCCAGCTGCCTTCTGCCATCACTCCCCTACCAATATGTGTTTTCTGTCTGGAAATCTAAGCAAAAATAAGCTCTTCCTTCATAATAATTGGTTTTGGTCATGATGATTTATCAAAGCAACAGAAATGTAACTAATACAAAGCATTTCTTACTAAGAAAAACATGGGCCTAGAGTCACTTAGTGACAGTTAGTGACTCTGCTTTCTTTTCATCACGCCTCTCCCTAGAGAATGACTATGGCTGGAGGAAAGAGGTAGTATTCACCTCATGTTGGACATTTGGTTGTTTCTCAGGAGCTATCATCAGCCAAACATGATTCTTCTCTTTCCTGAGAAGTGTGTTCTTCTTCATCACAGTCAACAGCCTTTCTACTATCTATGTAGAGGCTCTATGGACACTCATTACTGTGATGGAGTCTCCACTTATGCCTTCCTTTCACTGTCAACTTTTAGGGAAAGTCTGTGTTTTCTTCACATATAATGGTAAATGTTCTAACTTATTATTTATTCACTATTCCACACTGTGCAAAAGGCCTTACTATATTCACTACCTCTTTCAAGGCAGGTGTAGCTTTCTGAGTCCAAAATTTTAAAGACATTAAATCTGAAAATATTTAATGGTTTAGATCAGAACTGGCCAGAACCTAGGGCACAGAGTCTTTCACAATTTAAAAAAAAAAATCTGGACTGGATATTGGAGTGGTTTGAAAGAAAATGGTCCCTTTAAGCTTACAAGGAGTGACACTATGAGGAGGTGTGGCCTTTTTGAAGTGGGTGTGGCCTTGCTTAAGGAAGTGGTCACTGGAACTGGGCTTTAAGGTCTCAGATGCTCACGTCATTCCCAGTGTGTCAGTCACTTTACTCTTCTTACAGATCGAGATGTAGAGCTCTCAGCTACCTCTCCATCACCATGTTTGCCTGCATGCCACCATGCTTCCCACCATGATGATAATGGACTATTCCTCTGTAATGTAAGCCAGCCCCGATCAAGTTTTTCTTTATAAGAATTGTCATGGTCATAGTGTCTCTTCACAGTAATAGAAACCCTAACTAAGACAGATATGCAGGCATCGGGGCAGACTCTCAGTGTCTTACTCCATTCATCATCATATAAACTGTGGAGTTCATATTGACTTAGGGGATTGGGAGCTGTGTTTCAGAGAGAGGGTAGAGAGGGAGTTTATTGGTACAGTGTCTCTGTCTCTTGTTGGCTATCTCAAATTATTCAACTACCTCTGGCCAGCTTGACATATATTATATATAAAATAGATGGCTATGTGATCTATATTGTCCAATAGGACAGTAGCAAATGACATATATGTGTTACTTTTATGTCACTAAAAAACATACCTGGCCCATAGAAATAGTGGAAAGGAGTTGACAGCTTTATTCTAGTTCACAGTTTTAAAGGGTATTAGTTTATTGAGGTAGAGTTAAATATGTGGCATTCATGGTGGGAAACTTGTGGCAGAGTCTATTCCATTATGGGATACCAGGAAGCAGAGAACATGACAAGAACCAATGGTTAGACTATACTCTTAAAAGACCTACCACTAGTGAAAGGTTTCTCCCAGACCCACCTCCTAAGTTTTCCAGAGTTTTTTAAAATAGTTCCACCTTGGGGATCAGTGCTTTAAAATATAAACTTATGTATGACATTTCCAATCCAAATGTTAACAAGACACAAGCAGAAACTTGAACTTATTACTTCTGCTCTGTAATGCCTATTATAAGAGTAAGTCCAGGCTACCTTGATGGAGGGATCTGAAAGACATGAAGTTATAAGAAAAAACACCCAGCTAAGGCCTTTCTAGTTGTCAGTCTAACCTTTGGAAGCATGAACAAGCCCTGCCCAGATCAGGTGGCCCGACTCCAGATCACAGAACAGTTCAATCAACCCATAGATTCATAGAAAACAGCAAGCAGCTATTTGATGTCATGAAGCATCTACGTTTGTTGTATAACAATAGATAACTGGTGCAGTTGCCATGGGTTGATTCTGGACTACAGCCAGTGAAGCATCCATTGCCAAGCGGCCTTTGGATGCATGCTGATGGCAGCACAGATGTTCTGTGAGAACAAGATGTAGCAGCTGGCACCATATGACCTTCCAATTGACGAAGGCCACCCACAGAGTTTATGCCATTACTGGACCTGCTCATCGCTAAGGCTGTGTGTGTTATGGTTTTAATGTATTCCTTTCAAAATTCTTGTGTTCAAACATAATGACCAATGTGATAGTATTAAAAGGAGGGTCATTAAAAACTTATTAGGTCATGAGGGCTCCTCCCTCATTAGTGGAATTTTGGTCCTCATTAAAATGTGTTACTTAGCCTTTGGCCCTCTTGTCCTCCTGCCATGAAAACATATGTCATTATTCCCCTCTGGAGAACGCAGTAACCAGGTACATTTTTCAAAGTTCCAAGCCTATTCCAGACTTCCCAGTGACTTGATCTTGGACACTACAGTTCCCAGATTCACTTAGGAAAGCTAAGGTATCAGAGTAATAGAGATTTCACATTGACTGTTGGGACACTTGGTTTTGGAACTCTGAGTTAGTGGGGGTAAAGGTAAGGAAGAATGAGGTCGCCATGCTGGGAGAAAGCCCAAGACACATGGAGGTGTTCCAGTCACCATTCAGTGCATGTCACAGGTACCATTACCAGTAGATGCCCTCATGTAGCTCCAGCATCCATAATCAAGCCCAGCAGCCTAAAGCTGAAGTCCTAGGTGATTCTCTGGGGACAGTCTTTCTCTAGTGTGCCTTGTCCAAATTCTTCAGCTATGAAATCTATAAACAATAGATGATTTTGTTTGGTCTTACGGGTGACTTGTTATAATGAAGTAGCAATGGAAACATCATTTAACTATTTTCTCTGTTACTTAGTATGGTCAAATTGCATTGTCTATTGGTTGATTGATTGAGCGATTCATTTATTATTTTCCCATATCCTATTGTTCATATTAAAAATTAGACTAGCTCTGCTGCTGTAGTTACTTACCTATATTGACCAAGACAGTATTAACACATAGTGGTCAATAAATAATTGTCAAATGAATAAAAGAATTGATGTTTACCTTATAGAACTACAATAAAAGTTTCTAGAAAACACTGGAGGGTGTTTTCATGAAACAGAAACTTTTTTCTCACAATATGTGTATAACATTCCCGTGAACATTCCAGTGTTCATCCAATATACATGCATGGAACACCTGTCCCACATCATAAGCCAGCCTCTGGAAGCCTCATTAGGAGCCCTTTCTTGGAGGTGTACTGATAACTGAAGCATGGGGCACCATAGGTAGAGTGTGGCCACAGAAGTGAGCCCCTTGCAAGACAGAGACACTGACAATGTCTCCATAACATGAATATTTTCAGGGTTCTGCTCAAAGCACTAAATAAAACAGATGCCCCATAATGCTTGTTGACTTGTGAGCAAGCAAACATGTTTCTGAGCCAGGTAGAAAGCAGAGAAGAGAAGGGTGAGTAACTACACCAAGGCGGGGGAGGCACCTATTAAATATCTAAGAGGGACAGGGTCCCAGTCTGCTTGCTGTGTTATCATAAAGAGCCATCACAGAGCCCAGGATAAAGGATCCAGGAACCAAACACAAACACCTCCCTGTCTTTTGAAATCAGGACCATTAAAAAGACATGAAAAAATAATGGCATCTCCCTCAGGTTTCTGCTTGAAAGTGGATTCATGCAATCTCAGCACTTTCTCCTGGAAGCTCCCCTGAGAAGGTGCACTGGGGAAGCAATTTGTATCTCTTTTAACTAAGACAGGAAGCCTTGAAGTCTGTGGGTCATCCACTTCCCTCAGACTCCCATCCAATTGCTGAAAAACGTGTCAGATCTGAAGATTTTGTGGGCTCTTAACTGTATGTGATTTTTCCCCCTGGTATTTACATCTGAGGCAAATGAAAAGCCTTGGGTTTTACAGCCAAGTTAGGATGCTGAGAATGTTCTTATGTAGAGTGTGTCTGAAGTTAATTAAGATATGTAGAAAGTTTATGTATATGAGCAGGAAAACAAGATATATTATATTATTGTTTATTAAATAAATGAGAACAATTAAAAGATTTATGTATTCTTTTTAAGGTCTTAGGCATTTCGAACACATTCTCTCCCTGCCCCAATTCTATGGAAGAGGGTTAGATAGCCCAGCTACTTTGTAGAGTGAGAAAAATGATGTTTAAAACTCAAGTAGAATAGAGAAGCAAGTATATGCAAGTTCCTGATTTACTAAGTTCTTTTTTATTTTTACAATTTTTTATGTAATAATGAACTTTGGAGACTTACATACAGACCTTGCTGAGCCCCCAAACATAATCATCAAAGAAGTCAAAGACAGAACTGCTAAGATGGTTCAGTGAGTGAAGGCATTTACAGAGTAGGCCTAGTGACCTAACATAAATCTCCAGGATCCACATAAGTTAGATGGAAGGACAGAAGTGACTCCACAAAGTGGCTCTTTTACCTGTACACATATGCTATAGCATACAGAATGCCACTATCCATACATGTCATATTCCATATATATACAATAATGATGATGATGATGATGGTTTGTTTTGTTTAATGGAGAAGACAAGGATGAAGACCATCAGACCACTGATAGAAACAGATGTTTCCATGCAGAAAATTGCCTGTGTAAAGCATGAAAATATCAAAATATACATCTTTGTCAATATATAAACATTTCTCACTTATGTTATTTATTCTTCACTAGTTTAAGAGTTCTTGCATATTAATCTAACCTCTACTGTACGGAGTCGTATAATGGACTGAAAAGGCATATGTGTTTAAGTAGAAAGTCCTGTCTCATGGATATCATAAGCTTCAGGTTTCCCATTTATCATTTTAGGCTGTACCTTCTATATTGTAGGATTAATGTGATAGCTGACTGTTATTCTGTGGGTGAAGTAACTTTTACATGGCCTGCCACATAATAAGGCAAATAAGCCATACTTGTCTGTACTCATATTTAAGCCAGCAGAGAAGATCCTTGAAGGCTGAAATCTGGCACAGTGCCTTGCAGATGAGAGTTTCATAAATATTTATCAAATGCATGGATGCATGAATAACCATAGGATAAAAACATATTAATCACTGTAATGTGAGCAGGAAAACCAAATATATTTCAACAACTTTCCCAAATAGGATACTATTGGTTCACCACCTTGGATTCACATTCCGGTCTTCCTAAGAACAGACGGTTTTCAACGCATGTCAATTTCTGACACCAGGCTCTGTCCATCCACCATCCCTAGGACCCTGGGATCTTTGTAGATCAATAGCAGCAGAAATTGCTTCTTTACCACAGACCCAGAAGACGAGAGCCGACCATCATTTCACTAACTTTCAGCTGGAGAAGCTTTATCACTTTGTCATACCTGGAAGCAAGGGAACCTGGGAAGTAAGATTCCTCATTAGATAGTTGACCTGTTATTTCACACTGTGGATAAGAGAGACAATTGTTACAACGAAAGTAGTTTTAAAAAGAAGGAGCCAGAAAGTTAGAGATCAGGTTAAATATTTGCCAATAATCAGAGAAGTTATAGCAGGTCTTCATAACACAAGACTCAATAACTGGCAAATTCAAATAAGTACATAAAAGTAAGTACTGAATGTAGTGGGTCATGTTTGGGGCAATGAAGATCAGTGAAGACTGGGTCCAATGTTAAACACTCTCTTTATTTTAGGCTCATCACACGTCTTTGTTAATATTGTCGTTGTCATAGTCCAGACATAGCAAGGGCCCCATTTTTCATTTTATTAATTTTAGTTAACCTACAATGGTATTTTGGGGGGATGTAAGATAGCTCAGGTGGAGAGCCTGATGAAGATTAACACACTAAACACACTGAAATCAACTAGCACTAGGATGAAAATCAGAACATCCTCAGCATCTCAGAGGACTGCCTCCTGTTCCCTTCTACTCAGCTCTTTCAAGGGAAGCTAGAAATAAGATGGTGATGATGTGGACAATAATATTTTTTCTAATCTTTAAAGTATTATAATAGCCATTTAGTCGACATTTCCAACCTGAAAATACCTCTTTTGTAAGTAGATAAAAGTCATTTTTATATAGAACTACTGTGAAAATTATACATGTATATATACACACACACACAGGTCTATCAGGTCCAAAGATTATGACCTAACATGAACCAAGATTTTGTATAAGGTTACCTGCTGCCCAGATCTCCCTTTACTTAAGTTATCTGATACCCATTGTGCCTAACAAATCACCTCAAAATAGAGCTGTTTGAAATAATACATATATATTATGTCTTATATGTCTGCCATCGTTCCCAATGGCATGGGTGGTCATCTGAAAGACTGTGTAGGAGCTGCCTCCTCTAGAGGTAACTCAGATGGAGGCTAATTCTGCTCCATGTGGAAACATCCTCCAGGAAACTAGCCAGCTTGGGGTTGGTCAAATGGTAGCTGGATAATGAGGGTGGAAACATGCTTGGCCTTTGTTGTTTATGGCAAGAGCAATTAGAAGACCTCTTTTCCATGTTCTATTAATAGAAACAAGTCACAAGGTGGAAACAGACTCAAGAAACAGTGAAAGAATCTTTGTGCAAGAATCTGCAAAGCATATTACAAAGCAGGAAAGAGTGGAGGTGTATGTTACAGTCACCGTATCATTTGGTAGGTACCACCAACTACCTGAAGACCTCGTGACTTAGCAACATCAGGCAAGAAAAGGCGACCATGCAGGACTCATGCAATCCCTTCTTATCACTTCTCAATTCTATTGACTAAGATCAGGAGTAATAAGTTTCTCGGTGTATGGGTGTTTTGTCATGTGCATGGTGGCTATGTTGAGTTGCAGAAAAGGCAAAGAAGAAGACTTTAGTGTGTTTACTTTGAACAACTTGCAGCCAAATGCACCAGCAATGCCAAGGAAGGCAAAGCCAGGAGAGAACTAGCATGAGTCACTAGATAGGGAAAACTGTGTGGTGAGAAGAGACGACTCAAGGGAGCAGTGGCAGAGCCCAACCTGAGCCTGACCCACAGGGCCCTCTAGAGTATATTTACTTCATTCTTGGTCTTCCTGAAGGCTGGAGCCCTGGGGTTTAGAGCTCTGTACCATCACTAGATGGCTGCGTGGATATCAGCTTGGACCTCTGTCCCTGCAGGTGAAATGGCTGGCCTTAGGATAGGGTTGCAGGCCGTTAGGTACATCTTTTAACAACACAGGTAAGAGGAACTGAGTGTGGATGTAGAAATCAGACCTGGGTAAGGCTAATGCTTACCTAATGGCTGCTATTTGGCACTCTCACACAATAGAATGCTTGTTCTACCCTGTGCAGGCCACTTTGTTTGGTGCTTCCCTCGTTTCCTGTCGCTAAATCCTTGCCAATCATTGAAAGTTGTCATGCAAAAATCCAAACTTCAAGGTACAGCCACAGGAAAGTTAAATCATTAAGCCATATGGTGAAGGCAGCTGGGCTGGGGCCTGAGCACTATAATTTCCCCTCTCCTGTCTCATGGCTGTCCCCTGTTTGCTGCCTGCTTCTCTGATGCTCCTGGCAGGGACTGTAGGTGTTCATGGATCAACAAGGGGACAGTATCCTAGGTCCCCTGTTCTGGGAAATCCGAATAAGGGTAGTGAAGAAAAGGGAATATTTCATCAGCTAAGAGAAAATTTCAATCGATGTGCTTAATTAGGTCAGATACCCATTTTCCTCTGAGTCTTTTCTAGTTCTTTGAAGTCAAAGGCTGCATTGGAGAGGGAGAGGAGAAAATATTGGAAAGAGAATTGGAAAGAAGCAGCCGGCATACTTAAAAAAAATTCCATTGGTTCTTTTAGAGGTTTGAATTCAAATAAAGTTAGCTATCAACCTTATCGACATAAAAATGCTTAAAATAAAATGTAGGACAATCCCCTGAAGGAGGGAGATCTCTGTCAGCATGAAGAAGACTTTCCCAGCTTGTTAAGGGTCCCACTCTCATCCTCTCTTCCTGCAATACTGAACAAATTTACAGCCAGTCCAAACATTCCCCAGTGATTTAGTTATTTTACAGAAAATAGGAGATTCCATATAGATTTAAAATTTTCCAAGGAGGAAGCACCATGAGGTGGTGACTCTGGAGGTTTGATCTGAAGTCAAAGGTGGCTCTGAGACAACATCTTTGTCTGCTGGTAGAATTGCCCTTATGTCTGAGCTAGTATGTGTAGTGGCCAGGGACAGGTATGAAGTTGAACCATGGTTAGTATGACGAAAGAACACAGCTTGTTTTTTTTTTTCCTTCGTGTGTGTGTGTGTGTGTGTGTGTGTGTGTGCATATGTATATATGTGTTATGTGTATATGTTTGATGTATGTTTGTGTATGTATTTGTATGAGTGTGTGTATGTGTGTTTTCAGATGGATGGATGGAGCCAGAGGTCATAGTTAGGTGTCTTTTTCAGTTTTTCTACAGCTTATTTTTTGAGTCAGAGTCTCTCCCTGAAACTTGAACTCACTGCCTGGCTAGTAAGCCCTGAGATCTGCCATTTCTCCCTTCCCAGATAGGGATTATGGATATCTGTCCCTGCAACCAACTTATTACATAATTTCTGGGATCCAAGCTCAGGACCTCTTGCTTGCATAGCAATTGCTTTACTTACTAAGCCATTTCCCCAGCTCCAAGAACCCAACTCTGACTTTACTTCATTTTAATAGTTAAGTTTCCATTCCAGCAGCCACATGGCTACATGGGGATTAAAAAAATGTTAACAATTGTGTATGCCTCCCTGTATCCACACTGGACAGTGAACTCCACTATGTGTCCCATCAAAAGGTGGGTTCCATTTTCTGGCACTGTCCTCTTAGCCAGCCTTGTAACTTGCCACATGGCTATCCAGTAAAAACTTAGAAGGGTATTAAGCTTCTGTGAGTGTGGTTCTTTCAAATAAGTCCTTAAAATAAGAAACCTATATCCCATCACCTTTTCAAGTAGATGAAGAAACCTAGTCTGTGAGCTAAACTTGGCTCTATAACAAACCACCCCATGACATTGGCTTGAAATAACAGTGGTTTACTTAGCTCATGGTACTGTGGCTAACAAATTTAGGATGGGTGTAACAGGACAGCTTTGTTACTCTATGCTAAATTTGTGCATTTGTGGGAAGATCCTGGCCAGCTGAGAGTGGCTAGGATAGGGTGACCTCAGCCACATGGTTTATCCTCTCAGCATGGGAACCCACCTCTGAAAAGCTAGCCCAGCCCAAGATAACTGAGCGGGTTTCAACAAAGGCATCTTTCTCGTGCAAGTGTCTGAGGTCAGCTCTGTGGATATAGGCAATGTTACTTGTGCTACATGCTGTTGATCAAAGTTAAATTAGAAGGCTGGCTAAGGTGACAGTAACTGAAAGTGGATCCCACCCTCTGGTGGGACATACAGTGGAGTTCATTTGCAGAATGTGGATATAGGGAAGCAAATGCAATTGTGGATATTTTTTATCCTCAGTGATTCTGAATGATGAAATATTAAGTAGCTATCTCGAGGAAAGTAAACAAACTTTTAGGACAACCTATCCTCCATCATGGGATCCTGGCTCTTGGTTTATTACTTGGATTCTCTGTGCAAGTTATGCTCTCGTAGGCCCCACTTTCCTTATCTATAGAAAGAGGCCAAGAGGATTTAACTTCCTGTGCTTCCACCAGCTCCCAATTGGTGTTATGTGTTGAACTTCTTGGCTATCCTCAGGCAGGGCACCTGCAACAAAGGGGTCATAATGATTGGGCAGACTCTGTGATCCCTGTCAAGTATCTGAAAGCAGCCTTTTTGGAAAGAGCTGTTGAAAGACCAGAGGAATTTACTCAGGGGAAAAAAAAATAAAGGCGAGTCTTTACAGTACTGATCAGCTTTTTGAAGAAGGGTCATAAAAGATTAAATTTGGAAAGGATGGAGTTTTTCTTGAAGGCTTTTCTAATTTATAATCTAACTGCTTCCTTTTCCTTTTCACAACTCTACAACTATGATACCCATGAGTCAAGTAATCTAAATATCTTCCAAGTTTCAGAAGCTTGACAATATTTTCACATTGATCTCCCATGCGCTAAATCAGGCCTTGCAGATCTCTTAGCAGTATTGCCAGTAAAATTCCTCTGCTTGAAAAGGGCTGCTGGTTCGGTTTCCCCGTTTCACAGGCCATGAATCTCCAGGATGGCATTCCTGCTGATGGAAACGCCTCTGAGCAGCCAACTCAGGACTGTCAGTTCAAATTTGCGTATTTTGCCAAATTGCTGGCTCACAAGTCTTCACTTGTGAAATAAACAGAAATGAGTATGAGGGAAAAAGTTTCAGGGGAAAGAGGCTGTGGGTGATACTCATGGAAGGATGATAAAGACAGAAAAGGAGGGAGGGTTGAGAGGGAATAAAAGAGAGGGGCAGGAGATAGTGGAAGATTAGGAGAGAACGAAAGCAAATAGCATGGGGAGGGGAGGAGAAAGGGTGGCTACAGTAGGGGGTGAGAGGGGGGGGGGACAGAGAGAGGAACAAGAATACATGGTGTGGAGGAGGGGAGAAGAGAACACGGGAGAGTGGGTAATGGAGAAGATTAGCACGAGTCAGAATCAGTACCACAGCCCAGTACTGCTGTGTCCTCCACACCAGCTTTCCAGATGTGGTGGATTCTTAAGGGGAGCTCAGCTGCTTTGGATTTGTTCTGTCCCTCTTGGCTGCGTCACTACTGACCAGTGGCTTGCCATCTGTAGATATTTGTCTTTTCACATACAAAATCATGTGAGGTTGGTGTTTGTTTTTAAGGAAAACCTTCGGGAGCTAGGAATTTCTTCTTTGCATGATTTTGTTGTTTTGTGTTGGGGTTGTTTTCATTGCTTGTTTTTGACACAGGCTCTTGCTATGTCAGCTCAGACTGGTCTGGAACTCATAGCACTCTTGCCTCCCAAGAGCTAGGATTATTGGTGTGCCTTTCTATTACCCAGGTTCACATATCTTACAGATTATCAGATCTCGTCTGTGCTACTTGAAAACATCTGGGTTAACAGTCTTCCTTAGCTTACAATGACTGAAATCAGAGTCTAAGATGAAGGTACCTGAGGTAATGGTCTATAAGAAACCAGCTTTCAGAATGAGTGGGGATGATAGAATGTTGAAGGCTTAAGGTTGTACAAAAGATGCATTTGGGACAGTCCGTAGCTTCAGCTTGACTCTTGGATATCTCTGGAGCATTAATAGCCACCAAAATTTATCCCAATCAAAATAAGGGACTTAGGTTTTCCTAATCTTGGCTAGAAGGTCAGCTGCTTCCATTTGTCAATACTCAAGAGAAAGGTACAGGATTGGCAATATGGGTACGAGAGCAGGAAATATCATTACAAATTTGGTGGACAGCCAGGAAGAAGATTGGAAGGTCGAGAGGGAAATACTATAAATCACAGGGAACTTGAAACTGAGGTGACCCATACGTAAGGATCTAACTTGGTTGGTAACTACTACAGAAAGAACACTAGCCAGTCACAGAATAGTGGCACCTTCTCATCACAGCAGACACAGAGAGGAGCTTATATGAACCCCAGGTCTAATTTTAGCTTAAGTCATCTCCAGGCAGAATCTTAGTGTTGGCTTATCACTGGGCTGAGGAATGGCTTCCTTTAATTTTTATTGTATTCTCCCTTGCCGTGGCAATGATCTTCATGAGATTCCAGATAGTTCTTTTTGGAAAGAAGCAATGAGAATAATGTCTCTCCAGTTATTACTGAATTAATATTGGACAATTGACCCTTCTTTCAAATTATCATAATATTTCAACTACTAGGTTTTCATTTTTTGTTCTATGTCCTTGAGGTCCCTGTTTCAATGGGATTTGCTCTTGAAAGATAACTCAGCTTCTTTCTAAAGAAGGCAGCAAATATCATAAAATAGAAAAACAGGAAATTAGATTTAAATAAGCAAAACTGAGAAACAATAAAAGAAGAAAGAATGATTAAATTAATTGAACTGTACTTTGAAGGAGTGGCTTTCTGGGCAGTTTCTTACACAACTCATACTGCACAAAGCAGACAGATACATGTGCACACATGTACACACACAGACAATGTATGTATGATATAGCTATGATTTTAATTGAAGTTATTATTTTAAATTTGTGGGAGCCTACATACCAAGACTTAGTACAATGTGATCTTCCCCTGTTAAGGATTCATCCTATGCTGACTTGAGTAAGGTAGCTACTGACTTACTTGATATCATTCCTTCCAGAGTATTAGATTTGCATAAAAACTAATATGAAAAATGTGATGAGCCTCCAGGCAGATGGATGCCTTTGACTAATTAGCTATAAATGGTGACAACTTGGAGATATGCTTTCTGAACAGATTTCGTGCTGACAATGCTTCTAAATACATGGATAAGTATCATTCTCTAGTGGGCTGGGATGGGAGGAGGCCACTGGCTGGTGAGTCTGCTGTCCTGACTTTAAAAGAGGAGCAAAGATAATGAGCAGGACCCTCAGAACATCTCAGGGACGAGTCCTATTTCATTACTCCCAAAGGCCTCCCTGTATTGCGCAGTACCTATAATTTCCTCCTCCTGACCCTGAGGACTGGGGACGATTTCTGTCCATTAGCTGAAGCCACATACCAGATCCCCATGGTCTGGACTTGCACATCTGCTCCTTTTTGCTTCTGGCGCAGTCTTATCTTGGTATGGATAAAAATCTCCTGAAGGGATTGATAACCTAGATACCTAGGTCACATTCCCAGTGACTCAGATCCTGCAGCCTGACGACCAGATCCTTAGAGATGAGGATGTCTGCAAGGCAGGAGCCTCCCTTGGTGTAATCCTACACTAAGAAAATGACACAGGACTCAGGACTTCAAACCTGCCTCCTATGAACCAGTTCTAGCCAGCCCAAGAGTTTCTTTCCTTCGGTCACAAGGATCTAGGTGTTTGTCTTCTTTTGTAAAATAAAACAGCTATCACAGTGATGGCACCTGTTGTATAGTATTTAGCACCAGCACCCATATTTAAAGAGGACAAGTATTCACCTTGTCAATTTATTCCACCCCATCTACACTCTGTTAAGTCACACCCATTGTTTTCTCAAGGTATCTGTTGTCTCTTCAGTTCATGTAATTTAATTAATGCTAAGCTTTGTAAAGATTATGCCTTAATGCAGACATGTGATGGTGACAATGGAAAGCCCAAAGCTCAGTGACAGCCTCTGTAAAGATTTATAGAGACTCTCCAGAGATCCCATAGAAGGTCATCTAAGTAGACGTCATGAGGAAGTTAACTTAGCTTCTCAAAAGGCAATATGAGACTGTGGAAGTAGGTAAGGAAAGACTGGAGGTCTCCTTTTGGGAATAAAGAGCCCTTATAAAACCAGGATCCTTTAGTCTAACAACCCAGAGAAATCTATCAAGAGGTTAAAAGAGGGACTGGAGAGACAGCTCAGTGGTTAGGAGCATTTGATACTCGTTCAGAGGACCCAGGTTGAGATTACAACAGCCACATGATGGTTCACAACTATCCCAACTCTAGTCTAGTGGATCCCACAGTCTCTTCTGAGCTCTGTGGACACTAAGTATGCACATGGTGTATTTACCTATATCCAGGGGAAGCACTCAAACACATAAAATAGGAACAAATACTTCTAAAAATGATAAAGACATGTTAAGAGATGCAAAAATATCACTGGAGTTGTGCTTAGGAAAATTCTATTTTCAGTTTCTATTATTCCTTCTTCTTTCCCTTAAGAAACTTGTATAGATGACTGTGATTTAAATTCTGACCTAGCAATTGGAATTCTGTGTTACTCTGGCTAGTTTCCTGTGTTGTGGAGTGCTTTGGCTTTTGTGCGACTGAATCAGATCTTCTTCATAGGCTTGTATGAGTTGGTTCATCCACTAAGATAATGTATGATACATCGTGATGTCCAATGAGTGCTTGGCTAATGTTGGGGGCTTGTCAATTCTATCATATTCCTGTTACAGTGAGTACAGGGACTGACCAGGGGATGGCTACCATCAGATGGCCTCCCTCACTTGTCCTTACCAGTATGATGAAGCCAATTTAATCTAAGCTTATATGCTTTTCCCATCAGCTACTGACCTTTTTTCATTCCTTCGACAGCTGTTTATTCATAATTTGTATAATGGGGATAATATAAATATTATATGTAATAGTTTAGTATATATTGTGTAGAGTATATATTATAAAATAGAGCTGTAAAACTTTAAAATGTAATGCCTAATTTTTGAGAAATGGTTAATAAAGTTTATAGCCCACATGACATTCCAAGTTTTAATCATTAATAATAATAATAACAGTCATAATAATACATATAACTGCTTTCGGTGTTTAAAATTTGCTTACAAAGTGTCTTTCTATGCTATCTAGATTTGTCTGGAATTTGCAAACCTTTTACCATGGTCTTCCTACTGATGGGACCACAAGTACACACTTGTGCCATATGCCTGACTTTTAATGATTTTTAAATGTTATTGCTGTTTTCTTCTTATCAACTGTGTATGTGTATCAGTTAGTTCCTGCTGGGAAACAAGCATCCCCTAGTCTCATAGAGAGAGAACAATTAACTTGAGACTATTGATTAACTACCTTGTTTCATTGTTTGGAGACAGACCTTGAGCCCATAGTCATCTGGGAAACTGCACGAAGACTTGCTGGCCTTGTTTAGCCTCCATGGATTGTCTTAAAGTGTGTGTCCCTCCTAGTAACACAAGACCTGGGCTTATTCATGATGACATGTCACAAAGTTCCAAGAAGGATGTAAGCCTCTCAGTCTCACACCCAATACTGTCCTTGCTTCAGTTCCATGGCGTACACTTGGCAAAGGTAAGTCACACATGGAACCCCAAATCCAAGGCTGAGGAAACAAACTCCATTCTTGACAGGAAGGGCGGAAATGTCACTCTGCCAAGAGTGAAGATATAGAGAGCAGAGGAGAAACTCAGCTTTTTCTGTCAGTGCAGCTGAAGCAGGAAGTATAATTAATTTTGTGTTCCCTAGTCCTACTCTTTGGATTCGTTCTTTAATTCTAATTTCTTTTTCAGTGATGGGGCTCAGCATGTGCTGGGGATGACTTCCTGTGTAGGCACTCTACTCCTGAACTCTACCCCAGTCCCTGAAGGTTATATTTGACAAAGAATAAAAAGCTACCTGCTCTTTCAGGATACAATAATTCATATCTTCCCATCTTTGGGTTCTTCTGGAGTTTTAGGAGCACACTGGCTGGGATGTGCACGGGCAAATCCCTCACCTTAAATAACTCAGAGTTTCTACCTTAAAATAAGTAGAGCACGATCACCTTGGCAAAGAATCAGAGGAATTCTGAGGCGTTTTGCTTTAACATTTTACACAGGTGCCGCTGATGCTCTGTTCACCTGTCCCCTCTCATCATCAGCCAAGACTTTAGAAAAGACAGTTCTGAGAAAACAAAGACACGGTCAGATGTACCGGCTGATATCATTGTGGGGTCTGGTCTGGTTGTTAAGACCTATAGTTATAAAGGACTTTACCAAGTTCATGTAAGCAAAGCTGAAGTTGCTGTGTCATTCTGTACGTGCCCTAGCTTGTTTCCTCCTGTCTGCAAGGCTCTGATGAAGGCATAATGCTAGCCTTTATTACAGGCTAAGAAAATAGAAGCATAGGGAAGTCGGAAACTTGATTAAAGTCCTACAACTACACCCACAGTCTGGATTTGAACTTGCCTAATCATTATGCGGTCTTAGAAGCAAGTAAATCATTGCTCTAATCAAATTTGAGAAGATGTCACTAATGCCCGTGAGTTTGTGGTTACAGACTATACCTCAGCAGAAATATAAGTACCTATTTTAACTTTTCCCAGTCAACCAATGGTGAAAAGTGGCATGGAGTAGGGGTGCCCATTTGCATCATTGATGTGATATCTCAGGTTTCAGATCTTGGGCCTCACCTCTGGATAAATCTGAGCCCTTTAACAATGCTGTGTGATAGTATCTATGTGGCCTATTGGTTCAGTTTAGTTTCACCATCTTAAACCAACCAAACAATAGACACACCAGAAACAACTGTCAGTGACCTCACAAATTATTGCGAGGATGAATTAACACATTGAAAGCTCACATTCATCTCACTATGGGTCACTAGCAAGTATTTGTTTCCTTCCTCATCTTAGGCATTGCCTACTTGTGCTTACTAGTGATCTTACCGAACAAAAGGGCTAAGAACAATTGCAATATCACGAAGGGAAGTGATGTAGTTCATACTAAGAATATCACCTAGGGAGCTTCTTAAAGACAAGGATCTATGGCTGTACCAGTGATCTGTTTCACACTGTCATCTTGGAGTGGAGCTGAAAAATCTGGTCTTTTCACCGATTCTCATGCTCTCTGACACTTGCAATAAACCTTTGCCTGGTCAATATGACCCTCAGGGAACCCCCACCACCACCACTTTTCATTCTATAGTTCTGATTTCTACCCTTTCCCGATAATGGTTCCCAGCCATTGAGTACCTCCTCAGCTTTAACCTGAAAGTAAATTCTTTGCCTGCACTGATTGAATTTTTCTACTAGTGTGCTTGGCACCATTTTTATCCACACTGAACAGAAGAAACTGAGAGCTGAAGAAACCTGTAGACCTGGATTCCAAGGTGGGTGTGTTTCCCACTCTAGCCACTGAGTACTCTTTGAAACTAATCTTCCTGAAGCCTCCCTCATCACTATAGGAAAGAATTGTGGGGGGAGTCTTTTGTCTCTTAAATTCATTCCATGGAAGTGAGATTAAATAAAGAAATCAATCTGATGATTTCAGAAAACTCACAGAGGACCCTATGGTTATTGGCTGATAACTTAAGTCTTCTTACAACTGAAATATACCAGGAAGTCCTGGGTTGAGGAACTGAGCTGGTGACTGGGTAGGAGGAAGTACTGTCTTAAGTGCCTGCAATTGAGAAACACAGCTGTAGGTAATTATTTGTTCCTAGCTATAAATAAAAAGAACCTTAAGAACAACAAGAGAGAAAATACAGTTTAGAGAGGGGAGGGGAACCTCACAGGCAGTGTCCCATCAGCTGCTTTAAATGATAAAACCATGATAAAATGATAAGTTGGACTGATCTTAACCACCTCCTACCCTAGCATGGAGGTCTATTGAGCAGCTGGCATAACAGGAGGACTGGTTATGGTCAGCTAAGCCTCCAAAGGGGATGGTTATGTAAACTTTCTTGCTCTATGGTCCTGACATAGAACCAAACACACATATCCAAATACTTTCTGTGTGGAGAAAGACAAATAGACCTTGGGCTCTACCCTGGATGTTTATCTCCCTTTTCCTTTGCCTCAGTTACAGTGCTGTGTGTCTATAAACTTGGCTCCATGCTTGGGCATTTCGTAGGTGTGGCCCCAGGATATGGGCAATGGTGTAGCATAAAATTTAAGCAAAGTATCCTTGGACCCTATTGAAATTTCTTCTAGCACCAGAATTCTAGATTCTGGAACATCAGATCTCCATTGGCAATGCATCCTTAGTTTTGTAAAATGGCAAATAACCTCAAGATAGAAAAACAACACACCTCCCCTCTCATTTGAATTATTGTGGTCAGATAGTCATTTTTCAATGCCTAGATGTTGGTGGTCTGGGGTAAGGAAATATTGAAGTGCTAGATATTTGCTATTCAAGATGTGTCTCTGACCATCAGCATTGCACGTCCTAGGTTCTCTCTGACCTACCACATTGGGATCTATATACTAGAACATTTCCAGGTGACCTGTGTATATAGTAGTGTTTGAGAAGCCCTGATCCAACAGGTATCTGAGCCTGAAGTGGGGCTGTAGAACTATCATGTAAGGGAAGGGAAAAGGACCAAACAGATAGATGAGTCCGGTCACAGTACACAAGCATTCTAGAAATGCCAGGAAAAATCATGCAAAGCAGAATGTACTGCAAGATCCAGGACTTTCTTTCATCACAGGTCAGTTTATAAACCATGTTACATTTCTTTAAAGCCTTCTGGGATCAGAACTCCAGACCTACAGTGGAAAATAACAGAATAAGAATGGCCTTGCCTGGCTGTCACCTGCTAAGCAATCTTTCACAGTCAGATGCCAAGTGACAGAAAATTTTCACCGTGATACTTTCCCAAACTCTCAGCCATTGAGGCATCTTCTTTGAATAGATTAAGGTATGCAGCTATCATAGAATGAATCCATAAGATACTCTTCTTATCTTTAACCCACAAAGATCTGAAGGAATATAGCCTTCATCTCCTAGAATCTGTAGCAGACCCTTTGGAAATTAAGGTGACAGTAAAATTCAAATCACACTCACAATGTCTTGGGGTCCCAAGTTAGGGTATAGTATCTTTTATGGAATGGAGCACACATGTTTGATGGTTCAAGAATGATTAGCTGCAAGTAAAATTTAAACCTTAATGAGATGCACAGGGACTAGTCTGGAATCATTGGTCTAGAATCATATGGAATCCTTGCTAATCTCCACTATGCTACCCATATAGGCTCTAAATCTCTTCCCCACCTTTGATAATGATCTCTGTATATTTCACCCAGCTTAAAACTCTTGCAGATTATTCTTTCATACCTATTCCGTGAGTAGAAACTGGGACTGTGATGTGAGGTGGGTTACAATGTGGAGAAATTAAAAGAGCTAATTGAACTTTAAATAGGATAGCTATGAGCTCTTTACTGAATTGAAATGAGGGAATTGAAATAAGTCATTTATCTTATATGGAATCTCAACAGGTTGAGATTGTTAGGGAGAGGCTGCCTCTCTTGTTTACATGCAAGGTTCGTATTGCTCAAGGTTTAATTGAGGATGCCAACACATGCTCTTCCCAGCCATGATGTTGCACCCACAACAAACACCAGGACTATAATGTGTATTGTGAATGTTTGTAGCTCATAAACTACTCTCTGTCCAGAAGTTTGAACCTCTCTCCTTTAACATGCCACTGAAGGTTGCCCAGGAGTGAAATCCATCCCTAATTCTCATCTCTTTTCTTTCTTCCATTTCTGGCTGCTGATCTAGAGTCAGGCAGATCTTTTTCTTATATCACTTCCATGGGAGAAGGCCATCAAAAGAATTTGACTAAATACGTGGGACTAAATGGGATGTTAAGGTAGAACATAAGTAGAGTATATGACTTTGCATTGTCCATGATAGTCAGGGACAGTGACTTCCAGAAGCTCAGACCTACAAGAGCCAAGACCCCTGAGGAAGAAGTGAACTTGAACTTGGTACATTTATTTTTCTTTACAGCAAACATTTGTTGCACTTATCACATGCCAGGGGCTAATGTGAACACTTGGCAAATAATACCTCATTGAATCCTAGAAAGGGCTCTGGGAGGTACATAGCATTGACTTTTGTTCACACTATAGTTTTCAAACGACAAAGCCAAGGCACAGAGAGTATAAGTAGCTTGTCAAACAAAAGTAACACAAGAGGCGGAGCCAGAAGTCCAACTCAAGTCTGACCCTGAAGACTATGTTCACAACCATTTTGCCAGTGATTAACAAACACTGCATTATAGGTTGCCAGGAATCTTTACAAAAAAACAAAACAAAATAAAAACCCTAAAATCTCATTTCTGGCTAACAACTGTGGAGATATAATTGGTATGGAGTCAGAGATAGGCACTATAATTTTTAACTTTTAGAATTTGTTTTTGACAATTTTATACATATGTACATATATGTACATATTATATATATATATATATATATATATATATATATATATATATATATATAATGCACTTTGATCATATTTACCCTCAGTTCCCCTCTCTTATCCCCACCTACTTTCTCTAATTCTCTTCTTCATGTAACATATCTCCCTTTACTATCATGTCTTTTAAAAATACTGATTAAACTGAACCAACTAGACTCAGGCATTGTATTTTAAAAGTTCATGGGTTATTGGAATGTACAATATATTTGCTGATCAATGTACAGTGTGGCAGTGGAGCTTTTGAGGGTCTGAAGGAACACCAATGTAGAGAGGGAGACACCCCTTCCCTCTTCCTCAAGTCGGTTGACTTTTGTGTGTTTGTATTTGCTAATCAGAAGAATGTGCATAAGGACAAGATGGGTTATGGTAAATTATGAGTACCTGGTTACAACAGAGATGTAATTTCTATCTGTGGGTGTGTTGGTAGACCCACAGTGTATATGTAGCATTCACCCATGTCGGATATACTCTCATCTTGCTGGCTTTTTGAGAGACCTTACAAAGGGCACAATGCCAACCCTGCTGGTAAAGGGCAGAGATGAGTAGAAGTTGTCTCTGACCTCAGCAGCATTAGCTCATTGCCTTTGAAAGGGTCCTTTTTTTTTTTTTTCTGCAGGCACTGGTGCTGATTCAAAGCAGGCTTTGTTCATCACTGCAACACAGATTGGTTGACTAGTTCTATGCTGTGTGCTCTGTTCACTGGGAAACTGGGTGGAACCAGGTCGTGGTCTACTTCAGATCCTGAATCATTGTAATAGGCTCTAATGTTCACTGCAATCTTGAGCATCGTGGAATGTGAGGGAGGAACAAGATTTAGCTCTGTGATTTCACATTTTGGTCCAGATACATTTTTAATCTTTCTTTTAGGTTGAAAACTGGGGCAGATCTCCTGGCACTCTGGTCTTCCTTGGTAGAACGCACTCAGTAGATGAAGTTGACAAGCATATTCCACTGACTCAACGTTTCACTGGTATATCAGGAAGTTGGTCAGAGCATCCATAGCAGGTTGTCCAGGCAAGCCCCATATGTAAATGGATGAAATGGTGAAACAAGACCAAGAAAATGTTAGCTCCTTGTTGAATAAATATGAGGAGAGGGAAGTGGTGAGAATTTCCCAATGCTACACTGGATGAGTTGTTGAACTGGAATTGCAAATGAGGGTGTCTTCTCCAGGTGTGGCTGATTAAACACCACACCCCTATTCATGTGGAGGGAAGCCTTCTAAGGTCTCCTCAATGGGCAGTGAAGTGATGAAAAGAGGTGATTAAGGCACAGATGCCACGGGAAGGCTCCACACTACTTACAATCAATGGTACAACATAACGTTTTATGTGATTATAATGTTTCACGAGAGTAGCAAAGGCTCTGCTGTAAAACGCCCCATCAGAGTCCCAGCTGGTAAAGCAGGGATTATGAAGCAGAGTTGCAGGTTGGGAAACTAGTGCCATCCACATTCTCCATTAATGTTGTGTACAATTAGCAGTCACAAGGCCTGGCTCAGAGCTGACTCTCAGCATGAGGAGTTACAAGCTTTTCTACAGAGCAGTAAAGTCAGTGGAGGATTGTCAAAGACATCTGATTGCTCTTTAATATTCTCAAAATTATGATCACAAGTTGTCTTTCTTAGCTTCCAATGCTTTGATTTTCTTAAAAATATTCCCCTCCCAAGAAACATTTCAAATATTGAGGAGAATGTAGTACCCATTAGATAAATAAGTAAATGAATAAAATAGGTAATGATGGCTATCTATAAAAACCCAGCCTCTTAGTTGTGAAAAGCACAATGTAACAATTCTCATTCTTGTTAGGAGGTATTAGACTCTGGAGAAAACATTCCAAACATTGTGTATATATTATATATACTAGGTCAAAATGCGTACATATACATACATACATACACACATACATACATACATGTAACAGAATATTTCCCCCACTACAGTTGACAAGAAACTCGGTAATTTGGGAGGAGCTAATGTGGGAGGAGTAAAGAGAAGGAAGAGGAGGAGCTAGAAGGAGCAGAGATGTAGGAGCCATGAAGAACCACAGGTCCAGGACAGTCTTGGGTAATGATTTATATCTTAAGGTTAGATATTGGAAAATACCTCTAATTGTGTGGGCATCTTGTTAATTGAGCATTACCCAATATATAAAGCTATTGGATAATCTTTAAGTATTAGAGTTTCATTTCTACCGGGTACCGCATAGATGGCGGGATGATCTGGGCTCAGTCAAGCATTGTGGAGACAGTGTGGGAGATTGGCAGAGCCATCTCCCACGCTGTCGTCTTGGTCTTGTGGGTGGCAGGGCTGGTGCTTCTGGCCGACCTGAGCCACAGCAGCAGCAAGAACATGCCACTGCTCGTGGCCCCAGGCCTTGCCTAGTCGAGAACATGGCAGCCTGGTAACAAGACAGATAGTATGCTACCGCTTTAAATATTACCCTTAACACATACATACATACATGCATACATACATTAACTGAATGTCAAGGTAGTCTTTAGACAAATCCTATTTTCTTAATCAGGAAACATTAGAATTCTGTTGATAACTAGCCGGCTCTATTTCCTTGAAATAGAATAAAGGATCACCCCTAGTTATGAAGTGGCCATAACTATCAAGCACAGTTAATATGGAGGAATGTCCTCTCTCCTTTCCCACTGGGCAATTCTAAGTCTAAAAGGAAAAGGGATTGTACCAGGCCACTGGGAAGATAATGGAACCAAAAGAATCAAATCCTACGTTTCTTACCCAGCACAGGATTGTGGGAGGGGAGAGAGGAGAAGGAGAGGGATATAGATCTGAACTGATTGTAGAATGACAAGGAGACAGGAGACAAAAGACAAACATCTAAAGATACAATATATTAGAAAGGAATGAATTGAATAATATATTTTTTTTTTTTGAGAAATTTCAAGAAAAAGGTAATTTACAGTCTGGCTAGGTTTTTTTTTTTTTTTTTTTTTTTTTTTTCCTGATTATCTATATGGAGATAATACCAGTAAGGTATGTAAGAGCAAGTGCCACAGAAGGTGTCATCTCCCACAGCTCACAGTACCTCATAATCCCCATACCCTTTTCTCCTCCCTGCTCAACCTTGCCCAGAAAAGTCAACTGTGGCAGTCAGAGCATGGCTGGTAGATTTGAACTTTGGTATTCCTAATGAATGGATAGTAAGACTTGGCAACGAGGAGTAGTAATATGCTAGCATCGTATGAGAGCTAGATGAGCAGAAGTCACTCACAAAGTGGAGGGCCCTGGGGTATATTTGAAGTTAATCTTGAAGGAAAGGGGCATTTTGAGCAAAATTTGGGTGGGGACAGCTTGACACTTGCTGCCAGAATGGCTGCTTAATGTACCTAAGTTTTACCTAGGACAGGGATAATACAAAGAGTGTATACGCTGCCTTACATGACATTTCAGTGAAGGGGACAATGACAGTTCATTCCACAGGAACAGTTTTAACCTACATATTTTTCTAAGGTCATGAGAGGAAAGGAGAAAACATAGACGCCAAGGTTGTTTAATTTTGAAGGTCTCCATCATTTGGCACAATCATGCAGCACCTGTGACATCTTCATAACTTGATGCCATATTTCCATAGACTGATCGGGTGCAGCCCCAGAGCTGGTTTTTACCTGGTACTCGAAGCCATCAATAGTAATTTGTTGGCAATGACTCTGAAGTTGAACCTTAACCAAAAAAACAACTTAAAGTTCAGGAAATAGAAAGACACATAAATGATTCCCACCTGTATTGAACTAATATAAAGATGGTTTTGTATGAAAAGGAGAAATGAGTATAACTCATAACCATAACCTCTTTTGCAGATGGATCCCTTCAGATAATTCCAGCTTTGGTAGACTTTTGAGACCAGCATGAAAGAGGTGTTGCTTCACAGAAGCTGCTGTTGAGTGGAGGGAGTATGAAGGTGCCAGTGTCCCATGGTATTACCACTGGAGGTTCTAGTGTCTGGTTACCAACTTACATTAGTGTGTGCTGAGGTATCTTGATCCAGCTGTAGTGGGTATGAGGTCCAACCTGGAGGAGAGGTAGCTTGTGCTTTGGGCAGTGTTGTAGGCTTAGCACATCTTGGAACTGATGCTGTAGCCTTAACTGAAAGGTTTTAAAAGCCCCAGCTCCATTTCTTTTCTGCTTAGAGTAGCTACAAGAGGTCCTAATATCTAGAACCATAAGAATGAGGATCTCAAGCCTGCGGGTTGAAGAACAAAGCCAACTGAAATAGCTTTGTTACCGCTTTTTGCAGATTGCTGTATAAGAAATTACCCCATAACTTAGTGACTTACAGCAACAATAAAATAACTCCTTCTTGCAGTTGCTGTGGATGAGCAAGATTCGGTAGTGGTTTGGACTTCCCCTTGTCCCCTTAAATCTCTGATATCACACTATAAATCAATCTAGGTAGACTATTGAATAGTGATAGCTCTAACATATGCAATCTAGGATATGAATTACTTATAATAACATGTGAAATTATTCCAAAACTTAGCAACATAAAGTTAAAAAGCAAGGAAGCAAGGCAACAAATAAGCAAACAAGAACAACAACAGCAAAAACCCCAAACCTACTTAAAAAAAAAAAAAGCAAGAAAAATGTGTTTACTACCTCTAGTGATTTGAATATGCTTGGCCCATGGGAAGTGGCACTTTTTAGAGGTGTGATTTTATTGGAGGAGTTGTAGCCTTGTTAGAGGAAATATGTCACTATGAAGGCAGGATTTTGAAGTCTCATATATATGCCCAAGTCTGGCCACTGTGATGCAGGAGTTCCTCCTGGCTGCCTGTGGAAGACAATCTTCTCCTGGCTGCCTTCAGATCAAGGTGTAGAAAACTTTCAGCTCCACCAGCACCATGTCTGCTTGCATGCTGCCATGCTTCCCACCATGATGATAATGAACTGAACTTCTGTATCTGTAAGCCTGCCTCAATTAAATGGTTTCTTTTATAAGAGTTGCCTTGGTTTCTTCGCAGCAATAAAACCTTAACTAAGACACTACCTTACACAGTTTGTTTGAAGAATTTAACAACAGCTTAGCTGATTGGTTCTGAGAGTTGTAGCACAGAGCCTGTCTGATTCTAGAGGATCTACTTATAGCCTGGCTTACTCAATTGTCTGCCATATTGTCCCTGGAGGTTAGAATTCATTCCTTGCCATCCATATCTCTTTGCATGTGAGAAGAAACTACCATGTCTTTTTCGAGTAAGTCTTAGATCAAAACTATTTATTGAAATATCCTCACATTATCCCAGCCCCCATTACTAATAGGCATTCCCCAAAGAACTTGTGGTCCTGGGAAACAGGCTACCCACAGATTTTCACTCCTTCCTTTCTTCTTCCTTCCTTCCTTCCTTCCTTCCTTCCTTCCTTCCTTCCTTCCTTCTTTCCTTCCTTCCTTCCTTCCATATCTAGTTCCTTTGCCCCATCCCTAATGCTGAGGCAGGCCACCTGCTCACTTCCCTTTCCTTGTCCCCACGTCCAGTGAATCATGCAGACCTTCTTCTCCAACCTTCCTAAAAACTTATCCTGTTATCCCAGATCCCAGACTCCAGCAGGCAAATCCCTAAAGCCCACCATCCAAACCTACCAGAGAAGCAAGTAGGCCAGCCCAGCAGGTGTGCAGGCTTCAGATCTTCACTCAAGCCTAAGTCTTATCCCCAGCTCTTTGGTAGAACTGCCTGCTATGGATTATCCTCACTTTGTGCCCCAATTCCCAGCAAACAAAACACATCTTGGTGGAACACACTGCTTTCCTCATTCTGGTGGACCCCATTACCTCCCCAATCCTCCCCATTTCCAAATGTCAGGTCCCAATACCTGAAATACATCTTACGTGGAACTCCCAATAACCACACCTAGCAGGAACCCTGAAGAATTGTCTACCAGTCAACTCACAACTATCATCATCCTAGGAAACAGAGAGGGCAATAGCAACAAAGGAACAAATCACCCACCTAACAAAGGCATCATCACCTAGAATTATAACCATCCCAAACCCAGATGCCCAGATTCAGGTGTAAAAACACAATCAGTAACTGCCAGGACAATATGTCACCATGAAAGCCCAGCAACCCGACCACAGAGTAGGTCCTGATAATTGCAAGATAGCTGAAGTACAGGAATAAAAACCTTCAAATATCCTTTATGAATAGGATAGAAGTCCTTAAAGAGGAAATGAATGTGTCCCTTAAAGAACTCTATGAAAGCACAAACAACGAAAGGAAGTAAAATCATTCAAGACCTGAAAAGAATCAAAAAGAAAACTCAAATTGAGAGAAATCTGGAAAAATGAAAAATTTAGAAATATTAGGGTTGAAGATAAAATAGAAGACAGAAATGCTACATCATAAAAACAAAAGAAAGAAAAAATCTGGTACAAAACATCTAGGAAATTCAGGACTCCATGAAAACAACAAGTCTAAGAATAATAAGAAGAGAGGAAGGAAAAGAAGCCTGGGTCAAAGGCACTGAAAATACTTTCAACAAAATCATAGAAGAAAATTTCCCTAACTTAAATAAAGAAATGCCTATAAAGATACAAGAGTCATATAGAACATCAAATATAATAGACCAAAAAAAAAATTCTCGCTGGACATAGTAAACAAAATACTAAATGTATAGAACAAGTGAAAAATATAAAGGCTGCAAGGGAAATAAACAAGTTAACATATAAAGTCACACCTATTAGAATGACATCTGATTTCTAAATGGAGATGCTAAATCCAGAAGACCTGCATACATGTTCCATAAACTCTAAGAGACCACAGACGCTAGCCAAGAATACTATATCCAGAAAAACTTTGAACCAGAATATGTGGAGAAAATATCCATAATAAAAAATATTCAAAGATAAAATCAAATTTAAGGAGTGTTTCTCTACAAATCTATCCCTCAGAAGATGCTAGAAGGAAAACAACAATCTAAAGAGGTTAACCACACCCAGGAAAACACAAGGAATCAATAATTCCAGACTAGCAAACCAAAAGAGACAAAACACACACACATACACACACTCACACACATGACCCCAACAAATTGACATATATATATATACCCTTTTACCCTACAAGGTTTTTATATGTTATTATAGCTTCCAGTTTAGTGTTTTTTATTGGATTCCTGAGGGTGCAAATGAGTGGGTCTCTGTATCTATAACTGTTTCTTGTACCTTTTGGGGGGCTCTTTTCTTTCTGCTTATTTGTTTTTTCCTATCCAATGAGTTAGCTTTCATTTTATTAGTCTGTATTATATTATTACCCTTTAGAAGCATGTTCATTTTCTAATGAGAAACAGAATGGTGGTAGATTGGTTAGGGTAGAGAGGATAGAGAGGAACTCAAAGGGGTAGAAGACAGGAAAACAGTAATCAGAATACAATCTGTGAAAAAAAAAATCTATGTTCAATGAAAGAAGAAAATATTTTTTTAAAAAAGAAATATTGTATTAGTAACACAGGGAAGACCTAGTTTTGGATTTGGGGGTACTACACAGGGGTATGAATACCAGGGGCTAGATAACCAAAATGACCCAGTCATACCAAGTTAATATAACTTCTGTCAACAGAAGCTTACCTAATGCCAGGTGAGAAAACAAGCCCTGAGAGCCCAACAGTTGCCCATGTCACCCCAGCTGGCTCCAGGGATATGAGCAGTAAATGAGGATTTAATTGTTTCTCCAGCAGAATTTTTTTTTTTTTTTTGAGTCACAGTAATGTGCTTATTCAGCAGACGGAATGCCATTAGAAGAAATGTAGAGGGTTATGCATTAAAGTTGCCTCAAGATTCTTTAACCTCAGTTTCTCTACCAGCTTATACTAAGATCCATATAGACATAGAATTAATGCCTTTGGGAATTTAAAATGCAATAATCTGTACTTATTTAATTATGCAAGCCTGAGAGCTTGATATTTTTGAGGACTCTGGCACTGGCCCCAGTGTCCTACAAATATAAGGATGACTCCATTGTGGCTGGGTTCTCCTGTTAAACAGTATGCTGTGGGGTTATTTCATGCTCATGCATATAATTGGAGTTGGGGGTTTCCCTTCTTGCCTAGTAGTCCGTTCTCCAGATGAATACACTGCAATTTATTCTATTCCTGATGATAATTTAGTTGGTTTATAATAAATGGTTTACAGGTTGGGGGTATCATGAGTAGACTATGCTTTCTGGTACATGCTTCCTTCTTTTAATGGCTTGATGATTTTTTTTTTTTTTAGAATATAGTAGAAATGAAATAATTGCCCATTCATCTTGATCCAACTTGCTATTTTCATCATTTGCCAAAAAAACAAAATCCATTTCAGAGCTTTTCCCTAATAGAAGATTAGGCATCAGGTTTGTGTTTGTTCTATTATTTTAAAAAGAGGAAAAAGAAAGAGAACATTTTGTGATTTGCAAGGCGGGTTAATAAAATACTCACACTGTTCTTTAGATCTTGGGCTTTTCTATACAAGTCTCTCTCTGTCTCTCTGTCTCTCTGTCTCTCTCTCTCTTCTCTCGTCCTCTCTCTCCTCTCTCTCTCTCTCCTTTTCTGCATTCCCTCCAATCACTTGTAGATAGATGTGGATTTCTACAAACAGTTAAGCAGGCCCCAGATGGGGATATTTTTCATGAAAGTGAAGATAAAGTCAAGTGATTTTCAATTTTCTCCAAATGGCTTCTTTCCTGGGAAATAGTTTCAGACTTTCATAAATATGGACACATTTGTTTGTTGTCTCAAATTTTGTTCTGCTTATTACAGCCTGCTCCATAAGTCTCCCTTAGCCATAATGAAGGCCACTGAGGCTGTCACAAGTCACATCTTCCCCATGCTGAAGACTCTGTGGCCTTGCCATTACAGGCAACAGAACATTTCATCTGCCAGTGGTGATGGGCAAGTTTCAATTTGTGCTTGCCAGGTACACAAAGTGATCAACAAATGGCAGGTTGTAGGCTGTTATTTTATAGACTATAGGCTATTGAAATCATTTTCATACAAGGACTGGTAGAAGACAATCTCCTTATACCCTACAGGCCATATTTTCAGGAAAAAAAAAAATACAAACCCTGAAAGCTAGCTGCTTTAAATTGTTCTTTGAATAAGCTACCAGTCAATTCAGTTTTGAAAGAACATTTCTACTCTTAATAGAAATAAAAAGTCAGTTCCCCGGAGTCTACTAATCAGTGACTTCCAAGAGCCTGTTCTTAGGAGCCCTTAATGTCTCAGGCAAGTAGAGTCCACCTACAGCTGCCGAGCAGGTTCTAACTGGTTAAGTTAACTGAACCTTAAGCCTTTGTAATCTGGTCATCCTTGTCCACACACTGTGAATGAAGCCAGTCTGATTAGCACATCTTACTCTAGATACTTCATTTTGAATTATTAGGAACGTAGAGTATCTCGATTTTGTAGAACCTGAGAACATAGATGTTTGGGATTACAGGCAACTCTCATTGTATCAGGTCATACCCTCTAGAGACTGGAAACTGTGTTTGTTATAATTATGGCCAGTCATTTCTTGATTTTTCTGAGTTGTGCTGGGGGGGGGGGAATAAACATCTCTTCCTTAGTTGCATCCAGTTACGTAAATGCGGACCCAATTTCTGCAACCATTCCAAACTGGGGAGGCCAGAGAACATGACTGTGCCTCCATTTAGGATGACTTGCTAAAGAAACCAATAATTAGCCCTGAATTGGGGGTTTGTGCTTCTCTCCCTCTAGGCAAATTGGACTCTGAGACACACACAGGGCTTGGTGTTTGAGTCTCATTCTCTTTGAGGCAGAAAACTCACTCAATAGGAGTCGTTTGCATTTCTATTTGAGCAGCCTGGAGACAAATATAGGGAAATGAATAGCTTTTTAATTTAATTGGCTTCCCAGTGTGAATCCAAAAATAGAAGGCAGATCCATCTTGAAATTACTGTAGGGCTCACTGCAGTCCAAATCCCACCAAAGGCATCCCACCTTCCTCAGAGTGTAAACATCTCCTCCCCAATGCCAGAACTCCCTACTGGACCTTGGGCACTTTAGTCCCAAATGGATGCTCGAGAACATTTATTCCTCTGTTAATAGTTCTGATTGGTCTCTCTTCTTAAACTGTTAACCGCATAACAGTTATAGAAGGATATATTGTGGGGTTGGGGATTTAGCTCAGTGGTAGAGTGCTTGCCTAGCAAGGGCAAGGCCCTGGGTTTGGTCCTCAGCTCTAAGAAAAAAAAAAAGAGAGAGAGACAAAATAACAAAAAGAAGGATATATTGTATGTTTGTGTGTAGTATTTTCCATAATCAAAATATATGCACTGAAAAGAAGGAACTAATGCTGATTGTTTTTTGTTGTTGTTGTTTTTTAGTTTTATGTGTATGAGTGTTTCGCCTGCATGTTTCATGTATGTCTGGGATCCCCATGTATACCTTGTGCTATTGGAGTCCAGAAGAGGGCTTTAGGATTCACTGGAACTGGAGATACAAAGTGTTGTAAACTGTGGTGTGGGTGTTGGGAATTGAAAGTGGGTCCTTTGGAAGAACAGCCAGTGCTCCTAACTGCTGAGTCAGCTCTTTGGCTTCTTGCATGGGTTTTTAAAGGGAAGACAGAAGAGTATATTACAGTATAGCCGAGGTGCCAGAAACCTTTTACATCTGTGTCTGCTGCCTAAGAAAACTAAAGTCCTGTTGGGAAGCCTTTGGATGAGGGAAGTGAAGAAAAGGAGGGAGAGAGTGTGTGTGTGCTGCCTTCACTTTTGGCCAGTGTTGAGATTCCTTGTACAGATGAAATACAGATAAACAGTACAGCCTACTCTTTTGGCCCTGGAGCAAGATTGGAGAAAAAAGACCTTTGAGGATTTGCCTGGTCTTACTGAATTGGAGATAGATGGTCACCCAAGAAAGGCAGAAGACTTCCCCTTGTTTGCTGACAGAAAGAACCATGCCATCAATTTCTCTGTGATTTCTATTTTTTTCCTCCTGAAATAAAGACAAATTCTGACATTGAATATAGTCCTCTCTAGAGCTCTGGGTGAGATTCCAATGCTGATAGAAAAAAAAGCATACTAAAAAAGTCCTTTTGTTTAAGAGAAGAGAGTATATGAGTTTTGCTGAGCCAGAAGGTCCAGAGAAGAGAAGAGCTAGTTTCTTCTTTACCACTAGAGACTTGATTGGTTTTACTTGTGCCTTTGTAGCCTGCTAGGCCTTACCCAACCTCCCTGCCTGCCCTTATCATGTGCTTTTGTGTGTGTGTGTGTGTGTGTGTGTGTGTGTGTGTGTGTGTGTGTTAGCAGTAATAGTAGTAGGATTGTCTTTTAAGTAAATTCTTGTTTTTATTAAATTCTTAAGATTATAGGTCTAGATAGAGTTAGGATGCTATAGCAAGTGTGGACTGATAATTCAGCTTTCCTACCCGATTCAAGTTCCTTATTAGCCTTTCTTCTTGCTCTAACCATCCAAACTCACCTCTGCCTGTGCATCAACTCAGTTATTAGAACAAGCCATTTGCCCTGATGGAGCCTCAGAGAAACTCTCAATTCCAGTGCATTAGCATTGAAGGTTGGCATCACTTACTTGCTCTCTTCTCTTCCTCCTCTCCTCTCCTCTCCTCTCCTCTCCTCTCCTCTCCTCTCCTCTCCCTCTCCTCTCCCTCTCCTCTCCTCTCCTCTCCTCTCCTCTCCTCTTCTCTCTCTAGCTCTCTGTCCCTCCCTCCCTCCCTCCCTCCCTCCCTCCCTCCCTCCCTCCCTCCCTTCCTTCCTTCCTTCCTTTTTTATGGTGCTCACAGAGGCCAGAAAAGGGCACTGGATCCCCTGAAATTGGAATTACTGATGGTTGTGAGCCACCATCTTACTGTGGAAACCAAACTTGTGCCTTCTGAAAGAGCAACAGATGTCTAAAGTGTTGTATCATCTCTCCAGCCCATTTGTGTATTATCTTTAGTATATTCATTCTTGTCATCTTACTTTTGTTTCTTTGGGTGTTTTTGTTTGTTTCTTTGTTTTAGCTTTACTTCATTTGTTTTAGTTGTGTGTGTGTGTGTGTGTTAGCCCAGATTTATCTCAACTCTGCTATAGAACCCAGACTGGCCTAGAACATCTCAGCCTCTTTGTATATTTTGGATATCAATTCAGATATATAATTTATAGACATTTTCTCCCAGTCTTTGGGTTCTGTTATCTTTGTTGGTGCTGTTTGTCTTTACAAAAGCATTTGCATTTACTGTAGTCACATTTGTTTGTTTTTGCTACCTGTACTTTTGGGATCATATCCATAGACTTTACTCCTAGTTCATGGTTAAGGAGCTGTCCCTGATGTCTTCTAGCAGTTTTATGTCTAGAGAGACATATGTGCCTATATCCATCAGACTATCAGAAAAAATGGAGCCAACGAACTAAAACATTTCCCTAGGAATCTCATGCTAGAAGAGAAAGACTGATGCCCAGGTGCTGTCCAGAAGAGGAACTTGTCTCTAAAGAAAAGACTTCACATAGCTCTGACAACTTATGGGACCTCCTTGTAAGAAAAACCTGAGCAAAGAAAAAACCCTCAGTGATGAGCAAGGCCACATGTTGACCAAGACTGTTGGGTTATACTTCTCTTCTATTCAAACTCAGCACCACATCAGTATCGGAAGATGGATGATACATGTAAGGGTCACTGTATCCCTTTATTTGTCTCTCTTCTGTGGCCACTTTGAGTTAGCCTTTTCTCATTTCTTTTCTCTATTGCTTGTTTCTTCAGATGGAAATGTTGGGGATGGGCAGCTAAGTTGTGCTTGTTGGAACTGCTAGAGGGACAGGCTTTCACCCTAAAAGGACATTAATACAAATGCACGGCCTCTTGTGGAATCTAAAAATAATGGGACTTGAACCAGGGATATAGTTCAGTGGTGATCACTTGTCTGAGAAAAATGGACTTATAGAAATTGGTAATAGAACAGTCATTACCAGAGACCAGAGGCTCTGAAACAGATTGGACAAGGAAAGGGAGAGACTGTGCAATGAATTCATAGTGTCAGTTAGACATTGGGATAAGCTCCAGCTCTCTATAGGAAAGCACTGGTGACTATAGCTAATAGTAATAATTTATACTATATATCAAAATTACCAAAAGAAAAGGCATTGGTTTAACTCTCTGCGACAAAATGATACATTGTTGAGGTCGTGGATATACCAAGGACCATGACTCAGTCATTCCAAAACGTATGTGTGAAGAAACATCAAACTGCACCCATAAGCATATATGACTATTATCTATTGGTTAAAAACAAACTTAGAAAGAAAGGAAGCCCTGCCATTTAGAAGACAGAACAGGCTCTATGCCTTTCTGTCTGTGAACCCAGAGCAGCCTTCACCTTGGACATCAGCTTTTTATCTGTGAAGGTCCTTCATCATCAACTGCTCAGTCCACGTTTTTAGCTAAACCACTGCTTCTTGGGTAGAGGGAATAAATTTCTATTTAACATTCATGATAATCAGAAACACTTTGTACAAAGGATTCCAATCAACTTTCCGTGTATATGCATATACGCTCATATGCTCATGCCCACGAGTGTGTGTCGACAGGCTTTTTATCTCTCTCACCTTCGGGATTGCTTCTGCCTTCCTTTAGGAGCTGTTAATAATTAATAGTAGCACCAGAATTTGTAAGCCAGGAGTAATATGTTTTGATTTTAGCATTTCTTTTTATGAATTATGGATAGCATTAAAATGTGATTTTTTTTAAAGTCCAAGAAGGGAAAAGAAGTTGATGGGAGGTCAGAGAAGATGAGAGGGCAGGCGACCTTGCTCTGCCATCCTCTGCCAGGTTTAATAAATAGCGTTCAGCTTGAAGGAATTTGAGACTGGTGTACTCCCGTTCTTCACCACATCTTCCTTCATGGGTGGGAAGATGCAAGTGCAGCTGGAATACAGATTTATAACTAGAGCCTTGAAACCCTCCATCTGCTAGGGCATGTATTACTACACAACACAGGTCTTTCCTAGGTGTCACTCAAAAGAGTAAGCCCCAAAATTGCTCCTGAATTGACACACTCAGGTTCTGAACAGACTTAGACTCATAAAAATTGTTTTTATGCTGACTTTGTCACCAGCTTGCTGTGACTATGAGCAAGACAATGAGCCTCTAGGGCTACTGATTTCTAAACTGCTAAAACAATAGCAAACTTTTCTAGCAAATACAACTGTCTCCCAAGAGTAAAATTAAATTGTGATGATTAAGAAACAAACTCAAAGCCACGTATCCATTGAAAGAAGCCACCAAGAGAATGAAGGCACAAGCAACAAACAGGGAGAAAGCACTCACATAATATATTTCCTATTGGAATTCTATCTAGAGTTTAGGAAGAACATGTATAGCTGAATGGAAGAAAAGAATGTGTTGAATTAAGAGGTATTTTCATAAGCACATTATAAAAATATTCATGAATGGCCAATAACTACAAAAAAGGATACTTGATGTTGCCAGTCACAAGAGAAATGCAATGTAAACCCACACTGAGAGACTACTGTATATAGATATGGAGTAATTGTGTCGGCTGACAAGAATGTGAAAAGGGATAATTTATTAACGTTTGGCAGATTTTTTAATGCTAAATATATACTTACTATATGATCCATCCTTTCATTTCTATGTATGTACCCCAAGATATATGAAAATTGGCCCTCACAATATGTGTGTATGAATATTCAAAGCAACTTTACTCAAAACCACTGAAATGGTTTTCTTATACTGGTAAATAAGTGAATAACATTACGTTTATTTGATTGAACTACACAGCTATAAAGAGGAGTATACACTAGTTAGCATTGATTCATATATTTTGTCCAGTGTTTGTTTTTAGGCAAGTCAGGTGAGAGAGAAAATTTAGTTCTTGTTATTCCACAAGGACTGGAAGCAGAAGTTTCAAATATACACATTTTATTGCACATGAATAACTGTCACAGTGCATTCTCATCCTGGAGTATGAACCATAACCTGGACAGAGCTTTATAAAAGTCTCCTTCTAGTTTCAGAGATGAAAGATAACAGGGGAGACTAGCTGGACCATACAGAGCAGTATATAACTTGTCTACTTTGCCCAATTGTAGTCTGTCACAGTTTACTGCCACTCTTCCACCCATACCATTTCAGAGTGTGCTGTTTCTGCATCACTCTGCCTGGCTCTGTCTACAGCAGGCAGAGAGTGCTTGAGAATCAATTCCTCTCAGAGCATCCTCTAAACAATAACTGGTGGGGATTAATTATTAAAAAGTAGGAGAAAATTGAGGAGTTACCTACATGTTCTCAGAGTCACCAGCAAAATGAACCAGTAATGCACACAATAATCCAATGACCCAATAACCCTTTATTCACTGTCTCTCTTAACTGTGACTCATAGTCCCTACTCTCCACTCCATGTCACAGTTAGTGTTTCCTGAGATCATAGCCACCTGCCCTGTAAGCCACTTATAGTTGAATACTTGTCCTACAATGCGATTGGGGAAGTACTAACTTAACAGCAACTGATAGTGTGTTTATTGAAGTCTGGCTGCCTACTAATAATATATTCCTTCCCAGTGAAGAAGAACCCAGGCTGCATATGACCATTGTGTTACCTGCTTATTTCTATCTATGATATCAGATGTGTGAGTGATTTGAGCTATGGCAGCAAAGTGGCTACTGCTACCACTTCTGGCTGAGAACTGCATTTCCCGAAATATGCTTAAAGAAAATAAATGAGAGTTAGTGTGAGATCTGGCTGAGTGTTTACATTGCAGCTCTGTATTTCTATAAAGAGGATGTGGAAATGATAGTTTAGCAACCCTAATTTGGAAATCTGAAATCTCAAGTGATCCAAAATACAGAGTGGAAAATTCCATACCTGATCTCATGTGACAAGTCTCCATCAAATCATAAGCACAAGAATAATATTATATAAAATTATCTTCAGACCATACAGCTACTGCATGAATTGTGGCATCTTTTTTTCTTCCAACTTGGGTCTCATCCTCATGACTTCTCATTATGTATATACAAATGTTTCAAAATCTGAAACTCTTCTGGTTCTAAGGAATTCGCATAAAGGGGTTTTCAACTTGTACTTTGTAGGACCAGTCCTAACAGGGACTTTTCTGTCTCCCGTAATTATTCACAAAGGACTTTCTTTGGAGAAAGAATTCTTCCATCTCTGCTCTTTGTCCAGTTCTTCCACTGCCTCATAGAGGAGGCATGCGGAGTCACCCATGTGCCTGACATGAAGTTCTGTCCCAATAGAGCTAGAGTTTAAATTTTAGTTACTCTTTCATATCAATGCAGTACTCATAGTCAATCAAATATTTGTCACAAGTCTTCCTGAAAGCCTTTTGTGGGCCTCACGTCTGTGTGGGATTAAACATATACTTTTGTGTTACTAGCCTGTGAGGAAGGAGGACCTTAATGACATCATTGAGACAACCGAGAAAGCTCCCCTTCCAACCTCCTTCCCAAGCAAACTATTTTTCGGCCCACAGTAGATCTGAGTTAAGCAGCAGAGATGTTAGTCAAAGAGGCAGATCATCCATCTTAGATGGGAGTATTTGAAAAGTGTCAGGGTTGTGGCAAGAGTTGAAAGATAAATGAAAATAAAGAGTTCAGAGTTTATTCAGAGATGAGTAGATGGAAGGAAAAAACAAAAACAAACAAACAAAAAAAAACCAACAGAAAACTCAAAAACCAGATTCAGAAACATACTGAGCCTGAAAGGAGTGAACTGGCCTGAGCCAGGCTATCTCCATGAAAGGCTGCAAACTAGCAGTTCAGGAGAGCAGGCCTGAATTTCTGCTTCTCAGAACTGAGCAAGTCAGTTACTAGAAAAGGGACCCCTCCCCAGCTTGCAAAAAGACAATTAGTCAAGCTTGTCTCCAAGAGGTCAAGAACTATCCCTCTTTCAAATGAAGCAAGATTAGTTAGTCAAGTATGCTTGAAGCAGGACCCTAATCAATCATTGAATCACCTAGACGCCCAGAGATAGAACCCACAAATCAGGATATAGGTCACCTACCCCTCCCTAATGGTCCTCTTTGGGGCTTTAAAACTGAATTTTCAAATTCAGTTTGGGTCCTTCATGCAGG